>OY856412.1:1081706131-1082356409 GCA_963693085.1 Alisma plantago-aquatica | reverse complement strand
ATCTATCAATATCATCCAGGAATTACATTAAATATCTTCTTTTGGAGCCTTCTTCTCAAGGTGTCCATATTTCATCATTAATTGCAGGTTACTAGTAGTTTAACCTAAAACTTTATGAAATAAAGGCAAGGTCAGTATAACAAGTTATATTGGTATGTTGGGGAAAAAATATTCACATGCAGGTGTAATAATATGATCAACCATAGCAACAATTATGATTACAAATTGAACTTGTATTTTCTTTCTAACTTCTCAACTTAATCTTTGTGGTACACTCCTTCATTGGAGTACTCATTTGGGGAACCCTCTCACTAGGATTTAGTCCCTACAGTGGACTTTCTCATAACCTCCCGTTCCTAGGCTCAATTTGTTATGGCCTTCCTTCCCCCTAGGCCTCGCAATGGCCATCCTGTAACATACTGGATCTTAGACCCTACCCTAGAACTTTGACCTTTTGGACTTAGCCAAACAAGGTTGAGGTTAGACCTAAAAGATATTTAGTATAACCCTAATGAGCTAATACATGTATAAATCACCCTAATGTAGCCTAATATTTACACATTATATTTAGGCCAACAATGGAACATAAAGTATGTCATACGAGATAAATAAAAGAATACATAAGAATTCGTGCAAATAATCCTACATAAATCCTTTAGGGTAAATATGAAGTTTTGGAATATAATTAGATGAATAAAAGTAATAATGATGATAAGTGTGATAACAAGAGGTTTATAGGCCCCAAATAATAAAAACCACATATCTCATAAAAGACAGTCTCAAAAGTGGAAACAAACTTCAAAATCATAATCTACATATCAAAATTAGCCTACATGTCAAATTTCATCTAATTTGGACAACCTTGAAATATTAGGGTATGTTTAGGAGAGAGAAAATGAGTAAAAGGCATAATTAATAAATAACGTGATATTTGATTTCAAAATATGGAAATAAAGGCAAATTTGTATTCAAAACACTTAAGATAACTTGTGGCTGAAGTTTTACCAAAATTAGATAATCCTAATGCCATTAACGTATGAGGAAACAGAAACTAATATTTGATTAATTAATGCACCAAAAGTCTTCAAAAGGAAAATATAATTGCATAATCAGAATCTACATGCCTTAGTTGGCCACTGTGAAAAATTTTACTTAATTTGGATAATGTTTGGAACTTCAATTAAAGAGAGAGAAAATAAGGAAATAATGCATTCACACTTTAGCTTTAATCAGATTGGAATTAGTTTTAATGTCACATTTTATTTTCTTCATGTTCGCATATGGTTTATGTGTCACGACTAGTTTCCTGATCCTCATTGAATTCAGGCGCTTTGATAACCATCAGATTCCTTTTGAGTGGCTCAGATTTCATCTCTGACCTTCAGCTTCTGGCTTCTGGCTTCTGTTCTTTCTCTCACGACTAGGTGACTCGTTCCCTGCGATCTTTCCCAATTGTGACTTCTCCCTCTTCATTCCTTCTTTGCCTCTATTTTCTTCTTCATCAGCTTCCTTGTTTCCTCCCTAACCCAGTGACCCTATAAAACTTGGGTCTCTACGACTCCCTCACTTGTTCTCACCTGCCACCATTGCTCCTCTATTTCTCCCTTATTCGCTCCCTTCTTCCCTTCGTTGTGCAAATTCAGACCATTGGACCACCAGTAATTTTGTTTGCACCTTCACTGCATCATCAGGGGTCATGTCTTGGTGCCAGATTGGACTCCCCTTGCCTCACTCGTTCAACCCTAAAGTCTATTGATGTTGTCAATGAGCCTTAGTCCAGCGCTATGACTAAGGGGATCTTGTGGTCTGTCGAGGGATCCTACACATTCTACACTTGTCTAGGAACCTCTAAACCTGTTCAATTTCACCACAGTCTTGGTAGGATTCCTTTCCCTCTTTTGCACCATCTATGGCCTGCACTAAATCTTAGCATGTCTTTTCAGTGTTTTCCTTTGATTCCGATCTGAGATCTTCTTCTTCACCTCTGCTTTGGTGTCACGATCATTGCTCGAGCTTTCACTATTAGTTATGGTCTCGGTTGAATTGGTTTTCCCCAAATTGGGACCAACCTTCACTGCTTGCAAGCTGCAGCCATGGCCTACGAGCTAAAGGGAGGAGTTGACCCATGTTGGTTTCTCTGATGTACCCCTCATTTTCCCTTTTTATTTGTTTTTCTTGTCGAGGGTATTTTGGTCATTACGCACCTCATGTTTTTCCTTTTATGCACTGAGGTTTGTTGATGTATTGGTAGTGGGGATGACTGAATTGGCCACCCATGATTGGACCAACTCAGTGCGAGCTCTCTCTCTCTCTCTCTCTCTCTCTCGATGTTTTGGTTGATGTGTAATTTTCTTATTGGTCGGTTTTCAAAAATTCATAATTAATGATCTGATTAACCAAAAATTACAAATAAATAGTCGTTGGATTCAAAAAAGGATTTTCTGTCTAATGGTATTGGTTTTGTTGCCTAAATCCAATGTTTAGTGATATGTGATTTTAATGGATTTTCCTAAATGAGTAATAACTTGCAAAATTTATAATTAATAATCTATAAGTCAGAAAAATATAATAGAATATGTTTTGAACTCATAAAGAGATAATATAAAACATGGCATGGTTTGATAACCTAATTCACTAATATTAAAAAGGCAATTTTTAAGGTTTTGAATAATTAATGTAAACCTAACCCTAGTTCTACATATACGCATCATAGGTGCTTTGGAGACCTAGTCTTGGATCTAGGACTGACTTTAGACTATATAGATTCTTTAGTAAGGTATGTTTGTATTTCCTATTATTCAAATTAAGCGATTAACCTAAATTATATTTCTCTTGGTCCTATGGACACTATCCTACACAATATCTTGTTCTTTTAGAAAATATGCTTCATGTGAAGTACCTGATATTGTTACTGATCTTGTTTTCATATTTGGACTTTCTCTTGGTCTCTTTCTTATACATTTTCATGTTGGAATACTATCTAATGATATGTGATATCTTTTGCCACTTGTATGGTGGATGTTTTATGTTGTCCATTAGTATGATGGAAATTCTATATAATCTGACTATAGTTTTTTCTCGCCTCTCTATTAAGCATGTTATGTGATTCAGTAGCACTAGAGTAGTGTAATTTCATTGTTTATTGGGATGGAGGTGGTGGTGCCCCAGACCCGGGTTTTAAAGTTTGTGCAGCTTGGCCCATGTTATATATTTGGGAGTTTGGCAGTACATCATTCTCTATCAGGTTTCAAGTTTGTGAGACTTGACCGACTGTGTCTTTATATTATTGTAGGGCTATGATTATCTCACATGCATGCAAGTTGATGATATGGGGTGTGTGCCCTAATTCTTTATTTGTGCTAGTATGGCACAAATCTTATTTGTTTTGTTTTAATGGCAAGTATCTCTTTTGTTGTTGTTATTTCTTTTACACCCTCTTTGGGTATTCCTTCTCTTTTTCATGGGAAGTTTTTATATTTGTTGTCCTTTATTCCATATATTGCTCAATTTCCTTTTTAGTATGAACATACCAGCCTTTGGTGATGTCATCTATTTTTCTCTTCTTCCAGGGGTATGCTTCCAACCCTTGGCGTAGGACATGGAGGATGTAGCATAAAGATATGGACATAGCTTAAGGAGTTAAAGTTTGGAGACAAACATAGAAAATCACGTTCTATAGGATTTGAACCTACGACATCGGGTTTTGGAGACCCATGTTAAATTGATTTAGTCTCAATGAAATTAATGAGTTTTTTGCTCTCGAATATGATATGGTTTATATTTCCCTCCACTTAGACCCTTATGTTGTATCTTACATGTAAATCCTATGTGGGAGATTATGATGTACTTTTGTAATCTTTTATGAAGAATGAATATAGTCTTTATTTCTATTATGTTGTTATCCTTTGGTTGTCTCGATTACCATTAGTTAACATTTGAAAATTTTACACCCACTCCAAGATACATTTTGGGTGTGTTTGGACTGGAGGTTCTATTCTTCAAATTTTAAGTAGGGAGTGGATCCCCTATCGGGTCCCACTCCTTACACATCCTATCCTAGCTTGTCCTCATAATGACATCCGATCCCAACTTGGTCTTGTTGATGACCATCCTATCCCGGCTTGATCACCCATCATTATAATGACTTTTCATACATCCCACATGTATCACTTCAATCCACCAAAGATAGTTGAGAAAGTTATACTTATATAATGTGATAATCAGAGTGTCTTTAGAGATTTCAAGAATTAAATAAATAACCAACAGCTTATCTGCAATCAATACGAGAATCCTCAAAAAACCACAGAGTTAGTTTAAGTTGAGTAGTCATAGGCGTAACCACCTACCTTGCTTGAAGTGATCAGATGTAACGTCCCAGGATTTGAGGCCTCAGATAAAATGATCTTAAAAGGAATGATTGGACTATCCATATAACCAAGGTGCACCTCCTTTTTAGGCAGCCCATCACTAAGAACTCCATAGTTAAGTGTGCTTAGTTTGGAGTAGTACTAGGATGGGTGACCAATCGGGAAGTTGATCCTGGCTTGCACGTGAGTGAGGACAAAGTGTGCAGTTAAGGCTAGTGGTGGTCTGTAGGGCCAGTCGTCATTCCTAAAACTCTACTATAGCCTTGGGCAGTGGGCTCAAGTGTTACAAATGGTATCAGAGCCATAACCCCTCCAGTAGGTGGGTCCCACATGGGCATGGGGCATGCCAGTCTTGAGCTGTGCGGTCCAGGCATGTTGGAAAGTGTTATTCATGGTGATGTAGCCACCCTTACACTGGTATTCCATGATCGGGAACTGGGTGTCCATTGGTTATTTTGGGTCTAAACTAAAATGGGGAAATATTACGAGGTCATATAGTTGAGCCTTGACGAGGACGTCAAGAGTCTAAGTGGGGGAGATTGTAACATCCCAAGATTTGAGGCATCAGATAAAATGATTATAAAAGGAATGATTGGACTACCATATCACCAAGGTGCACCTACTTTTCAGGGAGCCCATCACTAAGAACTCCATAGTTCAGTGTGCTCAGTTTGGAGTAGTACTAGGATGGGTGATCAATCAGGAAGTTGATCCTGGCTTGCACGTGAGTGAGGACAAAGTGCGCAATTAAGGCTAGTGGTGGTCTGTGGGGACAATCGTCATTCCTGAAACTCTACTATAGCCTTGGGCACTGGGCCCGAGTGTTACAAATCTTTTGTCACGACCTCCTTTCTAAAACCAACACAACCATAACGGAAGCATTTTCGAGTAATGAAGACCATGAAAAATCATGAAATGATATCATTAACCAATCAAAATCCATAAAATTAAGAGAACCACAATGTACATGGATACATGCCATAAATAAGGGATTCTAAAACCAACATAAAGAGAGTTTTAAACTAAAAACTTCCACATGAAAGACTAAAAATAAAAGATAACTATCTAGAATGGCACCCCACCAGGTAGGATATGTCCTTGAGCTCTACTTCTTCTCCTTCTCCTCGTCTGTGGGCATCTCATCCCCAACCCATGCAAGGAAACGTAAAACTATGTGAGTGGCATTGAGTAGTTATAACATGAAATAACATATATTTGAAATGACATGAGATAGCTTGAAAAACTTAGTGACTTAACATGGTGAACATGATTACTTGAAACTTAATAAATTTACATGATAAATAATGTTTTGCATTTTAACTTGAGTTGATAAAGTCTCTCTCTCTCTCTTAATGCACCCACAGTGCTCATAAGGTCAGTTAAGGCTCACATAAGGTCGGTTAAGGCTCACATAATGCTCCCACAGAGCTCATAAGGCCGCTTAAGGCTCACATAAGGTTGATTAAGGCTCATATAACATGATTGAGAGAACTATATTCACATGACATGATTTCTTATACTTAGACATGATTTTCATAATGTCTTGATTAATGAACATGGCAGTGATTCATAGTATTTCCAAATGAAAGTATTGGAGAAGAATTAAGGATTAGTTCCTTGGTTACTGCAATGAGGAAGAGTTGGAGGTATAGGGTTACACCGATGCAAGCTTTGAAACTAAAAAAGATGACTATAGATCGCAATTTGAATTTGTATTTTGTCTAAGCAATTTAGTTGTAACTAGAAGAGTTTCAAGAAAGAGATAGTTTTTGATTCTACAATAGAGGATGAGTATATTGTTGCATCCAATGCAACAAAGGAGGTTGTTTGGATCAAGAAGTTTATTTCTGAACTTGGGGTGGTTCCAAGCATCAGTGATGCATTAGAGCTATATTGTGACAATAATGGAGCTATTATACAAGATAAGGAACCCAGATTGCATTAGCATTCCAAGCACATACTACTGCGGTTCCATCTCATATGAGAGATCGTACAACGAGGAGATGTGAAGATTTGTAGAGTACCAACTGAAAGCAATGTGGCTGACCCCTTGACAAAAGTACTTTCATAGCAGAAGCATGAGGGTCATGTTATATCGCTTGGGATTAAGTTCATGGGTGATTGACTCTAAGTGCAAGTGGGAGTGCGTTGGTATGTATGCCCAGAGAGGCAATCATATGATTATTGTAATGGCATATCTTGTAAATGTTTGATTAATAATAAATGCAATCTTCTATTTATTCTATTATATTCAGTTATGAGATAATGATGTTACATAATAAATGTCTAAAGAATAATATTACTCAATGACATATGTCTTCCAGTTGAGGACATGAACAATGACATCATACTGATGTTAAGAGTATATACATTCTTGTTATGTCCCTAGTCGGTTGTTATTGAGGAAGTTGATAGACAACAATAACACATAAGACTGGAGTGTGTGTTGGTTGAAGACAAAATCTCATGAGTCATGATATGTGATGTCAAACCAAACACATAGGTACTTGTTATAGAACAGTGTATCAAACAAGCCCACCTTGAGAGTGATCCATGGAATCGGAATGGTAGTTAGAATCATCTCTCGTAGTAATTGTGGTGATTCTGGTTTTTTAGACCTAAAATCACTACACTCATCACATTTTGTTTGATGTACTTTTACATCATCCAATGTGACCTTGAATAAGGGTTACCATATATCTGATGTTGAAATACATTCTGGACCAATGGGAATGTCTGTGAGTGATGTAGATAGGATTTGTCCCTCCTACAAGAGTTTGACATCCCGACCACTTGATAAGAGAGACATAGAAATGCATGGCCTTTCTCATTTGAGTCAATAAGTGATATTGAGTTTACATATATGTTAGACATTCTGCTCTAGTTCAATGAACATGGATTGAATTTCCATACCTCGAGTTCAATCTGGATATCAAAGACAAAGGAAATATACAATCACTACAACACTAATCACAAATTGTAGGTTGAAGTTGTTCTCCAACTTTCTAATTACTTGGGTAGCAATGATGTATTTCTAGATACCAGTCATTGCTTTGTGATGTCATAAATTGATTTTGGACATTCACTACCAACATAACTTGGGACCTATAGGGTCACACACATAGGATACACCTAGGAGTTTACTCATGAATATGGCTTAAATTTTATTACTAAAGTCTTAGGTATTAAATTAAAACAAGATTGGCAATCACAACTCTAAAATGACCAGTTCAACAAGTGAATCAATCAGCTCAGATGTCTGAACTGACCGGTTCAGGTTGTCAACTGATCGTTTGGTTGATCAATGAGATTGGATAAAGATTGATGCTGACATCATGTTGTGCATTAATTGAATATAGAAAGCCAACTTGAATGCCGATAGGAAACATGGTGAACTGGTCATTTCAAAGGTTGAACCAATTGACTCACATGTGAACTGGCTGGTTTAGGTGTGAACCGACTGGTTCATGGTTCATAGGTTCTAGAAAATTCATGATATTATGTCTCTTAGACTCCCAATTGATCTAGAAATCCTGACCCTAACCCTCCTATCTTATAAATAGAGGGGTAGTCAATGCTTTCTAGAGACACAATAATAACCTTTGACAATTGTTGTCTTCTCACAATTGTGGTAATGTGAGAATCTGAGCAAGTCTTACCCATCAAAGGGAGAGACAACAAGGGAGAGAAAGTTGATGCTAGCACGTTGACTAGAAGGGACAACTCCTTCTTTTCGGTTCATCTAGAACAACATGAGTTTCCCAGTGGTTCATGTGGACTACTATAGAGGCGAGAAGGTCTTTGTCAGCTGCTAAGACTACGGAGTCAACTGCCATATGTGGTGATCAACCAAGAGGCCACCATCGCAACATCCATTCAGGTGCAACTTGAAGAAAAAAGCATGTTGTAGCAAGGATAGTCACTGGACTTGATCTAGGACCATTTATATTACTTGCAACCTTTCCTTCCCAGTTCATAGTTGTTGACGTGATCTGCTGTCTAAAGGGAATACGACAATAAAAATTCTTATTTCCGCTACCATATTTGATGCCATATTTCCCTACATGTGATGATGATGTTGTTAAGTGATCTTTCAAATTTTGCTTTGAATAATCTTGCACTTGTGTGGCGGGTGCTCACGGGTAGGCTAAGATTTTGTTTATGAGGTATTATGAAACCCTATCTATCCTATGATTTAGGCTGACAAATGATTTCCCGATTAAAAGGTGTGGCTTGTGTTTGTCATTCACCAATCCCCAAAGGAAAATTCACTTGACTTTGTCAGATTGATTCGTACTTATTTTGGAGAGAGGAACACAATTAAGAAAGTAAGTAATGATGTGAGTGAGAGAAGAGTTGAGAAGGATGAGATGACCAACCAAACTAAGATTTTGTGTGTGACAATGTGTGAGTTTATTGGTGATTTTTTGAATAATGGCTTGCCATACCGACCTGTGTAGATTGGCATGTGAGAGATGGAATACAAGGTAATTAAGAAGTCTCTTCTTTATAATGAATCATGAGTTTGAATCATTCCATATTAAATGGACTAATGTGTGTTCCACATACCATAAAAGGAGAAAGAAGATCCCAGGAATGTGTACTGTGTTGATGATGCTATCATCATTTGACGTGAGAAAGAAAATTGTTTCACTTACATATTAAATTATGTTATCAATGAAATTTGAGATTGAATATATAAGACCATTCACTGTGCAATGTTTGAACATTATATCAAGAGTGGAAGTTACAATGATGAATAGATAAAGAGATATAACTAAGGTGATTTGAACTGGGAAAATAATCAAAAGTCGATCCATTACTCAAGGTAGAGAAACAAGTTGAGTTAATACAACAGTCCTTAGGTTCCAAAAATTAGCAAAGCCTAGTCCTTTGTCGCATTCCATATAAATTTATAATTGACGATATCAAAGGTTTTAATAAACAAGAGGGGTCTGTGGTTGAAGTGGCATGTGTAAATAGTCTCATTAAAAATCATATAGACAACTTGAATGCATCACCCTTTTACAAATGTGTTATTTTCAAGTCTTATAATTTGATGAATAGAGGTTTTGAGCCTAGAAATAAGGACATTAGATATAATCTTGGAGGAGGCATTGATAAGAATGATGGAAATGTTGAACAATAGTTGGATCTTCTTGTTTCTTGGTCAATGCAATGTGTGTTTGATGCAAGTGCCACTTTGTGGTGTGACATTGTCATGGTTTTGAATGTAATAAAAAAGTTAATGGAATGAAGATCTGATTTTATCCCATTGATTGTGATATAAATCCGTACTAAAACCATCAAGTCTTGGGGATTTATCATCACCAAGACTTTTCATTGCATTGAAAGTTTTGATGTTGGAGAGGTCATGCAATTTGGATATCTTATTGGATCCCATTTTATGGAAATTGAGTCTGAGGAGGTTGGATAAAGATTGAACATGGTTCAAGAGGCCAAAAAGGTCATTATTAAAGAAGTTGTTGATAAGATGTTTGTTTGCAATCAAGGAACTATGAATGAAAAAGGCATTTTATGTGTGATTGTTGTTTACTAGAATTACACATCTTGTGATAGTATTTGGTATTTTTGTCTCCTTTCTTAAGCCATGTGATTTTTGACCTATGTTTCCAAAAAAACTCTTACTTATCGGTCAAAAATAGAAGTCCTACTTTAAGGCTTTCAACACAAGTTAGATATGAGGATGGAAAGTTCTTCTTAGAAAAAGATCAAGTTCCAGTTGTTGTAAGGTTTTGTGTATGTTTCCATATCTTTATTTATTCCACGGATGAAAATAAATCAAATGAACTTATGCTTTTTCTAGGTTTTGATCCCAGGTCCATCCTCATGGACTACCAATTTGATATGACCAAAATTTGGAAGGATTGGTGGTCAGTCCCAAAACGTTCAATGTGGAAGGTCTTAGGTCCCTAGAGAATGAAATCGGTGTTGAGATTGATTGGAAAGTGATTAGAGATGGATCACCAAGATGTCTTAGTAAAAGTGAGTGGGTAGGATGAGTCCCAAAGTTTAGAGAAAAGAAGTTGGCTGAGCCTAGTCCATGATTCAACTCTATTTCATATGTAATTGAGATTAGATGTAATGCGGTCTACAATTTGGTTTTTGAGAATGAATTTATTAAAAATGATGGTGTTTTCGTTATGGGTATTTCTGGTGGAGATACACAAATTACATTCATTATTGGATGTATTCAGGTTGAATTCACATACAATCAATCAATGTGTGTCTTTGAAGGTAAATGCTAGATTTTGAAGCTCTTATATAAGAAGCCTTTCATCATGACCTGGTTCACAGTAGCTCCCTATGAAATTCTATTGGAATATGTCATGGATGTTACAAAAGGTAATGGATTAAGAAGTCACCCTACCTAAAATTTATATATTGTAAAACATTTGTCTTCCATTTGACAAAAATATCACCACTTAGCCCAATTGAAGGAAAATAAACCCACGATGTAATATAATTACCACCTATGATGTTGATTTGGAAGCATGAAAGTGAAGTATTAGTCTCCTAAATGGTGATATGATTGATCTTGTGTGTTCAATTGAGATTTGTAATTTTACCTCATCATCCCGTCGTAATTTCTTCACAAACATTCCATACAACAATAATCATAAAACAATAGTGTAACTCTGGTTAGCATCAGTAGACTCGGACTTTTAAGTAGTTTGCAGTCAATGTGTTAATTTTTCTCATTGAACCCGCCTAGGTTATTCTTGATTTTAGATAAAGACAAATCATCATGTTTTAGATAAAGACAAATCATCATGCAAATTGCTACATAGTTGATGTCACTTTTACTGGTGAAAAAAATAAATCATTAATGCAATCTTAAGAAGCAACAAAAGAAATCAGGTAATAATCATAATTTGGAAAATCTTAAACATGATCAACAATAGGAATATTAATACATAAGTTATTTTGTGGTAAGAAAATTTATTTCTTGTTTCTTTTCCCAGGTGAGAAGGCAACATCTTCATTTGTCAGATCCTTAAAACTGATCATAGATTGCTTCATATGTGGTTTAGCTGTCTCACAATTCTTGGTATTACCTAAGGCATATAGAATCACTACTTTGGTTTGTTCCATAATGGTGTTTTCTTGATTTTGTTGAACTTCGAGGAGATGATATCATAGGCCTTTTCATTAAAAGAACCAAAAAATGGGAAGGTTTACATGTAAGTGGATTAGGTTATGTGAGAGATTGTGTAGCAATCATATGATTGTTGAGGTGTCTAGTTGGGGTGGATTGGTTTATTGTGTTGTTTTTGGTGATTGGGTTCCTCATTAGATTGATTGTGTAGATTAGGCTTACTATTGACTTTTGGTGTTTCTTTTTTCCCAAACATGACTTTGTTATTGGGAAACATTGATATTTGCTTCTAGGATCACACTGTTATTCTTATCCTTTGAAATGCGCCAAGAACTAGGATGTTTAAAAAGATTTGAAATAGTAGGTGTTAAATTATAAGTATAAAATAGGACGAGAATTGTTTATTCGATAATCAAAAAAGGTGTACATGGTACTCTCTTATATAACTGTAGAGAGTTGAGACATATGTACAAGCGAGCAATATGGGACTAATACTACATAGCAGTATAAGAAACAACACAGCAGCATAAGTACATAACACAATATTTCTATACTCCCCCTCAAGTTGGAGGGTAGATATCAAACAAGCCCAGCTTATCAATCAGAGTCTGGAAGTGAGCTTTAGATATAAATTTGGTGAATATGTCTTCAAGTTGCTTCTCAATGCTGAGATATGGAGTGCATATGTGCCCAGATAGAACTTTCTCTCGAACAAAATGGCAATCAACTTCAATATATTTTGTTCTTTCATGAAAGGTGGGGTTTCTCGCAATAAAAATGGAAGCCTTATTGTCACAGAACATAGGAATGGGTCTAGAAGAAGTGATATCGAACTCGTTTAGAAGGCCACGGACCCATAGGAGCTCACATGTAGTATGAGCCATGGCTCTATATTCTGTCTCTGCACTAGACCGGGCAAAAAATGTTTACTTTTTTCTACGCCAGGTCACCAGATTTCCTCCCACAAAAGTGCAATATCCAGATGTAGATTTTCGATCAGATCTACTGCCTGCATAATCAGAATTAGAAAATCCAGATAAATTGCAATGGCCATGCTTTTTGTACAGAAGACCTTTACCTGGAGTGCTTTTGAGATATCATAAGATGTGACAAATAGCATCCCAATGGCACTGCCGGGGTTTATAGAGATACCGGCTTATGAATCCAATAGCAGCTGCCAGGTCAGCTCTAGTGATAGTCAAATAGATAAGTTTGCCACCCAGTCTCCTGAACTGGTGACGATCAGCGTAAGGAGGAGAAGTATAATCATCCCAATCCATATTGGGATCCAAAGGGGTGTTGGCTGGCTTGCAGCCCAACATGCTTGTCTCCTGCAAAAGGTCAAGAACATATTTTCTCTTTGAAAGGCATAGTCCTGCAGATGATCTAGCAACCTCAATGCCTAGAAAATACCGTAGTTTTCCCAGGTTTTCGGTGATGAAGTGATGTGCTAAATAGTTTTTGGTTGCCTGTATCCCTGCACTGTCACTGCCAGATAAGACAATATCATAAACACATACAAAATAAGAATGACAAGTCCAACTGATGTTTTACGAATGAATACAGAATGATCAGATTGTGAACGTCGAAAGCCAAAGGCAAGAAGGATCTGACTGAGCTTGTCAAACCATGCATGCGGGCTCTGCTTTAGACCATAGATTGCCTTTCTGAGTTTAGAGATTTTTGAAGTAGACTCCCCCTGAGCAAAAAATCTCGGAGGTTGCTCCATGTAGACCTCCTCCTGTAGATCTCCATAGAGAAAGGCATTCTTGACATCAATTTGAAACAGAGGCCAGTCTTTATTTACAGCAATAGAGATCAGAATGTGAACAGAATGTAAACGTTCTACTAGAGAAAAGGTTTCAAAATAATCAACTCCATACGTCTGAGTATACCCCTTCACAACTAATTTGGCTTTTAGGCATTCAATAGTCCCATCAGGTTGATACTTAATAGTGAATATCCATCTACAACCAACAATGGGGCAAGAAGGAGGTCAATCGACCAGATCCCAAGTTTGACGATCACACAAAGCATGCATTTCCTATTCCATAACATGTTTCCAAGCAGGAATGTGAAGTGCCTCTTCTACAGATTTAGGAATAGTAACAACAGACAAAGCAGAGGTGAAGTATGCAAAACTGTCACTGAGATTACTAGAAGAACAAAAATTACTGATCGGATGTTTAGTGCATGAACGAATTCCTTTCCGTAAGCTGATAGGAAGGTCTAGGTCAGAAAATACCTCAGTGGTTGGTTGATCATCCACAAACGGAGGAATCGGTTCATCCGGGGCCTCAGAAGCAGTAGTCTTTGACTTGTGCCAGTAGACCTGTAGAGGACGTTCCGTAGGCGTAATAGAGTAAGATAAATCCTCAATAATATCAGGTAACGGTGTGATATGCAGAATATCATCCGACAATTTTGCTCCATCAGTAGAGTAGTAGGGCATATGCTAAAAAAAGATCACATCAGCACTGACAAACCACTATTTGTATATGGGATCAAAATAGCGGTAGCCTTTTTGTGTATGAGAGTACCCCAGGAAAACACATTTTGTGGATCAAGCATCAAGTTTAGTAAGATCAGGGCGAAGATTTTTAACAAAGTAGGTGCTACCAAAGATTCGGGGAGGAAGAGAAAATTAGGGCTTATCGGGAAACAAAATTGTGTAAGGAACTCAATTTTGCAAGATAGAGGAGGGCATGCGATTTTTAAGATAGCATGCAGTAGAAATAGCTTCTGGCCAGAAATGACGGGGAACTTTATAGTGGATGAGGAGAGTGCGAGCAACCTCTAACAAGTGGCAGTTTTTACGTTCAGTGATGCCATTTTGCTGAGGGGTGTAAGGGCAAGTAGTCTGGTGTATGGTGCCTCGACTAACACAGAAGAAGTAACAAATTTTTGCATGAATTCGAGAGCATTATCAGTGCGAAAATTTTTGATCTGCCTATTAAACTAGGTGTGTATTTCAGCAAAGAAGGTATGAATAGTATCACGCACAGTATCACGCACAGTATCCCGCCCTTTAAGTAAAAACAACCAAGTTGTGCGAGAGAAATCATCAATGAAAGTCATAAAGTACTTCACACCCGAATGACTTGAAACAGAGCAAGGCCCCCAAATATCAGAATGAACCACATCAAAAATTTCTTTAGAAGCAATATCTTTCTTAGTAGGAAAAACTGAACGAGTTTGTTTGCCCAATATGCAAGATTCACAAGAAAAACTAGTCTCAGATAAAGCAGGAAATAATTGTTTTAATTTTGCCACAGATGGGTGACCTAGTCGAAAGTGCCACTGAAGACCAGTCACTGAAGAAGAGAGCATAGCAGATGCAGCAGGAGGTCCATCCAGATAGTATAGCCCGTCTGGTCCTTCATGGCCCGAACCAATCCTTGTCTTTGTGCGGAGATCCTTCAAAACACAACCAAAAGGATTAAATTTGATAGAGCACAGGAGTTGTTTAACCATCTTACTGACAGATAATAGATTAATAGGAAACTACAGAATACATAAAATAGAATTGAGCTACAGTTTGGGTGAAAGTGAAATAGTGCCAGTGCCATGAACAACAGTCTTTGATCCATTAGCAACAGTAATAGACGGGATGACAGTAGATTTATGCAGAGAAGAAAATAAACGAATGTCACCAGCCATGTGAGCAGATGCACTTGAGTCAATGCACCAATTATTGTTACCAGTAGTCTGAGACACAAGCATAATAGAGGATCCCATTGTAGAAGAGGAAGGTAGCTGAGTGAATCGCTCCTGGAACATCTTCTCGAACTCAGAACGAAGCCAGTCAGTATTTGTCAGAGTAGTAGGTGCCTCAGCAGTGGCGTTAGTAGCAGAGTCAGGGGAAGCCTGGTTAGCCCATGCGGGCTTGCCATGCTTAATCCAGCAGCGATCCTCCATGTGGTTGTCTCGACCACACCAGTTGCAGTAGCGAGGGTCGGGAGGTGCACCACGCCCAAGAGTAGAGGAACCACGACCACCAGAAGGAGGAGGGCGACCACCACGACCACGATCGCAACCACAACCATGACCATAATCAGCAGGATGGGCAATCAAGGTGGGATGGTCAAGTACAGGAGCAGGAGTCATGGAAGGTAGCCGTTGGACCCATTTTAGAACATCTCGTAAGGTAGGCAGTGGGTCACTGGACAGAATCTGGTCAACAACGCCAGAGAAGGATGCAGGAAGGGCAGCTGGTCAATCTTCCTTGGACCATTGAGCATACGTTTGTTTGGTTTTGTCATCCACATCATCAGTAGGAACAGCAGGGGGCTCAGTCGTAAGATGGTGATATCGGCCCTGAGCTTTAACATAAAGAACAAATGACGCCGACCACATGTGATAATTGGAGCCGCCTTCGAGTTTCACTGTGGTAACACAAAGGGAGCGAGGAGGCTTAGACAGGGCCATAACAGCAGCGGCAGTTGGCGCATAAGATAGATAAGTCAGGAACCCGCAATGGGATAGATAACGGCAGTAGAGATCTAACGCGTCAGATCTGAGAACCCATATAGGACAGAAAGTGCATATAGATAAACCTACGCCGTCATGGGGACAACAAATATTCCGTCATGAGGCGTAGGCAAAGAAGAAGGGGAAATTAGACGACTTTCAATGTGGAGATGCCATGGCTGTCTGAGTTGATGTTATTGGTTGTGGATTTGAAATAGGAGAATAGGAGTAGGCAGACAGTAGGGGGATAGGGAGGATGTTGTTGGTGGCAGGTGGATGTGGGGTGTTGTTGACGATGGGAGGAGGGCTTTGTGGGTGGAGGAGGTTGTTGTGGGGCAGTGGGTTTGGTGGTTGGGTGGTGCAGCAAGAGACTGCAGGTGGGAGGGAAAAAGAAGGAGGAGGTACCAGTGGTAATGCGAAGGGCCGATGGTGGGTAGTGAGGCGGAAGGGAGGGGTGGTTGTTAGTGGACTGGAGGCGGAAGGATGTGTCTTGGTGGTTGGCGGCGATGGGGCAGATGGGGAAAGGAGGGGGTGCCGGCGGAAGAGGCTGGTAGTGGAACCGGCGACAGTGGGCCTTGTGGTGCCTGGGAGGATGTGGATGGTGGTGTTGTGGTGGTTGTTGGTGGGTGGAAAAAGGGCAGCAGGTGGTGGAAGGGATGACAGTGGGAGAGGGAGATGGGGTGGGGATCAGCGGCAGAGGTTTTATCAAGAGAAGAAGATAGGAAGGGTGGTGGCAGTTGGAGAGGAGGAAGGGAAGTCGGCGATCTGCAGCGCAGGCTAGGGCGGCGCGGGAGGGGAAGGGTTGCGGATGGAGCATCAGAGGGAGGAGGCAGAGCAACGTAGTCTGACAGGCGTCGAGTAGAGGGGGTTGGTGGGCGTCGTGGGGGGTGGACACTTAGGTCATCGGGGTGGGTGGAGAAAAAAACATACAACCTGCTCTGATACCATATAAAATAGGAGGAGAATTGTTTATTTGATAATAAAAAAAGGTGTACATGGTACTCTCTTATATAACTGTAGAGAGTTGAGACATATGTACAAGCGAGCAATATGGGGCTAATACTACAGAGCAGTATAAGAAACAACACAACATCATAAGTAAATAACACATTATTTCTATAATAAGAATCTTCAGCCCTCATTTGATGTTGTAGGGGAGTTCTAGATGAATAGTCATCTTACCAGGGATGCTATTTTACTTGACAATAGAGAAAAAAACACAAAAGTCTTTTGTGTAGTTTGTAGGTATCAATGTATAAGAAAACAAGAGTTTGAGTAATATCAAGAACATTGATAATGTTTTCTTTGTCATCATTGTGAATTGTAATGATAAGGTTGGGGCCAATAAAAAATTTAATGAGTGACACTGAGTTGACATGAAGGTCAATAACTAAATTTATCCTGGGTGGTAGAGTTCTCAAATGTCATGGAAGAGTGTGTCCTATCATGAACCTAGAAGTGTTCCAGGTGCAAGGAAGATGGAGGAGTGAACATACCACCCCTCCAACTTCTTGATAGTAGGGTGTTTAAATAGTTTTTCAATCCCAACTTTGTCTATCCATCGACAAGCTTTGGTTTTATGTCATTGAAGATGATGATTGTTGGAGTTTGGATTTGCATTATAAAGGTCAAAGAGGTTTGCAAGAGGAACTACTAACAGTAATAGATAAGCATGTTCCTTATATTATAATTGTGGTAGTAGAGAATGGGTAGATAGGGAATTGTATGTTATATATCTGTGAGAGGATGAGGATGCAAGAGGTTTAACCCCGTCAGTGGACACTAATATAAGAAATCACTAACAAGTCTATAAGAGCAACAAAACGTGGCCTTTGATACTTGGAAGTGTTTGTGACTATAGGGGCTACAACGTTTGCATCAAAAAGATTTTTTTCATTTGTGCTTTTTTTATGGACAACCAAGGTCCATGGTTTTTGATGGCTGATATAGTCAAAATCGATATTTGATAGTATATATACATGGAGACAAATTTAAAACATTTGATGAATGAAAGAGTTTGGAAGTAGAAACATATTGATGTTGTCATCTTCTGTCATGTTGTTGAAGGTGATGGTAGTGACATTGTTGTCCAGAGTAGCCTGGTCATTGTTGTGTGCTTCATTTGCCATCATAAAGGGGTCCATAACAGGGAGTACCTCATGCATCATTGTTGTGATTTGTATCATTCTAGGAAGGGGGAATACGTTCTACAAAGCCTTGATCCCATTGATAAATTCGATGGTTTGACACCGGAGTTGCATCATTAAATTTGTCTAGAGGTACAATATTCGGGTCATCACCTTCATAGAGTGCACATGGTAGAATATGATTGGGTTTGTAGTCAAACATTTCGAGCGTCATCTCGTTAACATTTCATGGACAAATCTCAAGGGTCCAACTAGGTAGAACACCAAGATCGCACATAAGCTGACTCCAACCCCATATATCACATATATGGTTAAAATCATTCCACTCGAATAACGAATAGGAATTTTTTTTCACATAAGGCAACACGAACCCGACCATGGCCAACATCAGGCTGTGAACCTCCCTATCGGATTGGTAGAATTAGGTCATAGTGCTTATGAGGCTGAACTTTGATCGAGGTATGAGAGTCGCCAAGGGCCGTCTCAATGGTTGTGTTTCTTGTGGTAGAATGTGAAGAGTGTGTTGCAGACAATGTTGTGGTCTTCAATGGATTTGATTGTGTGACCATTTTATATGTCGGAGGCATGATAGATAAAACTAATATGGGTGTAAATAATCGTGTTTGGCATGCTATACATATCTCATGTCTAACAACATGTCTAGGTTGGCGAGAGGATACAGATTGTTGGTTAAGAAGGAGGCCACATGTCCATATATTGTTTTGTAGATATTAGATTGATAAAAATGTTTAAAGCAGTCAAGCAGTGGTGTTGGTCGACCAGTTATGTCAACAAAAAAGACTAGGAAAAAATCGATTTAACATACTTTTAAAAAGATATTTATCAACATTGCACACTTCGTAAAATATTTTCAAAAATAGCACACTTTGTATTGAACCCACCATTCAAAGTGGCGCTCTTGTATTCAAAATTGAAAAGCGCCACATATATTGGCGTATTTATATTTAAATAAAAAATTGATTTTTTTTAAAGAAAAGTAAAAAACGCCACTTTGAGTGGAGCTTTTCACTTGACTCTACAATTATGTAAAAGATGGAAACACCACCTAATGTGGTGCTTTTGCTTCTTTTTTTTTCACAATTTTTTTTTAAACAAACACGCTAATATTTGTGGTGCTCTTAAATTCTGAATACAAAAAACTCCACAAAGTAGCATTTTTAGACCAAAGTGTGCTATTTTAGAAAATATTTTACAAACAGTATTAAATTTGTAAAAAAATTTATAAAAGTATGCTATATTTCCCAAAAACTATTAAGGGGCAATAAAAGATGGGAGTAAGGCACGACATACGTCTACTGCACAGGTCGGGTGCTATAGCCATAATGGTTGTGGCATTGTCGTAGCCAAAAAGCAATCATTCACATCCATGGACTCATCCTAATGTGTGCTTTAGAGGCGGTGGTGGAACAATCTGATCCGACGGTTGTTGCGATCTGAGAAGAGACACCAACAGAATCTAGCGTGGTCATTTCTCAGTCTACAACTCACATTTTAAAGTCAGTTTGTGTGTAATATTACAAAATTGATATAAGGTTTTTGTCCATTGAATATAGTATTCTATATTATTTTTCTCTTTTCTTATCTTTTACTCTACCTATATTAGCATACACCACTTTTGATTAATCCAATTTACCCCCACCAAAAGAAATATGCAAATACAACAAATATATCTTTTAGGCGTTTCAATTATCTTGTTGTCTTGATTTTCTTCGCACTCCAAGTTTCACTCCCATTCTCGCCTTCTTTTCCTTTCCGTTTCTCTGTCCCTCTCTTTCGCTCTGATCCAAAACAATATAGTTCTGAAGTTTTGGCAGTCAAAAGTGACCCTCTCTCGCTCCTCAAACCAACATCAGCGGTTGCGAGCCTATTATGAGACCGAACAAGAAGACTGGTCTCTGTTGGCTGAGGCTCTCACGCGGCGAGACTTCTCATGTCTTCCTCCTTGCTATAGGCTGCAGCTTCCTTCCAGGTTGCAGGCAGCGCAACAACATCACCGGCAACTGATGCTACCGAATCGTTTTACTAGCAACAGTAGAGGCAGCAGGCGGGCTAAGGCGGCGTAGCTGGGTGCGGGATTCGGCGACTCTTTTCTACTCTGACCGCCGTTGCGCACTGGGATGGCAATCGCCGCGTCTCCCTCGATACAAGTAGGCACTCTGCTAGCAGCTGGGCGGTCTCTGCCGTTCGTTTCATGAATTGACGACCTCTGCTGCTTTTCATAAATTCCAGCCCCTCTGGAATTTATACATAGAAGCTGCTTTTCCCATTTAATGAGTGAGGCCAGCGACTTGCCACCTCAACGGACCCTAACCATACCCCTACTTGAGTCGTGTCTAGCTTTTACTGGCGATTTCTTTTCCGGCTTAAGTTAGTGAGGTCTGCAGTACTACAATTATGTCAATCTGGATGTGTCACGCTTCATTTCCTTGGAAGTCACGTTTGATTTTTGTGCAATTAGGTTGATTAGAAGTACTATGATGGATCAGAACCCTTAATCTAGTGTCGCAATTCAACCGAATGCCTAAATTATTTTAAAATGCATGCCTATTTTTCTAGCTTAGTAGTTCAAGGCACATGACGTTATAATGTTAATATAAGGTTCCATGATATAGTAGAAATGCATTAAGGTAATTGATGAGGTATTACTTTGTATTTCTTTGTCCTGGCTAGTCTATCCCATTTCACCAATTTGATCCTTTTGATTGTTGTTAAGCGAATTTCAACAGGTATACTGCTAGCCCTGTGGTGATGCAATTTCAGATGGAGGTTAATGTCAACAACTTTTCCGTTTACGATGTCTTTCATAGAATATCAAAAGGATCTGTAATAAGCACACTAGATCGGAATATTAGTTCAAGAAGACATGAACTTCCATCAACTGTAGTAAAGGGTGGGTAAAATTGGATGTAATATGGCTAGTAGTTATCATCAGAATTTTTTTAGTGAAACATTAAATTGCACAGAGTACAATGAAAACCTCCCTTCCGATCATAATTTCCATGTGAGGATAGACTGTGTGATAGGAAAGATTGGATGTCCAAAAGGCTCCTTTAATATAACCTATCTAGGCTTAGTGGTTTACGCTTAGGGGATTGAGGTTCTCAGGTTTGAATTTTTCTGGATTGGTTCTGCTGTTACCTGGTTGGATGAAAAATTAGGATCCTGTCTCATGGAGAAAGACTGATGCTAGCAAAGCCCTCACACTACAACATGCTCCTTTCTATTTTCAAGCTGCCAATAATTGTTCTTGACAAGTTTGGAGGCTTTAAAGATTAAAAAAATTGCACGATTCTGTTGAATAAGATTAACTATTAAATTTTGGCACCCTGTTTCATGGGATATAGTATTTGCCTTTGACCCTTGAGGGCTTTGGGGGTGGGGTTGGAACTCTGCTTGCTTAGGGAATCAAATGAGACCTTCTCAAATTGGCTCTACAGTTTATGGAACTTGGCTTTCTACGAGGCTCACTATCAAACATGAATACTACATGGAAGGAAATTAGTGTATTGAGATATGTTTATTTATAACTGCTCTATTCTCTTTATTCCTGTTTTCCTTTTCCCTTTTTACTTAAGTCTCATGTAATATGGGCCTAAGTATAATAGGTTCATCATGGTTTTTGTTTGCTTCCCTGTATTTTCTTCTTATATATAGGAGAGGGTTTTACCTTTTCTAAGATATAGAAAGACAACTACTTTTGACATGGTATCAGAGCATGATGTATAGCCATCCCCGGAGCCCCTCCACTCTAATCCGCCGTTGTCGTCTCTCCTCACTTCCTTCTTCATCAACTCCTCTCTCTTCTCAACCACTGCTGCTCACACCTAGGGGGATCTATTCCCCCCTCTAGCCCTATCCTCTTCTCTAACAAGAGTCGAACCCATCCGTTGAAGGCTCACTTAAGGCGTCTTCAAACATATCCCCAGATATAGGAACTCTCTTATCACAATCTTCATTCAGCAATAACATTTGGAATAAGTCAAGTCTCAAAAATCATTGTGAAAGATAGTGAACTGTTTCGGAAAAATTGTACCGAATTTTCTCACTTGCTTTCTGACCAGGAATGTCATGACCTGTTTCCTTGACGAAGGATCTAATTGGTCTTTGGGCTTTGCACCATTCCTTATTACGACCATGTGCGGTGCATATATCCTCGATATGAAAGTACATAGTAAGAATGTTAAACCAAATGGACTTTTAAATAGATTAATCTTATCAAGATTTCAATGAGGGACATCATTAGTGTATACTTGATGAACTGGCAATTATGACTTTGTTATTGGACACAATGAAAGACCTAGAATGATAATGTTAAAAGGCTAACAATGTCATGCCATTGGTGTTATATTTCTGACATAAGACTTCAGCCATGTTCTTGATGGCACCCAGTCGAGCCATCAAATAAATTGTCTTTTATTTTAAGTGCCCATTTACACCCAATTTGATAACTAAAGGTACTGACTTACAAGTGAGTACGTGACCATATCTATTTCTGAGGCAGGGCACTGAATATTGGTCATAGCCTCGTATTCTAAAGAATGGTTGGACCTGTCAGGAACTGGGATTGTCATTAGTCCATCAAAAGGAGACAAGAAAAATTACAGTTTAAAGCAACCAACACGTGGGATGGCATGTGTCCGTGCATGCTAGCATCGAGCTATTTCGGTGGCTTGAAATAGCTGGACGTTGAGGTGACCACTTTGGTGGTCATAAGTGAAAGAAAAGCACCAAGGAGTCAACCCAAAGTGGTTTAGACTGCATCTCGTATTTTATTCGAATTGTAAATTGCCAATTACTTTCTACAGCACTTGATGACTACTGATAATGTCTGCGTTGCACTGAAACCAAATATTCATGGTAATTGTTCATTCTTTTCTGCTAATCTGCTACAATATATTATCGTGGAGAAAACTGAACTGATCATCTAGTTATCAATAATTTCTAAATTAAATTTGATCTGATTGAATGAAATTATTTGCGAAGATCGTGTTCACTTCCTCATGTCTTCAATTTTCTCAACCTTGTAGGTAGATAACTCACATGCATCTGTCGCGGACAATCGTGAAATAACTTGCTGGGGGTGTGGTTTGCGTCTGATTCTTTCATCATATGCTCCGGTTTTCAAATGCGGTTGGTGCGGAGCCATAACAAACCAGAATCAGAGATTACTAAAAGAAGACAGTGCATGCTTTTCACGTTGGAGATGTATTCGAGATCGGTTCTTCATTACCATTTTATTGACATTTATTCTGTTTGTGATATGTGAGTAGTTATTATATACCAATTTCATATGATGTATAATTGTTCCTACATTTTATTTTCTTGGAGATTTGTCACAGAAGGAGAGTCACTTATTGACATTCATTTGCATTTCTTGCATTTCAATGACAGGTTCTGGTGTATGGGCAGTTTATCCTGTGATTTTTTCTATCAGCTATTCATGCGGCATTTTCCACTGCACCTTAACTTCTGTCTTTGCCCTTTGCACAATCTCTACTTTCTGTTTGGCTGCATTCAGTTCTCCTGGTGGACCGGCAGATGTGCTATGGGGAAGCTACCCGGTTGTAGTTAAAGGCGGGCTAGAGAATTTTACTTTCTGCGTGCACTGTAAGAGGCCAAAGTGTCCTAGGACACACCACTGTCGTTCATGCGGAATGTGTGTGCTAGATATGGATCATCATTGCCCATTTGTAAGTTCGCATTCATCATTTAAGTTCCTTGTGCAAAACAAATTACACATTCATCATTTAAGTTCCTTGTGCAAAATAAAGAACTTCACCGCATTGAATATTGTTCTATTGTACTACTGAAAAAGGATATCAATGTTAAATGCTAGTTTGCTCAACTTTAAGTTTTCATTCCCTCGACTCTTCTTTCTAGAACTGTCAACCTTTGTCCCACATAGGCTTGTAAAAGGCAGCACATAACCTTTAAACCACATTGGTTTGTAAAAGGCAACACATAACTAGAAACGTGCATACAAACCCATAAGGCTTTGTTAGAATTGAATTTTAACTTATAATTCATAGGGAAAAGAACATACACACATGTCCTTGCTATGTTCTATTCAATTCCATTTGGCCCAAACTTAGATATCTTTTGTGCTCGAGTAATTTACACACCAGCGTTTGAACTTCTCTCCTCGAATATTAAAGTTTGCTCTTTCAATATTTACTCCTGACATGAATATAACTTATCATCTTTGAAGCATAGGCATGATCATGGACACTGACATGTGATACAACAATTCTAAAAGATATAGGCACACACATGAAATGGGACATAGTGGACATGCCACTACGGGACTGTATACCATAGATAGCTGAGTGGGTTAGGAAGCATGGACCTTCTTGGAGGTTGCCATGTCCGTGTTTGACACGTTTCAAAAGTAGACACATGTGGACAAATGGTGGACATCGCCCTGCCCTGTCCAAGTCTTTTTTATGATTTAGGATCCGGACACAACCAAAACATGGCCTAGACACAACCAAGATGTGACCCTTCCCTAATCAAGAAGGGGAAACACCATGTTGCACACAAACTCCCTCCTCACCACTCTCGACACTCGTGTCTGCTCGTGACGATGTTTCCACTTAGGTGACTGCTTCCCTTCCCGCACAAGTTACCGCTAGCCTCTCCTCTTTCTCTACCCACAACTGTTGATCTCTCCTCTTCCTCCACCCGTTACAATTGACCTTTACTCCATTGCTTACTACCTCCAGCCTGACTATTAGCAAATGCTATTCTCCTTTCTTAGTAGGACCCACAAGTAGCAACAACACAAGAATCCCTCTCCTCCAAGAGAAATAGAATCTACAAGCAACAGTAACCCTTCTCCTCAGCATGAAGGTACACACACACAGTGATCATCAACCATTGTTGTCTTAAAGAAGTAGGAGCAGCACAGCTGTCCTGCTGCATTCTTCTCTGCACCAGGAGAGGAAGCCACAACAAGAGGCACTTCGGCACTCCTAATCCCCACTCCCCTTCCTCTTCTTCCCCCTTTGGCCTACTCATTTCTTCCCTTCCTCTTCTACCTTCCCCTTTGGTCTGTGAATTTGTCCTCGATATTTTCTTCCTCACATTCAAAAGATCTCTCACCACTCCATTGCTTACTATCTCCAGCCTGCCTATTAGAAATGCTATTCTCCTTTCTTAGTAGGACCCACAAGTAGCAACAACACAAGAATCCCTCTCCAAGAGAAATAGGAGCTACAAGAAACAATAACCCTTCTCCTTTGCATGAAGGTACACACGCAATGATCATCAACCATTGTTGTTGTCTAAAAGAAGTAGGAGCAGTAGAGCTGTCCTGCTGCATTCTTCTCTGTACTAGGAGAGGAAGCCACAACAAGAGGTAACTTCCGCACTCCTACTCCCCCTCCCCTTCCTCTCCTTACCCCTTTGGCCTACCCATTTCTTCCCTTCCTCTACCTTCCCCTTTGGCCTATGAATTTGTCCTCATCTTCTTCCTCCACATTCAAAAGGTCCCTCACCACTCCATGCTTACTACCTCCATCCTGCCTATTAGCAATGCTATTCTCCTTTCTTAGTAGGACCCACAAGTAACAACAACACAAGAATCCCTCTCCAAGAGAAACAGGAGCTACAAGCAACAATTGTTGGATAAATTGGATATTATGATAAATCCCTTTATTTCGATGATGACAAACATTTCATTCTTGTTGATCTAACGAGCTACTTAAGTGTGCAGGAACAAGGTGATGACAAAGTTATAGGGAATCCATACGCTTGAATGCTTGTAAATGTCATGCAATGTAAATCAATTGTAAACTTGTACAAATATATAATGTACAAGTACTTAGACTTCATGTAAATCAAGCGTTAGATCTCCTTAGCTAAACACCACACTTAGATAAGTCATCTCCTTCAAATAGGATCACATATGCACACTCATACACTTAGTGGTTTAATTAAAAGATTGAAAACAGGGTCAATCTCGGTCGACCACACTCCTCGACCGAGACACTCTCGGTCGACAAACTTCTCGACCGAGAATGACCCAAGTAGCCGTTAGACACAGCTGACAAAGTAGTTGGCAGTTGCAAATGAACGTTGATCCAGAGAGCCTGTCGGTCGACAAAACTTCGACCGAGTAGGTATCTCGGTCGACAAATTGTCGACCGAGATGGTCTCTGACAGCAACTGCAGAATAAAGCAACTAGCCGTTACTAATGCACCTAACTTATACCTAACGGCTAGTTAAGAACTTAGAACCCCCTAGAAGTTGTCTAGAACGTCCTTAAGCATCCATAGGTCATTCCTATAAATAGGACAAGCCTTAGGACACTAAGACATACTCATATACTCAATTGTGCAATCCTTGAGCTTACACTACATTGGCAATCTGTTTAGAGCAATAGTGCAATTCCCACACTTGTTATTCATTCCTATTGCTCCCATTTCGTGTCCTATAGGCTAGTATCTCCTATCCACTACAATCACATTGTCATATACATTGTTTAGGAGATCTACACGCTTGATATAGGCAAATCAAGCCTTGGGCTTAAAGGATAAGTTGTAATTTCTGTTTTCTCTCTTATTCCTTTGTATCTTTTGTACTCTCCTTGCTACTCCTAGGGTTGGAGGCTGCGGATTGGAGAGGGTTGACTTCTCAGGTGGAGAAGGGGACTTCAAGCTACTTCAAGAAGGCTATCGCACGGGAAGCTACTTTAGAAGGCTGGTGCAACGGGTGTTGGTGCATCTACTTCAAGGGAAGGCTGCTTCAAGGTTGGGCGATTACTTCTAGGTGAAGGCTGCTTGAAGGGTTTGGGAAAAGAAATTGTATTTTATGTAAAGTCCTTGCGAGGTAATAAAATAGATTTCTTTTCAAATCCCGGTTGGGTAAGCAACCGGGTAGTGGACTGACTACCTTAGTATTTGCTAAGGCTAGGAACCACTCTAAACCCTTGTGTCTCCTTGTCCAAATATTTTCTTTGTGGTTGCTTGAGTTAATTAATTATTAAAATATCTATAAAACTCTATTCACCCCCCCCTCTAGTAGTTTTCAATTGGTATCAGAGCAGGCTTCAAGGAGCCCTAACAAGGTCTTGAAGAAAAGATGGGGGATGGAGTGCTCAACAACCTCAACATTGAAGGAACACTTGTTGCTAGGCCTCCACCGTTCGATGGAACAAACTACCAATATTGGAAGAGGAGGATGCAATTCTACTTCCAAGGAATCAACTGGGAGTTATGGAGAATGGTATCTACACCATACACACTTCCACAAGACGATTTCGCAGTATGGGATGCTAATACGGTAAAGATGGCCCAGATGAATGCAAAGGCAGTAAGCATTTTATTTTGTTCCATCTCAGTAAGTGAATTTAATAGAGTATCAAATTGTGATACCGCATATGATATTTGGCATAGATTATCTATAACATATGAGGGTACTATTCAAGTTAAAAATTCTAAAGTTAGCTTGCTTAAAACCAAGTTTGAACATTTTCTTATGGATCCAAACGAAACTATTAGTGAAATGTATTCAAAATTTTCTACTATTGTTAATGGTTTGAGTGCTTTAGGGAAACCTGTTCTTGAGGAAGATCAGGTATCAAAAATACTTCGATCTCTTCCTCCAAAGTACAAACCAAAGGTGACAGCTATTGCAGAAGCAAACGACCTCACTCGCCTCAAAATGGAGCAGCTCATCGGAAACTTAGAAGCTCATGAGGCGGATCTAGAAGAGGAAGAAAGGAGAGAACATGAACGCCAACATGGGAAAAAGAAGGATATTGCATTCAAAGCATCAACCAAAGACACAAGTGAAGATGATAGTGAAGAGGAAACTCTTATTGTGAATGGTAAGCAATATAAAAGTTTTAAAACTAACAAAACTTCCAGTGCTTCTTCTTCCAGGTGCTTTGAATGTGGCAAGAAAGGACATATGAAAGAAGAATGTCCAAAACTCAAGAAAGGGAAGAAATCATCCTACAAAAAGAAAGAAAGAGCGTATAGAGCTGCATGGGATGATTCAAGTGACGATAGCGATAGTGCAAAAGAAGACGTAGAGTGTTTCATTGCTACTACAAATGAAGATGAAGAAGAAGTAAGTCTTTATGATCTACCACAAGAGGATTTAATTGCAAGTCTTCAAGATACTCATGAAAAATACATTGAATGCAAGAAGAAACTTAAGAAATCAAATAAAGATTTAAATGCTAAAATTCTTGCTCTCTTATCCGAAAATGAAAATCTCAAAAAGGAAAATGAAGAGTATGATCTTAAATTAAAATCGGTGGAAGCTGATTGTAATCTTCTTTCCTTAGAAAAGTTAAAATTGCAAAACCAAGTGAAAGATCTTCAGAAACAACCTATTGTATGTTCACATTTAGATTATGATAAGGTTGTTAAAGAAAGAAATGCCCTAGTATCCAATTTAGATCAAGCAAAGAAAGATATTGCTAGGTTGCAAAGAAATGTAAATGAGTTAGGAGGAAATAATCTACTAGACAATATTCTGAAAATTTCCTCTAGTTACAATGGAAGGAAAGGATTAGGATACGATCCAAGACGAAATAAACCCAAAAGAGCTTCCAAGACTATATTTGTACCTAGGAACACAATTCCTAGAAATAGAAATGAAGTTGATGCTATTAGTTGCCATTATTGCATACGTCTTGGACATTATTCATTTTCATGCCCTTTTAAGAAAAAGAAAGATGAGTTAGCTTGGATTCCTAAAACTTAGAAGCTTCAAATTAATTAGTTGAGATTTGACCTAAACTGACTTATGATATCATAATGTCTTATCTCAACATCATCGAGCTATAATTTGCATAACCTCTTTTATTTGAAGTTGATTAAGATTTCTGAATATTTTCCAGAAACATGGTCGGTCGAGCAGTTGTCGACCGAGTAAGTGTCGGTCGAGCAATTGTCGACCGAACATATCATTGTTTTTCAGAATGTTGTAAAATTGCTGAATTCTTATAAAATTGATCAAAATTGTTATCTATTTGTGTTTAATGACTGTACAATAAAGCATAAGCTATGGAAATCATCTTTAAAAGATTATGTGAAATTAAACTAAATTATGCTTAGTTTAAAGAAAATTTCTACATGCTTTTATTATTCTATCATTACATAAGCAAGCAAAATAACTTATTGGTGATTTATATCTTAGAAGTGCTTGCAAAGAATACAAATTGGTTTTATTAATTAAGAAGCTAAGAAAAACATTGTAAACATCATTTGAAGATTGTCATGAACCTAGTATTTTTACTCTTGATTATGAAGCAATCTATGAATTTCATAAAAATGATAAATCTTGCAATTGGTTAGAGACATCTTCATATATTCTGATCTTAAAGGACTCTCATTTCATTTTGGGGCTTAACATCCCTTGCAAAATGGATGAGAAATCAATATGTATTATGAGCTTAAGGGAATCTCATATCATTTCAAGGCTTAACATCCTTTGCAAATGATTGAGAAACAAATTGTGGATAAATTAGACAAAAATCCATGTTCCTAATAGGATATCTATTTAAGGGGGAGCATAATATAAAATTAAGGGGGAGAAGAAAAATAAAATATTCAACTTGGATATCTTTTTGAAATGACAAAGGGGGAGAAAGAATATAAAATCAAAAATATAAATGAGTTTCATAACATCTTGGTCAGCACTCACTTGCAAAACATAAATGGCTACAAAAGGTAATTTTCAGGTATGAAACTCACATGCTTTATATTTAGGAAATGTTTGTCATCTTCAAAAAGGGGGAGATTGTTGGATAAATTGGATATTATGATAAATCCCTTTATTTCGATGATGACAAACATTTCATTCTTGTTGATCTAACGAGCTACTTAAGTGTGCAGGAACAAGGTGATGACAAAGTTATAGGGAATCCATACGCTTGAATGCTTGTAAATGTCATGCAATGTAAATCAATTGTAAACTTGTACAAATATATAATGTACAAGTACTTAGACTTCATGTAAATCAAGCGTTAGATCTCCTTAGCTAAACACCACACTTAGATAAGTCATCTCCTTCAAATAGGATCACATATGCACACTCATACACTTAGTGGTTTAATTAAAAGATTGAAAACAGGGTCAATCTCGGTCGACCACACTCCTCGACCGAGACACTCTCGGTCGACAAACTTCTCGACCGAGAATGACCCAAGTAGCCGTTAGACACAGCTGACAAAGTAGTTGACAGTTGCAAATGAACGTTGATCCAGAGAGCCTGTCGGTCGACAAAACTTCGACCGAGTAGGTATCTCGGTCGACAAATTGTCGACCGAGATGGTCTCTGACAGCAACTGCAGAATAAAGCAACTAGCCGTTACTAATGCACCTAACTTATACCTAACGGCTAGTTAAGAACTTAGAACCCCCTAGAAGTTGTCTAGAACGTCCTTAAGCATCCATAGGTCATTCCTATAAATAGGACAAGCCTTAGGACACTAAGACATACTCATATACTCAATTGTGCAATCCTTGAGCTTACACTACATTGGCAATCTGTTTAGAGCAATAGTGCAATTCCCACACTTGTTATTCATTCCTATTGCTCCCATTTCGTGTCCTATAGGCTAGTATCTCCTATCCACTACAATCACATTGTCATATACATTGTTTAGGAGATCTACACGCTTGATATAGGCAAATCAAGCCTTGGGCTTAAAGGATAAGTTGTAATTTCTGTTTTCTCTCTTATTCCTTTGTATCTTTTGTACTCTCCTTGCTACTCCTAGGGTTGGAGGCTGCGGATTGGAGAGGGTTGACTTCTCAGGTGGAGAAGGGGACTTCAAGCTACTTCAAGAAGGCTATCGCACGGGAAGCTACTTTAGAAGGCTGGTGCAACGGGTGTTGGTGCATCTACTTCAAGGGAAGGCTGCTTCAAGGTTGGGCGATTACTTCTAGGTGAAGGCTGCTTGAAGGGTTTGGGAAAAGAAATTGTATTTTATGTAAAGTCCTTGCGAGGTAATAAAATAGATTTCTTTTCAAATCCCGGTTAGGTAAGCAACCGGGTAGTGGACTGACTACCTTAGTATTTGCTAAGGCTAAGAACCACTCTAAACCCTTGTGTCTCCTTGTCCAAATATTTTCTTTGTGGTTGCTTGAGTTAATTAATTATTAAAATATCTATAAAACTCTATTCACCCCCCCCTCTAGTAGTTTTCAACAATAACCCTTCTCCTCAGCATGAAGGTACACACACACACACGGTGATCATCAACCATTGTTGTTGTCTAAAAGAAGTAGGAGCAGCAGAGCTGTCCTGCTGCATTTTTCTCTGCACCAGGAGAGGAAGCCACAACAAGAGGTAACTTCAGCACTCCTTGTCCCCCTCCCCTTCCTCTTCTTATCCCTTTGGCCTACCCATTTCTTCCCTTCTTCTACCTTCCCCTTTGGTCTGTGAATTTGTCCTCATCATCTTCTTCCTCCACGTTCAAAAGATACCTCACCACTCTCGACACTCGTGTCTGCTCCTAACGATGTTTCCATTTAGCTGACTGCTTCCCTTCCCGCACAAGTTACCGCTAGCCTTTCCTCTTTCTCCACCCACAACTGTTGATCTCTCCTCTTCCTCCACCCGTTACAATCGGCCTTTACTCCATTGCTTACTACCTCCAGCCTGACTATTAGCAAATACTATTCTCCTTTCTTAGTAGGACGCACAAGTGGCAACAACACAAGAATCCCTCTCCTCCAAGAGAAATAGAATCTACAAGCAACAATAACCCTTCTCAGCATGAAGGTTCACACACACACGGTGATCATCAACCATTGTTGTCTTAAAGAAGTAGGAGCAGCACAGCTGTCCTGCTGCATTCTTCTCTGCACCAGGAGAGGAAGCCACAACAAGAGGTACTTCGGCACTCCTAATCCCCCCTCCCCTTCCTCTTCTTCCCCCTTTGGCCTACCCATTTCTTCCCTTCCTCTTCTACCTTCCCCTCTGGCCTGTGAATTCGTCCTCATCCTCTTCTTCCTCCACCTCCAAACGTACATTATATTTCTCCTCCTTGACCACCAACAACAATATTCTCCCCCACCACTAACACCTATTTTTTTCTCCTCTGTCTCTTATTTCTACAAATGACAACACATCCCCTCTTCTCTCTCTTCTTCCTCCACCTCCAATGTCTATGTTCTATTTCTTCACCATCACTATTATAGTAGCACTCTCCTCTCCCCCTCTCCTTCCTCATCCTCCACCTCCATTATAGTTCATTCTTTTTCCTACTTTGTAACTTTTGTGCCCTTTTGTTTTGTTATGCAGGATTAGCGGAATTTGGCAATGATTGTGCGGGCATTGTGCTCTAGTGATCTCTATAATTTCTCCGCCCTTCTGCAATTCCTCTAAGTGCCCTTATTGTAGCCACACTTCTCCAACTCCATTTTAGCTTTGCTCATTCGTCTTTAGTTAAACTCAAAATTTTAGATACTTCTATTTCATCTTGTTGTTCAATTTTATGTGATGCATGTCAGTTGGGAAAACACCATTGAGTGTCCTTTCCGGCTCATAAAATGAAAAAAAAATTCTAATGATTTTTGTTTAGTCTAGAGTGATGCTTGTGGTCCATTCAAGACAACAAGTGATGATGGCTTTAGATATTTTCTTGTCTTTGTGGATGATTATTCACACATGACTTGGCTATATCTTCTTAAAGGTCGTAATGAGGTTTTTCCCCTTATTCACACCTTTAATAAAATGATTTTTGTTTGGTTCTCAACACCCATCAAATCTTTCCACACTGATAATGCCTTTAAGGATACTTGATGGGCTTCAACACTTATTCCCCTTAGCAATATGGTATTAATGAGCGTAAAAATTGTCATCTTCTTGACATTACGCATACTTACCATTCTTGACAATCATTTAAAAACATCAGTATGACACTCTCGTTGCCTCATTCCTGATCAATCGTCAACCGTCCTCAATTCTCAAATTGAAAAAAATCTTTTTTGTCCTTTATTTGTGGAAACAACAAAATCCTCTGTCTCCCCGGGTTATCGGTTGTGTTGCCTTCGTCCCTAACTTTGATCCCAAGACTGGTAAACTGTCCCCTCTAAGCAATCAAAATATTATTTCTAGCATCTGGTCGCATTTAGGTTTCGGCCAATATCACCTTTTACAGGAACGAGTTTCTCTTCCCTAATACAACTGCATTCCCCATTACTACCAATGAGATGGTTTCTCTTCCCAGACCATTTCTTCCCAACTTCATCACCATTACCACTACCTACATTGTCTCAGCTCTGGTCCTAGATCTACCATCCACCATCGATGCACGGAAGTTGATCCACAGGTAGTTGTGCCCCATTATCTCAGTTCCAGTACAATTTGATTTCTTAATGGCACTTCAAAAAGTTATACTCTTATGCACCATCAAGCATCTCAATTCTGAAACTAACTGTCGAGCTAGCCTCTCTCCTGCTTATGCTTTTGCTATGGCTTTGGAGACCACCTCCATTCCTAAACATGTAGTTGATGCTCTCCAACAACCTGGATTGGAGTCTGCTATGATGGACGAGATGCCTCTACGGGAACAATGGCATGCAAGATCTAGTTGATCCTTTACCTAGGGATGTAAAAAAGGTAGGCTAGAGTAGGGTAAAGGCTTACTCTGATCAAGGGTAGGGTACATGTTTACAATGAAAGGGTTATTACCCCACCCGTTACAATGAAAGGGTTACCTACACCTATTTACGCACGAGGAAAATGGATAGGTTAACTTGTGAAATGACAAAACAAGACTAAGATATCATCATCATCTAAGTCTCAATCCCAACTGTGTTGGGGTCAGCTACATGTATCCTTTTTTCCAATCAAATTTGTTAAGGGTCATACTCTGATCAAGATGTAAAGATTCAAAATCTATCTTTAAAAGCTCTTCCCAAGTTAATTTAGGTTTGATGTTGCTTCTTTTAATTGTCCTTAACTTGTTAACCTTGTTTCGAATAGGTCATTTGTCGGTCTCTTCCTTACACGTCCATACCAATCTAGGTGGCCTTCGCGCAACTTGTCCTTGATGCTTACCACCCCCACTTTTCTCCTGATTTAGTCATTCCTCAAACGATCTTTTCTTGTCTTCCCACACATCCATCTCAATATACGCATTTCGGTCACATTCATCCTGTTAAGACCTTGTTTCTTAACTGCCCAACATTCACTCCTATATAGCATGATTGTCATGTAGATGTTTTATGAAACCTACTTTTTAATCTTAGAGGGATTATCTGATCACACATTACTCCAGTTGCACTCCACTTCAACCATGTTACTATGATTATGGTATAAATATCATCTTGAACCGGACCCTCTCTTCAATAATAGAACTCAAGTAGCGAAACTAATCACATATTAGTATATCCATTCCATCCAACTTGACCCCACCATTCATAATTTAGATTGGCTAAAATTGTGATGCATGTATTCAGTTTTGCTTGTTCTGATCATAAATCCATTAGATTCCGATGTATTTCTCAAAATCCAACTTTATCATTCAATTTTCGTTTCTTTCATCAATCAACACAATTTCATCAACAAATAAACATCTACCAAGGGATATCGTCTTGCACATACTTTGTCAACTCATCCATAACAAGAACAAATAGATATGGGCTCAACGTTGATCCTTAATGTACTCCAATGGTGATAGGAAAAGTTTTTGTCTCTCCTCCAGGAATCCTAACACTTGTAGGTGAGCCATCATACATGTCTTTAATTAGGTCAATGTATTGGATTGACACACACTTCTTATGCAAAACCCTCCATAACACTTCTTTGGGTACTTAATTGCATGCCTCTTGTAGATAAATAAACACCATACAAAAATCTATTTTGTTTTCTCTTTACTTTTCCACAGGCATCCTTATCAAAAAAATGGCATCTGTTGTTGATCTTTCCGACATAAAACCAAATTGGTTGTTTGATATATGTGTTATTGATCTTAGACTTTGCTCAATAATCATCTCCCAAACTTTGCTCAATAATCCTCTCCCAAAGCTTGATAGTGTGGCTCATCAACTTGATCACTCTGTAGTTTGTGTAGCTTTGACCATCTCCTTTGTTCTTGTAGATCGGGACTATAGTGCTATTTCTCCATCCAGTGGACGTCTTCTTTGTCTTCGTAATCTTGTTAAAGAAACCTGTATACCACATAGCTCATTCATCCCCCATACTCTTCCATACATGTATAGGAATATTGTCTGGACCGCATGCCTTTTTTATTTTCATCTTTTTCAAAGCATTATTGACCTCAAATAGTGAAACTCTTCGTTTGTAAGTGATGTCTCTTGCTCTCATGTCACCCTAATCTCTTGCATTATTCACAATATCTCCTTTGATAAGCTTATGAAAGTAGATTCTCTGTTGATTCTTTATATCATCATCTTTTACCAACACTCTACCATCTTCATTCTTGATGCACTTTACTTTACTCAAGTCCCTTCCTTTCCTTTCTCTTATACGAGCCATTTTATAAACTTTTTTGCCCTTTCCTAGTGCTATTAAAATCAAAAGGGCGATCTATAGGAACTTGCCCAAATCTAGAGATGATGCAAACTTTTAGAGATACAACAAGCAAAGAAAGATGCTAAGATGGCAGTTCACGAAGTAAGGTCTAGATACTTTGATGAGATATATAAGATGTCGTATGTTTTTGTACTTTATCATTCCACCTGGAGGCCCACATCCTTTTAACTATTCTGAAACCTCTTTAGCAAGTTTTGTTATGCTGGAGCTCATACTTTGCCACATAGAGTTAACATCATACTCCAAGTTTTAAATTCTCTCTGTGATAAGTTTATCATAAAATGTCGATTTCTTTTAATCTTTAAGATTCCACCAACTATCCTTGTATCTTGGCTTTTGTTATGCTTACCTTTGTTTATGGATCACTTTACAATCCTTGCATACTTTTCGATGCAACTGTCTTGTAAGGAACTAATAAATTAGCTACAATTGTGCCCACTCTTGAAAGTTATAATATGATGATCTCTTTTCTTGCAATGTATATGTATTTTCTGAAATCATATCATAAGGAACTATTAATTTCTAAAATCAGCTCTCCTTCTCCATTTATGTTACCATATCCAAAACCTCCATGAACTCTCTCATATCTAACATTGCTACTCCTACATGGCAATTTAAGTCTCTCCTAATAATGATATTCTCCTCTATCGGTATTCTTTGAATCAGTTCATCCAGGTGATTCCAAAAATCCTTCTTAGCATCCTCACGAAGGCCAACTTGAGAGGCATAAGCGTTATAAATATTGAAAAAATTCCCCCAAGAACAACCTTAATTGCTATGATTCTATCACCCATCTGTGATCTTGATGACATGATCCTTCAACATCTTATCAAAAATAATTTCAATGTCATTTATGTGTTTGTCAATACATGTATACCATTTTTTTTATATCATGCGTCTCCAATCTCTCTGCATTGTTCCCATGTCCACTTCCCGCAACCATGATATCCACTATCTCGTAAGAATTTCTGTCAAATAGTCAATATTCTAAGATCATACTCTAATCCGTTTTGCTAAACTTGCTTTTTTACATGTCTCTATCAAAAATATTGTCCTTCTATATTTTTCTCTACATTCGGGCAATGATGCAGTGGGGCTCGCTTCTTTACCCTCGCCTATCAAAGGTCTTATAAACCTTATTTTTCTTGCAATACATTTAGGCACGGTTGTGTTGAAACCCTTTGCATATTTATTAATGCACCTGGGGCCGATACAACGCTTCGCTAGGTAGGGATGCTCTAACGATTTTTTTTATAAGAATCTGTGTTAAAAAAAGTGACTTTATGGTTGGTTGTCAATCTACCAACCTTCCCTTACCCGGACTTCAGACCAACTACATTTGCATAGGATATTACGATACATTGGCGGAGTTAACACTAAGATAGATATACAATATTTTCATATTGTTTTCATATGATATTCTCTACATAAGACAATTCTAAATTAAGTTTTGAATTGTAATATGCTATATTTCTGACTTTTTGGTGATATACACTCAAAATACTAATAATAAACCAACATTGAAACAATGTATGACTTTGTAGCATATTTTCTCATATAAGAAATCTATTTTCTCTCCTATGTGTGGTTATTATAGCTTTGACATGCTAGTTGTTCAATCAAGTTTTTGGAATGAAACAATAGTACAAATTAAGCAAGTAGTGGTGAGTCTTGTTGGATTTTAGTAGGAATTAGTATGTCTTAAACCCAATTTTATTAACTCAACCTTATATTAATGGGTAAATGGATGAAGCACATAGTGTAAACTTTCTCCCTTTAATTGATGCATGTTGTTAGAGAGTCTATATTAGCCTATTTAGTTAATAGGTTAATTAGTTAGTGGGCTTTTGTATTTCAGCCCATTTAGATTACTTGCGTCCTAAGTTTTAGGGTGTCTCCCCTCTCCTATATAAATGGATGAAGCACATAGTGTAAACTTTCTCCCTTTAATTGATGCATGTTGTTAGAGAATCTATATTAGCCTATTTAGTTAATAGGTTAATTAGTTAGTGGGCTTTTGTATTTCAGCCCATTTAGATTACTTGCTTCCTAAGTTTTAGGGCGTCTCCCCTCTCCTATATAAAGGAGAGGGCGTCCAGTCTTGTATTCATCTCATTGCATTCAATCCAATCTTATTTTTTACATGGTATCAGAGCGGTGAACAAAAACGACAGCGTGAACAGTAACGACGGCGGTGAACAGTACGCTGCGTGAACAGTACTGCGGTGTGAACAGTAATTCCTGCGTGAACAAAGCGTGTTAGCTCCTGAGGGAAACCTAGCCGCCGCCCCTCCTCCCTCCTTTCCAGCGCACACGCAACCCTAGTCGCCGCCCCTTTCTCCGAGAGAGAAACTGAGAGGCTCCACCTGTGGGCGGCGACCGCCCTAGCCATGGCTTAGGCCGGCCGCCCTTCAGGCACATCCCGACCTCCATGGCTTCTCCTTCTCTTTCTTAAAGATTTAATTTTTCTTTCCGGACGCCGGCTATTTTCGTCCCGGTGCAATCAACAGCCATCGTCAAGCCGTTACCGGTTACTAATCGTAGCCGCAGCCTGCCAGGACATCAGTCGGCCAGTAATAGCAACAACTACTGCGGCCAGCAGCAAGCAGCGCCTAGCAAAGATCTCCATTCGCTGCTGAATCCATCCAGCAAGCCGACGGCAACCAACAAGCTGACGACGACCAGTAAGAGTGTTGCGGCCGACCACAAAAGTAGGAGCAACCATCGTCGTCGTCGCGCCGCCCAGAAGCAGCCGCCATCTACATCCGTCGACGCTATCACACTTGCATTATTCAGCAACCATCTACCGCTCCATCGCCCTGATGTCCTCAGTTCCAGCCTTCGTCGTCTCATAAGGAGAGGCTCCACACTTGACTCTGCATGCAACCTCATGGCATGTAATATCTCCGGAGCCGTGCAGGAGACCAATATCATCTCTTTCGTTGTGGCCAAGTGCTACATCAGCCAAGCGACACAATCATCGTCATCTGTCCTGCTGCTGTGTGGCTGCCATATCATCCAGCAACCATATCCCCAGCCTCCGATCACACCATTTAGCCGTCGCTGTAATCCATGCCCCTGGTCGTTGCTCCACTGCTGCTCTCGGTCTTGTCGTTGCTGCCCTAACATTTTCGCCTATCCTTGGCTGAAGCACGATCACCCATCACTCTCCACTGCTACCAAACAGCCCTATTACTGCCCTCATATACCAGATGCATGTTGATATTTAGATCCTTAATCGGATCTGCCCTTAGCTAATCGGATCCAGTTTTAGCCTAATCGGATTTCCCCACCCCCGGACATCTCCATATCACAAAATCCTCTCAAATCCATCAATTTCTTTCCCACCCACCCATATCATGTGTGTATTCCTTTCCACAGTGCCCGGGGGGGTCATATATCCATTTCTCCACACCAAACACTCACTCTCGTCGTATTAGTGTGCGGGGGGATAGAGAGGAGAGGAAGAGATGAGAAGAGAGAGCATCCAGGAGTATGTATGAGAGAGAGAGTATGAGAAGAAGATGATATATGTATTCAGTCTATATATATTCCGGGCTATTATCTTCATGGAGCTTCGTATTGTTCAGCGCATTCGTTTTCTACTTCCAGACAGCATTGACGGATCTTCATTCAGCGTCAACACCGAGCTATCTGCGTTCGTACCGCGTTATGTATGTCAGGTGTTGATGGTGTACTTCTTCAGTTGCATTTACATGAGACAGATGGGTGCTTCTTCATATTTCAGAAGCTCTGCAAGCCTGCCAATCTACTTCTGCAAGGTTGATTAATCCAGTTTATCTTCACCGAGCTGCTTCATCACGTCTTCTCTGAGCCGCATCTGCTCTTTCGACATCACCTGTTGCTGATCTACTTGGGACTTTCCTTGATGGATGATATCTCCTTTCCTGTCAAGCCCCCAAGGTTCATGCGACAGAGTTATGGTACCTGCATCGTATCACCAGCATATCGTCCGTCCGTGTTTGTGCCACGTTATGCACGTCTTCTCAGACGTTTTGAAGACACAACTACTGCTACATCATCATTGGAGATCCGCGTTCGTGCCACGTTAAGTACGTATTCCAGCGAAGATGACGTAGTCGTGGTATTGATGATCGTCTGCTCCAAGTGGCGAATTACTGTTGCAGTATTCAGGTTCCATTTCAGATGTTCTTCATTCCATATGCACTTCAAAAGACCTTCATCAAAGCTCGAGGATCTCCAGCCTGCATAATACAATTTCAAAGGAAAGAGGCGTCGTCATATGATTCAGGGGGAGTTTTGTTTAAGGGGGAGTATCAATCTTTTATATGGGGAGTGATATTTATCTTTTATCATTTCTATCTTTATTGTTTTATCAAGTCTTGTAACCTCCAAGCTTTGGACATGTGTTTCACCCATGCTCCAGCTTGAGGGGGAGTGTTAGAGAGTCTATATTAGCCTATTTAGTTAATAGGTTAATTAGTTAGTGGGCTTTTGTATTATAGCCCGTTTAGATTACTTGTGTCTTAAGTCTTAGGACGTCTCCCCTCTCCTATATAAAGGAGAGGGTGTCCAGTCTTGTATTCATACCATTCAATTCAATACAATCTTATTCTTTATACATGTAAAACAAGTAAATGGTAAATATATGGTGAGTAAAATTATACTTATCCTTACCCTACCCTATAGGGTATAGGTTGTGGGTAAATGGGTAATACCCTACCATTTACATCGCTACTGGAAAGAACATAGTTGGCCATCAGAGGGTATTCTCTGCCAACACTGCATTGATGGCACAATCAAGCGAATCAAGGCAACAATAGTTGCTTAAGGTTCCACTCAAATTTTTGGCGTGGATAATTTTTAAATCTTCTCTTAAGTGACCTGGATTGCCTCTATTTGTATCCTAAATTCTATGGAAGCTCATCTTGATTGGCCACTTTTGTAGTTGGGCATCAAGAATGCTTTTATACATGGAGATCTCCTGAAAGAATGTTGCTTAGGAGAGTTCTCTCACAAAGTTAGTTGTCTTTGCTGCTCTTTGTATGGTCTTAAGCAATCTTGAAGAGTCTTGTTGAATAAATTGAGCAGGGTCCTTATAAGTTGGATTTTCAAAGACTTGCTACAAGTCATTTAGTAGTTTTCTCTAAATCTTCTAGATGACACATTCTCCTTGTCGTATGTGGCATGTTAATGTGATCACTGATGATGACATGAGGCATTTCCAATCTGAAGCAATCCGTACAGAAATACTTTCTTACGGAGGACCTAAGAAATCAATGATATCTTCTTGGCATAGAAGTTCTTTGTTCCTCCTCAGGGATTAGTTTATCCCAAAGACGTTATGTCTTGGACCTACTTCAACAGACTGAGATGACAGATGCCAAACCAATCTCCACCCTGATGGACTATCACACAACTCCTAGTTAGGGGGGGAGTTCTTTTCAGATCTAGAGAAGTATCGTGGAGTAGTTGAAGAACTTATCTATTTTACAATGACTTGACCATATTTCACATATGTTGTTAGAATAATCCGTCAACATAAGAGTACACCACTTCAAGCTCATTGGTGTAGCATTCAACGGGACCTGAGATATCTCAAGATTGCTCCAGGAAGAAAATTATTATACAATCGCCCTAAGCAGAAGACTATTCTTAGTTTTGGATATGTGGATGCACTAGTTAGGGGATGCTTAAGACTATTGATCCATATTAGGTGTCTACATTATGTAGACGATCACCTTGAGACCTGGAAAAGCAAGAAAAATTATAGTGTTGCTCGCTTCAACACTGAAGCAGAATATCAAGCTATGGCTCATGTATGTTGTGATCTACATGGTACATTCCACTTTGATCGAGTTGGGAATTCCTGTTCAGTCTCCAACTACTTTGTACTGTGACAATTAGGTTGCAATTCATAGTGCCAACAATCCAGTATTTCATGAAAGTATAAAGGACATTGAAGTGGATCACAACTTTGTACAAGACTTGTTCAAAACTAAAAAGTTTGTGACTCTTCACGTACGGACTCTTAGTTATTAAAGGCGCCCGCCTAGGCTCCCTAGGCGCTAGGCAAGGTGCCTCAAACTAGGTGACCGGCCTATTAAATGGATTAAGTGGGCGTTTAAGGCCTTTTAGGCCCAAATTAAACCATTTAAAGGCTAAATTAGCATGAATGGAGTCTGAACTAGTCAAAGTAGATCACCTTAATTCATGGGAGAGTATTAGCATAGTGGTTATTGGGCTAAGGCCACTAGGGTTATATTCTTTATGATGTTCACGGTACACTTAAGTGAGGATCCATTTACCCATTTAAATGTATCCACTTATCCTTTGTACTCTCATATAAAGGAGAACTCTTGTACTCCTATTTTATCCTAGTGAGAATCATGTTGACATTCCACAATCACCTTCTTACTTTTCTTCTTGTTGTTTTGTTGTGTGTTTTAAGCCGTATAAACTAAAGTGTCAATAAGTTTGCAAACACTTTTGGTTTTCCCTTTTCAGTTCATTTTAAGATCCACTTAGTGTACTCATAATGCATCATGAAAATGCTTGAATCCTTCTGACTTAGGTTAAAAAAAATGTAGGATTGTTCAATGATTAACTATCCTTTAAGCAGTCATGTTTCCAACAGATTTTGAAGTTGGAACCGTGAGCCAACAATGAATAGTTTTCTACTTTTCTTCATCAATATCCTCCTAGAAAGTAGCAAGGCAGGATCCTTTTCCTTCTGTCTTTGCTTTGCCCTTGACGTACAACTTAAGGGTATTTTACTTAAAAACTTTAGAGATGCTTGCTTCCAGAATGAAGAGTAGAGCTTCATTTTTTCCTTTTTGAGGGTTTTGACCTCCTTCTAGCAGAGGCGTGCTAACTTCTTTTTTATTAAAGAACCTTCCTTTTTGGTACTAGTTTAAAAGAAGAAATTATTGATAAAATGGAACATTCTCTACTAGCCCCCTATAGTTGTATCAATTCTTGGTAAAATCTGTGGAATTTTTTAGTCCAAAACCTGACTGTCTTTAGATTTAATCACAATTGCAATCTAGGCCGAAAAGTCATTATTTTTTATTTCGGGTGTTTCATATATGTAGAACATGAAGTTTTCAATGCTTTTTGTCCTAATTTGATTCATAATCTGACGTTATATAGAATGTTTGATCATATCCGTACCCTCAAATTAGTAATCATTCCTTCTATAGTTGGTGTAGACATTCTCAAACTCATTTGAAGGAACTCCTTTATGTAAGCTTCACCCCGTAAGTGTAAAGTTATCTTTGAATTTATCAACATGGCATTAACCATGTCACCAAAATGTTCTATTTTTCATATCTGCTAGAACATTTTTCCTTTGATGTACATGGCATTAACCATGTTTGGTGGATGATTCCTTTGTCCTTACAAAAGAGAGTAATCACTAGAGAAGGATTCTCCACCTTGACCATTCATCTTTATGTGTAGTTATTCTCAAGCAGGGATTTTTTAGCTTTGAGCTTTGGTTTAACTAATAAAAACAATTGTTTCCTCTTGTATACTACTAAGCTCACATATATCTCTATGAATGAAGTTGAGTAACTTTGTGTATATTTCTACTTTGGGTAGATGCTTATTATCATCTTGGATTAGATGGACATTTCACATTTATCATGATTGAAACTATCATAATTCATGTGGCCAATAATTCAATGAATTGGTGAAAAATATGTCCTGGTGTAGCATTCGTAAATTGAAGAAACACTTTGTGTTCCACATGCCACTTGAGGTTTGGCCATAGTAGCCCGGGTGGTAAGAGCTCAGTAAGTCCCAATGAAGGACTCGGGTTTGAACCTCACCGAAGGCACTTTGCGAACGGCAATCCATGCTGATTTGGCGTGGAAAGGGGTAATCGGACCACACCCTCTCATGCCTCGAGAGTTTACCATGTCGGGTTCACACGGAGTGGGTTCTGTCACTAAAACAAATATGACATTAATTGAATTTTTCTCTCTATTTAGGCCGAAACTTGACAATTGTCATGAGTGGCAAGTTTTGACACACACTGTCTAGGATTTTTTTATTGTTTGGATTGATTTTCTATCCACTTTTGCATAATAAAAGTGTAGATGCTTGAGTTTTTCTGATTCGTGACATGTGGAACACAAACAACTATAGTCGTTTGAGTTGCCGAATCAAGGGTGTTGACTTGGGACTATAATAAGCCATCTCACTTGATGTTATACCTACGTAAGAGTAAATTCCCACATTTGTGTACCTTTTAAAAATCTGTTGTGATGCAATTACCATTCTGATCATTTCCATGCAGATAGGGAACTGTGTTGGAGCTGGTAACCACCGGCATTTCATTGGTTTTCTCTTCTCAGTCGTTAGCAGTTGCACTTACGTTATTGCGATGTCTGTATATGCTGGATATCACATTTGGCCCCCACTCGAATATACTGCTATCAACTCATTGTACCAATTAAACAGCCTTGGTGCTACAAGAGTACTAAAAGAAATTCTAGCAGCAACTGCAAGCTCTGTGCTGCTGATGCCCGCTAGAGGGCTGCTTCTGATATATCTGGCGATGGCATGCTGTTCTGTAGAAATTGGCATCACTGTGCTCCTGTGGCAGCAGCTTCGTTTTATATACGAAGGGAAGACATATTTAACCCATATTAGCTCCCAAAATGGTGTGCATGGGGAGAAGAGTTGTCAGAACATTCTTCGTTTCTTCAACTGTCCTTATTGGGCATTTAGAATGCTACGTGTTTCATTGAATTCCGGAAAAATTCAAGATCTATCAAATCCCAAAATTTTGTAGAAGCGGAACTTCTCATTTTACGTAAGTCGAAATGTTGTACAATATATGATAGGGTTAGATCTGCCTTCTTTTTTTCTTATAATGTGTTACAGTGCCACTTCTTTTTTTCCCACGATAGAGCCTTACAAGTTCGCATACATCATAATGTGATGTACTGTGGAACTGTCAAAATTGTATATTTGTCAATTATCATGGTTCTACACCCACATGCATAGTGATAGTGCTTCAGGTGCGCCAAGGCCAAGAGTTCACTCCAGTTATTATGGTCTGACAGTTAGGATGAGGACGTGTGTTGTTTGTTCTATCTACTCATTTACATAATTAGTAAATAAACCTGATGTTTTACCAGAATTTTGGATTTGCTGCATCGATACAAGGTTGTTGAGGCTTAAGAATTGCTTGAGCTTTGTTAATTTCTGCTTTTTTTCCAGTAACTATAATGGGATGGCTAGAAGATCAGGTTGGATAACAGAATATCATATACTATACTAATCTAGCTTCAAAAAGCTTTTGGTCCTGTAAAATTGTATTGCATATATTGTTTGTAACATCCCAAATTTCATAGATAATTTAAAAAGCTTAATGTGGTTTTCCTAATAAGATTTCACTGAGGGAGAAAGTAAATCTACCCATGGTTTGATGTGCAACTGAGTTCATAAAAGATGTCTTATATGCCACTTGGCTCACCTATACACATATGATGGTCTAAATGTTTAGAATTAGTAATTGAGTATGGATGAATATGAATGAATGATCAATGATGTGACTAATGGACATGGCGTGATAATTATTAATGCTTAAGTAAATAAATGTGTTGGATATAAGTTTATATTGAATAAATAGAGACAAAGGCCTTAATATCACTTTTGACATGGGTTGATGGCCTAGTGCAATGTATTGAGAGATCTTAATGGTCAATGACAAGTATAAGAGTTGATATGATTTTAGCAATTCAATATGTTGATTCAGGTCATGCGGATTTCTCTATAAATAGGTCAATTATACAACCAAGTGATCCTAGGGGTAGCCTATAGAAAATTTAAAAGGAATTAGGAACAATGTATTGTGTTAAAGCACTTTTATCATTGGGCCAAGAGAATTGGAGGCTGAACCATGGGTTCACGGCCAAATTCTGGTTCATTTGAGTTTGGTCTGGTTCACTAGCAGACGCTTGTTTGCAAAAGAAAGGGGGTATCCCGAGTCCCCATTTCGGAAGGAATAGGGACTCTAGCGGAGATCGAGTCAGGCCATCGGATGGATCTTGTTAAGAAAGCAGAGGCTATAAAGCCTCAATAGTTGGCGTGCTAGCGGCGAGTAAAACCATATAGGGTTTTAGTCTAAGATGAGTTCGAGAAGGAGGTTGTAGTCGTAAAGCAGGAAGGGAGAGTGGCGCTGATTGTAGGTGCTTGGAACAATAAATCTTCGATTTTGGCCAACTCGGATGCAAAGATGGTGTCTCCCTGGTTGTTGGGGGACGACCGAAGTCAATGGAGGGTTGGGCATGAGCGGTGTGGCCCGAGCAGCGACCATGGAGCTCTCCGAAGAAGCTGATCGGCGACGCCCTATTTTGGGCGTGGAACATGGGATTCACAGATCCCCTTCCGGGTGCATCTATCGCGATGAGACACTAAATGCCCGGCCGCATGAGTTGTTTCAGCTGTGAGCTGGTGGACAAGGATCGGGCAGAACCCCTCGACGACACCCCCATGGACGGCGCATTAATTTTTGGCTTGTGATCCCTATTTGCAGCATCCCCGCGAGAGAGAGGGCTCGGGGTGCATAGTGGTGGCGGCGCTAGCCAAGAACAGAGCCGCGACGCCAGCCCAACCCAGAGTCGAAGACCTAGCATCACCCGCTAGCTCCTGGCTTCTTGGCTAGCCACAGCTCCGACCGGAAGGCGTTGCTCTGTTTTACAGAGTAAACAGAGGGTGCAGCCTCGTGAAGACGAAGGGGGAAAGAAGTGCGGGTTAAGCGGATCTGACCTTATGCTGATCTCGCCCCGGCTTATTTAATTCAATCAAATAATGTTCCAATCTTGTATAAGCCTTAGAAATTAATCCATATGTCAGAAAAATACAAACTATATATGAATTTTGATCAGTTTTTCAAGACCTAGCTAATGGTCTATGTTTCAGAGCCTAGTTTGACTCCTAAGTTCCTTGTTTTAGATATGAACCCGGAAATCCTAGAAACCAAGGTGACTATACTTATTAATGAATGATCATTGACTAAACAGGGTAATTAGGTTTCATCAACCTGAGGCGCGGTTAGGGACTTCTCATCCATGAAGAGAAACTATGTTTACTTCATATGAGGTAAGTGGTCCATGCACATGAGTACTCATAGTTTATGTTCAATATGTTTACATGTCTCCTAATAAGAGTTTCATGATCGATGTGATTTAATGTTCTAAGACTTCAATGTTAAGATTTGTAAACAATATTATTCTCATATTTCTATCCTTATGCAAGTATAGATACCCAAAGTCTAAAATAGAGATATGTTGCTCAAAATAGTTGTGACTCATGGACCAAGTCCATGAGAAAGTTGAAGAATCATATTCCTATGAGATTTCTTAGAAATGTTTGGAAGTAATGAATACGATTTCAAGGTAAGATATGCCAGTAATGTACCCATACTTAGTTGATGATTGTATGAAGAATGTAAGTACACATATGTTATTAGAATTTCTCATGTTTATAGTCATAGTTATGTAGTAAGAGTTCAAGTAGAAACATGCCATTAAGATTTCATACATATGTAGAGATCTAAGAACTAGATTCCTTAGAATAAATAGTATCTAGAATACAAGTACAATGTACACTACTACAGAAATAGCATTCAATGTCACTTTTCTGGGCGTCGGTTATTAAGGAAAACCGACGCCTTATATGTTAGGCATCGGTTGTTTAAGCAAACCGACGTCTATATTCAAAGACCAGCCAGACACGGGTACCGCTTTGTATTCAGCGTCGGTGGTTTATAACAAACTGACGCTGAAAGTCGGCCGCGAAATCCAAATTTTGATAAAAAAAATAGTGTCATTTTCAGCGTCGGTCATGTAGGTATAAACCGACGCCTATGTGCGATGAAAATTTGCGCAAAAAGTGTCACTTTCAGCGTCGGTTATCCTTTTATAACCGACGCTGAAGGTTGTTCCCGCCAAACAATTTCATGAAAATATCGTCCAATTGGACGTCGGTTGTTGCAAACAACCGACACTAAAGATGTTTAGGCGTCGGTTGTTTCAAACAACCGACGCTATTTGGGAACTTATACTCCGCGATCGCCCGACTCTTCCCCTTTCTTCTGTTTCATTGCGAGCAATTACCCTATTTCTCTGCTGCCGGCGATTTCTCTCCGGCGATTTCTTCTCCAGTGCCATTTCTCCGGCTATTTCTTCTCCGGCGCCCCCTTCTCCGGCGCCCCCTTCTCCACCACCACTCCTCCTTCTCCGCGCCCCCTTCTCCGCCGCCCCTACTGCCCGCCCCTGCTGCCTGCCCCTGCTGCTCCAAGCGCCTGAGGCCGCCGCCACGCCTGACTCTTCGGCGCTGCCTGGTGCTTTTCCACGGTCGTCGCGCCGCCGCAACCACCGCCAGAGCCACCGGAGCTGCTAGCTGCTCCTCCACCGCCGTCGCTGCTAGCTACTTCTCCAGCCAGAGCCACCGGAGCCTCTGCCTTCTTCCCTCTGACAAGGTTGGTCTTCCCGCTGCTAGCTGCTCTGCTTTTTTATGCATCGATCAAATTGTTGTGATAAAAATGCATGTAATGTATTTGATTAGAGTTAATCTAATCTGGATGTTCATAATAATGGTATGTTAAATATGATGATTAGGGATAAATATAATGTCTAGTACACAAATATTAGATGATATTCAAGAAAACCCTAGTTTGATGAGCATGTTGTTAATCATGTTAATTATGATTCTTCTATATATTCTGATGTCATTATATAATTATGTGATCCCAACATATTAAATTGAATTAGAATGATTTCATGAATTATAGGGTTTTAAAGTTGATAAACATGTACATGCAGAAATAGGGTTATTAAACCAATGGTTATAACATAGTATGATCTTAATCTGATCTGGATGTTCATAATAATGTAGTATGTTAAATATGATGATTAGGGATACATATAATGTCTAGTAAAGATTCCTAGACCTTTTGTTTGAAACTATTGATTTCTTGATTTATTATTTAATAATGTTCTATTGATTAGGATTAACCATGTTGCCTGTACTTTATAGACATTTATTATATATAAGAATGACAACACATGTATTTGTTGGCCTAGAAACCCGTCCAAGATTGGCTCATTAGGAGTAAATCTTGGATAGTCTCCGGTTTGGGACTGTTCTTGAACACCTAATCTCACTTAGGATGTAAGTGTATAATGTGTATTGGGTTTTCGAGAAAATTTCAGTAGCATTTCCCCGTTTGTTCTCTAAGTACATATGTACTTAGAGAACAACGGGGAAATGTTGCCGAAATTTTCTTGAAAACCCAATACACATTATACACTTACTAGTGAGATTAGGTGTTCAAGGATGGGATAGGTGGTACACATTTATTATATATAAGAATGACATGAAATGTGTTTGTTGGCCTAGAATGTGAACAATCATTGTTTTTTATATTACTTGTACATTGATATAAATTAGAATGAACAATCACTAAATTATATACTGTTTGTATGGAGTCCGACTTCATTGTAGATATCTATTATTGTGTTTGTTGGCCTAGAAACCCGTCCAAAATTTACTCATTAGGAGTAAATCTTGGATAGTCCCCGGTTTGGGACTGTTCTTGAACACCTAATCTCACTTAGGATGTAAGTGTATAATGTGTATTGAGTTTTCGAGAAAATTTTGGTAGCATTTCCCCGTTTGTTCTCTAAGTACATATGTACTTAGAGAACAGCGGGGAAATGCTGCCGAAATTTTCTTGAAAACCCAATACACATTATACACTTACTAGTGAGATTAGGTGTTCAAGGATGGGATAGGTGGTACACATTTATTATATATAAGAATGACATGAAATGTGTTTGTTGGCCTAGAATGTGAACAATCATTGTTTTTTATATTACTTGTACATTGATATAAATTAGAATGAACAATCACTAAATTATATACTGTTTGTATGGAGTCCGGCTTCATTGTAGATATCTATTATTGTGTTTGTTGGCCTAGAAACCCGTCCAAAATTTACTCATTAGGAGTAAATCTTGGATAGTCCCCGGTTTGGGACTGTTCTTGAACACCTAATCTCACTTAGGATGTAAGTGTATAATGTGTATTGAGTTTTCGAGAAAATTTTGGTAGCATTTCCCCGTTTGATCTCTAAGTACATATGTACTTAGAGAACAGCGGGGAAATACTGCCGAAATTTTCTTGAAAACCCAATACACATTATACACTTACTAGTGAGATTAGGTGTTCAAGAATGGGATAGGTGGTACACATTTATTATATATAAGAATGACATGAAATGTGTTTGTTGGCCTAGAATGTGAACAATCATTGTTTTTTATATTACTTGTACATTGAAGGATTGCTAATTGATAAAAGATCACAATTTTAGAGACATGTATGTTTATACAAATGCTAAATGTTTTCCTTATTCTAGTTGATACAAATGCTAAATGTTTTCCTTTTTAATGAAATTTTCAGATGGCTCACCATGATGAGAATGATGTCCATGATGAGCATGAAGTCCATGATGAGCATGCTGTCCATGACGAGCATGACAAGGATACCAACGTAAGTTCTAAAAACATATCCCGTATTTCTATAAAATTCATTATCTTCTAGTTATGTCATATATCCTGTATTTCTATATTGGCTTAATTCGGTGTGTTTATTTTTGTCAAATTTTAGGTTGATGATGCACAGCTACCCACTGAAGCAATTGAGCAACTTGATGCGCAGCAACAAAAACTTAACAAGAAAAGGGGTATCACTCTGTTGAAAAAGTTACTTGCGCTGAGTGGCAGTGGATCCAAATTGGTTGTGGAGTTTGATAATGGAGGGAATGCAATTGGAGTGAACCGCAATAATTTTATAAACTATCTTGGGGTTGTCACTCGAAGCCATTGTGGTGTTAAATATGATAATTGACATAAAGTTCCTCAGGCGAAGAAAGACTTGATATGGAAAGATTTATGCGTGAGTTATTATTATTTGCAATTCTATTTTGTAGATTACAAATTCTATTATTTGCAATTATATTTTTGGTACTAGTTAATAACATTTCTATTTTACAGAATCTGTTTGCATTGGATGAGATGTTGCATCGTAAAAGTGTGATGCAACGCGCTGGAAAGATGCTTAGGAATTACAGGACAAATCTGAACAGAGAATACATAAGACAGGGTGATAAGAAGAAGAAGTCAGCCCTTGAACAATGGAACTTCTTGGACAAAGAAGATTGGGACAATTTTGTTGCTTCAAGAAAATCTGAAGAATTCAAGGTATTAGGCGTCACTCCCATTTTAATTAATATACATTGTATTCACCTATTCAAGATTAACATTTAGTGCTACTAACCTAATTATAAATGTGCATACTAACTAGGCCCTCAGTGACGCACAAAAAGCAAGGCGTGCACTGAATGTACATGACCATACTATGGGTCCAAAAGGCTATGCAAGCGTTCGCCAAAGACTACAGGCGGAGTCTGCGGCTACTCAGGAGTCTGCGACTACTCAGGAGTCTGCGGCCACACCCTTCCCTCGCCATGATATCTGGATAGCTGGCAGGAAAAACAAGAAGGGTGAAATAAAGAAGCCCGAAACTGCTGAGGCGGCTGCAAAAATGGTAAAATACAACTCTTAGAGCAATCATTTGAATATTGATTATTTGTGGTGTTAACTTACCAATTTTTGTTTATGGTGATTAGCGGGAGCTGCACGAGCAGAGAAAACAAGGCACGTTCATCCCTCAGGGCACAAGGGATGAATTGACAGTTGCTCTGGGTAACCCAGAGCATCCTGGACGTGTTAGAGGTGCCGGCGCTGGTGTGGGCATCAAAGCATTCTTTGGGCCATCCCAGCGCAAACCCAGAGCGGGACTTTCTCAAGAAGAGGTAACATATATATTCTATTTTTATAATGTTACTGCAAAAGGAAATTCATTAATAAAAAGCTAATATTTGTTTTATCCATGTATAGGAGAATAAGAGAGTCGAGGATATAGTTGCTAAGAAGCTCAACGATGTGGTTGCTGAGAAGGTCAAGGAAGAATTGCTGCGGTGGCAGACATCTCAGGCTTCCAATCAGCCTATGCCGACCCACTCTTCTCCTGGTGCACAGACTGCAAGTAATCCTGGAGACCCATCGCCTAACACGTCTGCTGTAAGTATTGTTTATGACATTGTAGCTAGTCTTTTCAAGATGATATGTTTTCAAGATGATATGTATATATGTATAACATTTTTTACGTAAATTTGTAGGCATTGAAGCCATGCCGCTTAAGAATGGAAAACTATGTTGTTGCAGAGGCGCAAGCTTACCAGTCCCTTCCTGGGGCAACGTTTCATGGGACTCCAATGCCGCAGGGCTACATTCGTGTGAGCCCGATACATGTATTACCCGATTGGAGGGAAGTTGCGTTGCCATATGCCCACCCAGATATTGATACACTTGGTGAGGCAGAAAGCGGGGTCATATTGTGGCCCAAAGCAGATGTCCTCTACACGACTGAAATTATAAGATAAATTTACATTGATTTAGACTGTTAATGTGTATATATGATGTCAACTGATCTGAAATTATATATACAGGTTAAAAAGAAGACACCAGGAGCACCTAGGCCTCCACCTCCAATTCCCGCATTACCAACTTGGGTTCCAACTGACCTACAATACCCGTTAGGTCCTGCTTGTAGGGGAATGGCATGTTGGCTACGGGCACATAATATACTTTTCCCTATAATTGTTTCTTTAGATGCAGATTATGCAGGTCAATCATACGACAGCTCTTTATTTATACAAGATATTATTGAGCTGTTTATGTATGAATGGTTGAATACATCAATGATAGAGACATGGATAAGGTGAGATCTTGTTTATACATCCATATACCTTGTGTAAGATCCGGTGATCTAGTTTCTTATATATTAATGCATACGTCTATATGTTTTGCAGCTACTTAATCGAAGATCATTGCAAACAATTTGCATATGATCATGTGGGATTTTTGATTCCATCATTGATTAGTATGGTAGCTAAAGACCCTGATAGTGTTCAACAATACTGTATAGATGCTTTTACAATTTTTGGTCATCAAATGAAGACGATAATAATAGCTCCATTCAATGTCAAGTAAGTTTGCTTTATTTATAATTTGGACTTAAGAAAATTCCATTATTATTTTGCATTTTGAGTTATTAATTGTTAACTTTTTACCTCTAGTGGTAGACATTGGGAGTTACTAGTTATTGTCCCCGGGACGTTCACTGTTTATTATCTAGATCCCGCAGGAAGTACATTAAACACTAAAATTGGACACGTAATGAGAATGGCATTATTCTGGTGAGAAATATTTCATTTTTTATATCCGTTAACATCTTTTATTACATTACTATTTACTTATGCAACTTAGTGTGTTATATTAACATGTAGGGGTTTAGATGCATTCAAAAATGCTGGAGGAAAGGTCCCAAGGAAAAAGAACCAGCCATTGTCTTGGGAGAACGTAAAAGTAAGTTCCCGACTCCCCGACTCCAATGTATATATTATTGATGTGAATTGTGCTTAGTTGTATTAATTTGTATGTTTCAATTTATAGTGCGCTACACAAGACAATGGTTGGGCATGCGCATATTATGTGATGCGATTTATGCAGATGATTATCAAACATGCCGCATTGGACATCGATACCATACATGAGGTATTATATATAGTCTCATTAGTTAGTATGAAATATATCAATCTTATTTTTATATTATTACTTATATATATACATCATTCTCTTTGCAGGTGTTTAAAACTGACCACACTATAGGCAAACGCTTAAAAAATATACATGCTCCATATACGAGGGAATCATTAAATGAAGTAAGAGAAGAATGGGCAATAGCTGTACAAACAGTGGCAACTGTAAGATATAATTGGGATGTTGATAGTGATGATGAATGATACTTTGTAAATGAATGTTTCTGAATGTTAAAACATGTATTTGAATGATTCTATATGTGTGAACGTGACAATTGAATTGATGTCTGAATGTATCTACTTGTGTGAATCTTTTTATGTTAATTTTGCAGGTTTGTGGCCTGTTTGTAGGCTGATATCAATGGATGTCGTAAACCTGCAGTTCAGAAAACTGAACTGCAGGTTCTCATCCTGCTGACCAGCCACAGCAGGCCTGCAAACAGATTTATAAAAAAAAAATAGATATAGGCGTCGGTTATTTACCGATAACCGTCAGCACAGACTTACAGCGTCGGTGTTTTATAAAACACCGACGCCAAAAGTGTTCGCGCTACAGGAAATGGGAGTCATCTAGGACACTTTTCTGGGTCGGTTTTTTAGTATATAACCGACGCAGAAAGCGTCCTAGATGACGCCGTTTTCTGTGGCGCGAACCCTTTTGGCGTCAGTGTTTTATAAAAAACCGACGCCTTTATATTAAATAGGCGTCGGTTTTTTAACCGACGCTGAAGTGTCCAACCTTTTAGCGGCGCCCACATAGGCGTCGTTCCGAAACCGACGCCAAAGGGGGTTAAACAACCGACACTAAAAGGCACTTCTGTAGTAGTGGTAAGAATATGAATGTGAAGATATTAGGACATGGTGTACTAATAAAAGTACGTTTGGGATCAGAAGGTATTGTAAACTGAGTTTATGATGGCATTGTAAGATGATGACAAATTAAGTTATGATTAGGTTGCAAGACAATATTTTATGAGATTTCTATCCTGATATTTAAGGTTTAATATGTAAGTTTTTATGCAAATATTAAGGTTCAGAGTAACATCATATTTAACAAGAAGGATCGAACAACCTTGTCAGAATTCATATTTTTAGATATGTTGTACTTAAAATATGTTTATGAACCTGACTTAAGATACTATGTATACCTAGTAATTCTATGAGCATTTCAGGTCCTTTTTCCTAAGTTATTTATCATATAATTGGTATAAGTGAAGTAATTTGACCAAATAAGAGTTTTAAAACAAAGTTTACCCCGATAATGAGATACATGTTCAAATCCAGCAATGAATTCAGTTTAGAACTTAAGAATTAAAAAATTTAGATTCAGACTTAGACTACTCACTGTGTGAGTAGCCAGATTTTGAATAAAGATACATGATAAGGGTTTTAGACCCAATCTCAATTATGAAGTAATTGAGATCCATATTCACATTTAATTCTAGATTAAGTTTATCACTTAAGAATAAAAGATTCAGATTCAGATTCAGATTTAGAATTCAGTACATGCTCAGTACTCAGTAACCAATCTCAGATAAGTTCAATTATTAGTTTAATATAAGATAAGTTCAGATTCAATATTCAGTAAAGCTATCAGTATTCAGCTTCAGTTCAGATTAAGAATTAAGTAAGTAAGTTTAGACTTAAGATAATTAAGTTGAAACCTTCACATAAGATATTATATGATAAGTCCTCATTCAGTAGTCCCAGGACGATTCAGAGGCATCTGTTGCCAATTCAGAGGTGTTGCGGCACCAATTCAGGGCGTAGCCACGCCAATTAAGAGACACCTCGGTGTCATTCAGGGCATGTAGTGCCATTTCAGGGTACTTTGGTACCAATTCAGGGTGTAGATATGCCAATTGAGGAGGACTTATTATATAATGGCCACAAATAGATAAAAATCGTAAGTAAAAGATACTTAAGATTAGAACATGTCTGTAATCTCATCCACGAGTGTGATGAGAGGAATTCAGATAAGATATTTATGATCTATACACTTTGGCGTAGGCCATGAGACCCAGAATATAGGTCTCCAGAAAGAAAGAATAGAAAATAAGAGTTTGAGTAATGAGAGGTAATATGTTTCTAGATTTAATCAGAGTTAAATGTTCATTTCATATTTATAATGTTCAAGAATCTTTTGTAATATTTCAGTTCTTTATTAATGTATATTTTAAAATACTCATATCACTTACTCTAACGACTGCTTTTCCCAATGCATGGTTGGGGACGCGATGTCCGCAGGATTTGGAGCAGCTGAGGATCAAATGAATAAGTAATGGTCTAGGAGATTTTCCAGCTTGCCTAGTGGGGTGCCATCTACCTAGATGATCTTGAGTATCTACATCTTTTTAGTATGAACTTATGCGTAAACATGATTTAGTTTTATGTTGACAAAAAGCTATGTACGAATCAGTTTTACAGTTTTGCAAAGTGTTTCATTTACTTTTATTGCAATGGTTATCATGTTTGTGATACTCCCAGAAGAAAAAAATAGCTTCCGCTCATGTGTTATGAAAATCTGGCTGTTACAATATGATATCAAAGCAATTTGGTAAATGGCCACTAGGCAAACATGATTCTCATAGTCACCCTAGAGTGGACAGGTAAGATCAAGGTTTAGGGATAGATTCCAAAAGAAGAATAACATAACCTAGAGTGATTAAGAGGCTTAAGCTCAGAATAGATAGATAGATATCTTAGAGGCAGAAGTCAACCTAGTTTAGATCTAAAGTAGTTGTTGGATCCTAGATGGGTGATTAGATGCTCTAGAGGGGGGGTGAATAGAGCTGAAAACACTTAAACAAAACTCATTAAACCTTCAAGATATATGACAAGATAAGGTTTCTAAATAGGTGATTTGAGTGCAATTAAAACATACATAGCAAGGATGAGAGAGATTGAACATGCACCAATTAAACAAGCTATTTAGAGTGGTTCTACACTTCAAACTAGAAGTGTGTCAGTCCACTTACCTAGAGAGGTCAGCCTCTAGGACTTCTAAACTATTGCACTCTTATATTCATTCATAAGACATACAATGCATGACCAAACAAAAGACTTACCTATCCAATACAAAGAGTCTTTAACCTTACCAAGGACTTACCCACTTTGCAAGAGTCTTCGGCCTTCTCCAAGGACTTACCCACTCTTGTACAAGTCTTCGGCCTTACAGGAATTACCCACTCTTCTTGGATCTTCAGCTTTTGACTTCACCTTCACTCGGAGAAGCTTCCACCAGGGTCTTACCCACTTGAGCTTGAGTCTTCTGCCTTCTCCAAGGGCTTACCCACTCTAGCTCCAAGCCTTCAGCCTTGATCTTCACCAAGGGACTCCTTCCCTTGTTTTTCTTCACCTCTCTTGGACAAGAGAGAGAACCTTCATCTTCATGATTGCAGATGATAGATGGGGAGGTAGTGGAAGTGAGAGCCTCACAAGATATACATATAGAACTAGCTCTCTTACAAATCTCCTACTCACTCTAATGGATGTAGCAAGTGATTAAGCTTAGAGAGAGAGGAGGCTGTAGGAAGCACTCAACTATAGAATAGGAACCTCACATAGAGTTTGCAATGAATGCTCAACCTTGGAATGAAGCCCAAGGGGTCCTATTTATAGCTGGGGATGCCTCTTAGCCTTTGGGAACACTTGTGAATGAAAAATAGCCGTTTTGTGGCTTGCAACGGATATATTTTCACTTGTTGTAACTCCACAACGGCTAGAAACATTTTTCTACATTTTTTCGTACAGTGCAATCGGTCGAGTTCTAAAGGGTGTAACTCGACCGATCAAGTAGGAGGTAAACCGATGTTCAAAGGATTGGTCGAGTTTGTCCTGAGGAAACTTGACCGACCATTTCAACTGGAAATGTCCTACTACCCAATCAGTCGAGTTCTGTGAGTGCACAACTCGACCGATGCAATCTTCAGAAAATCGACCAAGGTTGATCGGTCGAGTTTCAAGCTGGGGAAACTCGACCGACCAAGTGCCTGTAATTGATTTTCAAAGATGCATCTAAAGTGCTCTAATATTCGATCTAAGTGTTCCTGATATTTTTCTAAGCTTAATTACAAGTCATACAATCATTACAAGTGATTTACAACATGATTCTAATGGATATACATCATATTACAAAAACGTCCACTTGTATGACTTTGACTTGTCTTTTCTCCAATTTTGAGATGCGTAAGTTAGGGCAATTGGAGTGTGTCTATACCTAATCTGAAATCACTCAAGTAGAAGCATTAGACACCAATATGTGGAATGGTTAGTCATCATCAAAACACGGGTTTAGTCAATTTAGACGTGAGTCAACATTGACCTAATTGACCTTGAGTCAACAATCTCCCCCTTTTTGAAGATGACAAATCATTCCATAAATGTATTGAAAGCTTTTAAGTAAAATCATACCTTTAGAGAAACCTAAGGTTTTCAATAGAATTGAGTTCATATGTTCCCCCTCAATTGATGCGCATGGAGTTTTCATACTCCCCCTCAATTGATACTATTTCTCCTGTATGGTTAGCTTTCATAACATTTATAGAATACTATGTCTTCTACTCATATATGTTCTACACATATATGTCTTCTCCCATTTACCGTCTCCCCCTTTACATGAACATACTTCTCTTCTTCATGTAAGGCATGCCTTCTTCCTCGTTTTAAAAGAAGACATACATTTCTCCCCCTTTGTCATTTCAAAAAGGTGGGGGTATGAAGAAATAAGAAACATCACTTGTTAAAGAGAGAAAAAGATAACACAAAATATATATAAGGAGAGTAGAAGAGCACAGATAGGGTCTTGTCCAAGCATAGAAAGAAAATCAAGTTAAAGCATATACTTGAACAACCCAAAGATGCAAGATAAGGTGCTGCGGAAAAACAATAAATCGCAATTTTGACCCTCAAGATGATGGAATTTGACCAAAAACCATCAGAGCTCATGGCAAAGCAATGAGTCTTGCTCAGAAGGTTGTTTCTGCATGAAAAACACTAGTCTTGCACCAAAAACTGAAATTGGAGCAAAAGCTGCATAAAAACCAAAAATACTCCAATTTCTACATATAATGTAGATCTATGTACCCTGCATCACAATGTTATGCAAGCAACTCAAGATAGTAGATATGCAATTTAAGAAACAATCTTGAGCATGTATGAGACAAGATACAAGCATAGAATATAGATGAGCAAAGATGTCAATTACAAATAGGGTTAGAACTACATGTATATGAACTACTAGTAGATGATGTCACAAGTTAGGACTACTAGTAGGATCTAGATCATAAAAAGAGATACCAAAAGATATACAAGATAAAGCAAGCTATGATTAGATGAAGAGATATATCCAAACAAAGAGAGATGCAATTTTAGACGCATGAAAGGATATAACTCACTAGATATGCATCTTTACCATAAGATGATTACTCCTATGAACCTCAAGGTTGTATCAAAACAAGATATACACCTATAGAGATGTAGCAAGTTAGAGTACAACGGAAGCGATTTTAGACACAACCAAGAGATCCAAAGAGATCATCATCAAAACCTGCAAAACAACTCAAAGCAAGTAATTATTAGATATAGATATACCAATTTAGAGCAATTAGAGAGATAGAGTTGTAAGCAAGATAGACAATTTAGAACATGGAAATATGCATATATAGAGGTACCAAATGAGAGTGCCAAAGAATAAGGCTATTGGTTGAGAAAATCTAGTTGAGAGGGAAATTCTCATCCAATAAGCCAATTGTGTATTCTGTGCACAGTGTTATCGGTCGAGTTCTGTGCATTGACAACTCGACCGATGACAGCTGTTGGAAACACCCATTGGTGCCTATCGGTCGAGTTTCAATAGGGCAAACTCGATCGACAGATCAGTTGTCAAGAAGCACATATATTTCATAAAAATATATTTAAAGGCATGCTAAAAATACAAACCATATCCAAACATGTCTAAGTAAGTTAGTAATGCACTATAGAAGCATTAGAAATAGTTTTTGAGCAAGAGTGTGAAGAGAAACACAAAATTCCACTTTGGACTCAAAAACCATATGTATAGTGCATACTAACTTGACAAAAACAAGTTAGAAATGGTTATAAGCAATAAAACTTTTACCTTTGTGCTTACCATTGCTTTTCCACTTGTTGTCACCCTCTGCACATCTCACCTTTCTTCTTTCATGTGGATTGAGAAGTCAATTTGTAATTCAATAGCTCAAGTCAATCCATTTGCAAGTACCTACAAGAAAAAAGATGAAATGGTCCCCAATCATGTTTTTGGGTCCGGAGGGGTTAGTTTAGCAACCCAAATCCTATTGCTCTTGGGTGCTTTCCTAAAAGGACAACAATTAGAATAATGACCTAATTAATTGCAATAGTTGCATGTGCCCATAGTCTTGGAACTAGAGGATTCTCCATGGAATATTGGAGGTCATTTATCTTTGTTGTTCCCTTGACTACTATCATATCCTAAACCATGTCTACCAATTGTTTTAGTAGTATAGTGTAGGATATCATTAAGATTCTTTTTACCCACTAAGAATCTTTGCAAAGAAGATCTCAAACTGTCATTATCATGCTTAAGAGAAGCAATAGTCGAAGACAATTGATTAATATTATCTCTAGCATGCAAAAGATCATTTTCTAAGCAAAGAGATTTAGTTGAATAAGAATCTCTATCAATATGAAGAGCAGCAACATTATTCTCTCTATTTGTAGAACTAGAACAAGATTCATGCCCATTGATTTTAGCAAGCAAGGAGGCATTTTCTATTTCTAATTCATGCAAAACAAAATCTTTGTCCTTGTTTTCAGATTTAAGAACATCAATGTCATGCATGAGAGAATCAACAATTAAAGTATGCTCTTCATTAGAACTAGGCATGAGAGGTTGAGCTTCTAGAAATTTTATCTTATCAAGCAAACTAGCATTTTCAAGTTTAAGAGAGTCTACTTGGCTAAGACAATCATTTTTATCATTAAGCAAGTAAGAATTAGCATATTCAAGATCATCTAGTTCTATATGCAAATTATCAACAATTCTAGCAAGCTTTTTCTTTTTCTTTTTAGAAGACTTATAAGAGGCACAAATATCATGAATAATAACAATTAAAGATTCTTTATCTAAAGAGTCTAGATTTACCTCACTTGAGTCTTCACTTGTTGACGCTATAAGGGCAAAATGGCATTCTCCTTCATCACTAGAGCTTGAGCTTGATCCTTCACTTGAATCTTCACTTGAGCTGGAGTTGGAGGAGCCACTTGAGCTTGATTGCCATTTCTTCTTGTGAAGATGGGTCTTTTTGCCTTATGGGCAATCTTCCTTGTAGTGACCCTTCTTTCCACATGTGAAGCATCGGATGGAGGAGGACTTGCCTTTGTAGGGTTTACCCTTAGAGTACATGTTATCTTCTTTAGCTTGAGAAGATGGAGAGACTTGTTCCATGATAGCTTCAATTTGAGCCTTCATTTCAGCCTTCTTCATTCTCTTTAGCTCTTTCTTCTCTTGTCTTTCTACTTCCTCCCTCTTGTCAAGTGTAGCTTCATGTGCTTGTAGATTTCCAATGAGCTCTTCAATAGGAATATCCCTAAGAGACCTTGCTTCTTCAATAGAAGTCACATTGGATTCCCACCTCTTGGGGAGAGTTCTAAGGATCTTTGAGTTGATCTCTCCACTAGATATAGGATGTCCTAGAACAACAAGACCATTCAAGATGGTGTTGAGCCTTGAGTACAGGTTGGCTATGCTCTCCTCCTTTTCCATCTTGAAGTTCTCAAGCAGCCCTTTGAGCATGTAGACTTTGCTTTCCTTCACTTGATTTGTCCCTTCATAAGTGATGCAAAGCTTTCTCCATACCTCATAAGCCGTCTCACAAGAAGAAATCCGGTTGAACTCGGTGGGGGTCATGGAGGTATATAGGATATGCATGGCTCTAGCATTCAGGGTAGCTTTCATCAAGGCGGCTTCATCCCATTCTTCAATCTTTGTCTTTGGTTGCATGTATGGGCTATTCACCATTTGTCACATCTCAAGACTTGATCCTTGGATGTAGAATTGGATCCTTCTTATCCAATAGAGGAAATCACTCCCATCAAAGATTGGTAGGCTGATTCTCCCTCCTTGGTAGTCACCCATCTTCTCCTACTTGTGGAAGTATGTTTGGAGAAGACCCGCTCTGATACCAATTGTTGGATCCTAGATGGGTGATTAAATGCTCTATAGGGGGGTGAATAGAGCTGAAAACACTTAAACAAAACTCATTAAACCTTCAAGATATATGACAAGATAAGGTTGCTAAATATGTGATTTGAGTGCAATTAAAAGATACATAGCAAGGATGAAAGAGATTGAACATGCACCAATTAAACAAGCTATTTAGAGTGGTTCCACACTTCAAACTAGAAGTGTGTCAGTCCACTTGCCTAGAGAGGTCAGCCTCTAGGACTTCCAAACTATTGCACTCTTATATTCATTCATAAGACATACAATGCATGACCAAACAAAAGACTTACCTATCCAATACAAAGAGTCTTTAACCTTACCAAGGACTTACCCACTTTGCAAGAGTCTTCGGCCTTCTCCAAGGACTTACCCACTCTTGCACAAGTCTTCGGCCTTGCAGGAATTACCCACTCTTCTTGGATCTTCAGCTTTTGACTTCACTTTCACTCGGAGAAGCTTCCACCAAGGTCTTACCCACTTGAGCTTGAGTCTTCTGCCTTCTCCAAGGACTTACCCACTCTAGCTCCAAGCCTTCAGCCTTGATCTTCACCAAGGGACTCCTTCCCTTGTTCTTCTTCACCTCTCTTGGACAAGAGAGAACCTTCATCTTCATGATTGCAAATGATAGATGGGGAGGTGGTGGAAGTGAGAGCCTCACAAGATATACATATAGAACTAGCTCTCTTACAAATCTCCTACTCACTCTAATGGATGTAGCAAGTGATTAAGCTTAGAGAGAGATAGGAGGCTGTAGGAAGCACTCAACTATAGAATAGGAACCTCACATAGAGTTTGCAATGAATGCTCAACCTTGGAATGAAGCCCAAGGGCTCCTATTTATAGCTGGGGATGCCTCTTAGCCTTTGGGAACACTTGTGAACGAAAACTAGCCGTTTTGTGGCTTGCAACGGATATATTTTCACTTGTTGCAACTCCACAACGGCTAGAAACACTTTTCTGCACTTTTCCGTACAGTGCAATCGGTCGAGTTCTAAAGGGTGTAACTCGACCGATCAAGTAGGAGGTAAACCGATGTTCAAAGGATTGGTCGAGTTTGTCCTGAGGAAACTTGACCGACCATTTCAACTAGAAATGGCCTACTACCCAATCGGTCGAGTTCTGTGAGTGCACAACTCGACCGATGCAATCTTGAGAAAATCGACCAAGGTTGATCGGTCGAGTTTCAGGCTGGGAAAACTCGACCGACCAAGTGCCTGTAATTGATTTTCAAAGATGCATCTAAAGTGCTCTAATATTCGATCTAAGTGTTCCTGATATTTTTCTAAGCTTAATTACAAGTCATACAACCATTACAAGTGATTTACAACATGATTCTAATGGATATACATCATATTAAAAAAACGTCCACTTGTATGACTTTGACTTGTCTTTTCTCCAATTTTGAGATGCGCAAGTTAGGGAAATTGGAGTGTGTCTATACCTAATCTGAAATCACTCAAGTAGAAGCATTAGACACCAATATGTGGAATGGTTAGTCATCATCAAAACATGGGTTTAGTCAATTTAGACGTGAGTCAACATTGACCTAATTGACCTTGAGTCAACAGTAGCAACCTAAACCTAGCTAATGAGATAACCTCTTCATTCTCAATGGTTATGGCCAACCAATTGAGTATTGAAGAGGGATGTCTTAAGCAGTAGACCTTTTATGCATCTCTCATTTCTTACTAGTCCATGTAGCATGGGACACATGTATCAGTGGGTGAGTGAGAGATCGCATCTCAGGATCCCACATTTCTAGGTATGTGCCTGATCACCACATATCTAGGAATGTAGGAGTTACCTGAAGGACCTTAGATTTGACAGTCATGTACAACTAATGTTAGAAAGTCATAACAAAGTTGAGATGGATGCCCTAAGTATAAATCCAAGTTTAGTTTCACAAACCCTAAGTATGAGTTGAGAAGTAGACCAAGGTAATAGATAATGCTCACCTAAATATTTTAGTGAAATACATACATATCTCTCTTATCATGCAAATGTTTGAACATAAGTGTGTGTTACAATAAATGAAGAGGTAAGCAGAACCCTAAGGTGGGTAGTAGCCTAGGGAAATTTCGAGGACGAAATTTATTTAAGGTGGGTAGAATTGTAACATCCCAAATTTCATAGATAAATTAAAAAGCTTAATGTGATTTTCCTAATAAGATTTCACTGTGGGAGAAAGTAAATCTACCCATGGTTTGATGTGCAATGAGTTCATAAAAGATGTCTTATATGCCACTTGGCTCACCTATACACATATGATGGTCTAAATGTTTAGAATTAGTAATTGAGTATGGATGAATATGAATGAATGATCAATGATGTGACTAATGGACATGGCGTGATAATTATTAATGCTTAAGTAAATAAATGTGTTGGATATAAGTTTATATTGAATAAATAGAGACAAAGGCCTTAATATCACTTTTGACATGGGTTGATGGCCTAGTGCAATGTATTGAGAGATCTTATTGGTCAATGACAAGTATAGGAGTTGATATGATTTCAGCGATTCAATCTGTTGATTCAGGTCATGCGTATTTCTCTATAAATAGATAGTATTTGTATGATGTGTTGGTCAATTATACAACCAAGTGATCCTAGGGGTAGCCTATAGAAAATTTAAAAAGGAATTAGGAACAATGTATTGTGTTAAAGCACTTTTATCATTAGACCAAGGGAATTGGAGGCTGAACCATGGGTTCACAGCCAAATTCTGGTTCATTTGAGTTTGGTTTGGTTCACTAGCAGACGCTTGTTTGCAAAAGAAAGGGGGTATCCCGAGTCCCCATTTTGGAAGGAAAAGGGACTCTAGCAGAGATCGAGTCAGGCCATCGGGTGGATCTTGTTAAGAAAGCAGAGGCTATAAAGCCTCAATAGTTGGCGTGCTAGCGGCGAATAAACCATCTAGGGTTTTAGTCTAAGATGAGTTTGAGAAGAAGGATGTAGTCGTGAAGCAGGAAGGGAGAGTGGCGCTGGTTGTAGGTGCTTGGAACACGAAATCTCCGATTCTGGCCAACTCGGATGCAAAGATGGTGTCTCCCTGGTTGCTGGGGGACGACCGAAGTCAATGGAGGGTTGGGCATGAGCGGTGTGGCCCGAGCAGCGACCATGGAGCTCTCCGAAGAAGCTGATCGGCGGCGCCCTATTTTGGGCGTGGAACATGGGATTCACAGATCTCCTTCCGGGTGCATCTATCGCGATGAGACATTGAATGCCCGGCCGCACGAGTTGTTTCAGCTGTGAGCTGGTGGACAAGGATCGGGCAGAACCCCTCGATGACGCCCCCATGGACGGCACATTAATTTTTGGCTTGCGATCCCTATTTGCAGCGTCCCCGCGAGAGAGAGGGCTCGGGGTGCATAGTGGTGGCGGCGCTAGCCAAGAACAGATCCGCGACGCCAGCCCAACCCAGAGCCGAAGACCTAGCATCACCCGCTAGCTCCTGGCTTCTTGGCTAGCCACAGCTCCAACCGGAAGGCGTTGCTCTGTTTAACAGAGTAAATAGAGGGTGCAGCCTCGTGAAGACGAAGGGGGGAAGAAGTGCGGGTTAAGCGGATTTGACCTTATGTTGATCTCGCCCCGGCCCATTTAATGCTCTACCAAGGTAACAAATGCAATAATTCAATCAAATAATGTTCCAATCTTGTATAAGCCTTAGAAATTAGTCCATATCTCAGAAAAATACGAACTATATATGAATTTTGATCAATTTTTCAAGACCTAGCTAATGGTCTATGTTTCAGAGCCTAGTTTGACTCCTAAGTTCCTTGTTTTAGATATGAACCCCGAAACCCTAGAAACCAAGGTGACTATACTTATTAATGAATGATCATTGACTAAACAGGGTAATTAGGTTTCATCAACCTGAAGCACGGTTAGGGATTTCTCGTCCATGAAGAGAAACTATGTTTACTTCATATGAGGTAAGTGGTCCATGCACATGAGTACTCATAGTTTATGTTCAATATGTTTACATGTCTCCTAATAAGAGTTTCATGATCTATGTGATTTAATGTTCTAAGACTTCAATGTTAAGATTTGCAAATAATATTATTCTCATGTTTCTATCCTTATGCAAGTATAGATACCCATAGTCTAAAATAGAGATATGTTGCTCAAATAGTTATAACTCATGGACCAAGTCCATGAGAAAGTTGAAGAATCATATTCCTATGAGATTTCTTAGAAATGTTTGGAAGTAATGAATACGATTTCAAGGTAAGATATGTCAGTAATGTACCCATACTTAGTTGATGATTTCAAACAGCTTTGTATGAAGAATGTAAGTACACATATGTTATTAGAATTTCTCATATTTATAGTCATAGATATGCAGTAAGATTTCAAGTAGAAACATGCCATTAAGATTTCATACATATGTAGAGATCTAAGAACTAGATTCCTTAGAATAAATAGTATCTAGAATACAAGTACAATGTAAGAATATGAATTTGAAGATATTAGGACATGGTGTACTAATAAAAGTATGTTTGGGATCAGAAGGTATTGTAAACTGAGTTTATGATGGCATTGTACGATAATGACAAATTAAGTTATGATTAGGTTGCAAGACAATATTTTATGAGATTTCTATCCTGATATTTAAGGTTTAATATGTAAGTTTTTTATGCAAATATTAAGGTTCAGGGTAACATCATATTTAACAAGAAGGATTGAACAACCTTGTCAAAATTCATATTTTTAGATATGTAGTACTTAAAATACGTTTATGAACCTGACTTAAGATGCTCTATATACCTAGTAATTCTATGAGCATTTCAGGTCCTTTTTCCTAAGTTATTTATCATATAATTGGTATAAGTGAAGTAATTTGACCAAATAAGAGTTTTAAAACAAAGTTTACCCCGATAATGAGATACATGTTCAAATCCAGCAATGAATTCAGTTTAGAACTTAAGAATAAAAAAATTTAGATTCAGACTTAGACTACTCACTGTGTGAGTAGCCAGATTTTAAATAAATATACATGATAAGGGTTTTAGACCCAATCTCAATTATGAAGTAATTGAGATCCATATTCACATTTAATTCTCGATTAAGTTTATCACTTAAGAATAAAAGATTCAGATTCAGATTCAGAGTAAGATTCAGATTCAGATTTAGAATTCAGTACATGCTCAGTACTCAGTAACCAATCTCAGATAAGTTCAGTTATCAGTTTAATATAAGATAAGTTCAGATTCAGTATTCAATAAAGCCATCAGTATTCAACTTCAGTTCAGATTAATAATTAAGTTTAGATTTAAGATAATTAAGTTGAAATATTCACATAAGACATTATATGATAAGTCCTCATTCAGTACTCCTGGGATGATTCAGAGGCATCTGTTGCCAATTCAGAGTGTTTACTCCAATTCAGAGGTGTTGCGGCACCAATTCAGGGCGTAGCCACGCCAATTCAGAGACACCTCGGTGTCATTCAGGGCATGTAGTGCCATTTCAGGGTACTTCGGTACCAATTCAGCGCGTAGATACGCCAATTCAGGAGGACTTATTGTATAATGGTGGCCACAAATAGATAAAAATCGTAAGTAAAAGATACTTAATATTAGAGCATGTCTGTAATCTCATCCACTAGTGTGATGAGAGGAATTCAGATAAGATATTTATGATCTATACACTTTGGTGTAGGCCATGAGACCCAGAGTATAGGTCTCCAGAAAGAAAGAATAGAAAATAAGAGTTTTGAGTAATGAGAGGTAATATGTTTCTAGATTTAATCAGAGTTCAATGTTCGTTTCATATTTATGATGTTCAAGAATCTTTTGTAATATTTCAGTTCTTTATTAATGTATATTTTAAAATACTCATGCCACTTACTCTAACGACTGTTTTTCCCAATGCATGGTTGGGGACGCGATGTCCGTAAGATTTGGAGCAGCTGAGGATCAAATGAATAAGTAAAGGTCTAGGAGATTTTCCAGCTTGCCTAGTGGGGTACCATCTACCTAGATGATCATGAGTATCTACATCTTTTTAGTATGAACTTATGCATAAACATGATGTAGTTTTATGTTGACAAAAAACTATGTATGAATCAGTTTTACAGTTTTACAAAGTGTTTCATTTACTTTTATTGCAATGGTTATCATGTTTGTGATATTCCCAGAAAAAAAAAATAACTTCCGCTCATGTGTTATGAAAATTTGGGTGTTACATTGTTGGATTTGATAAATTGGGAACTAGTTTCAAGATGATGGTTAAAAAAAAAACCTGATGTTTAGCATGATTTTGGATTTCGCACCTCGGCACCAGGTCTACGGGGCTCAAGAATTGCTTGAGTTCTGTTCATTTCCGCTTCTTTCCAGTAACTTTAGTGGGAGCAAGAGGGTTACGTTGAATGATGGAGAATTTTTCTTCGAATTTGATGAATAAGGAACGAGTTATTTTTAGACTTGTGAAACTGGGTTGATATTTTGGGGCATCCACGGGTTGACAGTATAAATTGGGTTTTGAGTAGTGTAATGTGTAACCCGTCCAAAATTGCCTATGCATATATCTACTTGTTTAGTTATCAGGTCTTATGGATAATCCACAAGTCATTTGTGGGTTACTCAGTTAATTATGGCATGTTTGGTTGGAAGTAACTCCAGCCCACACCATGAGTTCTAAAACAGGAAATTGAAGGCAGTGAATTGGAACTCAATCACGTTAGTTTGGTACGACGTAAACGGGATTCGTCTAGTTGGTTATTAAACTCTGTCTCATGCATGCATCAGCCGTGGAGTACGTAGCTCCAGCCAACGAGAGAAACAGTAAAGAAGGAAGCCAGTGCAGGAACTTGTTGAAATGAGCGCAGCAGCCAACTGATGAAAATGAACCGCGCCCCTTCAGGGCACGGTTTGCTTTCCTCAAATCTGTGCATGCTGCGGAACGTCCACGCAGTTTCTTTTCCTTATGCGAATTGAAACAACAAGTAACCAAACGAAACTAGTTGGTAAACATTGTGCAGTTGAAAAACGTGTTCTGCAACTCAACAGAACCAAACGAGCCCTAAATGTAATTATAGTATTATATATGTAATACATTAGCAACAAGACAATTTATACTGAAAAGATAAATTAGTAACTAGAAAACAAAGGCTAAGCAGCTAAATACATAGGCAAAGTTGAGGAAAAGGAGTTAGGCAAGACCACACGAATCGTAGAGGTCTGATTTTTTGTAATGCCAGGTTGCAATCAACACACCTCCGCCTTCTGTATTGTGAGTGTGTCAACTGTTAAGGTATATTTCACATGTTTTCAATTATATTTCATTCTCAAATCAAAATAATTGTAAATATTCCAATATAACTTCTTCTGTTTGCTCTACTTCATATTATAGAAAATTTCTTTATTTGGATGAAGCTATAAAGACCATGGCAATATATGTTCTCTTTTTGCTGCATTTTACATCATTCTCTTTTTTTTTATAAAACAATGTTTGTTATAAGATGGGCATTACATAGATATTTAAGGGTCAACCCACAACTTGTTGGATTTTGAATAAATGTAATATGAATATTTATTGATCAACCCCCAACTTGCTGGATCAGGCTTGAATGTCATTTTGCTTCATTTAGGCTTTTTTAACCACATTTGCTAGACTCAAAACTCGCAATAACCCAATCCACCTACTCATGTGATAGATCTAAGATCTAATTTTTATTGTGTTGCATCAAGGATATTGATTTAAATGCAGCTTCCAACATTTTCTCGACAAAGAATCATATTTTGGTGAGTTCAGATATACAATCTTAATCGGCACACACTATATTGCCAGTCCAAGCGCCATATGTTCGCCACAGAGCTGCCATCGTCAGCACCAAGTCCTCCACAACTTAGCAACCATCACACCAGCCTTCGTAGGCAATCTGCAGCACCCATCTCCACAGTCTGTCCTTTGCTAATCTCTTTCCTTATCTAACCAATACCAGCTAGAGTGCAGAACTTATTCAAAACAGGCAAATTATAGAGACGTCCACAAATCTTCCAAGACAATACTAACCGACCAAACATGAATTTTATGTCAAGCAACATACACATCAAACTTGATTGATGGTAATCCACAAAGGTTTAGCAGCGTCCATGTACCAAACAAGCGCACATTTGGCGTGGCAGGAATGCATGCCGCTAATATGCTACTCAACGAATTCCAACGTCATGCTCAGTGGTAAAGAAGAAAAAAATCATTCTCAATGAAAACCAATGTTAACAGAGAAACATTCGCACAGCTGACCAAAATGTATGTTACAAAGTAGCTAAACTACACACCCCCCCCCCCAAAAAAAAAGAGATTTAATAAATAGAGATTACACATCATCGACAATTAAAGGCAGTAACCATCAACTTTCTGGTATGACATGCCCTCCAAACACAATCTCATACCATCTTCACGGTTCAAAGACTCATGAATATCACAACCTTCACAAGCGCAAACAATAGCACTCAAATCACTTGCAGTTATCAGATTGGAATCGTCAGTGTCTCAAAAGTACGTCTTTGCTCATCAGATTAAGTCCGCCACATTCATGGGCATTTCGTCAATTTGAGTACTGTAGTACTGTTCAATATCTCTCAAAATTCTGATATCATCACTTCGCACAAAATTTATCGCCACACCCTGAGAAAACAAAAAAGATTTCCAAGATGTTCAGATAGTGCAAGATAATATAAAATATATAAACAATTCACCAGCATAGTAGACAGGATACTGCAGCAACTTCATTCAAAGTTGTAAACAAGGTCATCTAAGAGGCAGAATTAATAACTAAGAAACAGGCCACAAAAGTACATCCCGACGGAAGCAGCAGCGTCTGGTATGTTGAACATTATAAGTTTGCCTATTTTAGTACTAACCTAGATATCTTAAACAAAAATCGTATTATTTAACATGTTCTAATTTGCATTCATATGCATTTGAAGAAACCTCTCTTTGCAAGAGCTGTCCAACTAATAACACAGCCATATCAGTGGTTACACTTAATATTTGGGCGTAGGCAGAATGTCATACTGGGAATAGTTGTGGATAAGCTTCACTGCTAGTTACACTTACTTGTTTATGTATTTGTACGCGTTAAGTAACCAAAATAGGATCTGATGCAACTTGCCAACGTAAAACAGTCCACGTAAAGCCAATTAAAATAATGAACAGCGATAGATCAACTTTAAACCTAAGACACAAGAATGGTTCGCCATAAAGTATGTACTACCTGAAGTTTGCCGAAATGTTCTAAAATTTAAGACCTATCTTCGACTTGTTTTTTCTACACATGCAGCAATTTTAGACTTTCATCACAAATCACAAATTTTATAAACACTCTAAAAAGAGAAGGCGAGGGCGGACTCGTAGAGCCGATTGGCTGTAGGCAAAGAGGGTGGTGGGGCCACAGACGGAGGGCCACTATTGTTGGCAAGAAGGATGGTAGTACAGGAAGGGGGATGGATGGGAGGCGACAGCATGGCCAGCACCCAGAGGCCAGACTAGATAATTATGGTGATAGCAGTGGCAGGGATCAAGTAGGGCTGACGGGAATGTGAGGAGCAACAGATGACAGTTGTGGGGCCAGAGGACATGCACTGCCGGAGATAGTTTCATGTATTTTAATATAATTAAAAAATGATTTTCTGTAAGACCCATGACAGATTCACATGGTTTCAAGGTAAATTTCGAAACTTTGAGTCTACAACTTAGCGAGCAAAGTTCAAGTACAAAATGTGAATGGTTCTATTATAAATCACAGACGGTACATGATACATTAAATATCACCAATCTTGATGAGTATACTGATTTGGCAATTATCTTTATACACATTGCACATGATATCGGGGCAAAAGAAAACTCCATTTTCAATTAGAGTCCATTACTTAAGTGGATTAAAGAATGTTTAAGAAAACATGGTGGTTAAGAGTTTTAAGCAACCACTAAAGGAAAATAGCTAGCCACTAAGATTTAATGCTGTAAATATAATAAACAGGTTTGAATTTTAAATTTTATTTCAAGGTCAGTAGTTGAGCTAAACAAAAAAGATATGCATGATATGGTTCCTCATATATGATTGAAGTTATTATGCCAATAAGTAATAACTATTTATAGCTAACCTAGCAGTTTGTGGAAGACATTCGTCACATTATGCTCATTCACATATATAAAAATAATATTAGAATGTGTAGCAAATTGCCCTCAGGAATGACATTCTTAACTCCTCATTTTATCAACTTCTATATCCTTACAGGCTTAACACTGTCACGGCTTGTATGGCTCATATAATTAATTACCCAAAATAATTTCTCAAGCCCCCTCATATATGATTGAAGTTATTATGCCAATAAGTAATAACTATTTGTAGCTGATTTAACCCACCTAGCAGTTTGTGGAAGACACTCGTCACATTGTGCTCATTCACATATGACATATATAAAAATAATAATAGAATGTGTGTAGCAAATTGCTCTCAGGAATGACATTCTTAACTCCTCATTTTATCAACTTCTATATCCTTACAGGCTTAACACCGTCACGGCTTGTATGGCTCATATAATTAATTACTCAGAATAATTTCTCAAGCCCCCTCATATATGATTGAAGTCATTATGCCAATAAACAATAACTATTTATAGCTGATTTAACCCACCTAGCAGTTTGTGGAAGACATTCATCACATTATGCTCATTCACATATATAAAAATAATAATAGAATGTGTGTAGCAAATTGCTCTCAGGAATGACATTCTTAACTCCTCATTTTATCAACTTCTATATCCTTACAGGCTTTAACACTGTCACGGCTTGTATGGCTCATATAATTAATTACTCAAAATAATTTCTCAAGCCCACAAATCATGTCTCTTGTGAAGTTTGTTGGGTAGCAGAAAGAGCACATCTCCTTACAGCAACTTTACTACTGTGGTTTGAAATGTCTCCTGTGTCATTTCTAAAATTTCACGGAATTTTGTTCATATTGGTTGATTTGTGGCAAAGCCCTTGGTGGTCCACGAGGTTGGGTGTTTGGAATGTGTTTGACTTCAAAGCATGGCAGTAGGAGTGAGTTTTTTAACATTAGTATCTTCAAAATTATTTCACAGAGATAAAATATCACTTCTAAAGCGTGAGAGGGACCGGATATAGTTATATTTTAGCCGGTCCTGAAACATAGAAATGGTAAAAAGACTAAATAGCCAATAATCAAAACAACATAAGCTACATCTATAGATGCATGTTAAAATAACATGAATTACTAGGATTTGTATATTGACATTTTATAAGAACTTTGCAAACATTTGAATATTATGGCTTTTAAAACATACCTTGCGACCGAAACGACCAGAGCGACCTATTCTGTGGATGTACAATTCTCGATTATTTGGAAGATCATAATTTATTACAAGTGACACCTACAGATAAGAGAGAGAAACAGTAAGTACCACAAATTCCTAGTTTTTGTGAAAGCTTTTAATCAAGACAGACAAAGCCCTCTATCAGAAAGTAGCTAGTCCAATATCTGCTGCCTTTAGAAAGACTTACCTGCTGAACATCAATACCACGAGCCCAAACATCAGTGGTAATCAGAACACGAGTAGCACCAGAGCGGAATTCTGACATTATAGCATCACGTTCCTTCTGAGGCATATCACCATGCATAGAAGAAACTGTAAAGTTGTTGCTGCGCATCTTCTCTGTCAACCAGTCAACCTACCAAAATTATCAAAACGAAGTTGATCTAAGCAAAGTGTCATCAATAATTGCAAAGACGGGCATTCTTGAAAAAACAGCATTACAACTGAGAAAAATTAGCATGTTTTGAGCAATTGCATTTGCACATATAAAGATATAGCAGTGCCGTAATACGACTAAGTTAAGAACAGTTTTATAGTTGCTAGGTTATTCATTTGGACCACGGTCTTCAATGCTGATAGAACCATAGTGTCCCGGCTGGACTCTAGGTGTCACAGAATCCGTTGATTTTTATTCAACTATATATGCATGTTTCTTAAAACATACAAGGATACATGACAGAGCAGATAGCAACATGCTACTCTTAAAAAAAAGTAGATAGCAATATATAAAAAAATTATGGATAGTATTACGAATACCAGGTGGCTCTGAATGTTGACCTCATGCCACAATAAGTGTATGCCACTGTAGCATGAGGTGAGGTCATATCCATAACTTGAGGTATGTATATGGACACAATCTACATATCTCCAAGCGGCTACGAATATAGACATTCATGAAAAGTGATAAATACTGATATAACTATGGGTGTGAAACTTTATGGTGTGGTTTACAAGTGGCTTTATATTATATATATATTTGAAAAACCATAACAGACCTAACTATGCATTAAAACATGATCATACATTATATACGTGTCAATGTGTTCTGTCTATACAGTCATCCTTTACTAAGTGCAGCAATGGAAACTGTCCTTTTTGTGTTATTTATGATATCATCTCATGCAGTTGGATTAAAGAAAAAGAGCAAAACAATGTCTTGAATATAGGTAAAATATAATACTGATGCATACATGTACCTTAGGAGTGCCTACCCAAGCACGTACCTCAATAACCACAATTTGAATTACATCATCATACATACATGATTGTATATAACAGGAAATATTGCAGTGAGCTAAATTGAATATCTTATTATTTGGACCAAACAAGATGCATAAATGTCAGAGGGTGTAAACAACAGACATTATCAGGCAGTGAAGGGCCTGCCTCGATGACATAAAGAGTATATTGCCCATATATTGCAGCAAGCCACATGGAATATCCAAGGAATGAAGTTTCCACTTAGTCGGCGAAATTTCACTCGAAATTTCGATTTCAACGCCATCTGCTACAAAATCATGCGGTTGTACCGCCATATCAGCAAAAAAAATTGCCCAGTTTTGAAATTTTTTCAGGAAACAAGTTCACCTATCTCCCACATCAAGGACCCCCCCCCCCAACACCTATATCCATATCAAATTTTACTACATAAAACGATGCATTTAGGTGTAGAGTTCACGCCTGTAAAATTTTATAAATTAATTCACTCATTCTAGCGTCAAAACGGGCATGGTCGCATCTATCGAAATTTCAAAAAAGAACCGGTTTCCATGTTGTCGAAACGGCATCGAAATCGGATACCTCATTCCTTGGGAATATCATACACATTATTGGAATCACAAAGTTGTATAAAGGTTCGAGAAACACACACCCAATTAGATGGCATAAATAAGAACGGAAAATAACATGTTTCCCTCTTTTTGAAATGCAAATAACAAGAGGGGTGGTGACTGGTGAGTGGTCATTCTTTTATAAAACACAAAAGCAAGGTTGTCAAAACCAAACAGGTGAGGCCTTCCAGGTTCTTAGTTCATTGGTTCAACAAGTGGTTGGATCGGTTCAACTGGTGACATCAGCATGACATCATAAATTATATTAAATAATCTTAACGTATGAAAATTTGAAGAAAGGTAAACATATCAAGGAGAATTTTAGAAATTAGCATATAAATGATAATAAATCAATTGAACACTACATTTCCTATGTCAAATTATAGTAGAAGACCAAAGGGAGATGAGAATATGGAAGGAGCAGGTGGAATAAACATAAAATCGGGTCTGGGGGTCAAGGTATACATATGGCCAGGAACCAGCTGGTTAGAGAAAAGCGTCAACCAGTCTGTTGACCGGATTTGTCTGGTTTGAAGTCAATTTTGAGTTTTTGAGATAACCAAACCGTCCCAGCCACCTGTTCCCGATTCAACAGGCCGGTTTGGTTCTGACAACCATGCACAAAAGGGAGTGAAACATTAAATATTCAGTAGTTTGAAAAAACATAAGAGGAAATGAAGGATCAGTATTTGAAGAAGCACAAAAAGAACGCCAACTCTATCAGCACAATTTAATAAAAGATTATTTAGCGATTGAAAAACAGGAACTGTGTATAATTCTACCTCAAATTGGTATTTCCAAGTTCACAGGAAAAAAAATAGTATCTGGTATGGAAATCAACATTAATGATGGGCATTTTTCTCTAATTGAATCAATAACTTTTGCAAATCCCTTACCTTTCTCTTTGTGTTACAGAATATCACAGCCTGAGTAATAGTGAGTGTATCATAAAGATCGCATAAAGTATCAAACTTCCATTCCTCTTTCTCAACAGCAACAAAAAATTGTTTGATGCCCTAAACAAAAAGGATAAAAGAGTTGAGTATTGTTAATAAGTATGTGATTGAAAAGAGTTAAGATGGGAGGGGAATGCTGAATGGCACCTCGAGTGTCAATTCATCACGTTTCACTAATATTCTAACTGGATCTGTCATGAATTTGTTTGTCATTTCTAATATCTCATGAGGCAACGTGGCAGAAACAAGAACCACCTGATTTAAAACAAAAATAAATGTAACTTTTCTAACCACAAAAAAAAGATAACAATTGTAGGTCACAGGTACCTGAAGCTCTGGGGGTAGATATCTGTAAACATCATATATTTGATCCTTAAAACCCCTGCTAAGCATCTCATCAGATTCATCCTGTTGAAAACGCAGCAGCAGAATTTTATTACACCTTTTAAGGTCAGCAGACAGTATTGAGATAATAAGACTATATCCACGAATCCACAAGAGCATGTGAAGTCAATGCCTAGTTTTTAGACATTACCTCAAGGCAAAAATATGCAGTGGTGTTTATAATTGTAAATTTCAATTATTACAGATCATAATAATGTGGACACTTCATTTGTAAATACAGTATAACAAATTAATCTATCCACATGTGACAATGAAAACAGTTTTCATTGTATTAATTCAAATGCTTAGCACAATAATCCAGAAGTAATAAAAAATTCTATCACATACCACAAGAAACATTTCTGGGAGCATTAATGATCCTCTTTCCAAGTATATTCCAAACAAAAAATGACATTTGAAAGCCATTATACAGAATTTTTAACATTTCTTAGATGCAAATTTATATGATGGATAGAAACATCTCAACGAGCTCGAGTACTGGCATGATACTCGCAGTTTCGGCAATTCAAAATATACAGCGTTGAAGTCTTAGTTAACATGAGTAACGGGCCCAGGCAACTCACTCCAATATTGATGCAGATATGCATCTTTCGAGAACTGATCACGTGGTGGGAGAATTGATTGGGCATAAACCAATAAGACAGAAGATTATTGAAGTTGTGGTATTTGCAAGACATTCTAACCATGTATAAATACATAAATCCTTTTGAATAAGTGTATACCAGATGAAATTAGACCAATATATACATCACTGCTGTGTTCGCCCTAAGAAGAAAACCTAATAACCAATCTAATTATAAAATTCCCATGAAGTATTACATGTCTATCAATTGCAAAAGGATAGAAGAGGAGTTACAGGACATTCCCAGGCAAAGAAAAGGCGTATCAGTGAAGTGAACACAATATTAATATGTTATTTCTTAATCTCATTTTGGTGTCAAGAAGAGAGCATTAACATTCATATGACTACATACATAAACTTTATAGATACAAGCCATAGTATACTCATTGAAAAAGTTATGATAAATCAAGAAAGCATGATAGCCCACCAGAATTAATAGCTTGATAGCCCTTGTACGGAGTGTTCTTCTTTTGATCATATCACAAACACGTCCAGGGGTTCCAGAAACTACATGCACTCCATACTCCAGTTTCCTAATATCCTCTCCAATACTCTTACCACCAATGCAAGCATGAGCTTGTATACTAATGAAATCACCAATGGCCAATATGACTTTCTCCGTCTGCGTTGCAAGCTCTCTTGTTGGCGACACTATTAACGCTTGGACCCTGCAAATGCAATATATGAGTCTGTGCAGTTTACAATACCATAGAACAGATGCAATATCAAAACAATACGAAAACATGGTGGTAGTCGAGACATATGCAAACGAAAGTGGTTTTATCAGCTTTTTAATTCACTGAGCAAGCTTTAGTCAAACGTTTATTAGGGAAGTTGTTTCTGTCAGTTTGACTTCGGCTTGTTAATTCACTGAGCAAGCTTTAGTCAAATGTTTATTAGGGCAGTTGCTTCAGTCAGTTTGACTGTATGATCAATTGGCAAAAATATCTTGGGTTCATTGATATATTGAAAGTCCATATCCAATTTTGTATTTAGATAACCATTATGTTAAGGTGTTCAAAATTGCTATAAATTTTCAGATACTGAAAGTAGCATGTATATAATATTATAAAATAATACAACTGCTCTCAACCCATCACCTGAGCAATATCTTCTGTACACATAATCATTGTGCAACTCCGTCTAAGGAGTTTAATGTAGGGCATCAAAACTTTAAGAGTTCTGTTTTGAATCTGTTCAAGCACTGCCCATTCCCATAAGAGCCGACTAAATAGCAAGGTACTTGCGGTTATTTCTTAGCTTTATCACACAAAGAACATATTAGAACAACAAACAAATGCAGTATTAATGTGGTGGCAGCATGTAGAGCAATCCCTTTGTCGGCATCTTCTTCAATCTCCCAATACATTAATTGCAGTGATTAATGGCAATATTACCAATTTCTGGACTCCAGTTACTTTGTAGTGGTTTATTTCTCTAGTAAAGTTATGAATAAGTTAAAGGCACGCACTAAAACAAACAAAATAGTGAATCATACATTACTTGATAACTTAATACCAAACATAGCTACTAGACTGATTAGCACTTTCATTATTCCGGTGATGGCAACAACTTGCCACTACCTAACCTCACCGTTGCACTCAACCGAGTAGATTGCTAGTGCAGATCATACTGCATATACCAACAACCAAAAACAGATCACTAGATTCTACATGATTGCACCCGGCATCAGCAGAAATAAACCACCCAGGTTTGTTAATTGAGACTCATATATCACTTTGTATATTTCTTTTAGTATGAACACTTCATCATATGATCTAATTTTGAACAAGTTTGCTGTCAATTTAATATTCAGCAATTACTTCATTTTGCATCATTCAGCCTTACTCGGAAAACCTGATCGGACGAACTATCATTAAAAGAGAAAGTATGTCCATCATCAAAAAGGCGAGAGCCGGTAGCCAGGAAGGCACCATTATCTTAACAAAGCTTGATCGATCACAATATTTTTGCCGAGGAAGAAGGCAGATGTGCCCTCCAGAAACTTTCAAACCTGACTGACATATGATCCCTCGTGTCAAGATCATATATCTAAGAGGTGTTTGTATAGCATACTCAACCCTCAATGATGATTATTATTGAGCGGGATGCTAGAAGGAAAATTTCACTTCATTAAGGATATGACTTCACAAGTACCCCCACGAACAAGGAAATTTCACTTCGCTAAAGGTGTTTCATAAGCTCCCGCCATGGTCAAATAGAAGCCCTATGTGTCGTTGAAATACCTAAAGCCAATGGTGTGCAGTCAATCACAAACAGACCGAAACCCTAGATACTGGGATTTGAAATCGCCCAGGTACTTTCAGTGGTCCTTGTTGTCCTCGAAATCACTATGGTCTACTTCTAACAGCGATATGAGACTGAAATACGTACTCTCTAGAAGTGGTGTCCACCATCTGGCACACGACGAGTGCGATCATGGACGTCTTCCCCGTTCCGGACTGCGCCTGGGCGATGACGTCGCGACCCCTGATGATTGGGAGAACGGCACGCTGCTGGATGGCGGAAGGTTTCTCAAAACCGTAGGCATATATGCCTCGGAGCAGTTCGTCCTTTATACCCATCTGATCGAAACTGTTAATCACCTCGACCCCCTGCGAGGTCTCGAATACCAGGTTCGCATCATCCAACCGCTGCGGCGCTCCACGGTTCCGCGGAACGACGGTTTGCACCGGACCTGAGCCGGAAGCCATGGCGGCGAGGGTTGGAGGATGGCGGTGGCCGGCGGCTGCGGATGAGGAATATAAGTAGCGAGAAGGGGTAATGTCCAGCCAAACGGGCGAGACAATCCTGTTGTAAGGAGCGCGATGATGTAGAGACTTTGGTGTACCGCGGGTGTAAATCTTATGGTTAGCACAAGTGTGAGTATTTATTTGGCTGGCTCAAAACCGAACTAAGAATTTGCTTCCGAAGCAAACTGATTAGAGAAGTCCTGTTAGTTCCAGATGTGAATTAGGCTCCGATTTGTTTGGTGTAAGTCTTTATGTAGAATTCATTTTCTCAAAATTCTAATTCAGTTTCCGGAACGTGTTCCATTCATTTTTATGTGAATCGTTTGTTGTAAATGTAAATATGGAATCAATAGAAATTGTTGCCAATTTTACTATATAGTATATAATAAGTAAGAATTGCAAAAAAAATAATCATATTTAGAATATTCATGATATTTTTAATCATGATAACCCCAACAAGTAGTGATGATATAGATTTTGTTTTTTTATAAAATATTTATTGTGGTATAGTTATATTTTTTATAAAACGATTGTGATTTAAATTATAGAACAATATTTGTATTTCACTGTGTATAAAATAACACAATAATATCCACATTTTATATGTTTATAAATATATTTTTTGGCTCATCATTGTTTAAAACAATGTGCAATATTAATTTTTATTACATTGTGCGCAAGATTGTAGTCAATTGTCAGTTTTCAAATTATATTTTTTAAACATGAACAATATAAGTATGTTAGATAAATCATAATTTTTTTCACATGTTAAGGTGAGATGTTTTTTCATATTATTCTATATTTTTTATTTTGTAAACCATACTTATAATGGTGATTATAGTATAAAATATTTTACATAATGTGAATATAGAAATAATATTTGTCTATTATGTTATGGTTTTGGAAATAAACCGTGTCCACACTGTTAACATTTCTAGTCATAAACATTTTAAATGTGTTCCTTTTTAGAATGAAGAATACAATCTTATTCTTATATATACTATATAAATAAGAGGAGGTGATGTGTGTGCTTTCGGTAGCTGCCAACTTAAGTACTTCTATTGGTGATTTTTTTTTCAAGTGTTTGTTTATTGAAGCTACTTGCTATGGAAAAGTAGTGACTTGGTTGGGAAGTATTTCTTTTCATTATTATCTCATCCAAATTAGTTTGGAAGCATTCTTATATGTGAAGTTGTTAGCTTTCTAAGTTGATTGGCTATGTTTTAGTTATTTTTGAGATGCTTGATGGATGGTGGATTACAATTTAACTCAAATGATGTCGCCTCACATTGTTAGTTTGTTTTAGCTGGTAAATAATTTATTTTGACAAAGTAGTAATATACATTAATGAATAGTCACAAAGACGGGGGCAAGTCGTCCGACAAAGTGTACAATTGTTATTCGAGCGGCTTACTTCCGATTATTTTTAAAAAAAAAATACTAAAATTGTGCCAGATGCTACTCTAGCCATTTTCTTCAACTATATTTTTTATTATTTCTGCAAAAGTAAGGATGTCGTGATGTTATTTTTAATTGATGTAGATGACACACACTAAAGAAAATAAATATGATTTGAAAGAAAAAATTGATTTTAAAAGTGATATTGTGCTTGTGACTTATAATTGATCTTAAAAAAGATGTTTAGAGTTCGGATTTTGTTCGGTCATAGAAGCTACTTGTTATGGAAAATTAGTGACTTGGTTGGGAAGTCTTTTTTCATTATTATCTCATCTAAATTGGTTTGCAAGAATTCTTATATGTAAAGTTGTTAGCCTTTTGAGTTGATTGGCTACGTTGTAATTATTTTGAGATGTTGGATGGATGATGGATTACAATTTTACTCAAATGGTATCATCTCACGTTGTTAGTTCTTTTAGTTGGTATGTAATTTATTTTGACAAAAGTGGTAATACGCTTAACGAATGAGTATTCACAAAGACAATGGTGAGTCACCAGACAAAGTGTGCAACTGTTATTTGAGCGGTTTATTTTTGATGATTTTTTCTATTAAAAATTATTAAAATTGTGACATTGGCTACTCTAACAAATTTATTTCAACTACATTTTTATTCTTTTCTACAAAAATAAGGGTTGGTGTTCGTGATGTTATTTTATGTAGATTACGTATTTGCATTTTTGACATTGTATTTGCTTCCTCAATTATAAGTCACACCACACCATTGTTCTTAAAATTAGTTTTTTTCTTTCAAATTATATTATTTTCTTTAGCGTGTCAATAAACTGTGCCTACATATATTTGTTTTTGTATTAAGTTCGTCAACATTACGTCAAAATCCTTAAACGTAATCTTAAAAAAGATGTTTTGAGTTGGGTTTTCTCAGTATGAATAATTTTGATTTTGAAAGTCAAATCTGGTTCAATTCAATTGAATCAAGTTGACAAATTTAGAAAGTCTATTTAATATGAGTTGTAATTTAACACAACATAAAATATTATACAAGAATGTAGAATATTGGTTGAGTTTTAAGTTAATATGTTACAAATTGGGTTTGTTTCTGGATTTTCATTTTGTAAATAATCCTATTGTAGTTAAGTTCTGAGTTGGAAAATTTTACATTGACCTAGATCTGATGCACCCAAAAAATAATTTGAAACAAGTTACCATTTCGTGCCGAAATGCTAAACTATGACTTCATTTCGAAGAACAAATATATTTTTCATAAGTACGTGAAAATGACATTTTTTTGATCTAGAATGGTTCATAACATTCTTGTTCAATTGCTAAAGTTGCTTAGTTGATTTGATTTTTTTAGTGTTAATTATTCTCCAAATTAAATATGTCATATATACATGAAAATATCACATACATTATCACTACACATTTTTAATGTGTGAGTTCAACCAACACGTGTGTTAGCTAATAATATTGGTTGAAATAGTTTGCATCGCAAGTAGTGATCATAATCTACATTTTATAAACTAATAGATAAAAAATCCTAGTAAAGTTTTTGTATCTTAAGTTCCAAAATAATTATGTATAGCTTGAACATAACAAAATGTTTCTACTATGTGGATGAAGTTTTTTCTCTATCAAATGGCACAATTTAAAATAAATAATGAAATGAACAATCTTTTAGGCTTATATTAGTTAAAAAAAATTTCAGTTTGCTTCTTGACACTCACATATATATATTTTCATTACACATTATTTTAAAAAGTATATAAATCAAATACTAAATTCAATACATATATAATATACTAACAAATAAATTAAAAATTATTTCATAATATTCCAAATTATATAATTATAAATACCTTAAATAGATTAAGATGTTGATTTTCATTTTACATATTCAGAATATCAACTTGCACATTTAATGTTAATTCAAATATAATTCATGTACTTAGCATGTGTATTCTGCTAGTTATATAAGAAATGTAGTTAGTTGTTCTAGAACTCATTTTTTGCTCTTTTTAGGAGGGAACTCAAGAACTTTATTTTGTGTATAAGTTCGTAACTCACTGAAAGTCGCGAAACTCAACTCCCAACACTTACTTCAACCCAATCATGAAAAAGTGATTAATGAACTCCAATTCATAAGTTTTTTGAACCAGTTACGAAAAACCAATAAGAGTCTTAGTGTAAGGACCCTGACCTTCGTTTAGGGTTGACCCTGTTTGCTTTGCTTAACCCTGGTGCTTTGCTATTTGTTAATCACCTTTGGTGGTGATTAGGGTTTTGGTTGTGCCTTGTTGAGAGTTGGAGGTGCTACTTGCAAATAAACCAAGTATAGGGTTTTGTAGGCAAGTTTGTCACCTTGTGAGGTGTTCCTCTCTCTCTTTGCCTCCTCTTGTGTAGAGAGGAAGGTTTGGGCTTGTTGCTTGAGTTCTTTTGGGCCTAGTTGAGCTTGTTTGGACCTTGAGGTGCCTTGCTTTGACTTGGTTGAGCTTTGTATCGCCCAAGATGGGGAGTGTATCAGCCAAGGTGTGTGTGTGTCGCCCATGGCAAGAGGTGTGTCGCCCAAGGTGCTAGTTGTTGTGTCGCCCATGACCCTTGACCTAGCCTTGATCTTGTTTAGTGGACACTTGGTGCATACCTTGGACATGTGTATAGAGCTTGCTAGAGTGGTGGCTCGTGTACTAGGACAAGTGTCCCTAGGTAGGCGACACCTTGCTTGGACCAACCTTGTTTTCTCCTCCCTTTCCTTCTATATAGGTGGTTCCTTTCCTTAGCTAGGAGTTCCTTTGGTCCTTTGGTTCCTCTCCACCTTGGTGCACGACACAACCCTCTTCCTTGCTAGTGGTGGTCGATATCCCCTTGAAGAAGCAAGCTAGTGGCCGATAGCCTTGGAGTCTCCATCTTCCTTTCTTGGTGGTGTGTGGAGCTAGGAGCTTGAAGTTTGCTTGAGGCGGGTTACATAACTTCTAACCCTAACTACATTATCTCTTGCTATGATCTTGTTTATATGCATGGTAGTAGCTTAGTTCTTGCTTAGTATCCATGTTGGCCGATCCTTATGATCTAGGGTTTCTTGGTGAGCAATACTCCTTTCTCCCCTTGGTCTAGAGGAGTGAGTTTGAGCTTCTAGTATCATGAGCAACACCCCTCTTTCTTAGACTGATTGAGGTGAGCTTGTGTTCTAGTTGTTTGGGCAATACTCCCCTCTCACCATGGGCTAGAAGGGTGAGCTCGGTTATGGTGGTGACTCTTGCTAGGGTTTCTCCTTGTGACCCGTTTGGTGATGGATGATGTGCAAGACCCCTCTTTCTTAGTTGATTGAGGTGAGCCATCTTCCTAGGGTTCGGGTGCCCTTGTGTTAGAGGAAGAAGATGACTTTGTGTGATGTAGCTTGGATGATATGAGCATGGGGAGGTGCTGCCTGACAGCCCTCTTGACCTGGATCCCCCTTGCACGGCTCATGGTGTGGACGATACCCCTTTGGTCCCTTTTGGTGACGGGCGTCACAACCCTGCCTTGCACGAATGACTCTTGGGGTGAGCGTTACTGTGGCGGGCGCGCACATTACCCCTTGACGCCTGATACAGGCCCTGCACGCTAGTATAGGGTGCACACCTACCATGCACGGGTTGAGTTTGAGAGTGACATCGTGTCGCCCGGCAGTGCACGCCCGGGGTGCGCGTCACCCTGCCCGGCACCGTGTCCCCCGGTAGAGCTGCACGCCCCTTTACGCGTCACACAGCCGACACTCGGTTGCCCGATAGTGTGCACGTCATGGCACGCGTTGCATTAGATGTACCCTGCCCGGCACAGCTGCACGGCTGGCCCTTGGCCATTGCCCGGTATGCCCAAGTGCGCGGCACTTGACCCAGCGTTGTGTGTTGCACGCTTGAGAACTGTTGCCCTTGGTAACGCGGCGTTGCGCGCTGCACGCAGGCCGTTGTGAGTTGGATATGAGTTGAGGGTAGGTTGCCCGATACAACCTATAGTGAGGGTGAGCCCTGCCCGATATAGCTTCTAGTGAGCGTTCCTAGTACTTGTAGTAAGGGTCTTATGTATCATGAAAAGCGGGCTAGTTGTGTATGTCCTTGTTAAAAGGATGGTGACTCCTTGCTTATTGAATGGTAGTGGTAATAGAAATGGTAACGTTTGTCCTTTATATCTAACATGACTAAACACACAAGTGTAATCACCTTGATTATTTGTATAATGCTAAGAACGATGATGAGCATGCAATAAGGTTTGCTTAATGATGTGCCTTATATAGGTGATCATGATAAGGCATGATTAAGAAAAGGATATAATCACTAATGTCACTTTGTGTTGATAAAGCACTTAATCCTAATTGTCACCCTGTGTTGATAATATGAGTTTCTAAGTTATTCATGATGGTTTTCTTCTGGAGCAGCTGTGGTTGGTTATGCGTTTGGTGTGGTGTTGGCTGCTGGTTATGGAGCTTTCTGTCATGTTTGAGTGGGAGTTTTCTTCCTATGGGAGTGGCTTTTTCTGCTGAAGTAATGGTTGATGCTCTATCCTCGTGGTGGAGGGCTATTTCTTCAGTTTTCGAGATCTATGTTTGTTGTTGCTGCTCTATGTTCTTTTCTTGTCAGACCTGTTGATCCTTCTGTCTGAAGATGCTTTGAGGATCATCTGTTCAGTTTTTGTGAGCTATCCTTTTTATCTATCTATGCTCTTGAAGGGTTCTGCTCCTGGCCGTGCCATGCTTATGATGTTGGTTATCTGTTGCTTCTGATGGATCCAGTTTTTGTTGCTTAATGATGTGCCTTATATAGGTGATCATGATAAGGCATGATTAAGAAAAGGATATAATCACTAATGTCACTTTGTGTTGATAAAGCACTTAATCCTAATTGTCACCCTGTGTTGATAATATGAGTTTCTAAGTTATTCTTGATGGTTTTCTTCTGGAGCAGTTGTGGTTGGTTATGCGTTTGGTGTGGTGCTGGCTGCTGGTTATGGAGCTTTCTGTCATGTTTGAGTGGGAGTTTTCTTCCTATGGGAGTGGCTTTTTCTGCTGAAGTAATGGTTGATGCTCTATCCTCGTGGTGGAGGGCTATTTCTTCAGTTTTCGAGATCTATGTTTGCTGTTGCTGCTCTATGTTCTTTTCTTGTCAGACCTGTTGATCCTTCTGTCTGAAGATGCTTTGAGGATCATCTGTTCAGTTTTTGTGAGCTATCCTTTTTATCTATCTATGCTCTTGAAGGGTTCTGCTCCTGGTCGTGCCATGCTTATGATGCTGGTTATCTGTTGCTTCTGATGGATCCAGTTTTTGTTGAAGTGATGATTGATGCTCTATCCTTGGGTGGTAAAGATTATCCTTAATGGAGTGGCAGATCTTTCCCTAGTTTTAGATTCTTTTTCTTGAGTGGCAGAGGTTATCCAGGTTGGAGTGGCAGACCTCGCTCAAGCTTGGTTTGGTTGATCTCTATTTGAGGTTTTTGCTCTGAGCTTTTGTTTGATCTGGGGTTGGTAGCTCTTTTATGGTCTGCAGACCTCTTTATCTTCTTCTGTTGTGGACTTCAAGAAGCTGTGGATGCTTTTGCGTTTGGTGTGGCACTGGCTGCTATTTTGGAGCTTTCTGTCACGACTGAATGGGAGTTAATATCCTATGGGAGTGGTAGCTTTGCAGAAGTTATGGTTGATTCTGTGCTGTATCTTTGTGGTGGAGGTTTATCAGTTCAGATTCGCCTTGGGTTAATCCTTCTGCTGTCTTGGGCTCTATGACGTTTAGTTGCCTGTTTTGTTGTCTCCTCTTCTTTGTGAGCTTATTGTCTATCATACCTTGATGTAAAGATAGATAGATAGTTTTTCTTTTCTTTTTGTGTTGGTTCTTTTTTGGAACCAACAAAGTTTTGTACAGACACTAAAGGAAAAATGAAAAAAAGCAACAGGAGTTTTGTCCGACCAAAAAAAAATTATTCATGATGATTATTGAATAGTGCTAACCATGCAGGTGATGCATAGCCAAGTAAAGGGCTATAAGGCATATATGAAGAGTAATGTGTTTGTCCCATGATGATGATGTAAGCCCTAAAAAGGCAGTGGCAATATATGATGAGGGATTGAGATCCCATGGTATGTGATGATCCTTGAGATGGATCTGGACGATTGGCAAGAGGCCAAGTGATAACATGTGATGTTGGATCCTTGTGTTGGATTAGTGTGATGTGAATTGTAGTAAAAGCAACTTTTGAGTTTTATATTGTTTACTTCCGTTATAATTGCATGTTATACAACTTGGTTGAATCTTGCAATCCATATAAAGATACTAATTAATCACAGTGAAAACTATCATGTAGTTGTCCTGGCCATAGATCCATCATCGTCAGGAATTGGTGATGGTGAAATGGGTTTTCCTGCGGGTTAACCCAGAGCGCATATTGTTGAGTATGTGAGGTTTCTCCTAGCCTAAAGTGAGGAGGTAAGAGTGCAACTTCAGTTGTAGACTCCATGGTGCGGATTCAGGCTCGTAGCCCAATTGTGATAAAGAGCATGGTGAACAGGCCCATGGCTCAGGATATGTGATATGAGGAGCATGAATGTGTTCATGGCTCAGAGCACGGTGAATAGGCCCGTGGCTCAGTTTCACTAGCACTGACACCTGTACCGAGGCGGGCTAGGCAGAGGGTAGCCTGACCCTGTGGCTAAGACCACTTTAGCATGAGAATGTGGTCCTGGTTGTGTTGTACTCATGTACTGACCATGGAGTGGAGAGGTCGTGGAGTCCGGCTCTTCCATTGACCTTGTATGGCACCAGATTGGGTTTCGCAACCGAAGGTTGGATTTGAGCGGTACGACTCACTTCCTCAGGGCATAATAATACGTAATTCAGCCGAATAGTGCTACTACTTAAGACAAACACGAAACATTAGATGAGGCCTTGTTTGTGTAGTTACTCTCGTCATATCTTGCAGTTGCTTTTATGTTCCTCATATGTAGTAGAACTAATATATCTTTCCTTGTTAATCATGTTTCACAAGTAATACTTGAGTACATATGGTAAGTTTGCTTGGTATAAACAGCTTTATCTTATAACTGCTCTTGTTATAATTTTTATCAGTTAGCTGCTTTATATACCTGAGGTTTTGTAGTTTCGGTGGGGAGTTATGTTTCTCGCTGGGACAATGTTCAATTGTCTCACCCCGCTGGTTTACACCCTTTTTAGGTGGTCGAGCTAGACGTGGTGGTGGTCGCGGAGTTGCGGCCGAGCAGCAAGAAGAACAGTAGAAGACAAGCGATGGACATACTGCTATTTTGGATGTTTTGTGGTAGAGTCTAGAGTCATCCCTATACTCTCAGGTCCTTGGCGGTGTTTTGACGTTGTTTCACGATGTACATATGTAGATGTTTTGTATATCCTGCTGTTGGTCGGATGTGGGCCTTTATGTACGTATAAATAGGAGATGAACTCATGTGATCATAAGACAACTGTTGCTCTAAGTTGTGGACATGTATCAAGGCTTGTATATATGTATATAACCTATTTTCTTGCAGGATGTGGAATGGAAGGTAATAGTTTCTCAGTTTATCAACTTTCTGCAATCGGTTTTATTTAACCCGTATTTTCGATAATCTGTGGTTATGGTGATTTTTGCACATTTTCGCGTAACACCTCGTTGTCTGTGTGATAGTGGGATGTGTTGCCACAAAGTTTGGTATCAGAGCTTTAGGTTCGCTGAGTCTACAAGGATCTAGGACTAGGTTGAGTCTGTTCTTATGAGTTTTCCAGATTTTCTCACAATCATCTTCTGCCCTCAGCGGAAGAAAAGCCAAGATGTCTAGAAACCATGAAGAACACGCTGCTGAGCACAGCGATGCTGCATCTGTTGATGGAGCTGTAGGCCAGGCACATGAAGATCGGGTGCCTGAGGTCCCCCAACCTAACCCAGCCATACTTGAACATCCTACCTACCAACAGCTTATGGCATAGATGATGGCTATGATGAATCTCATGGTTGAACGATTGCCAGTGCCTCCTTCGAGAGCACAAGCTCCCCAGGGTGAAACATCGGGTATTGGGAAGACCTTCGAGCGGCTTCGCCGAGTCGGAGCTTCGGATTATGCTGGAACGGTTGATCCAGCGGATGCGGATATGTGGCTGACGAGTCTTGAGAAGCCTTTTCGGATCCTCGACATCCCTGAAGCAGACAAGGTAAAGCACGCTGTCTACCTTCTGAAAGGTAGTGTGGGTCATTGGTGGACCATCGAGGAAGAAAAGCGGCCTGGTGAGGTGATCTGTTGGGAGGTTTTCTGGCGTTAGTTCATCACCAGATACTTCCCGAAGACGTATCTGGATGAGAAGATCAGTCATTTTGAGAGCCTACGACAAGGAACGATGAACATCACCGAGTACAAAGCCAAGTTCATGGATCTGTTGAGATTCTGTCTTCACATGGCAGCGACAGATGAGGAGCGGATCAGACATTTCGAGAAGGGTCTGAGTTCTGAGCTGACAACACATGTGTCTGCATTGGAGAATCGAGAGCAGTTTGCTACGTTTGTGGAATCTATCCGGAGGATCGAACAATCAGTTAGGGAGAAGAGAGAGTATATGGCTAAGAAAAGACCTACTCAATTTCAGGGGCAGAGGTTTGGTGGCTTCAAGAAGCCGAGGTTTGCAGAACCGTCAGTGATGAGAGGTTCTGGTGGACCATCTCAGTGGTCTCCAAGTAAAGGAAGAGGTTATGTTTGTTCACCATCTAAGGCACACAGTACAGCTTCCGTGGTAGTGACAGGGCCATCTAGACCACGGGTTGATGATAGAGCATGCCATCTGTGTGGTCAGCTTGGGCATTGGAGGTTCAACTGCCCGAATAGAGATGTTGAAGTGACGCAACAGCCGAGGTAGAATCATCAAGGATTGGATCGACAGTATCCTAATGGTAGCAGAGGACGAGGACGCGGCCAAGCGTCTCAAGCTGGATCGTCTGCTCAAGGAAGTAGGAGACGTGGACAGCAAGCAACGGCTCGATTCTATGCCATGAGTCAGCCAGAGGCGATAGTCAACCTGTGAGTGGTGACAGGTCAGATGGAGTTATTTCATTCTGATATGTCTTCCTCTTGCTTTATATCTGTTCTGGTTGACCCAGGTGCTATGCACTCTTTTATCGCCTATAGTATGCTTGAAAACTGTCATTTACCTGTTAGTCGTAAGAAGGATAGTTTGTTGTTAGAAACCCCTCTTGATGGTCCCTCGTTGCTTCGAGAAGAATGTCCCTCTTGTGTCTTGTCTTTCTCGGGACACCACATTCAAGTGGATCTCATACCACTTGATATGCATGGGTTTGATGTTATCCTTGGGATGGATACCTTAGAAAAGTATAAGGTTGTTTTAGACTGTGGTTCCAAGCAGCCGGAGTTTGATGATGCCAGGGAGAAGTGGATCTTCCAGGGAGATAGGAAGATTCTTCCGACGTGTCTGGTATCAGCTATGGTGGCAGATAAGTTGTTACGACAAGGATGTGAGGCGTTCTTAGCTCATGTGGTGGATACCATTGTGGCTACCAAGGCAAAAGGTCCTAGTCTCGAGGAGGTGACTGTTGTCCGAGAGTTTGCAGATGTGTTTCCTGAGGAGTTTCCTGGTGTTCCCCCACCCCGAGAGATTGACTTTGAGATCAATCTGGTCCCAGGTACGCAGCCAGTTGCACAGACACCGTACAGGATGGCTCCAGTGGAGATGGCAGAGTTGAAGAAGTAGTTACAAGAGTTGCTGGACAAGGGTTTCATCCGACCGAGCACGCCGCCTTGGGGTGCTCCTGTGTTGTTTGTCAAAAAGAAGGACGGTTTGATGTGGTTGTGTATAAACTATCAGCAGTTGAACAAGGTCACGATCAAGAACAAGTAACCGTTGCCGAGGATAGATGATATGTACAATCAGTTGCATGGTGCTACAGTGTTTTCGAAGATCGATCTACGGTCTGGATATCATCAGTTGAGGATAAAGGCGGATGACATACCAAAATCAACTTTTCGGACGAAGTATGGTCATTTCGAGTTCGTGGTTATGCCGTTTGGACTAACCAATGCACCTGCTGCTTTCATGGACTTGATGAACATAGTGTTTCGTCTGTTCTTAGATCAGTTTGTTGTAGTCTTTATAGATGACATCTTGATCTATAGTCGGGACAAGCTAGAGCATGAGCAACATCTTCATCGAGCGTTGACTCTTCTTCGCCAACATCAGTTGTATGTCAAGTTCAGTAAGTGTGAGTTCTGGTTGGAAGAGGTGACTTTCTTGGGTCATGTGATATCTTCTGAAGGAGTCAAAGTAGATTCGAAGAAGGTGGAATCTGTTGTAGATTGAGAACAGTCAAAGACGCCGACATAAGTTCATAGTTTTCTGGGTTTAGCAGGATACTACCGAAGGTTTATCAAGGACTTCAGTTCGATTGCGCTACCGATGACAAAGTTGACCAGAAAGGATGTACCGTTTGTCTGGGATGATCGATGTCAACAAGCTTTCCAGAGTTTGAACGAGAAGCTGACCAGTGCTCCAGTGTTAATCCTGCCAGAGCATGGGAAGGACTACGTTGTTTTATGTGATGCTTCCAGGAAAGGCTTAGGTTGTGTGCTGATGCAGGAGGATCATGTGGTTTCTTTTGCCTCTCGACAGCTCAAGAAACATGAGGAGAACTATCCTACTCATGACTTGGAGCTGGCAGTAGTGGTTCATGCGTTAAAGATTTGGAGACACTATCTGTATGGGGAAGTGTGTCAGATCTTTACGGACCATAAGAACTTGAAGTACATCTTTTCACAGCACGAATTGAACATGTGACAATGTCGATGGATGGAGTTGATCAATGACTACGACTGCACTATCCAGTATCATCCTGGTAAGGTGAATGTGGTAGCTGATGCACTTAGCCGAAAGTCTTCTTCTTTTTCTTCCAAGAAGGCACTGCTGAGTTCTTTGGTATGCCATAAGCAAGATATGCTTGTCTCTTTGCGGAAGATGAACGTACAGATGGAGGTTTCCTCGCTAGCTGGACTTTTAGCTCAGATGCAAGTCAAGCCTACATTGAGACAGCAGATCAAAGATGCACAGCAGATACACTACAAAAAACAATGATTTAGCTACGATTGCTTCGGTTACAATTAATTTATATATAGAGAGAGCCATTTTTACTTATAAAATTTATTTGTATAGCTAAAATGATTGTAGCCACCTCCGTAAATAAGATGTAGCTACACATTTTCATTAATTTCAATTGTATGCAAAAGAAATGTACCCCCCATATACTAAACACCCGACTAAACACCCCGTCGCCTGACCCCCGCCCCCGATCGACGCCATCGTCGCCCGACCCCCGCCCCTGATCGACGCCCGGCGCGACGCTGCGCCCATTCTCCCGCACACGACACTATGCCCGGCCGTGTGGTGACTCCATCCCTGTCCTGACTCAAGCAGACGCCCTCCCTTGTGCCGACGCCAAGCCATCCAGGCCCCCAATCGCCCAAGTTCCTTGACTTCCTGATCGATGCCTGCCTGCCCTCCCTCTGAATCCCGTTGGTGATTCCTATCCCAGCCCCCTCTGTTGGTGATTCCTTCTTCGATTCCTCTGTAGTGGGTTCTTCCATCGATGCCCTCCACAACAGCTTCCTCCGCGGACACCCTCCGCAAGTCTTCCTCCCCCGGCGCCCTCCGTAGGTGCTACTTACAGTACTTATCAATAGCTTTTATAGCATAAATGTCATTGTAGTTTATAAATGCAAAATAATTCTAACTGCATTGATAATATAAAATATGAAACCGTTCACCCTTGCATGAAATCTTAGTTTTTTCAGGCATCTATCATCTTCATCAATTATCACACTACCATCTAACATCTTCATCACTTCATGTAGATGGATATTTATTTTTCTGTTTGACATGTAGAGACCATATCTGAAATTGGGAAGATGCTGGTAGTTTTAAGTAGATAGCCTGGTTGACCAATTTTGTTATTTGCATTTTCCATACGTTACAAAAGATAATTTATATTGATATCTTAGTCTACATCATTGCATATTCAATGTACATGATTCATGCAATTCCTAGTACTGCATTCGATAGTGTTCACTACACACTTCTTGCTCAGGGTATCGTACAGCTGGGCATACTGTCCTCACCGTTGGGCCTATTAAAGGGTGGTATAAACATGTATATATTTCAATAAGTGATGGCACACTCTTGAAACTAAAAGCACAGTGGCGGTCAGAATTGACGCAACTTTAATATTCATTTTCTCTGCATCTTAAATTACTAACTGGACAATACCAACAGCTTACTCTGACAATAAACTATCAGAGGTAAGATTCTATAAGTAATTATTGTAGATTGATGTTTCCAGTGTTTATCTAAGCTACGTACTGATTTTAGGTAGGAATTAGCGATCACCTATTTTTACTTCATGTGTACCTATTTTTACACATGATAATCTGATAAATTTTAAGGACTGACTGCACGCATTTTCCATTGAAGCTATGAATTGTAAATCTAAATTTGATTTTATCAGTGAAGAACGGGTTGCACTCTGCTAGTTGCCAGCACTGACTGAACTCAATAGAAAAGATCGCAAACACTCCCCTCATTAGTACAACATATTAGTTTGTATTTCTATAACATTTAGGTTGGTGTAATTTTGTATCTAAAAGGCATGATACAATCTTTAATTATATTATAAAACCAAAAATATGGTTCCTCAAAGCGACAATCTTGTTAAGTTTGAATTTTAACTCTGCCAGTCAGGAAATCACCAATAATTCTACCCCATGACGACAATCATAGATTGATACATGCAACTTTTGTTATTCATGTTTTCGGTGTGCCAGGTTAGACACTTGGACCTCTTTCGGTCGCGGGCCTGAAGTACCAAAGCATAGCCCCACACTCCTTGAGTTATGATGATGTCAAAATTGGAACAGAAAACTGAATATGACAATCAACATTTTGATAGTTCAGAGGGCCCATGAACCAGGGAGAGTTGTGGCAAAACTACTAGGAATGGAAAAATAGTTAGGACCAAGATGCATGTACTTCACATAATTCCGTATGAGGACTAGATTATAGAGCATTAAAGTTATGTATGTTATGTAGAGCTTATTTGGTATTTACTATATTCTGATGATTCTATTTATGTGTTGTATTGTTTCTAAACAAAAGGATGGTTATTTAAATTCCTAGTAAATTCTAGGTATTATATTTTGATAGAATTTACAACATATTCTTTTAACAAAGTGGAAAAGCAAGCCATGTAATGGTATCAATAGGTATATAAGATCTCCCTACAATGTTAAACAAGTGGGATAGCTTTGTAAAATGAGTAGCTAATGCTTTCTTCATTGGTAGAGGCTGGACTGGCCTACGTGACACTGTCTGTCCTCAAAATTTGAAAATCTAATTTCTTACTGGTCTGGGCAAACTCTGCCCAAGATCTGAGGAAGAGCTCTTAAACCTTATTGAAACTAAGTTATGTAACGAGTTTTAATACTTTGTATTCTTATCCTTTTTTTCTTAATTGTTATAGGTAGTCATGATAGATAAAAGTTGGATCCATGAGGAACACATAACAAGCACGACATATTTACTTGGGGTGGTTAAATTTATGGAGCATGCATTTTCAAAATCCAGCAGGGATGGGACTATCTTATGTCCTTGTAAGCAGTGCTTAAATGTGCATAGGCAGAATCGACAAGTCGCAACTGAACACTTGTTATGGAATGGATTCTTGACCACCTACACAACTTGGATTTTTCACGGTGAGGGTTCATCTGATAGCTCTGAGGATTCACAAATACAAAATGACACGTCCAAAGATGACATGAGAGACATGTTGTGTGATGTGTATGGTGTATCACAGGATGGAGATAATATGGAAGACGACGACCATCGATTTGTATTTGTTGATGGCGCGGAAGCTGAGCAATTTTACAAACTGTTAGAGATTGCTGCACATGAATTGTACCCTGGAAGTAAGAAGTACTCTAAATTTTACACTGTTGTGAGGTTGTTTCACATAAAATGTGTCAATAATTGGAGTAATAAGTCATTTTCTGAGCTGCTTGAACTTTTGAAGGAACTACTTCCAGAGGGTGAGACGTTGCCCGACTCTTATTATGAATTCAGGAAAATAATCAGGGACCTTGGACTTGACTATGATAAAATCGATGCTTGCAAAAATAACTGCATTTTGTATTGAAAGGATTTTGCAGATAAGACTTCATGTCCGAAATGTGGTGCTTCTAGATATAAAGAAATCGAAATTGACGAAGCCGGTGTAGAAAACATTCGTACGAACAAGAAAGGAGTTCCTTGTAAAGTCCTGCGCTACTTTCCCTTGACTCCTAGGTTGAAGAGATTGTTCATGTGTTCGAAACGGTCACCCTAATGCGGTGGCACGATGAAAGTCGTACCAAGGATGGGATTCTATGACATCCAGCATATTCTCCAGCATGGAAGACGTTTGATAATATGCATGCTGAGTTTACTTCTGATTCTCGCAATGTTCGCCTTGGATTAACTTCCGATGGATTTAATCCCTTTGACCTCATGAGTCTATCGTATAGCATTTGGCCCATCGTATTGATTCCGTACAACTTGCCACCATGGTTGTGCATGAAGTCTCCCAATTTTATCCTGTCGATGATTATTCTTGGTCCAACTCAACCCGAAATGGACATAGATGTCTACCTACAACCGTTGATTGAGGAATTAAAAGAACTGTGGGAAGCTGGTGTTGATACTTATGATGCTGATTGTAAAGAGGTTTTCAAGTTGCATGCTGTCTTACTGTGGACGATAAGCGACTTTCCTGCATATGGTTATCTATCTGGTGGGCAAACTAGTGGGTATCTTGCATGTCCTTTCTGCAACAAAGACGCGTGCTCATGGAGACTACCATATAGTAAGAAAGCATGTTTCTGAAAACTACTAGAGGGGGGGTGAATAGAGTTTTATAGAGATTTTAATAATTAATTAAACAAACAACCACAATAAAAATATTGGACAAGGAGACAAGGGTTTAGAGTGGTTCCTAGCCTTAGCAAATACTAAGGTAGTCAGTCCACTACCCGGTTGCTTACCCAACCGGCATTTGAAAAGAAATTTATTTTATTACCTCGCAAGGAATTTACATAAAATACAATCTCTTTTCCCAAACCCTTCAAGCAGCCTTCACCTAGAAGTAATCGCCCAACCTTGAAGCAGCCTTCCCTTGAAGTAGATGCACCAACTCCCGTTGCACCAGCCTTCTGAAGTAGCTTCCCGTGCGATAGCCTTCTTGAAGTAGCTTGAAGTCCCCTTCTCCACCTGAGAAGTCAATCCTCTCCAATCCGCAGCCTCCAACCCTAGGAGTAGCAAGGAGAGTACAAAAGATACAAAGGAACAAGAAAGAAAATAGAAATTACAACTTATCCTTTGAAGCACAAGGCTTGATTTGCCTATATCAAGCGTGTAGATCTCCTAACCAATATGTATGACAATGTGATTGTAGTGGATAGGAGATACTAGCCTATAGGACACGAAATGTGAGCAATAGGAATGAATGGCAAGTGTAGGAATTGCTCTATTGCTCTAAAACAGATTGCAAGTGAATATTGAGCTCAAGTATAGCACAAGTATAGCTTGGGTATCTTTTGGTGTCCTAAGGCATGTCCTATTTATAGGAATGGCCTATGAATACTTAAGGACGTTCTAGACAACTTCTAGGGGCTTCTAAGTGCTTAACTAGCCGTTAGGTATAAGTTAGGTGCGTTAGTAACGGCTAGTTGCTTTATTCTGCAGTTGCTGTCAGAGACCATCTCGGTCGACAATTTGTCGACCGAGATACCTACTCGGTCGAAGTTTTGTCGACCGACAGGCTCTCTGAATTAACGTTTATTTGCAACTGTCAACTGCTGTGTCTAACGGCTACTTTTGGTCAATCTCGGTCGAGAAGTTTGTCGACCGAGAGTGTCTCGGTCGAAGAGTTTGTCGACCGAGATTGACCCTGTTTCAAGGTTTCAATTTAGGCACTAATTATATGTGTGAGTGTGCATATTGTGATCCTATTGGAAGGGGATGACTTTTCTAAGCTAGGGAAGATCTAACGCTTGATTTACATGCAATTCTAAGTACTTGTACATTATATATTTGTACAAGTTTTTACAATAGTGATTACATTGCATGGAAATATAAATATGTAAGCTCTTTGGATTTTCCCTAGTTGCTTTGTCATCCACCTTAATCCTGCACACTCAAGTAGCTCGTTAGATCAACAAGAATGAAATGTTTGTCATCATCGAAACAAAGGGATTTATCATAATGTCCAATTTATCCAACAATCTCCCCCTTTTTGAAGATGACAAACATTTCCTAAAACATGAAATAAGGAAATATAAAGCATGTGAGTTTCATACTTGAAGATTACCTTTTGTAGCTATTCTTGTTTGACAAGTGAGTGCTGGCCATCAAGATGAAACTCATTTATATTTATATTTTTGATTTTATATTCTTTCTCCCCCTTTGTCATTTCAAAAAGATATCCAGGTTAAACATTTTATTTCTTCTCCCCCTTAATTTTATATTAAGCTCCCCCTTAAATAGATATCCTATTAGGAACATGGTTTTATGTCTAATTTATCCACAATTTGTTTCTCAATCATTTGCAAAGGATGTTAAGCCTTGAAATGATATGAGATTCCCTTAAGCTTATGAATGTATATTTATTTCTCATCTATCAAGGGATATTAAGCCCTAAATTAAATGAGAGTCCTTAGAGTACTTAAAAAATAATGTCTCCAACCAAAACAAGGGATGTTAAGCCCTGATTTGTTTAGAGAGTTCCTTTAAGAGCAAGATATATCATTTTGATGAAATTCTTTTTCATACAAATTACTTTTAAGAATCCGAAGGTCATAACAAACTCCAAATGATGTTAACAATGTAAGCTTCATAATCAAATAATCAAATTTGTTTTTATAATCTCCCCCTTAATCTTACAATTTAAGCAATTTAAGGCTTTTAAGGTCATAAATGATAAATTTTTGATTTTGACCTTTATCAAAAGTATACTAAGATTAAGTTCAATAAATTGATGTCCAAATAAGCATTTTGTCAAAGCTTATTTTAGGTCGCCCTTGACTACGACCATAGCGCCCCTTGGCTAAATTTTGTTTTAACCAAGAGGCAAAAATTGCAGATTTCCAATTAAGCATTCATATCAATTTTGATGCATGTTTAAGAAAGAATAATGAATATTTCAAATCTTTTAAAGATATCAATTGAAAACATTGTTCTTTGTGCAAGCATTTCTAAGATATAAATCACCAATAAGTCCTTTTGCTTGCTTATGTAATGATAGAACAATTAAAAGCATGTAATGATAAAACAGAAATTTTCTTTAAACTAAGCATAATTTTGGTTTTTAACCAAATTAATTTCACATAATCTTTCAAGGATGATTTCCATAATTTGTGCTTTATTTGTACAGTCATTAACTACAACTAGACAACAATTTTGATCAATTTCAAAAAGAATTCAGCAATTTTATAGCATTCTGAAAAGCAGTGACATGCTCGGTCGACAGCTTCTCGACCGAGGTTCACTCGTTCGACAAAACCTCGACCGACCAAGTGTCTGAAAAGTGTTCAGAAATCAATTTCAAGCAAAAAGAAATATACAAAGTAGAGCTCAATTGTGTTGAGATAAGACATTATGATATCAAGAATCAGTTTAGGTCAAATCTCAACAATTTATTTTTAAGCTACTAAGTTTTAGGAATCCAAGCTAACTCATCTTTCTTTCTCTTAAATGGGCATGAAAATGAATAATGTCCAAGACGCATGCAATAATGACAGCTGATAGAGTCAACTTCATTTCTAGGAGTTGTGTTCCTAGGTACAAACATAATCTTAGTCTTGGATGCTTGGACTCTTTTGGGTTTAATTCTCTTTGGATCGTATCCTAATCCTCTTCTTCCATTATAGCTAGAGGAAATTTTTAGAATATTTTCAAGTATGTCATTTCCTCTTAACTCATTTTCATTTCTTTGTAACTTAGCAATATCTTTCTTTGCCTGATCTAAATTGGATACTAGAAAGTTTCTTTCTTTGACAACCTCATCATAATCTAAATGTGAACATAGAATAGGTTGTTTATGAAGATCATTCACTTGAGTTTGTAAATTTGACTTTTCTAAGGAAAGAAGATTGCAATTAGCTTCTACCGATTTTAACTGAAGAGCATAATTTTCATTTTCCTTTTTGAGATTTTCATTTTCAGATACAAGAGCAAGAAGTTTAGCATTTAAATATTTATTTGCTTTCTTAAGTTTCTTCTTGCACTCAATATATTTCTGATGAGTATCTTGAAGACTAGCAACTATATCTTCTTTTGATAGATCATAAAGACTTACCTCTTCTTCGTCTTCATTTGTTGTAGCAATGAGGCATTCTGCTTCTTCATCATCGCTATCATCACTTGAATCATCCCATGCAGCTCGATATGCTTTTTCTTTCTTTTTGTGGGATGATTTCTTCCCTTTCTTGAGTGTTGGACAATCACTTTTCATATGTCCTTTCTTACCACATTCGAAGCACCTGGAAGAAGAAACACTAGAAGTTTTATTAGTTTTAAAACTTTTATATTTCTTACCATTTACAACGAGAGTTTCTTCTTCACTATCATCTTCACTTGTGTCATGATTGTCTCTAGTTGAAGCTTTGAATGCAATGTCCTTCTTTTTCCCATGTTGACGTTCATGTTCTCTTCTCTCTTCCTCTTCTAGATCTGCCTCATGAGCTTCTAAATTGCCAATGAGTTGCTCCATTTTGAGTCGAGTGAGGTCATTTGCTTCTGCAATGGCTGTCACCTTTGGCTTGTATTTAGGAGGAAGTGATCGAAGAATTTTTGATACCTGATCTTCCTCAAGAACAGGTTTTCCTAGGGCACTTAAACCATTAACAATAGTAGAGAATTTTGAAAACATTTCACTAATAGACTCATTTGGATCCATACGAAAATGTTCAAACTTCGTTTTAAGCATGCTAACTTTGGAGTTTCTAACTTGGGCTGTACCCTCATAGGTTATAGATAGTTTATGCCAAATGTCATAAGCTGTATCACAATTTGATATTCTATTAAATTCTCCTACTGAAATAGAACAATATAAAATACTTACAGCTTTTGCATTCATTTGGGCTAGTTTTACCGTATTTGCATCCCATTCCGCAAATTCGTTTTGAGGAAGCACATATGGAGTAGACACCATTCTCCATAACTCCCAGTTGATTCCTTGGAAGTAGAATTGCATCCTCCTCTTCCAATATTGGTAGTTTGTTCCATCGAACGGTGGAGGCCTAGCAACAAGTGTCCCTTCAATGTTGAGGTTGTTGAGCACTCCATCACCCATTTCTTCAAGACCGTGTTAGGGTTTCTTGAAGCCTTGCTCTGATACCAATTGAAAACTACTAGAGGGGGGGTGAATAGAGTTTTATAGAGATTTTAATAATTAATTAAACAAACAACCACAATAAAAATATTGGACAAGGAGACAAGGGTTTAGAGTGGTTCCTAGCCTTAGCAAATACTAAGGTAGTCAGTCCACTACCCGGTTGCTTACCCAACCGGGATTTGAAAAAAAATTTATTTTATTACCTCGCAAGGAATTTACATAAAATACAATCTCTTTTCCCAAACCCTTCAAGCAGCCTTCACCTAGAAGTAATCGCCCAACCTTGAAGCAGCCTTCCCTTGAAGTAGATGCACCAACTCCCGTTGCACCAGCCTTCTGAAGTAGCTTCCCGTGCGATAGCCTTCTTGAAGTAGCTTGAAGTCCCCTTCTCCACCTGAGAAGTCAATCCTCTCCAATCCACAGCCTCCAACCCTAGGAGTAGCAAGGAGAGTACAAAAGATACAAAGGAACAAGAAAGAAAATAGAAATTACAACTTATCCTTTGAAGCACAAGGCTTGATTTGCCTATATCAAGCGTGTAGATCTCCTAACCAATATGTATGACAATGTGATTGTAGTGGATAGGAGATACTAGCCTATAGGACACGAAATGTGAGCAATAGGAATGAATGGCAAGTGTAGGAATTGCTCTATTGCTCTAAAACAGATTGCAAGTGAATATTGAGCTCAAGTATAGCACAAGTATAGCTTGGGTATCTTTTGGTGTCCTAAGGCATGTCCTATTTATAGGAATGGCCTATGAATACTTAAGGACGTTCTAGACAACTTCTAGGGGCTTCTAAGTGCTTAACTGCAGTTGCTGTCAGAGACCATCTCGGTCGACAATTTGTTGACCGAGATACCTACTCGGTCGAAGTTTTGTCGACCGACAGGCTCTCTGAATTAACGTTTATTTGCAACTGTCAACTGCTGTGTCTAACGGCTACTTTTGGTCAATCTCGGTCGAGAAGTTTGTCGACCGAGAGTGTCTCGGTCGAGGAGTTTGTCGACCGAGATTGACCCTGTTTCAAGGTTTCAATTTAGGCACTAATTATATGTGTGAGTGTGCATATTGTGATCCTATTGGAAGGGGATGACTTTTCTAAGCTAGGGAAGATCTAACGCTTGATTTACATGCAATTCTAAGTACTTGTACATTATATATTTGTACAAGTTTTTACAATAGTGATTACATTGCATGGAAATATAAATATGTAAGCTCTTTGGATTTTCCCTAGTTGCTTTGTCATCCACCTTAATCCTGCACACTCAAGTAGCTCGTTAGATCAACAAGAATGAAATGTTTGTCATCATCGAAACAAAGGGATTTATCATAATGTCCAATTTATCCAACAGTTTCATGGGTCACAGGAGGTTCCTCCCAATGGATCATAAATTTCGTAAAGATGCTTCATCATTTGACGGAAAAGAAGAATTTAGAAATGCTCCTAAGATGTTGTCTGGAAGTCAAGTTCTAGATCAAACTAGAGATGTAGATAATCTACCGTACAACTGGAGAAAGCAAAGTATATTTTTTGAGTTGCCATACTGGAAGCATAACCTTATACGTCATAATCTTGACGTGATGCACATAGAAAAGAATGTATGTGAGAGTTTGATTCACACACTGCTAGGGATGGAGAAGTCAAAGGACACTGAAAATTCTCGATATGACCTCGAAGAGATGGGCATAAGGAATAAACTTCACATTATCAAGGACGGAAATAAAAAAATCATCCCGCCTTCATGTTTTACTTTGAAGAAGGAGGAAAAAGAATTATTCTGTAAGATGTTGAAGTCTACTCGTGTTCCTGATGGGTATTCTTCTAATATAGCTAGAAATGCACACGTCAAAGAAAGAAAGTTGATGGCATTGAAGAGTCATGATTATCATGTATTGATGCAACAATTCCTCCCATTAGCTTTACAAGTAGTGTTGCCCAACAAAAATGTTAGATCTGTTGTAATTGAGTTGTCCAATTTTTTTAAAGACTTATGCTCTAATGTCATAAATCCAAATACTTTTGAGAAATTGGAATCCAGAATAGCAGTGACTCTTTGTAACCTAGAGAAGATTCTCCCACCATCATTCTTTGATGTGATGGAGCATGTGGTCATTCATCTTCCACGAGAAGCGAAGATAGCCGGACCGATATTCTATCGTTGGATGTACCCCGTGGAGAGGTAATCTTTCTAACAATTAAATTTGTTCAGACTTTGCATCTGATTGTATGTGATGTTCTTACAGAGTTTTATCTTCTTATTAATGTAGACACTTGCAAATTTTAAAAAGACATGTGCGAAATAAAGCTGCTGTAGAAGCTTCTATAGCAGAAGGTTACTTGGCAGATGAATGCTTAACATTTTGTTCGAGATATCTCTCAGGAGTTGAGACAAGGTTCACTAAATTGTCTAGAAATGATGTGGAAGATGAATATATGGATAACGATGAAGAGTGGTCTATATTCTTTCATAAAGGGCGTCGTTTAGGAAAGAAGACTCCTATTATGCTTGATAACACAATGCTCAAAGCTGCGCATCAATATATTTTGGCAAAGTGTGATGCAGTTGATCCATACGTGAAGTAAGATCGTTGTTTAATTTTCACAATGTACTTTCATATTTACGTCTAGGTGTGTCACAAGTATTTTTTAGCAGGGAGCACATCCGATACTTGAAGAAAATCAATCCACGTGCATGACAATGGGAAATCAGTAATCTTCATATGAACAGTTTCAATGAATGGTTTAAGAAACATGTAAGTTTAAATAAGTTATTTCCATTAGAAAAATAACAAAAACATATAAATAATAAAATTCATAATATTTTCAGATTGAGGAGAAGGCAAAGTCGAAAACTGTGTCTCCAAACCTTTTAGTGTTGGCTCGAGGACCGCAACAAATGACGATGCAATATGCGGGATATGTAACAAATGGTTATAGATTTCGCACCAAGGATCGAGAATGCGGGAGGAAAACACAAAATAGTAGAATTATGGTGAACGCTTAGACCGAAAGTTTTGCCAGCTCCAAGGACAAAAATCCTCTAACGGGTCAGGTTACGTACTACGGGGTGTTAAGGGACGTTTTCGAGATCAGTTATTACGAGCAACTCAAAGTTGTATTGTTCAAATGTGACTGGGTCAATGCAAACAGAGGCATCAAAAAATCTGAAAATGACTTCACAATGATCAATTTAAAATGTATTGATGTAACTAATCATCCATTTGCATTGGCCTCCCAAGCACAACAAGTGTTTTATGTGAAAGACATAAGTCAAAAAAATTGGAGCTTTGTTGTGCACACTACACCTCGTGATACTTATGACATGGAGGAGAAGCTTCATGATAATTTCATGTATGGAACCTTCTTGTCAGAAGATAAATCTCTAAGTGATTTGGAAGATATCTTAAGTGACGTTTGTGATGACGTTAATTTATTCAGAGAAGACATGGAGGGTGTGACCTTTTATGAAGAGGGTCATGATCCCCATCATTGATCTTATGTAACTCTTTTTATTTTATTAGTTGGGTCAATTACTGGAAACACTCATGTTATCCCTTTATTTATAAAATGATCATTTATTCTTTTACATAATTATATATTTGGGTTAATCTGCTTAATGAGTTTTCTTGTTGGATGTTGGCTTCATCAACAAAATTAAAATATTATTGAAATTTTTAAATTTTTAATTTAATTTGAGGAACACAATTAGAGAATGTATGCCATGATTTCAGTTTGTAATTGAACATTTTTGATATCAATTGTCTATTTAGGAGAATGAAAAGACGCAGTCAACTATTGTCTCCACTTACTTATGATGTCTGCAATGAAGGATTAACTCATGAGAGTATGACAGGTAAAATAAAAAATTACATCATTGAATATCTTTCTTAGAACTGCTCATATCATCATTTTAGTTGCAGGTACTTCCAAAAGACCAAAAGGAGGGTATCTTGGCTCAATAAATGCTGATTGGGGGTGTTCAAATGCAAAAGAAGGACTTAGAAACAGTAAAACCGTGGCGGGATCAGCTGCAAATAACAATATAAGTTCTTCTTTGAACCTTGCAAAAGAAAAAAAAATCTTCTCTGTCAAATGATGGAGTTGGTGCCGTTGGTAAAAGTCATGTGGTGGCAAACTCAAATATTGCTAGAGAAGAAAGTCATTCTAAAAGACACTTAGAAAAAAAAAGTCATCAAGGAGTGCCTGTAAAAGCAAGTATGCAACGTTTGGTAAATGATGTCAGTAACAATCAAGAGGTTGAAATTGATAAATTAGATAATGATCAACATTCTGTTGCTGAGTCTCCTACTTTTGATCCTGGGCAAAGTGAAGGTAAGAAAATTTAGATACGAAGATGCATTATATTTTTCACAAACGATTACTTAATTATATGTGTATAATATGTATATCCTTGTAAATGCTTGCACCATATTCATGATTTTGTAGGGGGAGCTACAAATAAAAAAAACAAGGGGCTATTCTAAGTGTATCTGATTATGGGGTAAGACAGGGGATAAAAAGCTGCCAATTACTTTGGATGAGAATGGAGATCCAATAGGGCCACATCAGAATGACCTGTCTTCCTTTTTGGGAACTGTTGCTAGAAATTCTGATCTTGCACCATTAAACTATCTTGATTGGCGACAAGTACCTGTGGAAAATAAAACCGCTATATGGAATTATGTGGAGGTAATTCTAGTCTTAGAGATATAATACAATGTTGTGAATTTTTTATTTAAAAATTATTCTTTTGTTATAGACCAAGTTTGTTATCGACATAAAGGGGAAGAATTCAGTTTTGCGAACAGTGAGGGATTGTTAGAGAAACTTCAAAGCGGATATTAAAAAAAACCACTACATGCGGCACAAAGAAAAATCTGACCGACTTAATGATTGCCCCTCCCGTGTTGATCCTGATCAATGGAAATTTCTTGTGAATTTTTGGGATTCTGACGATGGAAAGGTAAAACAATTTATTCCTTAATTTTGTAGAATTTAATAGTGTATATTGCATATAATTATATTATAATGCATTGTATGTAGTTAAGGAGTGCTAAAAACGTTATGAGTAGAAAGTTCGTAATGACAAGACATACATCGGGATCAACGTCGTATGCTTGTGTGAAGGCTAATGTGAGTTATCTTCTGGTTGAAATCTGCATTACACTTTCTTACTACTATGCTCAGATATGCTGCTACTGTTACAAACAGTTACAAGAGAAGAAAAACGGTGGCAATGTTAGCAGATTAGACTTGTTTAAGGCCACCCATTTGAAGAAGGATGGTACTGCTGTGGATGCAAAATCTGTAGAATTGATTGTAAGCAATCATTTAACAAATTTATTTTTTATTTAATGAAAATATTCTCATTAATATTATATGTAGGACAAGATGAATGCGGCACTTGTAAGTAATGATGAAAATCTCGATGAAGATGATATATTTGATCATATTTTGGGCCCAAAGAAGATTCCTGTGAAACATGCGATTCATGTGTCTCATAATGTATATGAAAATAAAATCACAGACTTAGAACTGGTTGTTGATGCTCATACCCAGATATACGAGGCTCAACAAAAGGAGTTGTTAGAAATGAAGAAAAAAATTGAAAATCTTGAAGCTATGATGCTGAGAAATTCTAACCTGAGTGGTTCGTTTCAGCTGAACGAGGTAAATCTTCAAATTCTTATAATGTGATTACATAATAAAATTGATTTTCTTATAGTAAACTATTTATTTTGTAGAATATCACAATGACCACCAATGAAAGACTACCCAGACCAAATCAATCGAGTAGTGAAACACCCATTACCGAAGGACAGGTTATTATATCCAAACATTTATTGATTAATTTTTTCAATCTGATTTTTAGGTATAACCAATGTTTGATATAATCTTTATAAATTTAAAGGTTGTTTCCTTGTTAAGTTTTGAGGATGGGAATTCAATTGTAGCACGAGGACACGTTACTTCTACAAGTCCAACTTATGTCGTAGGAGGAGCACTGTTGGGGTCCTCATTTGCTGCCGTTTCCATTACTGTACCAACCCAACCTCAAGAGCAGTTGATTAGGCCTTTTGGTCAACACCAAGTCATTGAGGATGTAATTGGGATAGTGATAGCTTGGCCAAAGAAATTACTCATTGCCAGGTAACATTTTATAAATTAATCTCAATACTAAAAGTGCACTTCTTGACTATTTATGCATCATTGTAGGTGAACCATTTGGAGATGTGGAAACCAAGAGTAGCAATCATTTGATCAACATAGAGATTCACATATCATATGAATCCATAGGATTTAGTAAAAATAGAAGTCAAGCATTCTTTATTATATTTAGTTGGTTTTCAATAAATGTGGATGTCACACATATTATAGTACCATTCATTATTTCATTGTCTTGATTTTAAATTCAAAGGAAAAATTCTTATAGATCATTCACTATCTATTTCCCATGCATCAAATGATTGTCCTGTTATTATAGTTACTGAACAAGTGGCATGTATGGTTCTGGTTGAAGATCGCATATGTTAGTCATGCTAATGTTTGATACGCATATGGATGTATAGTCTCTTATAATCCAATGGCCAGTACATATCCCTTTCCTTTATATTGTGTATGTGGCATGACATTTAACTTTTAACATATTTTTCCAATAGTTTCCGATGATTAGTAGCTTCTTCCTGTATTGGTTTGTTTTTCTCATCCACCTGTTGGTTATGCTTATTGTAGTCAGTAATTTAAACTTTAAACAATTTAGCTATTTAGTCATCATAATGATGCATCTGCTCAGAAATTCAAATTCTGACTGACTATACCTTTTGCATCTACATTCTGCAATCTTCGATTAACTTTGTGTCCTTGTAAGATTTTGTCTTTAAAAATGTAAAATTTTGTCGAATTCTCACAATGCCTTTGTAGTACATACATGGGACTTCCTTCAGAGCTTCACTCATGGTTAACTGGGCATGGCACGTCCTTGATATGTCCTCACCAGAGGCATCACATCGTAAGTAAATCATGGCCTCATGGATGAGCTCACCTGTGTTAGGTGACATTATGTGAACTGCCAACATATTATCTCTTTCTATCTCTATAGGGATCTTGACCTCACCCTGAGCATCATCAGGCTCTGCTCAGGCATGGTCGAGCTACATCTTTGTTGGATTCATTGCTATTGATCTATGTAGCTTTTTTCTTGCAAACCTGGTTTAACAATACAATCTTTTAAGTAGTCTTGGTTGCTTCTTAGCCCTTGACGTAGATTTAGTAGGTTTAGTAACCTCTTGGAATGTTTGCCATTTGGTTTCATGAGTGGGACTTTTGGTTTGATGAAATTTGGTTTAAAATGGCTGTTGCGGTCTGATTTGTAGGGCCTGTTGTTGGTTCAAATCTCTAATCATATTAATTTGTTGTTGATCCTTAACTGTCTTGTGAAAAATTGGTAGCCTTCTATTGACATGTAACTTTTTTTCTGGTTGATTTTACATGTAGTTTCTGTCCATTTCTGCAGTTCATATTATTTGTTGTCTAAACAATTTTACTATATCATCTTTTGTGTCTTGTTGAATCTATATGCTCCTCAGATTCACAAATCTAAGATAAAGCTATCTAGGTCCAGGTTCATAAGATAGATGATGGCGTTAATGATATACCTCTGTTGAAGAAGCCAACATTTCACTATGCTATGGGAGTATGAGACTTTAGAACGAGTTGCCACAATATGCTCTTTTTCCCAGGAGTTGTGGAATTCAATATTTCTGGTCACTTCTCTGTTTCAGCTAGAAGGAAAAGGGACTTGATAGTCTTTTGTATTCCGCTGAGCTTTTTTTATATAGAGATTGACTAGGCTCTGTTCAATCTTTTGGTCCTCTTGTTCAGGGGGAGTTTGATGAATGAATAGGTAGGAAAGAGTTGCTCTTTGCCAAGCCAATCTATATATATATCCATCTTCTCTTATTATCTTGGTTAGAAATGTGGAAAAGGTAGCTTTTTTTCTTGTTTGGTAATCAAGTGATTATGGAATGTTCCTCTTTTTCTTAGTTGATATAGAATGACTAGAAGCCGATGAAACCATGTCTCTCTTCTTCTCTTAAAGGTTGGACATGCTTTGTTCAGTTGTACCTTCAATGGTGAGTCAACGGATAGTGATAGGTCGGGTCTGTCCGACCTATCAATGGCTTGCTCTTGACTAACTACATGTCTGCAGTTTTGTTCTGCTTTCCTTGATGGTCAAACACAATTGCTACCAATCTTAAGAAGGGTGCTTAATTAATTTAATTATGTAGTGTCTTTTGAATTATGTAGTAAAATGATACACGTTCCTTTTTGTATAGTTGTACTATTCTTCAGCTGCTAAGATTCCAGACCTCATTTTTATTATATTCTCTTAAAAAATGGCTTCTTAAACTCAACTTCTAGTGTCAATGTGCGTCTTGAACTCATCTTGTGGTGTCATTAGCATATATTAATACAAGTCCTAGAAACTTGAGGGGAGTAGAAATAATGCAACATCAAAATAAAAAATTATGTTAAGCAATTCAAATAGAAGTGCTAAGCCTGGTCCTTGGTCAGAACTCAAGATACAACTCATGGGTCATTCCCACTATCACTCTGGTCAATATCTCCACACACCAGTTTGACCACCAAGTGCACCACCTTTAGTACCGGGTACTATCCAAGGGGAAGTAGATCCATAAACTGCAACAACTAGGTGGCTAGTGGAGCCATATTTAGGTATTCAATGGAGCCATAGCAATGGGGCCAACTATGGAACCACATGTTCGCTCTTTATTGGACTCCATGTTTTATGCTAATTTATCGCCTACCCTTGTTGAAGCTCTTGGTCAAATAATTACAAGGTTATATTTGATCTATTTATTTTATTTTATTGCATCTTTGCGCTGTCATTTCTTACCGAGTGTTTTATGTGCAACATTCCATCTATACTTCCAACTGTGCAAGAGAGACTATTGGATTGCATTTCAATTATACTTGCAAAAGCTCCATACACTCATCAAAGATCTGGTATCACTGTGAACTGTGTTAATATGGCAAACCCCCCTTTGCAGCTCTTGGATAATAGTGGCCCTGCACTTGTTCAGCTTGCTTTGACAACTCTTGCTCGCTTCAACTTCCAGGTCATTTGTGTTTTATCTCTGAAAGTAAAGTGGCTTTCTTGTGATAGATCTGCCATGTTATAATGTTAAATACATCGATCGAATAGGTACATTCATGTGAATTTTCTGTTCGTACAGGAAATGAGTCCTATATCATAGATGTGATCATCCCAAACAATACTAATTTTGATTTTATTCCAAGATACACGACTTTTCATCCAATGAGTATCAGGACAGACCAATGATTATTCTTTTGCAATTAAATTAGTTTTGGTATTCTATTGAAGTGTTGAAGATGACAGTTTTGCAACCCAGTCCCTCAGTAGATAACTACCACGGAGCAAACTCACCAGCACAAAGTCATGCTCCCTCCATTATAAAGTGGGTACTGGAGACTACTTTCATCATTCAACTGCCTTTTCTGTAGGCAAAATGATATGTTTATCACACCTGAATTTATATTTTATAGGGCAGCAAGTAAGTCATTGATTTGAGCTTTGAAGTTTAATCTTTTCGTGAGTCGGACATGTATGCTTCAGCTTCATTTAATATGGTATTTTATTATATTCTCGAAACTTGTGCCCCTCTGACCAGTTGAATGTTAGGAACAATTCTTTGCCCAGGATGATACATATGTTCCATGTAACAAATAGGGTCTTAATTAGTGAGCCCAATAGTCACCAAATGGTCTCAACTATTGCATCCACTGCCCATGGATACAGTTTGCCAGTCGGAATACATGTTCTGCTAATCTGGCAGATGGTTTCGCATAAAAGTAAGCTTGCTTTCTTAAATATCTCGCCATACTACTGAAGTTGTTGTCAGGCATCTCAAATACTTGCTACTTAGTTCCAGGATGACATTCTTCTAACATATTCATAATTCAACTTTAGATAGTATTCTGTAATTTTAGACGTTGTTGTGGTGCGTCAATCCAGAAGCAAAACATTTATGGATCTGGAGATGAGTTTCTTTTTATCGAGATTGCATCATTCATCCCATGCAAATTCCATACGCAGTGGATGTAAGATCAGATTATGGTTGGAACCTTGGTGCCTTGATGGAGTTCCCCTTGAAGTAAAAGCTTAGGGGCCATTCAGCCCCCGACTTTAGAATTGCAGTAGTTTTATGCGTACCTGACTGTTGATTTCAGAGCACCATTGTTGTGGGTAGTGAGATCGTATTGCTCTGGACAGCAAAAACAACACGTTAAACTGCTTCTCATGGACTGGATGTGAGCATGTTAAGTGCCGCAAAAAATGGCGTGTTTTGGAATCTACTAAATTCATAAAGGCAAATACCAAGTCAAATACATAAAAAAAGTTTGACAAATAAAATAATGACCAATTTATGTATGAATGCCGGTGTTTATAAAGTTGGTGGCCAAACTGTCCCTTAGTGAATTTATTTTATAGCTGGACTGAGGGACAATCTGCCGTGTTGTAGATATATCTAAGATTGCCCAAAATTATATTGATTTTGTTTCTTTATGCCATCAATGCTCTTATAGTTGGTATTGATGTGTCAATTGTAGTGTTATTCATTATGGATGTCAACTGTGTTAGCGATTAGGTTTCCATTACAAATTTGCAGATCCATACCTATATTCACCATACGAGCTGTGGAAAAATATTTGGTTTTGAGTTGTGTATTCTGATTTGATTTTGGTTTATATGGTGAGTGATGTTTGATTTTCACAATCATTTGACATCCATAAACACCTCATAGCTTTCCATTTCGATTTGTAGATCAGAACTTTAGATTTGGGGCACAATCATTCATAAACACCTCATGCAAGAGTACTGATGTTCGATGGGTCTTGAACATTGTGAGTTTTCTTTCACTTAATTTACTTTCTGTGATACTTCATAGGTTTTTCACATAATTATTAGTATGTTTTCTGTAACAAAGTAAATATATCAACTTTTCTACAAGAGCTCATTGTACTGATCCATCCAATAATCTCCTTCTTTCCTCTGACATTCGGTAGTTCACTGTTGTTTTTTGGAGTTATAGGAATATGAGAACGAGCCCTGTTCCAAATATCTTTTACAACCCTGCAATGCCACATTATGTGCTCAGCTGATTCTGATTCCTATTTGCACAATGAACATCTTGACACCAGTTGAATACCCCTCATCATGATATACTCTTTGATAATAAGTTTGTTTTGCATCAACTTCCAACCAAAAAGTTTAATCATGTTCAGAACCACAATCTGTTCTATTTGTCGAGTGTGTTTTGCTAATCCTTAGATTGGTAGTGATCTTAAAATTGTTTTTGAACCTTTCTTCTATGCTAGCCTTATATTATCTTTTAGTGTATTTCTTGCTGGTGTGGGATTTGAATAGTAGGTAGGAAATCTTCTTCTGTTATTTGGGTTACACAAATCCACTTCTTCCCCTATTTCTTCCTACTCAGATGCTCAATTATATATAGGCCTCAAGTTATATTGTTTTGGCGTGGAGTAACATGGCTGACTATAAAATCTATGTCCAATTTTTTATTTTGGTTTATATGGTGAATTTATTCGATTTCTAACTTGTAGCAGCTCAGCAAAAACAAAAAGGAGAGCTAGTTAATTGGAAAACTCAAATCTACTAGTACATAACAATGTCTTATATATTATTTCCTTTTCCCTATTTATCATTTTGCTATTTCTATTTTCATATGTCCTCGTGACCATCTTGTGTTATTCAACTTTAAATAATATTTGATGAGCACCATAGCTTCTATAATAATACGAGATACAACTCAATAATTTATGATATAGGAACACATATGTTGGTCGTGTCCTACAGATGTAAAGATGAAGTGATGTGTATTAATTTTTATGTATCATCTAATTTTCACTTCTTTGCAGGTAGAACATATTCGTGCCATCAACTTTGCTAGTTTTGTGCCATTATCTAACATGGACCAGGAATTAATCTTCAAATCTACTGATGAGGGTTGTTCCCATCACCCCACCTTCCACTTGAAAAATCAGTTTGGACGGGTTAGAATCAAATTAACCCCTTATTGTTGCCAAGACTGACCAAAATACATCCCTAAATCACAGAGCATATATCATCCATGAGCTAGCTCGATCTTTTTATCATGCAATGATGATAGAGTTATGCAATAAGGTCTTGGAAGTTTGTGTTGCTAATGATTATATAGTCTCTACTAACTTTATATCTGCATTGGCAGTCATTGCTACATTACTTTTGAGTTGTTAAGAGATGCCTTGTTCTTGCATTGGAGCTGCAATCATATGAACAACTTATTCTGAAACTACTGATGGTTGTCTTTCTGGAAGTCTAAAGGATCTTTCACTTGATATACCATCTGTGAAGGAGTCATTTCAGTTGCTGGTCTCAAAAGAAACTAGTGAGGAATGTGGTAGATAGGTACAACATGTGAAAACAATCAATGATGTGAGATATCAGATGGTCCATTGGTGGGCTGCCAATTGTGCTTGTTCCCTGCAGGTACTGCTGTGTTACTTAAACTGAATTTGGATCTTCAAGTTTCACTTCAAATACTATCATGTCTTTTCCTATTGTGTATGCTCAAGAAATTCATATTGACTTGTTACAATCTTCGTCATGAATTCAAGAGGTTTGTGATTGACTTGTTGCAACCTTCATCATTAATTTCAAGATGTTTACAGGCTAGCTACCAAAAAGAACATAATCTTTTTTATATGCTTCAGGTAGGCAACAGAGAGCCAAAGCTACCAAACGTGTATGGCTACATCTTGCATTTCAACTACATCAGGGTTATCTTAACTTGAAAGCTTGTAGATCTTCTTATCCACCTTTACAAAAACCCGAGTTTTAAGTTTATAATTTATTCATTACTTCTCAAAGTTGTAATGCTTTTGATCTATATTTCATTACATCTCAAAGTTGTAATGCTTTTAATCCATAATTTCAGTTGAGTACAACCTTGAACTGATCAATTCAAGATATTAGAAGTCGTGGTAACAACATATCAATTCAAGGTATGGTCTCCATTTTTTTGCTGGTATCATTGAACAAATAAGAACTTGTTTGCAATATATTTATATTAAAATTAGTTTCTTATGTTGTTCTAGACCTTATTTGATTATGAGGATCTGCGGACTTAACACAATAATGAACAAATGTCTAATTCTATACCGACTAGCATTGAGAATTTTTCTAATAAGTTTCCAGCTATTTATTTGTTCATCATTTATTGCTTGACCAATGGACATGCATGATCCTTTGTTTTCATCAGAAGAAAGAGAAGAAGAGTGGTCCTGGAAGAGGGTGGCATGCCCAAATAGCTTGTCCTTCTGAGAGAAAGTAGTTCTATAGGAACATATCCATTTGTCTCTTCCGCAATGCTTCTCATGGGTTTTCATATTAGCAATCACAGATAATTTCTTGTTGTTCCATCAGCTACAGGTATAGCTCTTATTACAATGACTCCTTTTGTAATGGTTCTTTACACACAAGATTGTCTTTAAAGGCTAGAACTTCTTGTTATCTTTAATTGTTCTTCTTGCAGCCCACAAATGGATAGGAGTACCTCTTTATCATCACGGGTTTAGAGCTTGAGTCCTTGCTAGGTTAAGTGAGTACAACAACAGTTTTGTACTCATCTCCATGGCCACACATGTGCATGGGCAAGCTTGCATCCCTGTTGCGGTATGGTAGTCAGATCAGGAGTAACATTTTGCTGAATCTGCATGTCAAGTTCATCAGATCCAATTAGGCACTCAACTTGTCTACCAATAATTGTGCTGCAAACTTTAAACTTGGTGTATCATTTGATCTAGGAAATCAAGATCACTTAACAAGGCCTTTGGGGCTTACAGATTTGCCCCTGCGTGAAGTCCACTATGCTCTATAGTCTATAGAAAGCAGTGAAAAGAAAAGGAGTCATTGGAGCGCTATATGATCTATTGATCTATTCACCTACTTTTTCTATGGACCTTCAGTCACGATTCTCTCTCCATAGATAACGTGGTATGGAAGTTATGTTCTCAAGTGACATTGGAGCGTTGTATGACCTATCTACAGTCTGTAGTGGATAGATGTAGTCAGAAGAAGATATTGTATACATGTGTCTTTTTTTCATGCATATTGTAAAACAGGGGCCAGGTTAATGTCCTCCCCATGTGTACTCATTGTTCAAATATAAATAAAAGTATCATTGTTGACATTGTAAGCAAAACTCGATCTTGATTAACATTCATTTGGTGTCTTATTGAAAACCCCTCTATATTGGCAAGCAACTGACTGGCTACATAATGTTTCTCACTACATATGTATGTGTAGTACATGGTGCCTTTCACTACACACTAGCTATAATTACATAGTTAGCAAGTGCTAATTTTTGCTATACATGAACTACAAATACAAATTGAAACCAATGTCATCTCTCCCTACATAGCATAGGTATAAATTAAATTTTAGTCATACATTTGGCTACAATGGAAACTACATATTTATGTGTAAGGACATTTTTACCTACAATTAGGGTTACATATAAATTTGTAGCCAGAGGAATAACTAACTACAACTTTGAAAAATGTAGCCTAAACAATTAGCTACACGTGTATTAGCTATATATTATAATTGTTAGGATAAATGTAGCCAAAGCTTTTGGCTACAAATTTTGGGGTTTTCGCTACAAATTTTTTTTGTAGTTAAAGACCATATTTTTCGTAGTGATAGATGATGCAGTACAGTTGATCAGATCAGAGTTCGGCAGTGAAAAGCGTGATGGGTTTCATGAGTTCGAGGATGGGTTAGTCTGCTATCGTGATAGGATGGTGGTTCCTGATATTGATGAGATGAGGAAGTTAGTGCTCGAAGAAGCACACACGTCGATGTATGCTATGCATCGAGGTGTCACCAAGATGTATCATAGTCTGAAAAAATTGTACTGGTGGCCCGGTTTGAAGAAGGATGTAACAGAGTTCGTGGCAAGGTGTGCGGTGTGTCAACAAGTCAAGGCTGAACATCAGAAGCCGGCAGGTACGTTGCAACCCTTGCCGATACCGCAGTGGAAATGGGATCATATAACCATGGATTTCGTAGTTGGTCTACCTAGGACAACTAGGAATCATGATTCCATTTGGGTGATAGTGGACAGATTAACAAAGTCTGCCTATTTCCTACCGGTGAAGACGACGTTTATAGCTGAGAAACTCACTCGAGTATATGTAGATGAGATAGTACGTTTACACGGTGTGCCAGCAACGATAGTTTCTGACAGAGGTCCTCGGTTCACAAGTCGTTTCTGGGAACAGTTGCACAAAGCGTTGGGAACACAATTGAGATTTAGTACCGCTTTCCACCCACAGACAGATGGACAATCTGAGAGGACTATTTAGATTTTGGAGGATCTTCTCCGAGCTTGTGTTTTACAGTTCCTAGGCAGTTGGGATGTACATCTGAGTTTGATAGAGTTTGCCTACAACAACAGTTATCAGTGGAGCATTGACATGGCGCCTTATGAGGCTTTGTATGGGAGGAAGTGTAGATCTCCTTTGTGTTGGTATGAGTCTGGTGAGTATCAGTTGTTGGGTCCTGAGTTAGTACAACAGACAACAGAAAAGATCAAGATGATACAGCAACAGTTGAAAGTGGCAGAAGACAGGCAGAAGTCTTATGCAGACAATTGCCGACGACCTTTGGAGTTCTAGGTAGGAGAAAAGGTGTATCTAAAGTCTCGCCGTGGAAAGGAGTGCTAAGGTTTGGTCAAAAAGGTAAGTTGGCACCTAGGTATATGGGACCTTACCCAGTCATAGCACGCGTTGGTAAGGTAGCCTATGAGATAGAGTTTCCTCCAGAGTTGCACAAATTACATCCAGTGTTCCATGTCAGTATGCTGAAGAAAAGCCATCCAGATTCAGGAACAGTGATACAGCCAGTAGAGGTCTAGCTTGACAAAGATGCGACCTACGAGGAAGGTCCTATGGCGATCCTTGACAGAAGAGTTAAGAAGCTGAAGAGGAAGGACTTGTTTCTGGTGAAAGTTCTTTGGCATCATCGTGGCATTAAGGAAGCCACGTGGGAGCTTGAGGAAGAGATGAGGAGGAAGTATCCCTCGCTTTTCTCTTCGGATTTCGGGGATGAAATCCCTTAAAAAGGGTTAGCTTGTAAGGACCCTGACCTTCATTTAGGGTTGACCTTGTTTGCTTTGCTTAATCCTGGTGCTTTGCTGCTTGCTAATCACCTTTGGTGGTGATTAGGGTTTTGTTTGTGCCTTGTTGAGAGTTGGAGGTGCTATTGGCAAATAAACCAAGTCTAGGGTTTTGTAGGCAAGTTTGTCACCTTGTGAGGTGTTCCTCTCTCTTTGCCTCCTCTTGTGTAGAGAGGAAGGTTTGGGCTTGTTGCTTGAGTTCTTTTGGGCCTAGTTGAGCTTGTTTGGACCTTGAGGTGCCTTGCTTTGACTTGGTTGAGCTTTGTATCACCCAAGATGGGGAGTGTATCGGCCAAGGTGTGTGTGTGTCGCCCATGGCAAGAGGTGTGTCGCCCAAGGTGCTAGTTGTTGTGTCACCCATGACCCTTGACCTAGCCTTGATCTCATTTAGTTGACACTTGGTGCATACCTTGGACATGTGTATAGAGCTTGCTAGAGTGGTGGCTCGTGCACTAGGACAAGTGTCCCTAGGTAGGCGACACCTTGCTTGGACCAACCTTGTTTTCTCCTCCCTTTCCTTCTATATAGGTGGTTCCTTTCCTTAGCTAGGAGTTCCTTTGGTCCTTTGGTTCCTCTCCACCTTGGTGCACGACACAACCCTCTTCCTTGCTAGTGGTGGCCGATATCCCCTTGAAGAAGCAAGCTAGTGGCCGATAGCCTTGGAGTCTCCATCTTCCTTGCTTGGTGGTGCTTGGAGCTAGGAGCTTGGAGTTTGCTTGAGGCGGGTTACATAACTTCTAACCCTGACTACATTATCTCTTGCTATGATCTTGTTTATATGCATGGTAGTAGCTTAGTTCTTTCTTAGTATCCATGTTGGCCGGTCCTTATGATCTAGGGTTTCTTGGTGAGCAATACTCCTTTCTCCCCTTAGTCTAGAGAAGTGAGTTTGAGCTTCTAGTATCATGATCAACACCCCTCTTTCTTAGACTGATTGAGGTGAGCTTGTGTTCTAGTTGTTTGGGCAATACTCCCCTCTCACCATGGGCTAGAAGGGTGAGCTCGGTTATGGTGGTGACTTTTTCTAGGGTTTCTCCTTGTGACCCATTTGGTGATGGATGATGTGCAAGACCCCTCTTTCTTAGTTGATTGAGGTGAGCCATCTTCTTAGGGTTCGGGTGCCCTTGTGTTAGAGGAAGAAGATGACTTTGTGTGATGTAGCTTGGATGATATGAGCATGGGGAGGTGCTGCCCGACAGCCCTCTTGACTTGGATCCCCCTTGCACGGCTCATGGTGTGGACGATACCCCTTTGGTCCCTTTTGGTGACGGGCGTCACAACCCTGCCTTGCACGGATGACTCTTGGGGTGAGCATTGCTGTGGCGGGCGCACACATTACCCCTTGACGCCCGATATAAGCCCTGCACGCTAGTATAGGGTCCACGCCTACCGTGCACGGGTTGAGTTTAAGAGTGACATCGCGTCGCTCGGTAGTGCACGCCCGGGGTGCGCGTCACCCTGCCCGGCACCGTGTCGCCCGGTAGAGCTGCACGCCCCTTTGTGCGTCACACAACCGACACTCTGTTTCTCTATAGCGTGCACATCATGGCACGCGTTGCGTTAGATGTACCCTGCCCGACACAGCTGCACGGCTGGCCCTTGGCCGTTGCCCGGTATGCCCAAGTGCACGACACTTGACCCAGGGTTGCACGCTGCACGCTTGAGAACCGTTTCCCTTGGTAACGCGGCGTTGTGCGCTGCACGTGGGCCGTTGTGAGTTGGATATGAGTTGAGGGTAGGTTGCCCGATACAACCTATAGTGAGGGTGAGCCCTGTCCGATATAGCTTCTAGTGAGGGTTCCTAGTACTTGTAGTAAGGGTCTTATGTATCATGAAAAGCAGGCTAGTTGTGTATGTCCTTGTTAAAATGATGGCGACTCCTTGCTTATTGAATGGTAGTGGTAATAGAAATGGTAACATTTGTCCTTTATATCTAACATGACTAAACACACGAGTGTAATCACCTTGATTATCTGTATAATGCTAAGAACGATAATGAGCATGCAATAAGGTTTGCTTAATGATGTGCCTTATATAGGTGATCATGATGAGGCATGATTAAGAAAAGGATATAATCACTAATGTCACTTTGTGTTGATAAAGCACTTAATCCTAAATGTCACCCTGTGTTGATAATATGAGTTTCTAAGTTATTCATGATGATTATTGAATAGTGCTAACCATGCAGGTGATGCATAGCCAAGTAAAGGGCTATAAGGCATATATGAAGAGTAATGTGTTTGTCCCATGATGATGATGTAAGCCCTAAAAAGGCAGTGGCAATATATGATGAGGGATTGAGATCCCATGGCATGTGATGATCCTTGAGATGGATCTGGACGATTGGCAAGAGACCAAGTGATAACATGTGATGTTGGATCCTTGTGTTGGATCAGTGTGATGTGAATTGTAGTAAAAGCAACTGTTGAGTTTTATATTGTTTACTTCCGTTATAATTGCATGTTATACAACTTGGTTGAATCTTGCAACCCATATAAAAGATACTAATTAATCACAGTGAAATCTATCATGTAGTTGCCCTGGCCATAGATCCATCATCGTCAGGAATTGGTGATGGTAAAACGGGTTCTCCTGCGGGTTAACCCGGAGCGCATATTGTTGAGTATGTGAGGTTTCTCCTAGCCTAAAGTGAGGAGGTAAGAGTGCAACTTCGGTTGTAGACTCCAGGGTGCGGATTCAGGCCCGTGGCCCAATTGTGATAAAGAGCATGGTGAACAGGCCCATGGCTCAGGATATGTGATATGAGGAGCATGAATGCGTTCATGGCTCAGAGCACGGTGAACAGGCCCGTGGCTCAGTTTCACTAGCGCCGAGACCTGTACCGAGGCGGGCTAGGCAGATGGTAGCCTAACCCTGTGGCTAAGACCACTTCAGCATGAGACTGCAGTCCTTCTTGTGTTGTACTCATGCACTGACCATGAGGCGGAGAGGTCGTGGAGTCCAGCTCTTCCATTGACCTTGTATGGCACCGGCTTGGGTTTCGCAACCGAAGGTTGGATTTGAGCGGTACGACTCACTTCCTCAGGGCATAATAATACGTAATTCAGCCGAATAGTACTACTGCTTAAGACAAACACGAAACATTGGTTGAGGCCTTTTTTATGAAGTTACTCTCGTCATATCTTGCAGTTGCTTTTATGTTCCTCATATGTAGTAGAACTAATATATCTTGCCTTGTTAATCCTGTTTCACAAGTAATACTTGAGTACATCTGGTAAGTTTGCTTGGTATAGACAGCTTTATCTTATAACTGCTCTTGTTATACTTTATATCAGTTAGCTGCTTTATATACCTGAGGTTTTGTAGTTTCGGCGGGGAGTTATGTTTCTCGCTGGGACAATGTTCAATTGTCTCACCCCGTTGGTTTACACCCTTTTTAGGTGGTCGAGCTAGACGTGGTGGTGGTCGCGGAGTTGCGACCGAGCAGCAAGAAGAACAGTAGAAGGCAAGCGATGGACATGCTGCTATTTTGGATGTTTTGTGGTAGAGTCTAGAGTCATCCATGTACTCTCAGGTCCTTGGCGGTGTTTTGACGTTGTTTCATGATGTACATCTGTAGATGTTTTGTATATCCTGCTGTTGGCCGGATGTGGGCCTTTATGTACGTATAAACAGGAGATGAACTCATGTGATGATAAGACAGCTGTTGCTCTAAGCTGTGGACATGTATCAAGGCTTGTATATATGTATATAACTTATTTTCTTGCAGGATGTGGACTGGAAGGTAATAGTTTCTCAGTTTATCAGCTTTCTGCAATCGGTTTTATTTAATTCGTGTTTTCGATAATCTGTGGTTATGGTGATTTCCACACGTTTTTGCGTAACACCTCGCTGTCTGTGTGATAGTGGGATGTGTTGCCACACTTAGGAACCTACTTCCTGATCAAAATGGTTGAATTTTAGAAGGTGGTTTATTCATGTTCACTCAATACCTTAATTTGTGAGAAAACTTAATAGACTAGAGTCTGTAATTTCATTGAGGTTGGATTTTTTTTCAGTAGTTCAAAAAGCACATTACGGGTCTGCTTGTTAGGGGTGTTGTTGGGTATAGTTTGATGAAAAATAAAACCAAATAAATATAATCATGCTCGTTAAATAACTCCAGATTTATCTGGTATTGTGTACTGGGAATTCCTCATTTGGTAGACTTATAAAAATCACAACAACAATGTGATCATAGCATTAGCCAGACTTTGTGACATGGTAACAAATTTGTTCTACACCCGACCTCACGCAAATCGGGCGTGAACATTTTATCAGAGTTCATGGCGAAATGGATAACAGAGTGCATTTTAAATTTAATAAACTACACTCGACTATGTCCTACCAAATTGGAATTATGTCCGAATTCGTTGCGGATGAACGTCAGGAAAAAGAAATACATCCTACCAAACAGGGCCTATGTAACGTCCCAAGATTTGAGGCATCAAATAAAAACAATCTTAAGAGGATTGATCAGAGTCCATATCAACAAGGTGTACCTCCTTTTTAGGGAGTTCATCATCAAAGAACTTTACGGTTAAGTATGCTCAGTCCAGAGTAGTACTAGGATGGGTGACCAGTCGTGAAGTTTATCCTGGCTTGCGCTTGAGTGGGGACAAAGAGCACAGTTAAGGTTAGTGGGGCCAAACTCTACTAGAGCCTTGGGCAGTGGGCCCGGGTGATATAATGGTATCAGAGGCATAACCTCTCAGTAGGTGGGGCCCACATGGGCATGTGGCATGCCAATCTTGAGTTGTGCGGTCCATACATGTTGGAAAGGGTTGTTCATAGTGATGTAGCTGCCCTTGCGCTGGTATTTTGTGATCGGAAGCTGGGTGTACATGACCATGTTGGGTCTGTGGAAAATATTATGAGACCATATAATTGAGCCTTGACGAGGACATCAAGAGTCTAAGTGGGGGAGATTGTAACTTCCCAAGATTTGAGGCCTCAGATAAAAACAATCTTAAAATGAATGATTGGATTACCTATATCACCAAGGTACACTTCCTTTTCAGGGAGTCAATCACTAAAGAACTTTGTAGGTGGGTCCCACATGGGCATTTGGCATTAGGGGTGAGCAAACAATGGTCCAGACTGCAAAACTGAACCAGACCGGTCAATTCGATCCGGTCTGGTCCGGTCCATAATGAGTTCGGTCCGGTCCGCGGTCCGCAAATTTTTGTGAATTCGGTCTTCGGTCTAGTCCGGTCCAAAAACGGTTCGACCGTGGACCGGACCGACCGACTTTTATGTAAAATACATGTAAATTTGTCGGTACATTATGTAACAAGTACAAATAAAATACACATATAAGTACTAGTAGCGTAAATATTTTCTATTAATGTTATATAATTGTTAGAAGTAACTAATATTATCTACTTTTTATAATTAAATAAGTTGTGAAAAAAAGTAAAAAGGTTGATTACGGTCTAAACGGTCCGGTCCTACTTCAAAATGGTCCGGTCCCGGTCCGGTCCTACCTCAAAACGATCCCGGTCTATGGTCCATAAATTCTTACAAATCGGTCATCGGTCTGGTCTGGTTCGGTCCGGTCCGGTCCAGTCCGGTTCTGGACCGATGCTCACCCGTATGTGGCATGTTGGTCTTAAGTTGTGCTATCCAGACATGTTGGAAAGGGTCATCCATAATGATGTATCCACCTGTGATAACCTAGATATTCTGCCACTCAATTTAAGTACATCTTGACTCATTAGATACTTTGGTGTACTCGATAACCTCCATCACACCTAATTTGATGACCTCGAACCACTTCATGCTCAATTGACAAGTTAGCTTCGATTAAATATCACTTCGTAACTATTTCTGACACTAATTTGGGTTATAAACTAAGTGTCATGTTTATTAAGTATCATCAACTTACAACCAAATTTGAATCCCTTCAATGAAATCTTCTTGCTTTTAAATATATCTTAGGTTGCAGAGGATTCAATTACGAATCCAACGATGCAAAAATCGTCTCAATCAGAACCTCATAGTCCAAGATATAGATTTTTGAAATTTGTAAGTTTAATGTTCATTTTATCATTAATTTAGATCTTTTTTGACCTCTTGGGCCCAATTTAGGGTGTGCAACCCATCTAAGGGAGGCGTACCCCATGCCTTGTCTAGCTCATCAATCTACAACTTTGGGTTTGTTTCAATCCCTTGTGACCCTTGGATCATGTACCTCAGATCCATCCCCCAATCCAACTATTGTGGGTTTGTCTTCACCATCTGTACTGTTCACCAGTGTGAACCACGTTGATGACCACCTACTCCCCATTTTGGGTGCCACTTATTCCCGCCTCTAGAGGCAAAATTGGCACCCCCTCTACCTATAAAACCCCCTCCCGAGTTGCTTCCCTCTTTTCTTTTGGCCCTTCACAAACCCTAACCCCATGTTGCTCGCTCCTTCTCCCTCCTTCGCCTGGGTGGCACTACCAACCATGGAATTGGGCATCCCCTATCCCCTATGTCTCGTCGCATGCGTTTGGGTCCTCGAGCTTCACGAGGGCACATGGACCTCGGCCGGCTACCTCACGCGCCATGAGGAGGTTTGGAACCCTCTCTCGCCGTGACTCCGGTGAGCTGCAGCCGTGACTCCGGTGAGCTGCAGCCGTGAGGGGCTGCGTTCTATGTCTGGGGGGATTCACTCATGATAGGGATGATGCCCTAAGAGTCAGATCAAGGATCGACAGACGGATCCTCACCCCCTCTCTCTCTTGTGCAAGGTAGCTTTGGGCCGAGTCAACGCCAGTTGTGAGGCCTTCGGCCAATAACAACCTGACACACTTCTCAAGGGCCCCACCTATAGGGAGACGATCGTCAGATGGGGAATGAGCAGCCCAGATCAACAAGGAAATTAGTAATGAGATAAATGTAATTCCCCCTATCTTCCCCTAGTATAGTTTTGATTCAAAACTTCTAAAAATCATATTTTGCACATACTTTGGCCAAATTTGGCATGTTATATATGAAATTTGATCCACTCGATGAGATTTATCCAATGATTCTAGTTTCATAACTTGATTCTGTTCAAAGTTCCACTGATATGCTAAGAATGATCCCGTTGATGTCTTTTATATGTTTCAACCTATTTAATGTATCACATATGATCTTTAGTCTTTCATAGCCCCTGAAACAGTAGACATTAACTTGTTGTTACTGTGATTGAGGTCTTGGACTATCTAATGCACCATAATGTTTCATCTTTGCCTTTCATGACTAGCTTTGCCCTAAAATAACTCTTTTGTATAATATTTTGATTCAACTTATTTATATATGAGGTTTTCACATAACTTATCAACATACCATGATTGAACTTCAAAATTAGTAGATACTAAGATCTTTTGTGCCATGCTTGACTAGTAATTTATGCATCCTTGTCGTAAATACCTCTTGTGTACCTTGATATGCCCTAATTTGAAGTGTTTAGGACTTATGTAATTTGGATCTTTTTCTAGTTCTATAGTGAATCCCTAATATTCATATCTTTAGGTTTACCTCCAAACCAGTCTTTGAATGATTTGTAAGATGTTTTTCCAAGTAGTATACTCATATGCATCTTTGACTTCATGTAGCACACTTACGCCATGTAACATGTTCTAGATGCACACATTGATTATTGTGCCCTAATCTTGCTAGATCATAACCTAATGATGCACATGATATTTAAAGACTTACAATTAGTATAATCATCATGTCTTGGATCTACATCCTAACTTGATCTACTTAGTGCTTCTATGGAATATTGCATGAATTGACCTAGTATGACTAGTTGCGATCTTGTATGTTTAAACAATGATGATAATCTAAATCTCATGCTTACTTTACAACTAATCAGACTTTATCTCAATCTTGTATGGCTTAAAATGTGGATGGTTTGCCTAGGCCTTAATGTTGATAATTATTCCATGATTGAATTGATTGCATGCTTGTATGGAACTTTGGACCTAAGTTCATCTATTTTGAACCTAGTTCTAGGGGAACATCCACATGACTTATGTCATGGTTACCTTAGTCAACCTAGTAATCTAAGATGCCATTCTATATCTTTCTTTGTGAGGTTCCCATGGTTTGGATCATGACTAGGAATATTACTCATGGTTTATGAATTGCTCTTTACCCACAAGGTACATTTTCCCTCTTGACCCTACTGTGATATTGGCTTGCTTGTATGTATGCTAGTATGAATTCTTGGCTATTTTACTTACTTGGTTGAACTATTGTTCCTATGATTACTACTTTAATGTTTGAGTTTTTTATGTTGACAAACCTTGAAGATAATACTTAGAAGTCCATTACACAACCTAATGTTGACATAATGGATAAAGGAACCTAAAACATGCCTTGTATAAAATGATGTCATTAAGTGTCCTCATTTTGTTTCTTCTTCTTGACTATGATCATGTTTCTCGCCAAGCAAGTTTTGTATTACTCTTCAATTTTTTACATGCCTTTTCATGACGTACTTAATGCTTTAGCATTAATATGTTTTGTTTATCGAATTTGTAGTTACCAAATGAAGATTTGTTGTGCTCTAGGCTCTAGGCTCTGAAATGAAGTACAAATGGGTATACTTGAATCTAGAAATGGGTACGTATCTCTTACCCCCCTATTTAGATGATAATTTCATGATCTGAACTTAAATGAAAAACTCTATTTGATGAATGGAATTAATTTTAAAATTGATGTACTCGTATCTAAAGTTCATGAAACTCAATGTTACTCGATCAGATATAAGTGCTTTCCATGCTAGAGGTAAATTCCTGATATGGTGAAATAAGGTGGAACTCATACTTTACACCTCATGTTTGATGAGGTCCCTATTGATTAAAACTTTGTTGCTCTATTGTTGTTTAAAACTCAAACCTAATTAAGTAAACTTTTCCCCTATTTGATATGTACTACAATCATGCCATAAAATTGTTGGTATATATGCCCATAGAGCCATCCCAAGCGATTGCATGGAGTCGGATGTTAATTAATCAATTAATGCGATTATTTGGTTAATTAATGAATTCCAGAATATTCTAATTAATCCACGAGCATTTTAATTAACGCAACATTTCTTTTTACCGATGGGTTTAGGATACCCTACTTCCCTTCATATCCTATTTAAAGGAGGATTGATGACCGATATCTATATAAGATATCGAGAGACACTTTTAGTTTACGCTCACGCACGTAAACCCTAGCCGTCATCGTCCTTAGGAGAGGAAGGAGAGCAACGCGCTGCTAGCACACCGCCGCACAGACACGACTCTTTCCCCCAGATTAGGAAGCACGACGTGGAGTTCCAGTCCATCTGCATGGACGAAGTAGAGACGCAGACGCTGAGACGCATGTGTTCGGTGGACACGATGACCATCCCTGCGCAATACGAGCGGCGCACATCATCGCACAGGAGCGCCGTCAGATCTTCCTACGACAGCAAACGAGAGAGAAGTTCTGTCCATGTAGGTCAGCAGCGTTGCACTGTCGTGCAGTGGGATATCGCCGGACTTGCTCCACGATAAGGTATATCCCGCAAACACTCCTTCCAAATATGTTGTTGTCGACGAGATCCTGTTTCGGGTTGCATGGATTTTATTGCTTCCGTCGCGCATGTTTTCTCCACAAAACCCAATAGTGGTATCAGAGTAGCGTCGATCTATGACGTATTTGGATTCATTTCGATATGATCGAATTGCTGTATACTATTTTTATGTTACATACGATGAGAATTAAACCTGCTAATGTGCAAATCTAAACCTAATTCCACATACGCCGCATGCTTCTATTTTTGACATTTTGGACGGGGTCGACTATGGAAAATATTGATTTTCCTAAGTGCACGGAAGTAAAAAATTTATTTAATGGGGAATGTCCCACATTAAAAGTACTGCAATTTTAATATGTATATACGTATATGTAGATATACCTATGATAGCATACACGTCGCCTTTAAAATCTATTTTATGTGGTAAATGCATCCACGATTATGGCCTAGTATCCGCTTTTATGAATGTTGTGAATGAATGTGGATGTCGATCTTGTGGATATGTTTGTTTGTGAATTCTATGGATGTATAATGGTTACATATGGATCCTTTGTATAAAGTATTCAACTTGCATGCCGAGACTCATCTCTTATTTCAAAGTGTAATTAATTCTTTCCTTTTATATTTGTACTCATATGATGTAATAGAGACATGATTAGTTTTAGTTTTTGTAAACTTGATGTAAAGAGGCCACTTGAAGATCCAACTCCAATGAGTGTCCATGGAGAACACCATGAAGATCTAATTCCAAGAAGCAACCTGAAGATCCAACTCCAAGGAGCGTCCATGGAGAAGCAATAAGAAGATCCAATTCCAAGAAGCAACTTGAAGTTCCAACTTCACGAAGCATCCATGAAGTTGTTCTTGTAATGTTGATCATTACATGCTTATAAGTTGATTCACATGTGCTGCATGAGATGCATAAGACCATAGGTGGACTGTAATCCTTTGTTGCTCTAAAGGATTATAATAGTATGGCCATAACTGATGTATTTGTGTTTGTGATTGCATGTCTATCATTTGTAGTTGTGGATATAGTAGTATATGATACGTACTATAAGTATGTGGTGTTTGGATATGTATATGTATTAATAAACCCCTCAATTAATAATATTAAGTTTTAGTTGCCTTCCATAAAGCAACACACATGAAAAACTTGATTGAATATGTGTGGGCACGCCTCCGCATGGTACACTGTCCATCTTGTGGAAGTGTGATGGTGGGTGTGTGGGTCTGCCTCCGCAGGGTGCACACTAATTGTGTTGGCTTATGAGTTGGACTTAACTAGGGAACCTTGATAGGATCAAGTACCTACAGGCACACAAATGCATCATGGCAAGGAGTTGTGCATGATCATCTATCCAAGAGTTGCATATGATGCAATTGGCAAAAGTTGCCTACCTTAGTATTTGGTCTTTGACGCCGGTGTTGGCTGGGCATTGATCCAATTATTTTGGGTCTTATCTCACTTGAAGGTTGTGTGTTGCAATCTTCCGAGTTGATAGTGAGGGCTATCAATTTGAATAAAATAGTGGGAGCGTAATTAATTAAAGGCCTAATTAATCTCGTTTATCAAATCTTTACAAGTCAAAAGTTTTGGACTAAATGCAAATTTTTCTTTTGTAGCAATCAAATGGCAAACAACACTCACACTTTCTCGTTGCGATCGGTCCTTGAGAAGGACAAACTCACCGGAACCAACTTTCAAAACTAGTTTAGGACGCTGAGAATTGTTCTCACACATGAGCGTAAGCTCTATGTCCTTGAAACATCAGAGACAGCAAAACCCGCCGTAAATGTGCCCAAGGCTAAAAAGGATGCTTACAAGAAGCACCTTGATGATGTCGTGGATGTCAAGTGTCTGATGTTGTGCTCAATGAACTATATGTTGCAAGAACAACATGAGAACATGAATGTCATATAGATGGTAACACATCTCAAGAACATGTATCAACATCAAGTAAGACAGGAGAGATATGATGTCTCAAAGGCTTTGTTCAAAAGCAAGATGAAAGTGGGAGACTTAGTTGGCACCCATATACTCACCTTGATTGGGTACGTGGAAAGCCTATCCAAGTTGGGTTTTCCCCTAAGTCAAGAGTTGGCCACTGATGTGATTCTACAATTGTTTCCCGAACCATATAGTCATTTTGTCATGAACTACAACATGAACAGTTTTGACAAGCCGTTGTCAGAATTGTTGGGCATGTTGAGGACAACTGAAGCACAGATGAAGAAAGACAAGCCCAAGTTTGTGATGATGTTCAACAAGACAAAGGGAAAGTCAAAAGGCAAAGGCAAGGCTAAGAAAGGTTCTAAAGCCGGGCAGAAGCCAAAGTCATTCGCGCTCAAAGCTAAAGGTGGGATCTCCAAAGAAGGCAGTTGTCACCATTGTCACCAGACTGGACATTGGAAAAGAAACTGTCCTCTCTACCTGGAGGAACTGAGGAAGAAGAACCAGGGGATAGAGATCTCCACTTCAGGTATATACGTTATTGAGATAAACTTAAATACTTCTTCATCATGGGTACTGGATACCAGATGTGGATCTCACATAGGTTCTAATATGCAGGATCTAATAAGAAGTAAGCCTTTACGAAAGGGCCAAGTCGAGCTGCAGGTTACTAATGGAGCAAGAGTTGCTGCCACCACAGTTGGAGTTATTAGTTTATCTTTGCCTATGGGCCTTGTAATAGAATTAGAGAATTGCTATTATTTACCTTCCATTAATAGAAATATTATTTCTATATCTTGTATGGACAAGAGTGGATTTGAATTTCACATTAAGAATGGAATTATTTCTATATCTAAAGATGAGATCTTTTATGGCAATGCCCCTATGTCTTATGGTATCTACTTGTTAGAACTTGATACTAGCGTATACAACATAAATACTAAAAGGTTAAAACTTGACAACTCAAACAAAACATTCTTATGGCATTGTCGTCTTGGGCACATAAATGAGAAGCGCATATCTAGACTCCATAAGGATGGTTATCTAGACTCTTTTGATTTTGAATCATTAGAGACATGTGAGGCATGTTTATTAGGGAAGATGACCAAGACTCCTTTCACTGGACACAGTGAGAGAGCCAGTGATCTGCTAGGGCTCATACATACTGATGTGTGTGGACCTTGTAGATCAAATCCTAAAGGAGGCTATCAATACTTCATTACCTTCACTGATGACCTTAGTAGGTATGGCTATGTATATCTTATGAAACACAAGTCAGAAACTCTTGAAATGTTCAAGACTTTCATGAATGAAGTAGAGAAGCAACTTGGTAAGAGTATTAAAGCACTCCGTTCAAATCGAGGTGGCGAATACTTAAGCCAAGAGTTTGAGGACCTTCTGAGAGACCGTGGTATTGTATCACAATGGACTCCACCTGGTACACCACAACATAATGGTGTGTTAGAAAGAAGGAATCATACATTAATACACATGGTACGATCAATGATGAGTTCAGCTGAACTTCTAATATCGTTCTAGGGATATGCTCTTGAAACTGCATCATTTACACTTAACCGTGTACCTTCCAAATCGGTTCAAAAGACACCATATGAGATATGGAATGGGAATCGTCCCAATTTGTCTATGTTAAAGATTTGGGGATGTGAATCTTATGTTAGGAAACAATTTCCTGAAAATCTTGGACCCAAATCGGAAAAATGATATTTTCTTGGATACCCCAAGGAAACTCGGGGATACTACTTCTACACACCAACTGACAACAAAGTGTTTGTTGCTAGGACTGCTGTATTTCTTGAAAAGGAATTTATTTTCAAAGGAATTAGTGGGAGGAATGTAGAGCTCGAAGAAGTTTGAGACCAACAAGAAAGCAGAGAAACTGAGGAGGTACATAAGGAACATGAAGACTCACAAGTTGTTGTGGAATTTCAAGTTCCAAATGTAACACATGAACCTCGTAGGTCTAGTAGGACACAACTTGAGCCTGAGAGATTTGGATTTCTCATGACTCAAGACAGTGATGAATTGGGCATAATAGATGAGCCAACTTCCTATCTAGAAGCTACTAAGGGACCATAATCTGAGAAATGGCTCGAAGGCATGAGATCTGAGATGGAATCCATGTATACCAACAAGGTATGGACCTTGGTGGATCCACCCGAAGGGGTAAGACCCATAGGGTGCAAGTGGGTCTTTAAGAAGAAGACTGACATGGATGGAAATGTTCAAACCTATAAAGGTAGATTGGTTGAGAAAGGATTCCGTCAAATTCAAGGTGTTGATTATGACGAGACATTCTCACCAGTTTCCATGGTTAAATCCATCAGGATCATGCTTGCCATTGTAGCTTATCATGACTATGAGATTTGACAGATGGATGTTAAAACATCATTCCTTAATGGGAATTTACTCGAGGATGTGTACATGACACAACCTGAGGGTTTTATCGATCCAAAGGAAGCCAATAAATTCTGTAAGCTACAAAGGTCAATCTATGGATTGAAGCAAGCATATCAGAGCTGGAATCTACATTTTGATGAAGTAGTCAAAAAGTTTGGCTTTAGTCAAAATGAAGATGAAAGTTAGTGGGAGCACAGTCGTATTTCCCATATTGTATGTGGATGACATACTATTGATGGGAAATGACATCCCTACTCTTCAGACAGTAAAAGGTTGGCTAGGGAAGACTTTCTCTATAAAGGATTTAGGCAAAGCTTCCTATATATTAGGGATCAAGATCTATAGAGATAGATCTAGAAGGATTCTAGGCCTAAGCCAGAGCACATATATTGACAAGGTGCTAAAGAGGTTTAGCATGGAGGGTTCTAAGAGAGGTAACTTGCCCATGTCCCATGGGGTTACAATCTCTAAAGCCTAGTGTCCTAGTTCATGTGATGAACGGGCACGCATGAGTAAGATTCCATATGCATCAGCAATTGGATCTATCATGTACATAATGTTATGTACTCATCCTGATGTGTCGTATGCTTTGAGCATGACGAGCTGGTATCAGTCAGATCCAGGTGAATGTCACTGGACAACCGTAAAGAACATCCTAAAGTACTTGAGAAGGACTAAGGATCAATTCTTGGTATACGGAGATGAGGAAGAGCTCATGGTAAAGGGTTACACCGATGCTAGCTTCCAAACTGACAAAGATGACTGCAGATCGCAATCTGGATTTGTGCTTTGCCTGAACAATGGAGCTGTGAGCTGGAAGAGTTCCAAGCAAGAGACGGTTGTGGATTCTACAACAGAGGCCGAATATATTGCCGCATCTAATGCTGTAAAGGAATATGTGTGGATCAAGAAGTTCATTTCTGAACTTGGAGTGGTTCCAAGCGCTGGTGATGCAATTGAGTTGTTTTGCGACAACAATGGAGCAATTGCACAGGCTAAAGTACCAAGATCGCACCAACGTTCCAAACATATTCTATGACCGTTCCATCTCATACGAGAGATTGTACAATGAGGAGATGTGAAGATTTGCATAATACCTACAGAAAGCAATGTGGCTGACCCGCTCACAAAAGAACTTTCACAGCAGAAACATGACGGGCATGTTCGATCACTTGGATTGAGATTCATGAGTGATTGGGTATAAGTGCAAGTGGGAATTTGTTGGTATGTATGCCCATAGAGACTATCATTCGATGATTGTAATGGGATACTATGTAAACGATTTGTAATACTACATTGATCATATCAATAAAGGCAAGTTTTCAATCTATATGTTTCTATTTTATATTGTGATATGACCATAAAACTTATAGATGTCTATAGAATAATATACTCAATGACATATGTCTTCGGGTTGATGACCTGAACAGTGAGATCATATGTATGCTAAGAGTATGTATTCTTGTTTTGTCCCTAATCAGTTGTTATTGTGGAAATATCCATAGACATCAATAAGACATAATATTAGAATGTATGTTGGTTGATGGAAGAATCTCATTATCCATGATATGGAGATATCAAACCAAATACATAGATACTTGTTAGAGAACAGTGTATCAGATAGACCCACCTTAAGAGTGACACATGGATACCATGATTGGTAGTTAGAGTCACATCTCATAATGATGGTGGTGATTGTGATTCTTAGACCTGAAGTCACTACACTTATCACATGTCGTTCGGTGTACTTTGACATCATCCACCATGGTCCTGAATAAGGATTGCCATAAAGATGGTGCTTGGGTGCACTGTGACACATGGGGATGACTGTGAGTGATGTAGATGGAATTTTTCCTTCCTACGGGAGTTTGATATTCCGGCCACTTGATAAGCGAGACTGAGAAATGCATGGCCATGCTGATGCGAGTCAATATGTGATATTGAGCTTACATATATCTCAGACAGTTTGCTCTAGTTCAAGGAACATGGATTGAACGTTGAAAAGGATAACAATTCCATGACTCGAGTTCTATCTGGATATCAGCGACAAAAGAACTATACAATCACTGTAACACCAGTCATGAATGATAGGTCAAGTTGTTCTCCAACTTCTCCAATTACTTGGGTGGCAATGAAGTCTTGCTAGATACCAATCATTGCTTGTGAAATCATAATATGATTATGGATGTCACTGCCAATGTAATTTTGAGCCTACCGGGTCACACACATAGGATGTGTTGGAATAGGAGTATAATTGTAGATTTGATTGGAATTGCTCCGAATCACATTGATTAATAAAATGTTTGTGTAATTGATTAGAATAATATTGGAGTGACTGGATCTAAGTGCAAGTGGGAGTCTGTTGGTATATATGCCCGTAGAGCCATCCCAAGCGATTGCATGGAGTCAGATGTTAATAAATCAATTAATGCGATTATTTGGTTAATTAATGAATTCTAGAATATTCTAATTAATCCACGAGCGTTTTAATTAACGCAACATTTCTATTTACCGATGGGTTTAGGAAATCCTACTTCCCTTCGTATCCTATTTAAAGGAGGATTGACGACTGATATCTATATATAATATCGAGAGACGCTTTTAGTTTACGCTCACACACGTAAACCCTAGCCGTCACCGTCCTTAGGAGAGGAAGGAGAGCAACACGCCGCTAGCACACCGCCGCACAGACACGACTCCTTCCCTCCAGCTTAGGATGTGTGATGTGGAGTTTCAGTCCATCCGCATGGACGAAGTAGAGACGTAGATGCTGAGATGCCTGCGTTCGGTGGACACGACGACCATCAGTGTGCATTACGAGTGGCGCACATCATCGCACAGGAGCACCGCCGGATCTTCCTGTGACAGCGAATGAGAGAGAAGTTTCGTCCGTGTAGGTCAGCAGCGTTGCACCGTCGTGCAGCGGGACATCGCCAAACTTGCTCCGCGATAAGGTATATCCCGTAAACACTCCTTACAAATACGTTGTTGTCGACGAGATCCTATTTCAGGTTGCGTAGATTTTATTGCTTCCGCCGCGCATGTTTTCTCCATAAAACCCAACAGAAATGACCTTTTCTTGGGGACCTTAGATCATAACGTGAGTAATTTATACAAGAGAAAATGCCTTATTGACCTTGTGAAATATGATTTGATAGTTGGTGCTTTCCCTATTCGGATATGCTTGATTACTCATGACCAATGTAGACTACTGTGCTAGGTGAGTGTTATATCCTTAATTTTCATATGTATGGGTTGAAATGTAATTTCTCCAGTAAAGTTTGTGATTAGAAAATTGCATGGTTTAAGTACATTGAATGGATTTCTTTGATAATATTCCTTTTTGAATAAATGTTTTTATGGGCCTTGTTGAAGTAGAAAGTCTAATATGATTAAAATATGATAAATATGAAAAGAAACCTAATAATAAAAGAATTTAAGATAATGCTGATAATTAGGTGGGAATTCTCTAGAAGGTTGAGTGTTTGCTCATGATGAATTGGATTTTAGATCCATGTGGTTTCTTTTGATAAAAGGAATCCAAATAAAGAAATAAAAGTGAAAGAGAGAGAAAATATGAATAAACTATGCCTTAATAAGTGTTAACTTGCATATGAAGAAAAGTCATTTATCCTTTCGAGTTTGGGACTCAAACTTGGTACACAAGTAGATAAAGTTAATACTAGGTTTCCCTTAAAGTTTGGATGAAAAAGGATAAACGAGGAGAAAGTTATGGATTTTGTAAGTTTCCTAAAGTGAAATGATAATCATTAGAATACATTACATATCACGATTTATTTAAGAATAAGGATTTGATTGTCTTTGATGTGGGCAATCTGAACCCCAGATCTCACGATCTAAATCACAGATATCTTGATATGACGATGTTGGGTCATCGTCTAAATCCCAGTCCGAGAAGGACTCGTAGAGATCCTGTTCTTTGAAATCATCATGACTCTGGGCATGGGAGGACATGCAGATAGGTCTGTTACATTCAAGAAGTCCTAAGGATCCCAACCAAACTAGGTTTTAGGACCTAGTATGGTGGGTGGGGGATTCCCCCAAGTCGGGGAGAATCATAGGTGACCCTGCCCTATATATAGGGGCTATACACCCTTTGCGAAAGCCCAAAACATCTCGTTGAGATCGGACAAAGAGGGCAAGTGCATGCATAGGTTCAATTGTGAGAAGGATTGTGTTCTTCACCTTTGACCTGAAGATGCTTCTCACCGAAGAAGAGTGGAGTCATCCCGACGACTGAGACGAGTCATGGAGCAATTGAGGAGCACTTTGAGATCAGGAAGATGAGACCAAACTGTAGGTGATATCTCCTTGCACCCAGGGGAAACACCAAATGAAGTCAACCTATGAGTTGACCATCGGAGGAGCAGCGAGAGGTAGAAGAAGCCTACCTAGTAAAAGATGGGTTTGGCCCTTGAGCGTGAGAGTTAGAGGTAAGACATTTTTGTCCTTTCACACTATTTTTTTGTTCACGAGTGCGTGCTGCCTCGCTGGCCCGGGTGCTGACACAGCATGAGCCGATTGACTCACACCTGGCCCCACTGGCGCAACTCAAGGGAGTCAGGTTATACGCATGTCAATCCCTGATTGGCCAAGAAAGGTTTTATTGCTAAAAAAATCATAAGTAATTATAGGAATATTGTATGATGACAAATTATATATGAATTTTGATTACAAAAAATACGTGGATTGCAATAAAAATGTAATTAAAGCCTGAATCTACTTGATATTCAAGAAGTATATAAAGTTGACACTTTTGATGTATTAATTTATGATAAAACCCTAAGTTGAGATGAAAATTGGATTAATGTCTCTTTTTGGTTATTTTGAGAAGTTAATAACATGTTGTTAATAAAAAAGAAGATTGGGATCCAAAAAGATAGGTTATGTGCATAACATGCTTGTTTTAGGGGTTATACACATGATTATGCATTAATGGGCCTAGAAACCCTAATTTTGGGAAACATGAGTTTTAATTCGAAAATGTAAGCATGCAACAGAGATATAATGATCCTAAGCCTAATTTGAGAATAAAGAACCCTTAATGGGGATAATTGGAATAATTAGGGTTTTTGTGAATGAGAAACCTATTTTTAGGGTTTGTTAACCTAAAAAGGGTAATGTTGGATAAAGTAATCTAAGAAACCCTAATGAGTCCTGATGAGACTTAGAAGCCTTAGAAATGTCCTAATATCATTAGGAAGTTGTTTGGGATATGATAGTGACAGTAGGTATTCTATATGTTTCAGGAGTTAAGGGTTGCTTGCATTAGGTGCTTGCTTGGATATCTTATTGATTTTGGATTCTTTTTCTCAAGATCAGGTATGTGGTTATTTTATGATTACTCACTTTAGTTTCCCGATGTTTTTTGAAGTTTCATTGATTGCATGAAAATAACTGCTTGGTTGACTTTATTTTCTGCAATCTATAAAGTGAATATGATTATCACAAAGTAAAGATATATATGACTTGTCTGAAACTACATACCATCTCTGGATGTAAGATTTGAGAGGACCAAGCCCTGGAGGGAAGGTCATAGGTGGGAAAGCCCCAAAGGGAAGACCACATGGAACCCAGAGAGGTTATCTATAAGGTACCAAGCTCAGGATGGAGAAGGTAGCCTAAAGTCCCTTGTAAGGACTAAACCCTAAGAGAGGGTAACCCAGAGGATGAGTAAAAGTGGTTGGGAAGTTATACTGAAAATGTTATCTTGCATTGTTAACAACTACTTGATCTAATTAGGTTGTTAGAATATATGTGCAAATGTTTGGTTGCCACCACATACCAGTATATTCTTTATACTGACCGACATTTTATTTTTTGGCATTTTAGGAGTACTTGAAAAAGGTCAAATAATAAAGTGACATTGGGAGAATAAAGCTAATTAAAGAAAGGAGGATTTAGTTAGATAGAACTCTACATTGGGTTAAGTTCCAATTCCTATTTTTGAAAGGTATGTGAAAAGTATTTTTTTATCCTACTTTAAGTTTAGTCTTTGGTTGAATTTATTAATGATTTTTTATTATTTGCAAAACCATTGATCCTATTTTGGGATAGCAGCTCTGGCTTCTTGGTCTCGCTTAATTGGGGGTTATCGAGGGGTGGGGTCATTATAGTGAGGGTGGTAGTTGGCTTGTGACTCCCCAACCTAGGTCACACCCCCTTTATGATACCTCTAAATTGTCATCTTGTTGATTATTTAGAGCTTGGAAATGATACCCCTTCCACACAACTTTGATTTCTCGACCTAAGTCCCTAATGGGTTATGTCTATGATGATGTTGATACTCGATCTCGAAATCTCTATTTAATGACGATCTTGGAATATGATGATGTAGACCATAGTTAGTGGTTATGTTCCTAGAAAGACCTAAGCCTAGATCATTCATCAACCTTGAACATCATCAAAATGAACTTGATATTGATGCCATGAAATGTTGCTCGCTTGTTGTATATGGATGAATGATCACCATTATAAGGGTGAGTTAATAAATCAGTTTAAGAATTAAGATAACCTTGAATGTCACCTAATGTTAGAGGGTTATGTTTACAAATCATGACATAACAAATAATGAGTATAATTCTTTAAACCCAACTATGCCATCTCTAAGGGACGTGAGGAAAAGTCATTGAGGAAGTGACTGATAGTAGGTGACCAAGCCTAGGAGGGAAGGTCACCAAGAGGCCAAGCCCAGGAGGGAAGGCCAAAATGAAGACCCAGCCCAGGAGGGAAGGTCGCCAACAGGCCAAGCCCAGGAGGGAAGGCCAAAATGAAGACCAAGCCCAGGAGGGAAGGTGACCAAGAGGCAAGGCCCAGGAGGGAAGGGCAAAATGAATACCAAGCATGTAATACGTTGTTCGAATAAAACATCATTAACTAGGCGGAAGCGATCGTTAACAACAGATTACTGAAAATCACTAAAAATTAAAATCATTTACAAAGAGATCCATTCTCAGGAAAACTCTTTAAACAAGAAGCATAGTATTATATTTACATACTGGTTCACAAAGTACATCCACTGTACTAATTCTTCTCGAGGAATATATATACATCATTGCTTTGCTAAAAAGCATAAGTAACAAAATCCTTGAGGCATTCAAACCCAAAATCTCAGATCGATTATAAAAACACTATCCACTGACTCCTAGGACCTGAGAGTATAGAGACGACATATAGGACTTTATACACAAAGCTTGACAGCCAGTATTTCCGCCTGAAGGATTATTGCTGTCATTGTTGTTGTTGCTGCTACTCTGCCTCGGCTGTAGGGTTCCTACCTCCTTGTCGACGTCTACCTAAAAATGTTGGATCTCACAGGGTGAGACAATTTATAAATTGCCTCAGCGAGAGATATAACTCTCCGCCGAAAACATTATTATTGCAGCTTAATAGAAATAAATTGAACAGTGGAATCATATATTTCAATAGCAGATAAATCAATATCTAAGTAGATTAGAGCAACATTCCTATTCAAGTATTTCAGGTATAACTTGATAAGGCAGCATGTCTCTTATTCAATATGGAATTAAAGAACATAAGTAACATTTATGTATCGAGGACATGCTAAGCAAGATAACATCAACCAGTGGTTCTCTTATTTCAATCTTATGCAAATACGCTACACGTTGATTATATTTTACAAAACATACTTAAGCTCTAAGGAGATGAGGTATACCGCTCATACTCCAACCGACCATTGCGAAGTTGAAATTGGTATCATACAAAGTCAATGGAAGAGCTGGCTTCCATGACCTCCCACATCTCGGTCAGTGCGAGATCACATGCAAGACATCTTGTGTCTCTGCTAGATAGATTGCCTGGGAATAGAGGCATCTTCGCTATAGAGTTACAGTGGCGGTTGTACTCCCTTCGCAATCGAGATATTTCATGTTTACCTCCATCGATCCGGCGTTAACATCATCGGGAGATTCGTGATACATCCATCCCGGCACATATAATTAAGGATTGAGAGGTTTAATGTTTACCTTCCATCAATTCCTCCAATACGACGTACGGATATTTTTGCCCATCGACCCCCACATATTCAAAAATATGCGAACTCCAGGAGATCCCGTAGGAAAACCTATTTCACCATCACCAGCTACTGGCGATGATGGATCTATGGTCAGATCACTACATGAAAAGGTTTCACTTAATTAATTAAATACATTATCATATTCTTTTAGCACCAGTCAAGTTTTCAAACATAACTTATTAGGACAAATGCTACAAAGAAACATGTACTATTTTTCATCAGTTACTTCTCAGTCTTTATAAGACATTGGGATCTCAATCCCTCATTTCAATACTGGGAATAATCATCCCTTCACAAACTTAATGCCATAATCATATAGTTCTGGGTATTCAAACCCTCAACTCATCACTAAGCATTGTTACCACTTTTTCAGGTAACTATCACCTTCAGGTCATATGACCAAGGTAAACACGATACTTGTTACACAAGAATCTCTCATGGCACTTAAGGTCCATTAATTCTCTTATTACCTCTTACTAGGCAACAAGGCATATTATGCAATAACAATTTTAATAAATAAAACATCATAGCTCATACCTGGCTATGTTCATCATCTCATGATACATGCATGGTTAGTACAAATGATAGCAGTTACATCAATTTCATATCAGCACCATGCAAAACAAATATAGCATCACTATTCAAGGGTAACACCACTATTCCCTGACTAGGGTTAGGGTTTCCCATTTTAAGTGAATTGGGGATATTCATCCCATTACCCAGATTAGGGTTATGGTTTATCACCATATTGCCCAAGATTAGGGTTTCATATAGCATTACTTACATCAACCTGGATTTGAGTTACACATCACATTAATATACCAGGGTTTAACATAACATCACCCTAAATTAGGATTCCACATAATATCACCCTAGATTATGGTTTAAATTCAATATTCCACAATTAGGGTTTACTATTAATCCCAATTAGGGTTTCATATTCAATTACCCATAGTTAGTGTTTACTATTCATCTCAATTAGGGTTTTACATTTCATAACCCTAACTTAGGATTACTCATGTCATCACCCTCAATTAGGGTTTCACTATTAACCTAGATTAGGGTTTCACTCAGAATTGCCCTGAATTATGGTTAGGATTCATTAACCTTCTTGATTATGGTTTTCATGATCTCTTCACCAAGGATCATACCCTAATCACATACTCTACATGATAAAAACTCATGTATGAACTCTTCTCTCTCATCCTCTCAACTTGATTAGGTTACATCAACCTTTCCATCAAGTACAGAGAACTATGGTTGACATAGTGAATGATTGCTTTCATAAACTTTTAGGGTTAATCATTTTAAAGGTACTAATCATCTAGGTACTTTAGGGATTCAACCAATGTACCTATATTTGATTATCATTATTATTAACCATTGGATCAATGGATCAAGCATCACATTAAATCTCCAAAAGATTTGATCACTTTAGACCTCCATTCGGTTTGATCATGACCTTCAAACGGTCTTGATGTCACACCCTCAAACGGTCTTGGGGTTAGACCTTCAAACGGTCTTGGGTTCAGACCTTCAAATGGTCTTGGCCCTTAGCCCCTTAAACGGTTTTGAAACGGTTTCCTTTCAAACGGTCTTGAAGACCTTTTCCTTCTCAAACGGTTTGAAAATGTTTCATCTCAAACGATCAACCTTCACCAAACGGCCAACCCTATCAAACAGTTTTGAAACTATTTCCTTTCAAACGGTCAACCCTTGATCCTTAAACAGTTTGAAACCATTTGAGCACCAAACGGTTTGGTGAAGCCATTTACTCAACCAACATGAAATTGAATCAAATCAATTAGGGTTTTAATGCTTCAATCCAATTAGGGTTTGCAATTGGTAGATTATCCAATCATGTAATCTTTAGAAATCAATCAATTAAATCCATTAGATCATTATTCAACACATCAACAACCTTCCTCAAATGGTCAACCCCCTCCATTCGGTCAACCACCCCAAACGGTTTGGAACCCAAACCTCCAAACGGTTTGCAAACCGTTTGGTCACCAAACCGTTTGGTGAAATCGATTGGACCATATTGTTGAAACCGTTTACAACTAAATATTATTAAAATGTGTGCTTAAGATGATGTCATCATCATCAAGCTTCAACCCCTCAAATTCTACTGCCATTTTCATGGTAGTTTCATCAATTAACCAAAGAAATTTCAAGAAGAACAATCGAACATATTGAATTGAGGAATGGAATTCAATAACAATGAATAAGGGTTCAAGTTATATAACCCGCCTTCAAATGAGCTTCAAAGCTTGGAGCTTCACGTCAACAATGGTGGATGAAGCTTTCTCAAACCACAAGGTTCGTTCCTCAAGCTTTTGAGTGAAAAGGATTGGCAACAGGTTGGGGGTCGTCCTCCTCTTGCTCCTAAGCTCCCTTGGTCATTTTGCAAGTAAGAAGTGAAAGTGGATTCGAAATTACCCTTTCAACTCATGGATAAAGGAGCATATATATATGAATTTTATTGAAAATTCATTCAAGAGAGAGAAAGTAGGGATTATCTCCTCCATTCCCTTGCCACTTACCCCCTTCCCTTCCTTGGTTACGAGGCTATCTCCTTTGCCTCTTATTCCTCTCAATTATCCATTAGTTAAAGAAAAGCAAATTAAGCACCTTAACCCTTATAATAATATCCATAAGTTAGTGGATATTTCTTTTTATTTTCTTAATGTGAGTGAGTTCTTCACTCACGTAGATATTTCCATTGCCTTTTCAAGGCACAAGGACGTCCATATATGTAGATTTCAACCTCTACAATTTTGGTTGAAGGGCAATCCATTTAATATAATTATTTTTGCATTAAATTGAATAAGGGTTTCAATTATGCTTAAATCTTGATTATTTTAATATCAAGATGCTCTCTCCTCCAAAGAGATACAAATGAGATTCCCCTCTCATTTTCTTTGCTATACATGATGTCAAGAAACATTAGGGACTATTTTAAAGTGGTAATTTGCATATTGAACCCTAGGTTTTGGGTAAATTGCACATTACACCAAAACTAGGTTTTAATGCACAAAATTGCTTTATCAGCTCTTTCTTGGTACTCATGCTACCACAAGCCATACCTCTGCATCATCTTCATTCTCATGATGCTTCAACACATGAGGAACATCTTATCATGTAACATTTGCAGTTTAACTCCTCAACTTGGGTAATTTGCACTTTAGTCCAAAACAAGCAAAATGTTATTTTCAACATTATTCAAAATGGACTAAAATTGAAATATGAGTTCCTCTTGAGCCTTAATTACTTTTCAAAAGATAATATCAAGCATATAATTATCTTTCTTAAACAAAACACCTAGGTTAAAGCATAACCCATGTCAGTGATGTTACAAATTATCCACCCCTTACGAGGATTTTGGTCCCCGAAATCATCAAGAGAAAAGAGAAGGGTACTTCCTCCTCATCTCTTCCTCTAGCTCCCACGTAGATTCTTCAATGCCACAGTGATGCCATAGAACTTTTACAAGACAAATGTCTTTCTTTTTTAGCTTTTTAATTCTTCTGTCAAGAACCAACACATGTCCTTCAACATAAGATATATCATCATTTATTTCTACCTCCATAGGTTGTAGAACTAACTCTGTGTCAGGATGACACTTTCTCAACATAGAGATATGAAACACTGGGTGCAATCTATGCAACTCAGGTGGTAACTCAAGCTTATAGGCTACCTTTCTCACCATCTCAATGATCGGATAAGGCCCAATAAATCTAGGAGCTAACTTCCCCTTCTTTCCAAATCTCAGGATACCTTTCCAAGGTGAGACCTTGAAGTATACTATGTCTCCAACTTAGAATTCTAAGGGTCTACGATGCTTGTAAGCATAAGATTCTATCTATCCTGAGCAGCTTTCAACTGTTGTTGTATGACTTTAATCTTCTCAGTTGTTTGTTGTACTAGTTCAGGACCCAAAAGTTGGTATTCTCCTGTTTCATACCAACATAAAGGAGATCTACAATGTATACCATACAATGCCTCATATGGTGCCATCTCACTACTATGCTGATAGCTATTATTATAAGCAAATTCTATCAAGCTCAGGTGTATATCCCAACTTCCTACAAACTGAAGGACACATGCTCTAAGCAAGTCCTCCAAGGTTTGTATGGTCCTCTCAGATTGTCCGTCTGTCTAAGGATGAAAGGTTGTGTTAAACCTTAATTGTGTACCCAAAGCTTTATGGAGTCTGTGACGTCCCCGGATTTCGACTTCTCCAAACCCTATTGGGAATGAGATGTCAGAATCCGAAAACATCATCCAATCATATCAGAAAGCGATGCGGAAGCATAATACGCATACATGAACGTACAACCATAACATACTCAACATTAAACATGTATATTTATACAAAATGAATTATTACAACATGATTTACAGTTACATATTGAATGAAACTCTACAAGTCTGAACATGTATGCTAACTAGGATCTTCACAATAGGTACAACCTGAACAACTTGCTCACATCCTGTACTTTTCCTCCCATGCTATCTTTGAACCTAAAACATACGTGAAATAACAAATCAACACACAAGGTATTGTGTACATGGGCAGAAAGATACATATATTTATGGCTTTCATAATTTTTGAAAAAGATTTGCATAAGGAAAGAAAATCATAGAAAACACTTCTTTATTAAGCGAAATATGCCAATTTAAGTCATTTTCCTAGATGAATTGCATTATCAAGGTGGACTAGTACCAAAACATAAATATTGGGCCCATCCCCGTGTACCAAATACTCTAGGGAAACTCCCCGTACACCATGTGCTCTAGGGCGGTGTACTAGCCAACATTAATCCATTCCCTCGTAAGGGGGATAATGAACACCTTAAATAACTACAAAACATCTACTCATAATTTATGTTTTCAAGTGACAAAACAACGAGTACTACATAGAAATACTACATCCAATATTTGCAAATAGAAGAGAGCATACATACATATCATGATTGCAAGCAAGGGGTCAGCACCTGATTTAAAGAAATTAATCAATCATTAATATCGGTACACCATATTCTTGGTATTTTAGGTCCAAATTAGGGTTTAGGCCAAACCTTGGTTCAAACTGATCTAAACTTATGTTTGATATTTTTGTACTGACTAGGGTGTCATTTTAGAGGTCTGGTCCAATTTTCATAATTTTCTGATGCTTAGTCCATTTCCTAGAATTAAAATGGGTTTAAAAGCATCTAAATAGTCATTAATAGAAAAATGACATATTATTTAGATATATTACTCAAATCAGAGTCTAAATATGGATGTATATCATCATTAAGGTTCTAGGACAATTTTCTGAGAATTAATATCAGCTGCATACTATTTATTTAATTTAATAAACCCTAAAAAGGAGCATCATACTCTAAATTAAATATCATCATTTATAATAGTTCAAGGGTCTCATCTAGGGGTCTAGGATTAAAGGTAATGTTTTTCTAAGTCTGTGGGTATTTTATACATATTTATTGGCCATGGGAAATATTTACTAGGCATTTTCTATGTTTCTATGGATTTCTGATGATGTAAACAGAGGTTCACCTTTTTAGGGAATTCTCCAGCCATCAGATCTGTATTTTTGGGCGCCAGATAAGGCACCATGCGGCTCAAAGGGAGGGGATGCGGTTCATACTCCTGGGCTGGTTGGACCGGCCGGTCTAGCTTGATCTAATCTCTCGACTCCCTGATTTCCTCCTCTCTCGCAGTCTGGCTCGCTCACCGCTCCTTCATTTTCCGCCATCTCTGTCGTCGTAGAGTTGCTTGGCGGCGATCAAGGATGCACGAGTGTAGGTTCATGTGGCACCGAGAAGCTTCAGGGTCACCTCTGTAGACTCGTCAGCAAGCATCGAGGGCGTGGAGGTGCTTCTAGCTCGTTGCCCTATTCTGATTTGAAGTCGTGGCAGAGCAGGAGGTCGATTGGGGGTTTCGGTCTCCTTCACACTGGACTGATGAGAACAGACCTCTCTATCTGCTCTCGGATTCAGCCACTCGCAAGTTGCGGTACACTAGTCTGTCCTCCCCCTTCTTTCATTGTTATCTCCGCATCGTGCGCACGAGAGAGGGTGTGCTTCCCCCGCTGCTCCAGGTTGAGACCACACCACCATGGCCTGCTCCGGTGAGAAAGAAGAGCACGAGCCTCCTTTCCAGTGTCGCCGCCTGTCGCCGCCACAGGTGGAGGATTTAGAAGAATCATAAGGGGAAAAGGCGGCATCCTCCCCTCTCCCTCCATGAAGTTCTGGGCCCTTGGTCACCCGCCGATTTGGTAGCGGCACTGGATTGGTAAGCGATTAGCTTGCTGGCCCCCAATTTCTGCTGTTGTGAGTCGGGTTCTCCAGCGAGCAAGAAACCCAGGTCAGGGTCTCCTCCCCAGGTCATCAAGCTCCAGCGCCATAGCTTGGATGATGGGATTTATCAGGAAGTCACCTCCAACTGGATATCATCTCCTTCCTCATATTCGAGTGGTCTAGAAGATCATCTTCCCTTGAGAATTTTGAAGCCGGTCTCTCTCCTATGGTAATGCGGTGTTGCTGGAAACCGAGCTCCATATTCTCCATGTCAATACTATTTTTGTTTGGGGTCTCGCTGGTTTGGTGGGTGGAGAACGGCAGGGGGGATGAAGTTTGGTTCTCTGTGATCTCTGTACCAATGTGGCTGTGTGAGGGGTTGTTCAGGTTCTGAGTATCAAAAATCTAATTCCCCTTTGACTACCCCCCTCCTTCATCGGCTCCGAAGGACACCTCAGTGAGTTATGTTCCTCCATTTACGGAGGTTAGGGATGACTGGGTCCTGGGTCCATAGCTTTGAAGGAGCCGCACAACACAATGAACAAAACTATGTGACATAAAGTCTGTCACATGCCTAAGTACAAATATACCCAAAAAGCTAAAATCCAATCATATTGATATCATTAATGTCCTCATCTTCAAATAGATATATCTCTTTGTAGGAACAACCAAACATCTTGAAATTTGTAGCATAGTCTCACATCATCCTAAAGTGTCTTCCAACAAAGTTTGAGACTCAAAGCCCATTATTTGGTCATGCAAATAATTATTCAAACAACCTTAGAATTATGTGTATAAACCTTGAATTCAACTTAAATAGTCATCAAATCTTGATTCTATAAGTCCAAAAACACTTGTAAAATCCTAATATACCTCAAGGATCATCAATTGACCACTCGATTTCATTATGACTACTAAAGGGACCTCTTGTATTCATTCGGTAATTAAGAAGCTATCCATTTCACTAGATGTCAACTAGATCTAATAATCATTAATTGCATCTATGCTTACCCTTTTTCAGTGAAAAGAGTCCAAAATTGAATAATTAACTTGTCAATTTGGTGCTAAACATCTACATAAGATTCATGGTCTTCAACTTCTATATGGGATATCTAAACCCTAAAATTTGGGTTATCACATTCACCCCACCTTAAAAGGAATTTCGTCCTCGAAATTCAACTAGTGCCATGCTTAAGGTGATACAAAGGTTCCCAATTTCATGAAGGTCACCACTTCTAGGTACCAAAGTCTTCATATTTATGTATGCATCCCAAATTGACGTCTTAGGATCTAGAGCATATAGGGTGTACCCACCCCACCTTATATATATACGGAAGCATAATTCACATAGTTCAGTTATAACTTGACATTCTAGCGTTTAGGATTTACATTTCTTGTTACCCTAATATTAAAGAATTAGTTTACATATAGTGTTGAGAAGGTATGACTAAGGGTTTTATCTTTCACCCCATTGAACCATGTAAAGTGACATCAAGTATTCCTTTCATTTGTTACTAAAATCGTCATCATTAAAATGTATTTATGATCAACATCTTACTTAGATGTCATCATTATAGAAGAGCTTACTTTACATGCTTGAATATAGAGTTTCACCCTAAGGTGTGAGATTTATAACCAAGATAGAAGCTTAGAGTTGTAAGATTGAGTTTAGGAACTTTATTTCATGATCATGTACTCAATGATCTACATATATCTCTATTTCCAGCTGAATTGTTTTTTTTTATATCTTTCATGTATGTAATGAAGGGAAAGAGGATATACTAAGTAAATCTTATCATGATTAAAAAAAATTGAATATAGAATAGGTCTAGCTTATACGAGTGACTCCTCATATATAAATCATCTATATAGCTCAAGTGAGATTTCTATCATCATATATTAAGAAAGAGAAGAAGAAGGGAGAACATGTATTTTGAGTATCTTTTGCACAAAGCATCATACTCTCATAACTAGAGTTCATATATTACCTCACTTGCAACTAATGATGAGATTCACAAAATATGTCACTCCAGCTAGGACCTAACTCAGCCAAAGGATTGACTTTATCATATGGGTCATCTACCCATCCTTTTCTTTTACCCAATTCTCACATATAGATTTGAATCATGCATAAGGACACAACTCATCTACTCAGGAGTAACCCAGCTTAAGACAAATCATATCACATATATCTCATATTTTCATATATTGTAGGGTAGGTCCTATGACCCTCTCCTTGTGGATCTCACCCTCTCTGGAGTTCACCACGTATCTTGTCCTAACACTGGGGGTCCTCCTTTGTAAAAGAGCTTGAGGCTCATGCATATTCAACCATATTTTAACTTAGCTCATCTTAAATAAGAAAAGAGGATGCACATTCATTATCAGGACTTAGCTTAGATTCTTCAAATTGGATTCAGGTCATATACAACTTAAATCCTTATAAAGAAACTTATATCATTAGAGGTAGAACTTAAATAAGATCATCCATGCTTATATCAACTACCATTCTATCATCTACACTGTGTATCTCATATATTGATACGGCTCTAGACATCTAATATAGACTACTCTCTCTTCTAGACTGATGTCACTCCCTTTCACTTAGGTTGCATGAACACCCACTACTCTCCTATGTGATGGACACATTTTTACATTTACATATATCTAATAAAATATTATATAGTTTTTCTCCGAGAAAGAAGGCGTTAGAGAAAACTGTCGAGGTGCGAGCCGATTGGGAAACAAAACCAAACCAGCAAACTCGAGTGTCCAACACACAGTAGATAGTCTGGTGTCATGTAACCTAGTGAAATGGTGAGAACATGGTGTAGACTAGTGTAGCTACCCAATACATATGAGCTCTATATGGAAAGGGTCTCAGACACTTGTCTAAACCTAGTTCTCGAACATCTAGGTTCTAACCTAGAGGCTAAGTCAAACCTTATTCCTATAGAAAAACTTACTAAGTTTCTAAGGTTTAAAGTGAAAGGTGAGATTTAGGTTTAATATTTCATGGTGAGCAATTGTTAGGTGTAGCTATTGTTCATGCTCTGATACCAACTGTGACGTCCCCGGATTTCGACTTCTCTAAACCCTATTGGGAATGAGATGTCAGAATCCGAAAACATCATCCAATCATATCAGAAAGCGATGCGGAAGCATAATACGCATACATGAACGTACAACCATAACATACTCAACATTCAACATGTATATTTATACAAAATGAATTATTACAACATGATTTACAGTTACATATTGAATGAAACTCTACAAGTCTGAACATGTATGCTAACTAGGATCTTCACAATAGGTACAACCTGAACAACTTGCTCACATCCTGTACTTTTTCTCCCATGCTATCTTTGAACCTAAAACATACGTGAAATAACAAATCAACACACAAGGTGTTGTGTACATGGGCAGAAAGATACATATATTTATGGCTTTCATAATTTTTGAAAAAGATTTGCATAAGGAAAGAAAATCATAGAAAACACTTCTTTATTAAGCGAAATACGCCAATTTAAGTCATTTTCCTAGATGAATTGCATTATCAAGGTGGACTAGTACCAAAACATAAATATTGGGCCCATCCCCGTGTACCAAGTACTCTAGGGAAACTCCCCGTACACCGTGTGCTCTAGGAAGGTGTACTAGCCAACATTAATCCATTCCCTCGTAAGGGGGATAATGAACACCTTAAATAACTACAAAACATCTACTCATAATTTATGTTTTCAAGTGACAAAACAACGAGTACTACATAGAAATACTACATCCAATATTTGCAAATAGAAGAGAGCATACATACATATCATGATTGCAAGCAAGAAAACCATAGTCATATAATTAAATAAAACCCACATACCTGAGTTCAGAGATTTCTAACAGATCCATGGTCATCTAGATAAACTGGTCAGCACCTGATTTAAAAAAATTAATCAATCATTAATATAGGTACACCATATTCTTTGTATTTTAAGTCCAAATTAGGGTTTAGGCCAAACCTTGGTTCAAACTGATCTAAACTTGTGTTTGATATTTTTCTACTGACTAGGGTGTCATTTTAGAGGTCTGGTCCAATTTTCATAATTTTCTGATGCTTAGTCCATTTCCTAGAATTAAAATGGGTTTAAAAGCATCTAAATAGTCATTAATAGAAAAATGACATATTATTTAGATATATTACTCAAATCAGAGTCTAAATATGGATGTATATCATCATTAAGGTTCTAGGACAATTTTTTGAGAATTAATATCAGCTGCATACTATTTATTTAATTTAATGAACCCGAAAAAGGAGCATCATACTCTAAATTAAATATCATCATTTATAATAGTTCAAGGGTCTGATCTAGGGGTCTAGGATTAAAGGTAATGTTTTTCTAAGTCTGTGGGTATTTTATACATATTTATTGGCCATGGGAAATATGTACTAGGCATTTTCTATGTTTCTATGGATTTCTGATGATGTAAACAGAGGTTTACCTTTTTAGGGAATTCTCCAGCCGTCAGATCTGTATTTTTGGGCGCCAGATAAGGCACCATGCGGCTCAAAGGGAGGGGATGCGGTTCATACTCCTGGGCTGGTTGGACCGGCCGGTCTAGCTTGATCTAATCTCTCGACTCCCTGATTTCCTCCTCTCTCGCAGTCTGGCTCGCTCACCGCTCCTTCATTTTCCGCCGTCTCTGCCATTGTAGAGTTGCTTGGCGGCGATCAAGGATGCATGAGTGTAGGTTCATGTGGCACCGAGAAGCTTCAGGGTCGCCTCTGTAGACTCGTCAGCAAGCATCGAGGGCGTGGAGGTGCTTCTAACTCGTTGCCCTATTCTGATTTGAAGTCGTGGTAGAGCAGGAGGTCGATTGGGGGTTTCGGTCTCCTTCACGCTGGACTGATGAGAACAGACCTCTCTATCTGCTCTCGGATTCAGCCACTCGCAAGTTGCGGCACACCAGTCCGTCCTCCCCCTTCTTTCATTGTTATCTCCGCATTGTGCGCACGAGAGAGGGTGTGCTTCCCCCGCTGCTCCAGGTTGAGGCCACACCACCATGGCCTGCTCCGGTGAGAAAGAAGAGCACGAGCCTCCTTTCCAGTGTCGCCGCCTGTCGCCGCCACAGGTGGAGGATTTAGAAGAATCAGAAGGGGAAAAGGCGGCATCCTCCCCTCTCCCTCCATGAAGTTCTGGGCCCTTGGTCACCCGCCGATTTGGTAGCGGCACTGGATTGGTAAGCGATTAGCTTGCTGGCCCCCAATTTCCGCCGTTGTGAGTCGGGTTCTCCGGTGAGCAAGAAACCCAGGTCAGGGTCTCCTCCCCAGGTCATCAAGCTCCGCCGCCACAGCTTGGATGATGGGATTTATCAGGAAGTCACCTCCAACTGGATATCATCTCCTTCCTCATATTCGAGTGGTCTAGAAGATCATCTTCCCTTGAGAATTTTGAAGCCGGTCTCTCTCCTATGGTGATGTAGTGTTGCTGGAAACCGAGCTCCATATTCTCCATGTCAATACTATTTTTGTTTGGGGTCTCGCTGGTTTGGTGGGTGGAGAACGGCAGGGGGGATGAAGTTTGGTTCTCTGTGATCTCTGTACCAATGTGGCTGTGTGAGGGGTTGTTCAGGTTCTGAGTATCAAAAATCTAATTCCCCTTTGACTACCCCCCTCCTTCATCGGCTCCGAAGGACACCTCAGTGAGTTCTGTTCCTCCATTTACGGAGGTTAGGGATGACTGGGTCCTGGGTCCATAGCTTTGAAAGAGCCGCACAGCACAATGAACAAAACTATGTGACATAAAGTCCGTCACATGCCTAAGTACAAATATACCCAAAAAGCTAAAATCCAATCATATTGATATCATTAATGTCCTCATCTTCAAATAGATATATCTCTTTGTAGGAACAACCAAACATCTTGAAATTGTAGCATAGTCTCACATCATCCTAAAGTGTCTTCCAACAAAGTTTGAGACTCAAAGCCCATTATTTGGTCATGCAAATAATTATTCAAACAACCTTAGAATTATGTGTATAAACCTTGAATTCAACTTAAATAGTCATCAAATCTTGATTCTATAAGTCCAAAAACACTTGTAAAAATCCTAATATACCTCAAGGATCATCAATTGACCACTCGATTTCATTATGACTACTAAAGGGACCTCTTGTATTCATTCGGTAATTAAGAAGCTATCCATTTCACTAGATGTCAACTAGATCTAATAATCATTAATTGCATCTATGCTTACCCTTTTTCAGTGAAAAGAGTCCAAAATTGAATAATTAACTTGTCAATTTGGTGCTAAACATCTACATAATATTCATGGTCTTCAACTTCTATATGGGATATCTAAACCCTAAAATTTGGGTTATCACATTCACCCCACCTTAAAAGGAATTTCGTCCTCGAAATTCAACTAGTGCCATGCTTAAGGTGATACAAAGGTTCCCAATTTCATGAAGGTCACCACTTCTAGGTACCAAAGTCTTCATATTTATGTATGCATCCCAAATTGACGTCTTAGGATCTAGAGCATATAGGGTGTACCCACCCCACCTTATATATATACGGAAGCATAATTCACATAGTTCAGTTATAACTTGACATTCTAGCATTTAGGATTTACATTTCTTGTTACCCTAATATTAAAGAATTAGTTTACATATAGTGTTGAGAAGGTATGACTAAGGGTTTTATCTTTCACCCCATTGAACCATGTAAAGTGACATCAAGTATTCCTTTCATTTGTTACTAAAATCGTCATCATTAAAATGTATTTATGATCAACATCTTACTTAGATGTCATCATTATAGAAGAGCTTACTTTACATGCTTGAATATAGAGTTTCACCCTAAGGTGTGAGATTTATAACCAAGATAGAAGCTTAGAGTTGTAAGATTGAGTTTAGGAACTTTATTTCATGATCATGTACTCAATGATCTACATATATCTCTATTTCCAGCTGAATTGTTTTTTTTTATATCTTTCATGTATGTAATGAAGGGAAAGAGGATATACTAAGTAAATCTTATCATGATTAAAAAAAATTGAATATAGAATAGGTCTAGCTTATACGAGTGACTCCTCATATATAAATCATCTATATAGCTCAAGTGAGGTTTCTATCATCATATATTAAGAAAGAGAAGAAGAAGGGAGAACATGTATTTTGAGTATCTTTTGCACAAAGCATCATACTCTCATAACTAGAGTTCATATATTACCTCACTTGCAACTAATGATGAGATTCACAAAATATGTCACTCCAGCTAGGACCTAACTCAGCCAAAGGATTGACTTTATCATATGGGTCATCTACCCATCCTTTTCTTTTACCCAATTCTCACATATAGATTTGAATCATGCATAAGGACACAACTCATCTACTCAGGAGTAACCCAGCTTAAGACACATCATATCACATATATCTCATATTTTCATATATTGTAGGGTAGGTCCTATGACCCTCTCCTTGTGGATCTCACCCTCTCTGGAGTTCACCACGTATCTTGTCCTAACACTGGGGGTCCTCCTTTGTAAAAGAGCTTGAGGCTCATGCATATTCAACCATATTTTAACTTAGCTCATCTTAAATAAGAAAAGAGGATGCACATTCATTATAAGGACTTAGCTTAGATTCTTCAAAATTGGATTCAGGTGATATACAACTTAAATCCTTATAAAGAAACTTATATCATTAGAGGTAGAACTTAAATAAGATCATCCATGCTTATATCAACTACCATTCTATCATCTACACTGTGTATCTCATATATTGATACGGCTCTAGACATCTAATCTAGACTACTCTCTCTTCTAGACTGATGTCACTCCCTTTCACTTAGGTTGCATGAACACCCACTACTCTCCTGTGTGATGGACACATTTTTATATTTACATATATCTAATAAAATATTATATAGTTTTTCTCCGAGAAAGAAGGCGTTAGAGAAAACTGTCGAGGTGCGAGCCGATTGGGAAACAAAACCAAACCAGCAAACTCGAGTGTCCAACACACAGTAGATAGTCTGGTGTCATGTAACCTAGTGAAATGGTGAGAACATGGTGTAGACTAGTGTAGCTACCCAATACATATGAGCTCTATATGGAAAGGGTCTCAGACACTTGTCTAAACCTAGTTCTCGAACATCTAGGTTCTAACCTAGAGGCTAAGTCAAACCTTATTCATATAGAACAACTTACTAAGTTTCTAAGGTTTAAAGTGAAAGGTGAGATTTAGGTTTAATATTTCATGGTGAGCAATTGTTAGGTGTAGCTATTGTTCATGCTCTGATACCAACTGTGACGTCCCCGGATTTCGACTTCTCCAAACCCTATTGGGAATGAGATGTCAGAATCCGAAAACATCATCCGATCATATCAGAAAGCGATGCGGAAGCATAATACGCATACATGAACGTACAACCATAACATACTCAACATTCAACATGTATATTTATACAAAATGAATTATTACAACATGATTTACAGTTACATATTGAATGAAACTCTACAAGTCTGAACATGTATGCTAACTAGGATCTTCACAATAGGTACAACCTGAACAACTTGCTCACATCCTGTACTTTTCCTCCCATGCTATCTTTGAACCTAAAACATACGTGAAATAACAAATCAACACACAAGGTGTTGTGTACATGGGCAGAAAGATACATATATTTATGGCTTTCATAATTTTTGAAAAAGATTTGCATAAGGAAAGAAAATCATAGAAAACACTTCTTTATTAAGCGAAATACGCCAATTTAAGTCATTTTCCTAGATGAATTGCATTATCAAGGTGGACTAGTACCAAAACATAAATATTGGGCCCATCCCCGTGTACCAAGTACTCTAGGGAAACTCCCCGTACACCGTGTGCTCTAGGGAGGTGTACTAGCCAACATTAATCCATTCCCTCGTAAGGGGGATAATGAACACCTTAAATAACTACAAAACATCTACTCATAATTTATGTTTTCAAGTGACAAAACAACGAGTACTACATAGAAATACTACATCCAATATTTGCAAATAGAAGAGAGCATACATACATATCATGATTGCAAGCAAGAAAACCATAGTCATATAATTAAATAAAACCCACATACCTGAGTTCAAAGATTTCTAACAGATCCATGGTCATCTAGATAAACTGGTCAACACCTGATTTAAAGAAATTAATCAATCATTAATATAGGTACACCATATTCTTTGTATTTTAGGTCCAAATTAGGGTTTAGGCCAAACCTTGGTTCAAACTGATCTAAACTTGTGTTTGATATTTTTCTACTCACTAGGGTGTCATTTTAGAGGTCTGGTCCAATTTTCATAATTTTCTGATGCTTAGTCCATTTCCTAGAATTAAAATGGGTTTAAAAGCATCTAAATAGTCATTAATAGAAAAATGACATATTATTTAGATATATTACTCAAATCAGAGTCTAAATATGGATGTATATCATCATTAAGGTTCTAGGATAATTTTCTGAGAATTAATATCAGCTGCATACTATTTATTTAATTTAATGAACCCTAAAAAGGAGCATCATACTCTAAATTAAATATCATCATTTATAATAGTTCAAGGGTCTGATCTAGGGGTCTAGGATTAAAGGTAATGTTTTTCTAAGTCTGTGGGTGATTTATACATATTTATTGGCCATGGGAAATATTTACTAGGCATTTTCTATGTTTCTATGGATTTCCGATGATGTAAACAGAGGTTTACCTTTTTAGGGAATTCTCCAGCCGTCAGATCTGTATTTTTGGGCGCCAGATAAGGCACCATGCGGCTCAAAGGGAGGGGATGCGGTTCATACTCCTGGGCTGGTTGGACCGGCCGGTCTAGCTTGATCTAATCTCTCGACTCCCTGATTTCCTCCTCTCTCGCAGTCTGGCTCGCTCACCGCTCCTTCATTTTCCGCCGTCTCTGCCGTCGTAGAGTTGCTTGGCGCTGATCAAGGATGCACGAGTGTAGGTTCATGTGGCACCGAGAAGCTTCAGAGTCGCCTCTGTAGACTCGTCAGCAAGCATCGAGGGCGTGGAGGTGCTTCTAGCTCGTTGCCCTATTCTGATTTGAAGTCGTGGCAGAGCAGGAGGTCGATTGGGGGTTTCGGTCTCCTTCACGCTGGACTGATGAGAACAGACCTCTCTATCTACTCTCGAATTCAGCCACTCGCAAGTTGCGGCACACCAGTCCGTCCTCCCCCTTCTTTCATTGTTATCTCCGCATCGTGCACACGAGAGAGGGTGTGCTTCCCCCGCTGCTCCAGGTTGAGGCCACACCACCATGGCCTGCTCCGGTGAGAAAGAAGAGCACGAGCCTCCTTTCCAGTGTCGCCGCCTATCGCCACCACAGGTGGAGGATTTAGAAGAATCAGAAGGGGAAAAGGCGGCATCCTCCCCTCTCCCTCCATGAAGTTCTGGGCCCTTGGTCACCCGCCGATTTGGTAGCGGCACTGGATTCGTAAGCGATTAGCTTGCTGGCCCCCAATTTCCGCCGTTGTGAGTCGGGTTCTCCGGCGAGCAAGAAACCCAGGTCAGGGTCTCCTCCCCAGGTCATCAAGCTCCGGTGCCACAACTTGGATGATGGGATTTATCAGGAAGTCACCTCCAACTGGATATCATCTCCTTCCTCATGTTCGAGTGGTCTAGAAGATCATCTTCCCTTGAGAATTTTGAAGCCGGTCTCTCTCCTATGGTGATGCGGTGTTGCTGGAAACGAGCTCCATATTCTCCATGTCAATACTATTTTTGTTTGGGGTCTCGCTGGTTTGGTGGGTGGAGAACGGCAGGGGGGGATGAAGTTTGGTTCTCTGTGATCTCTGTACCAATGTGGCTGTGTGAGGGGTTGTTCAGGTTCTGAGTATCACAAATCTAATTCCCCTTTGACTACCCCCTCCTTCATCGGCTCCGAAGGACACCTCAGTGAGTTCTGTTCCTCCATTTACGGAGGTTAGGGATGACTGGGTCCTGGGTCCATAGCTTTGAAGGAGCCGCACAGCACAATGAACAAAACTATGTGACATAAAGTCCGTCACATGCCTAAGTACAAATATACCCAAAAAGCTAAAATCCAATCATATTGATATCATTAATGTCCTCATCTTCAAATAGATATATCTCTTTGTAGGAACAACCAAACATCTTGAAATTTGTAGCATAGTCTCACATCATCCTAAAGTGTCTTCCAACAAAGTTTGAGACTCAAAGCCCATTATTTGGTCATGCAAATAATTATTCAAACAACCTTAGAATTATGTGTATAAACCTTGAATTCAACTTAAATAGTCATCAAATCTTAATTCTATAAGTCCAAAAACACTTGTAAAAATCCTAATATACCTCAAGGATCATCAATTGACCACTCGATTTCATTATGACTACTAAAGGGACCTCTTGTATTCATTCGGTAATTAAGAATCTATCCATTTCACTAGATGTCAACTAGATCTAATAATCATTAATTGCATCTATGCTTACCCTTTTTCAGTGAAAAGAGTCCAAAATTGAATAATTAACTTGTCAATTTGGTGCTAAACATCTACATAAGATTCATGGTCTTCAACTTCTATATGGGATATCTAAACCCTAAAATCTGGGTTATCACAGAGTCGCTCCCAAAAATGACTATTGAACTAAGGACCTCTATCAGAAACAATAGTAGTCAGAACCCCGTGCAAACACACTATCTCATCTATGTATATCTGTGCAAGCTTCTCAGCAGTGTAGGTTGTTTTGACAGGAAGAAAATGTGTTGTATTTGTCAACCTATAAACTATCACCCAAATGGAATCATGACTTTTGGATGTTCTAGGCAAACCAACCACAAAGTCCATGGTTACATGATCCCATTTCCACTGCGGTATAGGCAGAGGTTGCGTTGTTCTTACGGGATTTTGATGCTCAGCTTTAACCTGCTGACACACTGGACACCGCATAATAAACTCAGCTACATATTTCTTCAAACTAGGCCACCAATACATATCTTTTAAGTTATGATACATTTTTGTACTCCCTGGATGCATGGCATACATTGAAGAATGAGCTTCTTCCAGAACTAACTTCCTTCGGTCATCGACATCAGATACTACCATCCTACCATGGTAACAAACTACTTGATCATCTGAATCATGGGAGCCATCCTGTTTCTCACTACCATACTCTGATCTAATCTGTTGAATCATAGTATCATTCTGTTGTGCTTCTTTAATCTGCTATCTCAGAGTAGGTTTCACTTGTATTTCAGCTAACAGCCCGACTAACAATGATACTTTAAGCTGTATATTGTCTTGCCTCAAGGAGATAAGCGTATCTCTTTTAAAGAACACTAAGGAGTTTAATCGTGCTTTACCTAAGCCTGGTTTTGCTGATTTCCTACTTAATGCATCAGCTACCACATTAGCCTCCCCTGGATGATAATCAATTGTACAGTCGTAGTCCTTGATTAATTCCATCCAGTGACGTGGCCTCATGTTCAGCTCATGTTGTGAGAAGATATACTTTAAGTTCTTATGGTTTGTGAAAATCTGGAATGTCTCTCCATAGAGATAATGTCTCCAGATCTTCAAAGCATGGACCACGACAACAGCTCTAGATCATGTGTTGGATAATTCTCCTCGTGTTTCTTAAGCTGTCGAGAAGCAAAAGAAATCACTTGCTTATCCTGCATCAACACACATCCTAATCCATTCTTGGATGCATCACAGAAAACTATGTACCCCTTTCCCTGCTCAGGTAACACCAACACAGGTGCACTAGTTAACCTTTCTTTTAGCATCTGGAAAGAATGTTGACTCTTGTCATTCCAGACAAAAGGAATCTCCTTCCTTGTCAACTTAGTTAGCAGTAAGGCTATATAACTGAAGTTCTTGATGAACCTCCTGTAATAGCATGCCAGTCCTAGGAAACTGCATATCTCAGTTGGTGTCTTCAAATGTTCCCATTACAGGACATATTCCACTTTCTTAGGTCAACACGAATACCTAAGACAGATATTACGTGTCCTAGAAAAGAAACTTCTGGTAACCAGAACTCACATTTGCTAAACTTAGCATATAGCCTATGCTCTCATAGCAAAGTCAAAGCCTGACGGAGGTGTTGCTCATGCTGTTGAGCATCTCTACTGTATATCAAAATGTCATCTATGAAGACGACTATAAGCTGATCAAGAAAAGGTCGAAAAATTCTATTCATGAGTTCCATGAATGCAGTTGGTGCATTAGTTAGTCCAAACGACATAACTATGAACTCATAGTGACCGTATCTTGTTCTAAAAGTAGACTTGGGTATGTCACTCTCCTTAATACACAATTGATGGTATCCTGACCTCAGATCTATCTTAGAAAAGATAGTTGCACCACGCAACTGATCAAACATGTCACTAATCCTTGGCAGAGGATACTTGTTCTTTATAGTTACTTTATTCAACTGCCTATAGTCGATGCATAAACGCATAGACCCATCTTTCTTCTTAACAAAAAGAACCAGAGCACCCCAGGGTGAAGTGCTCGGTCAGATAAAACCTTTCTCAAGCAACTCCTGTAGTTGTTTCTTGAGTTCTGCCATTTCAGCAGGTGCCATTCTATACGACATTTGTGCTATTGGTTGCGTACTCGGGATTAGATTAATCTCAAAATCAATCTATCGGGACGGAGGAACACTTGGAAGTTCTTCAAGAAATACATCTTCAAATTCCCTAACTATTAGAACTTCAGAAGGATGAGGGCTCTCCATTGTGGTATCTACCACATGTGCCAAGAATGCAAAACATCCATGTCTCATCAACTTCTCAGCTACCATAGCTGATACATGACAAGTCAGAAGAATCTTTTTGTCTCCCTGAAAGATCCATGTGTCACTGTTGTCTGTGAACACAGCCTGCTTGGAACCACAATCCAAGACAACCTTATACTTCTCTAAGGTGTCCATCCCTAGAATTATATCGAACCCGTGCATTTCATGTGGTATAAGATCCACTTAAATGTGATGATCAGAAAAAGAAAGATTGTAGGGAGAACACACCTCCTGCAACACTGCAGATCCCAGCAAAGGGGTTTCTAGCATCAAACTATCTGCTCTATGACTGACAATCATGTTGTAGTCATGAATCACTTCTTGAGTGATAAAGGAATGCATAGCACCTAGATCAATTAACACAGATACGAAGCAGGATGAAGATATATCAGAATAAAATAGTTCCATTTGACCTGTCACAACCCGAGGGTTGACTACTGCTTCAGGATGATTCATAACATAGAATCTAGCCGTTACTTGTTGTTGACCCTGTGCTTGATTGTTGGGTGCCGACGATCCATCTTGTGACGCTTGTCCACGTCCTCTAGCGCCACTAAAAAATTGTCTCCTCTATGAGCCTTACTGACTCTGCCTCTGGGGTTGAGTTACAGTTCTGACTTTCTCAGGACAATCTCTCATCAAGTGTCCTGACCTCCCACACTAGAAGCAGTTGTAGCTTCCCAAACTCTGCCTGAGTGGTCCTATCACTGATGCTGATGCTGTACTGGGGGATTTACTTAGAGGAAAACTACGGCCCCTACCCCTACTTGACGTCCATTGCGTTGGGGTATTAAACCTTGGTGGTGGTGGTGCAAAGAATACCTCAGCTTCTTAAAGCTATCAGACCTTTGTCCTTGAAACTATGTGTACTCTTTCTTACCACTGATCTTCCACTTCTCGATCACATACCTCTTTATCCGTCTCACAGACTCCACAAAAGTAGCAAACCTCTCCCTGTTCTCTAAAGCAGACACTGGAGTGGTCAATTTAGCATTCAACCCTTTCTCAAAATGCCGAATCATCTCCTCATCCGTAGATGCCATATGCGGATAGAACCGTAAAAGCTCCATGAACCTAGATTCATACTCGCTAATGTTCATCTTTCCTTGCCTCAACTTCTCAAATTGAGAGATCTTCTCATCTAGATACATCTTGGGAAAGTATCTAGCAACAAATTCACGTCGAAATTCATCCCATCCGACTTCAACACCTAGTCTTTTGCCTTTCTCTATGGTCCACCAATGACCAACACTCCCCTTCATAAGGTATACACCATGCCTTACCTTCTCTACTTCAGGGATGTTGAGGATTCTAAAGGCTTTCTCCAGCTCCGTCAACCACAAATCTGCATCAAATGGGTCAGCTGTACCAGCATAGTCTGTGGCTCCCACCCGGCGAAGCCGTTCAAAGGTCTTGCCAGCTCCTTGTCCTTCATTGTGGGCTGATGCCCTCAGTGCAGGTGGTGGCATCCTATCCGCCATATGCGTCATAGTCGCCATAAACTGCCCGAACAGGGTATGGAAAGCTAGATTCTCTAATGCAGCCTGATTAAGATGAGGAATCTCAGGTATGGGTTCCTCCCTAGCTTGATCCCTTGCACCTTTTCCTGGTGCAACAACACTACTCTCAGCAGTATGTTCATCATGTGATCCAGACATCTTCAAGTTCTTCTTCTCCTATATGAGTAGAAGACACTATCAGATAAACTGGAAGATACTAGAACAAACTCAACAACCTTAATCCTATGTCTCTGTAGACTCAATGAACCTAGAGCTCTGATACCACTAATTGTGATACATCGTTTGAATAAAACGTCATTAACTAGGCGAAAGCGATCATTAACAGTGGATTACTGAAAATCACTAAAAATTAAAACCATTTACAAAGAGATCCATTCTCAAGAAAACTCTTTAAACAAGAACCACAATATTATATTTACATTCTGGTTCACAAAGTACATTCATTGTACTAATTCTTCTCGAGGAATATATATACATAATTGCTTTGCTAAAAAGCACAAGTAACAAAATCCTCGAGGCATTCAAACCCAAAATCTCAGATCGATTATAAAAACACTATCCACTGATTCCTAGGACCTGAGAGTACAGAGACGACACATAAGACTTTATACACAAAGCTTGACAACCAGTATTCCACCTGAACAATTATTGTTTTCCTTGTTGTTGTTGTTGTTGTTGTTCCTCGGTTGTAGGGTTCCTACCTCTTTGTCGACGTCTACCTAAAAATGTTGGATCCCATGGGGGTGAGACAATTTATAAATTGCCCCAGTGAGAGATATAACTCTCCGTCGAAAACATTATTATTGCAATTTAATAGAAATAAATTGAACAGTGGAATCATATATTTTAATAGCAGATAAATCAATATCTAAGCATATTAGAGCAACATGTACATTCAAGTATTTTAGCTATAACATGATGAGACAACATGTCTATTATTCAATATGGAATTAAAGAACATAAGTAACATTTATGTATTGAGGACATGCTAAGCAAGATAACGTCAACCAGTGGTTCTCGTATTTCAATCTTATGCAAATATGCTACACGGCTGATTACATTTTACAAACATACTTAAGCTCTGAGGAGATGAAGTATACCGCTCATACTCCAACCGACCATTGTGAAGTCGAAATGGGTACCATACTAAGTCAATGGAAGAGCCGGCTTCCATGACCTCCCACATCTCGGTCAGTGCGAGATCACATGTAAGACATCTTGTGTCTCTGCTACATAGCTTGCCTGGGTATAGAGGCATCTTCGCTATAGAGTTACAGTGGCGGTTGTACTCTCTTCACAATTGAGAGATTTCATGTTTACCTCCATCGATCCGACATTAACATCATCGGGAGATTCGTGATACATCCATCCTGACACATATAATTAAGGATTGAGAGGTTTAATGTTTACCTTCCATCAATTCCCCCATTAGGACGTACATATATTTTTGCCCATCGACCCCCACATATTCAAAAATATGCAAACTCCAGGAGATCCCGTAGGAAAACCTGTTTCACTATCACCAGCTACTGACGATGATGAATCTATGGTCAGATCACTACATGAAAAGATTTTACTTAATTAATTAAGTACATTATCATATTCTTTTAGCATCAGTCAAGTTTTAAAACATAACTTATTATGACAAATGCTACAAAGAAACATGTACTATTTTTCATCAGTTACTTCTCAGTCTTTATAAGACATTGGGATCTCAGTCCCTCATTTCAATACTGGGAATACTCATACCTTCACAATCTTAATGCCATAATCATATAGTTCTGGGTATTCAAACCCTCAACTCATCACTGAGCATTGTTACCACTTTTTTAGGTAACTATCACCTTCAGGTCATCTGACCAAGGTAAACATGATACTTATTACACAAGCATCTCTCATGGAACTTAAGGTCCATTAATTCTCTTATTACCTCTTACTAGGAAACAAGGCATATTATGGCACATAAGACCCAATAACAATTTTAATAAATAAAACATCATAGCTCATACCTAACTATGTTCATCATCTCATGATACATGCATGGTTAGTATAGATGATAGCAGTTACATCAATTTCATATCAGCACCATGCAAAACAAATATAACATCACTATTCAAGGGTAACACCACTATTCCCTCACTAGGGTTAGGGTTTCCCATTTTAAGTCAATTGGGGATATTCATCCCATTACCCATATCAAGGTTATGGTTTATCACCATATTGCCCAAGATTAGGGTTTCATATAGCATTACTTACATCACCATGGATTTGAGTTCCACATCACATTAATATACCACGGTTTTACATAACATCACCCTAAATTAGGATTCCACATAATATCACCCTAAATTAGGGTTTAAATTCAATATTCCACGATTAGGGTTTACTAATCATCCCAATTAGGGTTTCATATTCAATTACCCATAGTTAGGGTTTACTATTCATCTAAATTAGGGTTTTACATTTCATAAGCCTAACTTAGGATTACTCATGTCGTCACCCTCAATTAGGGTTTCACTATTAACCTAGATTAGGGTTTCACTCAGAATTGCCCTGAATTATGGTTAGGATTCATTAACCTTCTTGATTATGGTTTTCATGATCTCTTCACCAAGGATCATACCGTAATCACATACTCTACATGATTCACACTCATGTATGAACTCCTCTCTCTCATCCTCTCAACTTGATTAGGTTACATCAAACTTTCCATCAAGTACAGAGAACTATGGTTGACATAGTGAATGATTGCTTTCATAAACTTTTAGGGTTAATCATTTTAAACGTACTAATCATCTAGGTACTTTAGGGATTCAACCACTGTACCTATCTTTGATTATCATTATTATCAACCATTGGATCAATGGATCAAGCATCACCTTAAATCTCCAAAATATTTGATCACTTTAGACCTCCATTCGGTTTGATCATGACCTTCAAACGGTCTTGAGGTCACACCCTCAAATGGTCTTGGGGTTAGACCTTCAAACGGTCTTGGGTTCAGACCTTCAAACGGTCTTGGCCCTTAGCCCCTTAAATGGTTTTGAAACCATTTCCTTTCGAACGGTCTTGAAGACCTTTTCCTTCTCAAACGGTTTGAAACCGTTTCATCTCAAACGGTCAACCATATCAAATAGTTTTGAAACCATTTCCTTTCAAACAATCAACCTTTCTCAAAGGGTCAACCCTTGATCCTTAAATGGTTTGAAACCGTTTGAGCACCAAACGGTTTGGTGAAACCATTTACTTAGCCAACATGAAATTGAATCAAATCAATTAGGGTTTTAATGCTTCAATCCGATTAGGGTTTGCAATTGTTAGATTATCCAATCATGTAATCTTTAGAAATCAATCAATTAAATCTATCAGATCATTATTCAACACATCAGCAACCCTCCTCAAACAGCCAACCCCCTCCATTTGGTCAACCACCCCAAACAATTTGGAACCCAAACCTCCAAACGATTTGCAATTCGTTTGGTCACCAAACGGTTTGGTGAAACCGATTGGATCATATTGTTGAAACCGTTTGCAACTAAATATTATTAAAATGTGTGCTTAAGATGATGTCATCATCATCAAGCTTCAACCCCTCGAATTCTACTGCCATTTTCATGGTAGTTTCATCAATTAACCAACGAAATTTCAAGAAGAACAATTGAACATATTGAATTGAGGAATGGAATTCAATAACAATGAATAAGGGTTCAAGTTATATAACCCGCCTTCAAATGACTTCAAAGCTTGGAGCTTCACGTCAACAATGGTGGATGAAGCTTTCTCAAACCACAAGGTTCGTTCCTCAAGCTTTTGAGTGAAAAGGATTGGCAACAGGTTGGGGGTCGTCCTCCTGTTGCTCCTAAGCTCCCTTGGTCATTTTGCAAGCAAGAAGTGAAAGTGGATTTGAAATTACACTTTCAACGCATGGATAAAGGAGCATATATATGAATTTTATTGAAAATTCATTTAAGAGAGAGAAAGTAGGGATTATCTCCTCCATTCCCTTACCACTTGCCCCCTTCCCTTCCTTGGTTATGAGGCTATCTCCTTTTCCTCTTATTCCTCTCAATTATCCATGATTTAAAGAAAAGCAAATTAAGCACCTTAACCCTTATAATAATAATATCCATAAGTTAGTGGAAATTTCTTTTTATTTTCTTAATGTGAATGGGTTCTCCACTCACATAGATATTTCCATTGCCTTTGCAAGGCACAAGGACGTCCATATATGTAGATTTCAACCTCTACAATTTTGGTTGAAGGGAAATCCATTTAATATAATTATTTTTGCATTAAATTGAATTAGGGTTTCAATTATGCTTAAATCTTGATTATTTTAATATCAAGATTCTCTCTCCTCCAAAGAGATACAAATGAGACACCCCTCTCATTTTCTTTGCTCTAAATGATGCCAAGAAACATTAGGGACTATTTTGAAGTGCTAATTTGCATATTGAACCCTAGGTTTTGGGTAAATTGCACATTACACCAAAACTAGGTTTTAATGCACAAACTTTGCTTTATCAGCTCTTTCTTGGTACTCAGGCTACCACAAGCCATACCTCTGCATCATCTTCATTCTCATGATGACTTAACACATGAGGAACATCTTATAATGTAACATTTGCAATTTAACCCCTCAACTTGGGCAATTTGCACTTTAGTCCAAAACAAGCAAAACGTTATTTTTAGCATTATTCAAAATGGACTAAAATTGAAATATGAGTTCCTCTTGAGCCTTAATTACTTTTCAAAAGATAATATCAAGCATATAATTATCTTTCTTAAACAAAACACCTAGGTTAAAGCATAACCCAGGTTAGGGATGTTACAAAGCCCATGAGGGAAGGTTGCCAAGAGGTCAAGCCCAGGAGGGAAGGTCTCTATGAGCCAAATGTTGGGACATAAAGTAAATTATGTACACCCTAAGAGATGAAGAAAATTTGGGTTAAATAATGTGTTTGAATATCATAGAGAAACCTCAAGAAGAATGTGTAGGGCATCTCAATAAATACCTTATGAGGGGTAGATCCCTAAGTCACCCTAAGATCCATATAGGAACCTACACCCTAGCTTCAAAATGATTGGACATATGACCTTGATGTCCAAACTTGACTCTGTACATTGACTTAATGAAATCTTAACTTATGATTATTGATCTTGATATTGATTCGACGCCTATGATCACCCTATTCGGAGATCACACTCGATATATGACTGATGACTTGTATGTTCCCAAATCTTTAAAATTTTGTAACAATGATTCTGATAACTCACTCGATTCATGATTTATGGTTAAGCTCCATGTGCACTAGGCTGGGACCTTCCATCGATTCTGAGGACAAAATCATGATGTTGAAATATGAAGTTGTCTTGATTTGTTGAAATATGAAATCTCAATCATGGATGTATAACCCCACCTAGGCCAATGTAGAAGCTACGACCCTAAATGTTGGGAATGAAATCATACCTTACTCTTGAACTCTATTTGTTTGACCTACATGTGATCTCTCTAAGATTGTGATATATAGGAAAATCTCTCAAAATTTATGATTTATGTAATGACCTCCCCAATTAGATTATCCATGTAAATATATGTTAACCTTGATGTTTGATTTCCCGATTTTGATATAGTGACAATACTACCTATTTGGAATACCAAGATAATCATGACATGGGGCATGAAATATCAAATCCCGAATGATGACTTGATTTAATTTTGGGGACAAAATTCCTATTAAGGTGGGGGATGTGATAACCTAGATTTACTGCCATTCAATTGAAGTACATCTTGACTCATTAGATGCTTTGATGTACTCGATCGATAACCTCCATACACCTAATTTGATGACCTTGAATCACTTCATGCTCAATTGACAAGTTAGCTGCGATTAAATATGAGTTTGTAGCTATTTATGACTCTAATTTGGATTTTGAACTAAGTGTCATGTTTATTAAGTATCATCAACTTGCAACCAAATTTGAAACCTTCAATGAAATCATCTTGCTTTAGAACATATCTCAGGTTGCAGAGGATTCAATTACAATCAAATGATGCAAAAATTGTCTCAATCAAGACTTCATAGCCCAGGATATATCTTTTTGAAATTTGCAAGTTTCATGTTCATTTATCACTAATTTAGCTCTTTTTTGACCTCTTGGTCCCAATTTAGGGTGTGCAGTCCATCTAAGGGAGGCACACCCCATGCCTTGTCCAACTCATCAATCCACAACTTTGGGTTTGTTTCAATCTCTTGTGACCCTTGGATCATGTCTCTCAGATTCATCCCCCAATCCAACAATTGTGAGTTCGTCTTCACCATCCGTACTATTCACCCGCGTGAACCACGCCGACGACCACCTACTCCCCATTTTGGGTGCCACTTGTTCTCGCCTCTAGAGGCAAAATTGGCACCCTCTCCGCCTATAAAACCCCCTCTCAAGTTGCTTCCCTCTTTTCTTATGACCCTTTGTGAACCCTAACCCCCTGTTGCTTGCTCCTTCTCCCTCCTTCGCCTGGGCGGCGCCACAAATCATGAAATTGGGCATCCCCTCTCCTCGCAGTCTTGTCGCAAGCAATTGGGTCCCCGAGCTTCACAAGGGCACATGGACCTCAGCCGGCTACCTCACGCGCCACGAGGAGGTCTAGAACCCTCTCTCGATGTGGCTCCAGCGAGCCGCAACCACGAGGGGCCGTGTTGCACATCTAGGGGGATTCACTTAGGATATGGATGATGATCTAAGTGTCAAATCAAGAATGGATAGAAAGATCCTCACTCTCTCTCTCTCTCTTATGCAAGGTGGCTTTGGGCTGATTTAATGCCAGTTGTGAGGCCTTTGGCCAATAGTAACCGGATGCGCTGCTCAAGGGCCCCGCCTACAGGGAGCACACGAGACGAAGCTCTTTGCGGTCGTCAGATGGAAAATGAGCGCCCATATCAACACAAAAAATAGTAATGAAATAAATGTAGCGCCCCTTATCTTCCCCTAGTATACATTTAATTCAAAACTTCTAAAAATCATATCTTGCACATACTTTGGCCAAATTTGGCATGTTATATATGAATTTGATCCTCTCGACAAGATCTATCCAATGATGCTAGTTTCATTAATTGATTTTGTTCGAAGTTCCACTGATATGCTAAGAATGATCCCTTTGATGTCTTTTATATGTTTCAACCTATTTAATGCATCACATATGATCTTTAGTCTTTCATAGACCCTGAAACATTAGACATTAACTCCCTGTTACTGTGATTGAGGACTTGGACTATCTAATGCACCATAATGTTTCATCTTGTCCTTTCATGATTAGCTTTGCCCTAAAATAACTCTTTTGTATTTTATTTTGATGCAAATCGTCTATATATGTGGTTTTCACCTAGCTTATCAGCATACCATGATTGAACTTCAAAATTAGTAGATACTAAGATCGTTTGTGCCATGATTGACTAGTACTTTATGCATCCTTGTCGTAAATACCTCTTGTGTACCTTGATATGCCCTAATTTGAAGTGTTTATGTAAGGAGTGGGACCCGATAGGGGATCCACTCAAATGGTATAATATAAAGAGGCATGTAAAAGTAAAGAAGTAGAAACAAAACTATTACAAATTTACGTGATGTTCATTTACAATTGCTCCTCACCTTAAAAGGTGGTATGACATAATAAAAAGGTATACATCTAAAGCCAGTTGTAGAGGGAAACTCGACTATTCCAAGCTATCCTTAATTCCACGACATGTAGTTGATCTTCTAGAGTCCTTGTCTTCTAATGTATGTAAACTTGGGTGGAAGGGAACATCACCCAGAACATAGGTAACAACATATAGGTCAGCAAAGATCTGAGTATGTACACATAATACACATTTTGAACATTATATAGGGTTATAAGTGCAAAAGAGATGTTCCCACAAGAAGGGGGGCTATTTTCAATTAGGTAAGTCTAAGATAAATATAACAAGAGAAATGAGGCATAAAAAGTTCAGATTGCAATCATGAGAATAAAAATGTCTTGCCACAACAATTAACCACAATTTAGTTTAATACAATAAACATTTGCATGCATAACAATGTAGACTAAATATACCTAAAACAGGGCCATAACACCATAGGATCATGGCCTAAAAGAAATAAGTGTGGGAACACACACCCCTGGCAGAATACTCACGCCCTATATAAGTATGGTTGTACGTAAGTACGACTATTCTAGATATTCTAGTCAAACATGTAGCATGCATAAAATAGAGAGGCAAGACTAGAATTTCATTCATTTTTTTATATTAAGGCAATCATAGAAAGTGGAGTCAAGGAACCCATATAAACAAGGTAGTCCAAATACTACATGGATAAAATGAGTCAACATTAAGAAATGTAAATATCCAAGAAATTAGATTTTCATTAGGAATAACAGTTCAAAAGATGCCTCTTTAAGAGAAAGTAGGTTTTAGTAAAATAATGTTCAAAATAAAATAGAGGATATACATACCTTATGATCAGGCATACATATTCAGTATCACCTCCTAGGCTTAGGGTCAAGGTTGTCCCAACCTAGTCACAATATATGTGCATTCAATCAATATAAATCACATTGAATTCATTACTTAGAAAGAGAACCTATTGTAAGTTGGAAATCTGATTATGAAACCTATCCCATTAAATCATTCATTTTTTTATTCCAAAAATGTATCTAAGTATATTATTCAGACCTACTGATAATTACTTATGGCTTTTACAAGGTTAAGAAATTTCCTTATTAAAAATGAATTCAATTGTGAAATGACTACGTTTCCCTTGAAGGAAAATGTGAAGTCAAAACACAATGTCACGCGACTATAGTGGGATCAAAAGCATGGGGTTCTGGGGTCAATAGGGTCAAACAAACCAAGATCCATATAATGGCCTCCTAGGCGTGACATGGAAACCACATGCACCATGGGCAAGATTAGGCTTTCATCCCAGGGATTCATCTCCCTGTGTCTCACGCCATTAGCCTCATGCTAGAGCTCGAAGTGTGGAAGTAATCATTGGAGTCAGACCTCCTTGAGCAGGGGAGACCTTCCCCCATGCTCTGCTTCAATGTGATGGAGGCGAGGTGCCTTCTTAGTTTCCTTGAGGTTGCTGGAATAGCAAGAAGAACACGCCCCAACGAGGAGGTGGCAAAATAGGGAGTTCAAGAACTAAACTCCATTACACAGGTGCCAAGTTTTCCCTCACATGCCCATAACACGACTGAGAGTTCCTCATGCCACGAAGGATGCAAGCGCACCCCATACGACCCTGTAGAGGTTGGCATAGTTGTTGCCTTGCCCCATGGTGGTCAAATCAGGAAAGAAGATGGAGTGGGGAAGACCAAAGCTATGCTGGTCAAACACTTAATATGAGGGTCCAACAACATCCCAACATCAATCATGAGTGCATCTCGATCAATCTCCAGCTTTAAACAAGTCAAGGCACCCAAAAACCCCTTCCCCGACAAGGATTTAAGACCACGGTAATGGTTGTTCTAGTCGTTTGAGCAAACCAGGATAAAAAGTGACAAGACATGTATACAAAATGAAAGAGAAAAGATCAGGGGTGGTTACCTCGCGATCAATTACTTTGAGGTGATCCATATTGCCACTATGTCTATCTTCACACTAGAGAAGAAGATTGATTCCAACAACACCACTCGCTATGACATGAGGTGAATTGATAAGAGAGATAGCTTCAGGGCAGTGTGTCAGACATTTCTGGATCATTAGGGATGATGACTAAGTGCTAGGGCAAAGTGATTTGGGGAGTCGAGGGAAAGATAGTGATGACTTCATAAGGGCTAGAAGGGTGTTTCCTATTTAGACTATCACACACCACAAGTAAAGGATCATAGGACTTAGAACCGTGAGTGGAGTTTGCCGACAGAGAACTAGCAGAGATCATCTGACTGAAACGGATGAAAGAGAGTGAGGAAGCCCACTGGGTTGAATACGTCAGCCGCTCGTGAGGAAAATGGAGGTAGGGGACGACCTAGTCCCCCTACCCGACTACCCAGTGACCCAGATACCCAATCCCAATCCATGTGAGCATGACAAAAATTCAGGCCCAGACTTTGGTCCCCAAATGGCGTGTCCTATGATTAAAATGACTTAATTTTATCAAACTTACATCTCATATTCTAGATTACTGTTAGGGGTGTATTTGAGCTTCGATTAAGACCAAATTTGGTGATTTACATAAATTAAGTATATTCAAATTTAAAGTTTGAGATTATTTATGTTAAAATTTTGTCATTAAGCATTAATTACTCAATTAATGTCATAAACTTAACCTAATGGTCAACTATGGTGAAATTTTGAGTTATTTCCAATTATCTAACTCTAGGATCCTTGGCTGATACAAGTCATTCAATTATGACTGATAACTCAAGTTTGTTATTACTATTCACCAATGACCCATGAAATTATCAGGGTCATTACATCCTATAATTTCATATCCATGGGATACTAATAGTCAACTAGGGTTAGACAATCCCGACAAGGTATAAAGTATCCTAAAGTAAGAAATTTTGTGTACTAAAAGATATTTATTTTCAAAAGGGGCAAGGAGGGAGACATGAAGAGATTGGATAACAACATATTTGAGTGGGGCCTAGAAGAATGGAGGATCAACCTATATTCCTAGGATTGAGTATGTTACGAAACTTCACCCCTTAAAGAGGATTTCATCTCCGAAATCCATCCATGTTTTAGGGAACACAATAAATTCTGAGTTGTAATTAAGGTATACTTAGTTCATTTTTGCTTTAGTTTGTTGTGATCACAAGGGAAGGGTGTACGCCCTTTATTATTTACATCCTCGGTGTGTCCAACCTAGTTCCTAGAAAGGCATAATCCATGCCATTATTTTTAGGAAATATGAAGTGTGTGGGTATTATGTTCAAGTTTTATATGTCGATCAATCAATTATTATTATTTTTACCTAACTTAGTACTTTACTCAACTTAAGAACATTTTTTGAAGATAAGGAAAGATACCCTATGAAATTTATTATACCTATCAAAGTAACATTTATGGTGGTATAATTATCAAGGTTCACTCACTAATCCTTGTTTGGGGGTAGCTACATGTATTTGACACTACTACGAGTTACCCAATTATAAGTTATTGCAATAACTTAATTATGATTACTCCTTAAGTTGAGATACACTCTGAGTGTATAAGATGTTGGTATGTATGCCCTGAGAGCCAATCATAGGATGATTGATGGGATACATTAAGATTGATTTGATAGAGATCAAAGGCAAGCTTCCAATTCTTTCTGGTTCAATCATATGAGATAATGATAGAACAGATTCAATGTCTAGAGAATGACAGTACTCAATGACATATGCTTTTAGGTTTATGACCTGAACGATGAGATCATATGGATGATAAGAGTTTGTAAATTCTTGTTATGTCCCTAGTCGGATGTCATTATGGAAGGTAGATAGACAACAATGACACACAAGACTAGATTGTGGTGTTGGTTGATGACAAAATCTCATCAGTCATGATATGGAGATATCAAACCAAATGCATAGGTACTTGTTAGAGAACAAGTTTACCAGACAGACCCACCGTGAGTTTGATACATGGAACCATGACATGGTAGTCACAGTTAGTTCTCACAGTGACGATGGTGAGTGTGATTCTTTGACCTAAAATCACTACACTCAACACATGTGATTGGGCACACTTTGACATCATCAAACACAGTCCTAAAACAAGGATTGTTATAAAGGTAATGATTGGGTGGCTTCGACACATGGGGCTTTTGAGGGGTAAGTGATAAATATGGGATTTGTACCTCCTGAGGAGTTTGATATCCATGGCCACTTGATGAGTAGGATTGATATAGGCATGCACATGCATGTGTGAATCAATATGTGATATTGATGTCATACATATCTCCTCCAATCTACTTTGAGATCAAGAAAGTGAATGAACGTTGACAGGATGACTGTTCCATGCCTTGAGTTCATTCGAGATATCAGTGACAAAGGAATTATACATTCACTGTAACACCATTCACAGATTGTAGGATTGAGAGTTGTTATCCAACTTTCTATTTCACTTGGGTAGCACTGATGTGTGACTAGGCACCGCTCTTTGCTTGTGAAGTCATAAGTGTTATGGACTTTCACTGCCAACATGAAATGGACCTGCAGGGTCACACACATAGGATTTAACCTGGAAGAGGATTTTATCCACAAACAATGTTTAGATTGATTACTAAAGGAGTTTAGTAGTTCAATTAACACTTAGTTGATTGATAGCTCAAAATCATAGTGTTCAAGGTGTTGGACCAATTGATTAGAGTATCAAATTGATTGAAACTGTGATTGACTGATTTGCACAAGTCTGTTGCCCCAACCGATCGACTCATGAGATGAACTGATCGGCTCAGGTTGGTGAATCGATCGGCTCAACTAGTGAACCGATCGGCTCATGTGCAATGAACCGATCGGCTCAAATGTTGAACCGGTCGGCTCATGTGACCAACAGAGATTGTTTGGAAAGTCAATTTTGCAAATACAATTTGTTTCACTTCTACAAATTCGATTTGGACAAGAATTAATATTTGATTAATCAAAGACAAATTTGAAAGTCAATTTGAGTTGGATCAGGACCACGAACCAATCGACTCATGTGATGAACTGATCGGCTCAAGTGTCCCAAATGATCAGTTCAGGTGTGAACCAATCGATTGAGGTCACCAAACAATCGCTTCAGGGTTGAAATGACCGGTTCAGCTGGCGCAAATTGGTTGTTTTGGGGAAAATCTCAAACCCTTCTACTTCTGCATTAATCCTGCATTGCCCGGGGTAGAGAACCCTGTCCCATGACCCTCATATATATATAGGGGTAGTGGGGGCTTCTCAAAACAACAACTCAGTGCACCAGTTACTTTGTAAAGTTGTCGTTCTCTCTGGTTTTGGTAATCGAGAGAGAGCCCGAGCAAGTGCTACCCGATAAGGGAGGCACAACAAGGGAAGACAACTGCAGAAAGTGACTGGTGACAGGAGAGTGTGTCAGTGGCTAGTGTGCCGATAGGAGGGTGTGACTCCTTCCAATTCCTTATGGGATAAGGAGATCGGAGTTCCAGGTGGTCCGTGTGGACTACTTTAGAGGCGGGAGACTTCTGCCGCTCGGAGGACAACTATCAATCCTGACAGTCCCGGTGAGACCAGGAGCTGACAATCCGGTGAGACCAGGAGATGCACAGACACTGTCCAAGACTGGAGGTGAAGACCACACAAGCCGCGAGGTAACGTCACCGAGCAAGCCTCGGGACAAGGTACGCCTCCACAAACCATCCTTCCTATTGTATAGACATTGACGCATTTCCTTTGTTCTGGGTTTGGGAGGAGATTTTTTTTATTTTCAATGCCTTCTCTGTCTCCCCTAAAAACCCAACAGTGATATCAGAGCCACATCAACTGCTCTATACTTTAGGATTATCGATGTGATCAATTTTGGTTTGTCGCCTTTATTTATTGCATACGATGTGAATAAAATTGGCTTTATGCATGTACAATCCTAAATCCACAAATCCCAATATTCATATATGATATGTAATATTAATGCACTTGATACACGTCGCCCTTAAACGAGTTTTGTGGTGGATGTATAGCGTGGTTATGGCCAATAAACCCTATGTATGTGTGCTTGGTTGTATGTGGTTGCTTGCATCTCGGTCTGTGTACCGATTCCCTATCTCCTATTCCTGATGTAACTCGAGATAACTCGATATTTCTTTCCTACCTTTACTCCCCCCGAATGTAACACAGGGTTTCCCAATTCAAATGTAAAATAGGATAGGATTTTATTTCCTATTATGTCAAAGAATGGCGGATAACCTAAAGATAACTAAGACAATCAGTTCAAGGTGTGAACTGATCAGTTGGCGATCCAGACGATCGACTTGAGGAGCGAGATGACCGGGTGACGACATGAAGAGATGCACGATGACCAGGCGAACTGATCGGTTGGAGGAGCCAACTGATTGGTTGGTGGCACCCAGACGACCAGCCTGATGGCGAGCCGATCAATCATGGAGATGAGTTGATCAAACCCAGTAAAGGCAAAGCACAAAGTTCATCTTGTACAGGTTGCATGTGATGTGGACCTAGATGATCGTGATTTCTCTTGGCTCGAAGAATCACATTAGGATGGCCATAATCATCGCCTTTATCATTTCACATGTTTTATGTGGGATATAGCATGTATATGATACATACTATGTATTGTGGTGATTGGATATATATATGTACCTATAAAACCAAATCCCTCATTAAATATTAAAGTTTTAGATGCCTTCCAAATGCTACACACGTGAAAAGCTTGATCGGACAAGTGTGGGCACACCCTAGTGTGGTGCACCGTCTATCTCGTGGAAGCGTGAAGGATGGATATGTGGGTCTGTCCTAGCAGGGTGCATATTCATCGTGTTGGCTTTGGGTCAGACTTAACAAGGTGACCTAGATAGGATCTAGCACCTTGAGGCATGGAGGTGATCATGGCAAGGAGTTTCATATGACATCTTTCAAGAGTTGCATATGATGCAATTGGCAAGAGTTGCCTACCTGGAAGATCTAAGTTGTGGGTGACAACCCTAGCTGGTCCATGACTCAGAGGATTTTAGGATCTTGACCCACTAGAAGATTGTACGCTGCAATCTTTTGAAGTGATGGTGAGGGCTATCAATTTGAACAAAAACAGTGGGAGCGATAATTAATTAAAGACCTAATTATATCGTCAACCTTTCAAATCAATCAAATAAGTCAAAATTGAGTTTTAGACTAAACTGCATATATTTCCTTTTGTAGTACAAATGACAACAAACAACAATCACTTTTCGTTGTGATCGGTCCTTGAGAAGGACAAGCTGAATGGGACTAACTTCCACGATTGGTTTAGGACATTGATAATTGTTCTCACTCAAGAGCGAAAGCTCTATGTCTTGGATACTCCAGTTCCAGAGGAACCTGCTCCTACCGCACCAAAGGCAGAAAGAGATGCTTATAAGAAGCATTCTGATGATGCCATTGATGCAAAGTGCTTGATGTTGTGCTCCATGAACCATGAGTTGTAGAGACAACATGAGAACATGGGTGTCATTGAGATGATTCAACATCTCAAGAACATGTATGAAGATCAAGCACGGCAAGAGAGATATGGTGTCTCTAGGGAATTGTTCAAGTGCGTCATGACAAAAGGATATCCAATTGGTCCTCAAACACTCAAGATGATTGGGTATGTGGAGAACCTGATGATACTGGGATTTCCACTGAGCCAAGAGTTGTCTACTGACGTGATACTGCAATCGTTGCCAGAATCGTACAATCAGTTTGTGATGAACTACAACATGAACAACTTTGACAAGCCATTGACAAAGTTGTTAGGCATGTTGAGGACAGCTGAGACAAAGATGAAGAAGGACAAGCCTAAGTCTGTGATGATGATCAACAACAAAGGCAAGTCTAAGCGCAAGGGAAAGGGCAAAGCTAAGAAAGGTTCTGATGCTAGCCAACAGCCCAAGGCATCTTTAGCTCTCAAGGCCAAAGGAGGCGTGACCAAGAGAGGCAATTGCCACCATTGTCAAAATCCAAGACATTGGAAAAGGAATTGTCCACTCTATATGAAAGAACTAAAGAAGAAGGAGGCAACAGACGTCTCCACATGAAGGTGTCATGAAATAAACTTGTAACACTTTTTGAGGTATATGATACCAAGATATAAAGTGTAAAACACTCAATAAATGGGGCAAGTGTTGCCGCCATAAAATAGGAGTACTTTAGTTTATTTTCAGCCTTGAAGGCATGTAATAGAGTTATGAACTACTATTTCATATTTTCCAGTGGATAGAAACACTTTAATTTTTGCATATTGTATGACAATGATGGCAATTAATAAAGTTGATGTTTCTTTGTGGAATGCCTTATTTATCTTGTGATACTTGGTATGCATAAGATAAAATGATACCTAAAAGTTATTGATAACTCAAAAAATCAAATTCGCATAAATCATGAGAAATTCATTTCTAGTTTCCATATGATGGATAAATCTAGACACTTTTGGTTAGAGAACCAGTAAGAGACATGAATCTCTTAAACATGATTAATCAATATTCACTAGTGGTAGTAGGAGAATGATTATCCTATTAGGTATAATACATGTGATGCATTCACATACCTATTGGACCTAATGCTAATACTTCAAATGGTGTTTAGAGAAATACCAATATGGATATCTTGAAGTGTTCAAGAATATCATAGATGAAGTGCAAATTTGGTAAAGTGTTAATTCTTGATGAGATCAAGGAATGAAATACTTGAACCAAACATTTGAGAACCTTATGGGTGATTATGATAGTGTATCATAGTGAGCTCATGATTAAGGCATGGTGATGTCTAAATAAAAAAGGAGTCATACTCTAAGGAGTTAGAGGATGATTATCAAATAACTAATTTCTTCTTAAATAATGAATAGCCCACACTAATAAAGGACATTAAGAATCACAAGGAGTTGTGAGTTCTTATACACCTCTATTATCTATATGATGAGTTGGTCATTTGATGAGTCAACTATCCATATGAATATGAGGAACCGGATTTTGAGTTATGGTTTATGACCATTACATCCTAAATGACTTCCATGTGAACCACAAGGTATGACCTTGATGGTAGCACCCATTGGGATAAAATCCATAAGTACGAATGAGTCTTAAGCGTTAAGACACATGGATAACATTTTGAGAAGGATGATGCTTGTTGATTGCATATGGATACTAAAACTGCATTCCTATGAGGAATAAAACAAAGATGTGTACGTGACACAACCTATAAGGTTTATGAATCTATTAATGCAAATGAAGTCTATAAATTACAATGGACTAATCAATGTGATTGATTGAGTACAAGCAGCTCAATACTGGATCTTCACTTTATAATATAGTCAAAGGGTTTGACTGATATGTCAAAGATAAAGAAGGGATATGTGATTTAGTGGGAGCGTATTCACATTCCACATGTTGATGTGAAATGGAAATGTTCTAAGAATGGAAATCCAAAGTGGAAATTATCTTTAAGGAAGATAGAGATGTTTCCTATGTGATAGGAATAGAGATCTATAGATATAGTTCTCTAAAAACCTCTTAACTTGAAAAGAGAGAGCATACATTGGCAATCTATACTGAAGGGTTCAGTATGCATAGATTCAATGGGAGAAAACTTGTCCATGTTACATGGAGTTGCTATCCCAAGGCCAAGTGTCCAATTCTTATGAAGAATGGGAACACTAAGAATAGATATGGATCTATCATGTATGTAATCATCCCATCATACTGCATGTATGGACATAGCAAAATAAAGTGCATTCATCATCTTGTATGTAGGACATGACAATATGATGTGCTCATCCTGATAACTCGTATGTGGGACATGACGAGTGGATATCTGTCTAGTTCTAGTAAGGGTTACTAGAAGACCATGAGAACTTGATAAGTACTTGAGAAGTACTAGTTCTATGGAAATAACGAAGAATTCACTGTAAAGAGTTACACTTATGCGAACTTCTGAAAAGGACAAAAAAGTAATCACAATATATATATGAGATATATATAAAAGTGAATGTTTGTTAATGGAAACGTTACAATAAAGTTGTTTAAAAGGAATGGCTGAGTATCCGTGTGTTAGAGAACATTAGTGGATACTATATGGATCTGGAAGTTCATGAGATGAACTTATAGATATTCCGGTCATTGATGACAAGTAAGGAATACTTAGTCATGCAATGTGGCTAAAGGTTAGCAGAGGAATACTAGATCGCATATTATGACAAGTCCATCTCATACGTGTGATGTAGAACGAAGAGATGAGAGACATGCAGTTAATACCGACTTTGGCAAGGTGTTGCCATAACTCACTGCGTAAGCACTAGAGCATAGTAACATGTAGGACATGTTTGAAGATCACTATGAATATGATTCAAGGGTGATTGGCTCACAGTACAAGTGGGAGTCTGTTGGTATGTATGCCCTGAGAGCCAATCATAGGATGATTGATGGGATACATTAAGATTGATTTGATAGAGATCAAAGGCAAGCTTCCAATTCTTTCTGGTTCAGTCATATGAGATAATGATAGAATAAATTGAATGTCTAGAGAATGACAGTACTCAATGACGTATGCTTTCAGGTTCATGACCTAAACGATGAGATCATACAGATGCTAAGAGTTTGTACATTCTGGTTATGTCCCTAGTCGGATGTCATTGTGGAAGGTAGATAGTCAACAATGACACACAGGACTAGATTATGGTGTTGGTTGATGACAAAATCTCATCAGTCAAGATATGGATATATCAAACCAAACACATAGGTACTTGTTAGAGAACAAGTTTACCGGACAGACCCACTGTGAGTTTGACACATGGAACCATGACATGGTAGTCACAGTCAGTTCTCACAGTGATGGTGGTGAGTGTGATTCTTTGACCTGAAATCACTACACTCAACACATGTGATTGGGCACACTTTGACATCATCAAATGCAGTCCTGAAACATGGATTGTTATAAAGGTGATGATTGGGTGGCTTTGACACATGGGGATTTTGAGGGGTGAGTGATAGATATGGGATTTGTCCCTCCTGAGGGAGTTTGATATCCATGCCCACTTGATGAGTAGGATTGAGATAGGCGTGCGCACGCATGTGTGAATCAGTATGTGATATTGATGTCATATATATCTCCTCCAATCTACTCTGAGATCAAGAAAGTGAATGAACATTGACAGGATGACTATCCCATGCCTTGAGTTCATTTGGGATATCAGTGAAAAAGGAATTATACATTCACTGTAACACCATTCATAGATTGTAGGATTGAAAGTTTTTCTCCAACTTTATATTTCACTTGGGTAGCACTGATGTGTGACTAGGTACCACTCTTTGCTTGTGAAGTCATAAGGGTTATGGACTTTCATTACCAACATGAAATGGACCTGCATGGTCACACACATAGGATTTAACCTAGAAGAGGAGTTTATCCACAAACAATGTTTAGATTGATTACTAAAGGAGTTTAATAGTTCAATTAAACACTCAGTTGATTGATAGCTCAAAATCATAGTGTTCAAGGTATTGGACCAATTGATTAGAGTATCAGATTGATTGAAACTGTGATTGACTGATTTGCACAAGTCTGCTACCCCAACCGATCGACTCATGAGATGAACTAATTGTCTTAGGTTGGTGAATCGATCGGCTCAATTTGTGATCCGATCGGCTCATGTGCAATGAACTGATCGACTCAAATGTTGAACTTATCGGCTCATGCGACCAACGGAGATCGTTTGGAAAGTTGATTTTGCAAATACAATTTGTTTCACTTGTACAAATTTGATTTGGACAAGGATTTATATTTGATTAATCAGAGACAAATTTGAAAGTCAATTTGAGTTGGACCAGGACCACAAACCGATCGGCTCAAGTGTCCCAAACGATCAGTTCAGGTGTGAACCGATCGGTTGAGGTCACCAAATGATCATTTCAGGGTTGAAACGATCGGTTCAGATGGCGCAAGTTGGTTGTTTTGTGGAAAATCTCAAACCCTTCTACTCCTACATTAATCCTGCATTGCCCGAGGTAGAGAACCCTATCCCATGACCCTCCTATATATATAGGGGTAGTGGGGGCTTCTCAGAACAACAACTCAGTGCACCCGTTGCTCTGTAAAGTTGTCATTCTCTCTGGTTTTGGTAACCGAGAGAGAGCCTGAGCAAGTGCTACCCGATAAGGGAGGCACAACAAGAGAAAGACAACTGCAAAAAGTGACTGGTGGCAGGAGAGTGTGTCGGTGGCTAGTGCGCTGACAGGAGGGTGCGACCCCTTCCTATTCCTTGTGGGACAAGGAGATCGGAGTTCCAGGTGGTCTGTGTGGACTACTTCAGAGGCCGGAGACTTCTGCCGCTCGGAGGATAGCTGTCAATCCCGACACTCCCAGTTAGACCAGGAGCTGCACAGACACTGTCCAAGACTAGAGGTGAAGACCGTGCAAGCCGTGAGGTAACGTCGTCGAGCAAGCCTCGAGACAAGGTACACCTCCACAAACCGTCCTTCCTATTGTATAGACATTGACACATTTCCTTTGTTCTGGGTTTGGGATGAGAAATTTTTTGTTTCCGCTACCTTCTCTATCTCCCCTAAAAACCCAACATAAGAATCCACCCCTGTAAAGGATTAGTCTATAACTTATCTAATCATCCACATGGGAAACAAGGGTGGATCTAGGCCTTATACATCCATCACTTCTTATTACCACTCACTATTTCCTACTAGGTTTATGGTATCATGGTTGATCATACCAGTAAAGGTTTCAACACTAAAAGGTTTCTCTAATACTCAAACTTTCTTGTGGTGTGACTAGGTTTCAAAAATCCTCGATGAAATCTAAAAACTTTCTTTTGTACATATAATATACTAATAAAAATAAGTTTAGTGACAAAACCTTTGCGATGAAAATCCAAAAGTTGGCATCGAATTCGACGCGAGAACCAGGTCATCCACCTTCCAGGATAATACACATACACTATTATCCTATCATCACTCCATTCCACAAAAAGGGTCTAATTTCTCTAACACCTAAAATGGCATATGATTGCACTTCTATTATATGATCATAGAAAAGAGAAGGGTCTCTTATCATGCATGGTCAACTTCTATTAAAACATAATAAGGAACAACATACAACATTCCCCATGTCACTCTTAATCATTTCACATAGTCTCATCTCAAGACCTAAAAGAGCATAAGATTGTCCATTGTTATAGGGGAGATTTAGGATTATCATTATCCATGACAAGATGGTTTACAATTGTAGTGACTTAACCTACATAGTCAAGCTACTCATCTCAATCACCAAATAAACCAACTACACTACTTGGGATGGGAGAGATGGAAACTTAAGGACATCTACTAAAACTTATAGTTACCTCAACCATTCCTTATGTATGAGGCATAACATGCTCAATGAAGATGATATTCATCACTTAGATAGATAGATTTGGGTAGATCTCTGTTGGGATGTTCCATGTTGAAGGGTAAGGCATATATAACCATAACAAAGCTCAGTTCATCACCTATTATCAATGGATTCATCATCATGCTACAACTTATGTCAGAGTTATATGTTTATCACATGTACATGCTTCCATACATGCCTAGGTGCGCATTATGGACATGTTAAGACATGATGGAAAACAACAAGGAAAGGGTCCTAGGGAAATTAGGGCAATCCCATATATGAATGTTCAAGTCAACATACATTTTAGTCATGTACTATCGGTGCATAAGATGGGGAACTAGAATCAAATGACCAAGAGAGTCAAACCCTATTTAAGTTTGTATTTCATAAAGGGTGTATAGCCAACTAGGGTTCCCAAAAACTAAGTATTGACCACATAGTGGCTTGGGGAGTGGAACTCACCAAATTACATAGGGGTTTAAACTTTTTATTTATTTGTTATTTCACTACTTAGTATTTGGTACATCAACTACATGTGGAGGGTCATCTAACTACCTAATTAAGGAACAATTTCATGATAACTTTAAATAGTCAAGTTACTGACTGTTTTTGGCTCTGATACCATATTGTAAGGAGTGGGACCCGATAGGGGATCCACTCAAATGGTACAATATAAAGAGTCATGTAAAATTAAAGCAGTAGAAACAAAACTATTACAAAGTTACATGATGATTCATTTACAATTGTTCCTCACCTTAGAAGGTGATATGAAATAATAAAAAGGTATACATATAAAGCTAGTTGCAGAGGGAAACTCGACTATTCCAAGCTATCCTTAAGTCCACGACCTGTAGTTGATCTTCCAGAGTCCTTGTCTTCTATTGTACCTAAATCTGAGTGGAAGGGAACATCACCTAGAACATAGGTAACAACATAGAGGTCAGCAAAGAGCTAAGTATGTACACATAATAAACATTTTGGATATTATATAGGGTTATAAGTACAAAAGAGATGTTCCCACAAAAAGGGGGCTATTAGCAATTAGGTAAGTTCAAGAGAATTATAAAAAGATAAATGAGGCATAAAAAGTTGAGATTACAAGCATGAGAATAAAACTATCTTGCCACATCAGTTAACCACAATTTAGTTTAAAATAATAACATTTGCATGCATAACAATGTAAACTAAATATACCTAAAATAGGGCCATAACACCATAGGATCATGGCCTAAAAGAAATAAGGGTGGAAACACACAGCCCAGGCGGAATACACATGCCCTATATAAGTATGGTTATACATAAGTACCACTATTCTAGATATTCTAGTCAAACATGTAGCATGCATAAAATAGAGAGGCAAGACTAGCATTTCAATCATTTTTTCATAAAAAGGCAATCATAGAAAGTGAGGTCCAAGAACCCATATAAACAAGGTAGTCCAGATACTACATCGATAAAATGAGTCAACATCAAGAAATATAAATGTCCAAGAAACTAGATTTTCATTAGGGATAATAGTTCAAAAGATGCCTCATTAAGAGAAAGTAGGTTTTAGTCAAATTATGCCCAAAATAAAATAGAGGATGTACATACCTTATGATCATGCCTATATATTCAGTAACACCTCCTAGGCTCAGGGTCAGGGTTGTCTCAACCTAGTCACAATATATGTGAATTCAATCAATATAAATCACATTGAATTTGTTACTTAGAAAGCGACCCTATTGTAAGTTGGAAATCTGATCGTGAAACCTATCCCATTAAATCATTTGTATTTTTTATTCCAAAAATGTATCTAAGTGTATTATTTGGACCTACCAATAATTACTTATGGATTTATAAGGTTAAGCATTTTTCTTATTAAAAATGAAATCAATTGTGAAATGACCACTTTGCCCTTGAAGGGAAATGTGAAGTTAAAACGTGATGCCACACAACTATTGTGGGATCAAAAGCACGGGGTTCTGGGGTCAACAGGTTCAAACAAACCAAGTTCCATATAATTCCCTCCTGGGCGTGACATGGAAACCACATGCACCATGGGGGAGACTGGACTTTCGCCCCAGGGATTCATCTCCCTGTGTCTCGTGCCATTAGTCTCCTTCTAGAGCTCGATGCTCGGAAAGAATCATTGGAGTCAAACCTCCTTGTGCATGGGAGACCTTCCCCCGGGCTCCACTTCAATGTGATGGAGGTGAGGTGCCTTCTTAGTAGCCTTGAGGTCACCGAAATAGCAAGAAGAACACGCCTTGATGAGGAGGCGACAAAACATGCTGTTTAGGCATCAAACTCCATTATACAGGTGCCAATTTTTCCCTCACACACCCAGAACACAACTGGGAGTTCCTCAGGATACGAAGGATGCAAGTACACCCATTTGACCCTATAGAGGCTGGCATAGTTGCTGCCTTGCCCCACGGTGGTCAAATAAGGAAAGAAGATGGAGTGGGGAAGACTGAAGCAGTGTTGGTCAAACAATTGATGCGAGGGTCCAACAACATCCCAACATCAATTGTGAGTGCATCTTGATCAATCTTGAGCTTTAAACAAGTCGAAGCACCTAAAACCCCCTTCCCTGACAAGGATTTAATACAACAATAATTGTGGTGCTAGTCGTTCGAGCAAACCATGATGAAAAGCGACGAGACATGTATACAAAATGATAGAGAAAGGCTCAGGGGTGATTACCTCACAATGAGTTGATTTGAGGTGATATGTATTGACATTGTGCCTAGCTTTACACCAGAGAAGAAGATAGATTCTAGCAACACCAAAGAAGATAGATTCTAGCAACACCACTCACTATGACACGAGGGGAATTGGTCGGAGATATAGCTTCAGGGGAGTGTGTCAGATGTTTTTGGATCATTAGTGATGATGACTGAGTACTGGGGAGAAGTGATTTGGGGAGCGGAGGGAAAGGTAGCGACGAATTCATCAGGGCTAGAAGGGTGTTTCCTATTTAGACTAGCACACACCACAAGTAAAGGATCATAGGACCTAGAATCGTGAGTGGAGTTTGCCGATAGAGAAATAGCAGAGATCATGCGACTGAAATGGACGAAAGAGTGAGGAAGCCCGCTAGGTTGAATGTGTCAGCCACTCGTGAGGAAAACAAAGGTAGGGTACGAATCAATCCCCCTTACTTGACTACATGGCAACCCTGATACCCAATCCTAGTCTGTGTGAGAGCATGATGAAAATTCAGGCCCATACTTAGGTCCCCAAATGGCGTGTCCTATAATTAAAATGACTTAATTTTATCAAACTTACATCTCATATTCTAGATTACTGTTAGGGGTGTATTTGAGCTTCGATCAAAACCAAATTTGGTGATTTACATAAATTACTTATGGGGAATCCTAATTTATATTTGGATTTACAGTTTGAGATTATTTATGTTACAATTTTGTCATTAAGCATTAATTACTCAATTAATGTCATTAACTTAACCTAAAGGTCAAATATGGTGAATTCTGTTGAGTTATTTCCAATTATCTAACTCTAAGATCCTAGTCTGACACAAGTCATTCAATAATGACTGATACTCTGGTTTGATATTACTATTTACCAATGACCCATGAAATTATCAAGGTCATTACATCCTATAATTTCATGTCCGTGGGATACTAATAGTCAATTAGGGTTAAACGATCCCAAAAAGGTATAAACTATCCTAAAATAGGAAATTTGATGTACTAAAAGATATTTATTTTTAAAAGGGGCAAGGAGGGAGACATGAAGAGATTGAATAACAACATATTTGAGTGGGGCCTAGAAGAATGGAGGATCTACCTATATGCTCAGGATTGAGTATGTTACAATTTAAGACTTATGTAGTTTGGATCCTTTTTCTTATGCTAAAGTGAATCCCTAATATGAAAATCTTTAGGTTTACTTCCAAATCAATCCTTGAATGACTTGTAAGATGTTTTACCAAGTAGTATACTCATATGCATCTTTGACTTCATGTAGCACACTTATGCCATGTAGCATGTTCTAAATGCACACATCGATTGTTGTGACCTAATCTTACTATATCATAATCTAATGATGTACATGATATCTTAAAGACTTAAAATTAGTAGAATCATCATATCTTAAATCTACATCCTAAATTGATCTACTTAGTGCTTCTATGGCTTGTAAATGTATAATATTGCATGAATTGACCTAGACTAGTTGTGATCTTGTATGTTTAAACAATGATGATAATCTAAATCTCATGCTTACTTTACTCCTAAATCAGATTTTATCTCAATCTTATATCACTTAAAATGTGTATGGTTTGCTTAGGACTTAACGTTGATACTTATGCCATGATTGAATTGATTACATGTTCATATGGAACTTTGGACCTAAGTTCATCTATTTTGAACCCAGTTCTAGGGGAACATCCACATGACTTATATCATGGTTACCTTAATCAACCTAGTGATTTAAGACACCATTCTATATCTTTCTTTGTAAGGTTCCCATGCTTTTGATCATGACTAAAAATCTTACTCATGGTTTATGAATTTCTCTTTACTCACAAGGTAAGTTTTCCCTCTTGATCCTCACTAGTACATAACCGGCCTTTAGTGTCAGTTTTTTAAGGCCTTTAGTGTCGGTTTCTAAGAGACACCTATGTGGGCGCCGCTAAAAGCCCAACCGTTGCGCGTCGGTTCTCAAGCCGACGCCACAACCCTTCGTGCGCCACCAAAAATGCACCGAAAATGCGCCAACATGAGGTATATGCGTCAGTTATTAGGTTCGAAACCGACGCGATATACCTTCGCACCACAGAAAGGGCGCCATCTGGGGCACTATCGACGTCGGTTTATTAGTGATAACCGATGCCATCTCACCCGCTGCCACGGCCGTGCTGACCAACACGGCCGTGGTGTCTGGCCTCTAGGGAAATCGACGTCGGTTACTAGTAGGGCAACTGACACTGTTAACATATGTCGTCAGTTTAATACAAATATCCGATGCTTGTTTTATGTCTGGTCCGCTGCCACAGCCGTGCTAGCCAGCACGGCCGTAGTGTCTGGCCTCATTAGGGAAATCGACGTCGGTTACTAGTATGGAAACTGACATTGTAACCATATGTCGTCGATTTTGTTCAAATAACCGACGCCTATGTTTTTTTTCTGTCAGTCTGCAGACCTACTATGGCTGGTCGTAGGATGAGAAACCTGCAGTTCAGTTATGAACTGCAGGTTTTACGACATCCATTGATATCAACCAACAACAGATCACAAACCTACAAAATTAACATGATGGTCAATATTATATATATGTGATTCACACTCATGTATAAGTATATTAAATTAATATTTTTTTTTCATCACACGCATGTAGAAACCAGTAGAAACCTATAGTTCCATTTATTTCATCTCTTTTCACATTCAGACACATGTAGAAACATTCTTGTATTGATGATTTTCACACACAATTCATAAAAATTCATTCACATTCACACAAAATTAATTATGAGAACAAAGTTATTCTTTATTCATCATTGTCATCATTGTCAACAAAGTCATATTGAAAGAGCCATGAAACAGCAAAAGAAGCCACAATGAAGGGAATCATGATACAAATACAATACATAAAGTGCATCACACACAAGTGTTTCAGATTCATATAACAACATGATAGACTAACACATATATAGTGCATAAGAACAGCAACGCCGAATTTACATACAACACTATAGCTTAGTACATATATAGTGGGACTAAGGTGACGATCCCACCTGCTAAAACAGGTTACCGAAAACTACATGTTACGACTGGGAGGTCGTGATTCAACAACCGTATTTATTAGAAAGAGGACAAACAGATTTCACCACGAGTTAACATTGAAGAAGGTCTACTAATCTACACTGAGCTAAACAAGTTTATCAATATATACTGATAAACTTGTTTAGCTCAGTGTAGGTTAGTAGACCTTCTTCAATGTTAACTCGTGGTGAAATCTATTTGTCCTCCTGCTAATGCATACGGTTGCTGAATCACGACCTCCCAGTCATAACATGTAGTTGTCGGTAACCTGTTTCAGCAGGTGGGATCGTCACCTTAGTCCCACTATATATCTATATAACCTTAGTGTGGGATGCTTTCTTTCTCTCCGACTGTTGCGCTTTGGATTTACAAAGCAATGTCGATGGCCTGCATAGCTATGTCATGGCCATCCTGCATAGCCTGTAGTCTTTGGCGAACGCCTGCAAATTAAATAGAATTGCTATCAACTAGTATCCTAAAAATTTGATAAAAAACACACTTACATAATATAAATTATAAATGAACATATAGATACAAACCTCATGGATATATTCTTAAAACTTACATTGTCAGGTGGTGCAAGCACGTCCTCACCCTCATGGTGATCATCATCACGGTCATCATGGGAACATAATAAAAATATAAACATCCATGCCTCTAATATTGTGATCTTTTATTAATTAACAATCCTTCATTATGATCCCCACAAACATACACGTCATTGTGATCCCCAACTTCAATGTTTGGTGGTGTTGGCAACCCAACTGAGAATGGATTGGAGTCATCATACTTATCATAGTAGTCTTCTTCATCTATAGGATCTTCAATGAACTATCTTTTACCATGAAGAACAACTGACCATTTATCATTTGCAGGATCATCGATATAAAATACTTGTTTTTCCTATGATGCCAATATGAATGGTTCACCCTTCTCGCCAATCTTTTCAAAGTTCACTAACGTAAAACCCAATTCGATCATCCACTATAACTCCTTTATTGTTGTCAACCCAATTACATTTAAAGAGCGGAATTCTGAAATCTACATAGTCAAACTCCCATATGTCTTCAATGACACCGTAATATGACATTTTAGCTTCACTTGGACATTTATCCTTTACACTTGCAAAAAACAATGAAGACGCTTGAAGGGTGACCTTGCTGTTTTGGACGACACTCTTATCATCTTGACGCTTTGTGTAATATGAGAAACCATTTATGTCAAACCCTTCATAAGACATAACATTCAATTTTGGTTTAAAGGTGAGGCATTTGATGGTTTCAATAACATTATCTGGTGTTTGAGATAGTTAATGTAAGACTTTATCTTCAAACCACTTAATAAATGTCTTGTTATGCTCTCTAGCAAGCCACATTGAATTGGATCGAGGATATTGTCTCTTGATGAAATTGGTATGTTCCTCAATATAAACACTCACTTCTTCGATGTTGTGTAAAATATACAAGTGACCTTGCTCCAACTGCTCACGGCTGATTACTTTCACCCGTGATCCCAAAAATCCTTTGCCAAAATGCTCCTCAATATTCTTGTCATTCACGGGAGCGTCATAACCACTCAGAAAGTCATTGCAAAAATCCATAATCTCTCTCGCCACATAACCCTCAATAATACTCCCTTCAGACCGATAACGGTTTCGAACATCACCTTTAAAAATGCTCATGTATCGTTCAAAGGGATACATCCAATGCAAGAAAACTGGTCCCAACATTTTCACTTCCCTAGTCAAGTGGACAACAAGATGTACCATGTTATCAAAGAACGACGGAGGAAAATACATCTCAAGCTGACATAGGGTAACAACCACTTCTCTTTGCCAAATTATTGAGAGTATCAGGGTCAATAACTTTGCTGCACAGACTGTTGAAAAAGAAACAAAGTTTGGTGATTGCAAACCTTACATGCTTCGGCAATATAGATCTAATTTCCACAAGCAATATTTGTTGCATTAGAATGCGACAATCATGAGATTTAAGACCTATCAACTTCAGATCTTTCATTGATACCAATGTACGGATGTTGGATGAGTAACCCTGTGGCACCTTAACATTTACCAAGCATTCACAAAATGCTTTCTTCTCCTTTCTAGACAACGTGTAACAAGCGTGTGGTAAGTATGTTTTCCGATCGCTACTAACTACTTCTGTTAATTCTGTCCTTGTTCCCATTTCATGTAGGTCCATTCTGGATTTTATCCCATCTTTGGTCTTACCTGGTATATTCAACAGAGTACCGATGACGCTATCACATACATTTTTCTCAACATGCATGACATCGATACAATGCTTGACTGTCAAAGAACTCCAATAAGGAAGATCCCAAAATATCGACTTCTTCTTGAATAAAGACTTGTCACTCCTTGTGGCCATCGTACATTGTGATCTTTTACCAAATTCATTGGCGATGTCTTTCACTCTTTCATAAACATCCTCCCCAGATATAGGTTTAGGTGCACTACGTTCCTCATTCCGTCCATTGAATGCTTTGCGCAACCTACGATACAGATGAAATTTTGGAAGAAACCTTCGATGAGTAAGATATAAAATCTTGCCGCCGTGTTTTAGTCATATTGAATTAGTGTTCTCTTCACATATAGGACACGCTTTAGATCCTTTGACACTATATCCAGACAAATTCCCATATGCTGAAAAGTCATTCACAGTGCAAAACAACATAGCGTGCAAACAAAATGTCTCTCTTCGTGAAGCATCATAGGTCATCACACCTTCACCCCAGAGTTTCTTTAAGTCATCAATCAGAGGTTCAAGATAAACATCGATATCATTTCCAGGTTGTTTAGGGCCCGATATCAACGACGACAACATAACGTACTTATTTTTCATACACAACCAGGGAGGAAGATTGTATATAACAAGCATGACTGGCCAAGTGCTATGTTGGCTTCTCAATGTCCCGTATGGATTCATCCCATATGTACAAAGCCCAAGTCTTAGATTCCTGTCCTCTTCACCAAATTCAGGGTACAATAGATCAATATTCTTCCACTGTGGGGAATCATACGCATGTCATAGGATCCCATCATTATTTTTCTTAACTTCTGCATGCCACCTCAAATTCTTTGCATCTATAGGATTGGCAATCAAGCATTGAAACTGTGGTATTATAGGTAGATACCACAACACCTTGGCGGGAGAACCAGTTTTGGACGCACCACATTTTGAACAATCTTTCAAATCCACATAGTCCTTTTGAAATAATACACAATCATTCTTGCATGCGTGTATCTCCTTGGCCTCCATTCCCATTGGGCACAACAATTTCTTTAACCGGTATGTTGAGATCGGCAGCTCGTTTCCTTCAGGAAGAATTTCTTTCAACAAAGACAACAATGATGTGAAGCTTTTGTCACTCCATCGATTGTCAGCTTTCAGTTTATACAATCTGAACACAGCGCTAAGCTTCGTAAACTTACAACCCTTTTATAATGGTATCTCAGCATCATGCACAATGTTTCTAAACATGGGAGGTGGATCAGTGTGCTCTACCCCACAACTATCCAGCATCGCATCAACGATGTCTACTGGAACTGGTTCATTCACATCTATGTCATCGGAGGCAATTTCTTCTTCCACACAAGCACTGCTATCGACATCCACTGGTTTTAGGTTTGAAATCTCTCCATGCCAGTGCCATTCTGTATAGCCTTGTACAATCCCGTTGCACATGACATGACTTCTGATTTCGTCACTAGTACTGACTTTCAAGTTGTTACCGCAATGCCTACATGGACAGTAGAACCTATCTCCAGGTTGTTTCCTATCTTCCTCGGCAAATCTAACAAACTGATCAAGACCAGAAATAAACTATAGGGTGCAACGATTGCGAATGGACATCCATGATCTATCCATTCTATGATCAAAGAGAAAATAAGTATATATTACAACAAGATTAGGGTCTAGGGTAAACAGATTAGAGTTTATGGTTAAAACATTAGGGTTTATACATGTGATTTCATTCTTAAATGTGTACCACCTATCCCATTCTTGAACACCTAATCTCACTAGTAAGTGTATAATGTGTATTGGGTTTTCAAGAAAATTTCGGCAGCATTTCCCCACTGTTCTCCAAGTACATATGTACTTAGAGAACAAATGGGGAAATGCTGCCAACATTTTCTTGAAAACCCAATACACATTATACACTTACATCCTAAGTGAGATTAGGTTTTCAAGAACAGTCTCAAACCAGGGACTATCCAAGATTTACTCCTAATGAGTAAATCTTGGATGGATTTTTAGGCCAACAAATACAACACGAGTTCCTTGTTCACAACCCCATTCAACACACAATTTCTTATAAAAACATTTGTGGACAGCCATAACAACATATCAATGCTTCCTAAATTAATCAACATTAATAGCTTATGAATGTTTAGATGCATTTATACTACCAATTCCTAGGGTTTACTGAATTAGGTCAAGCATGAGGATTAGAAGCACAAATATATGCAAGCACAAGATTTATTCATATCCTAGGTTGACTTACAATAGAAACATCTAAATAAGTAAACTCAAAACATTAGATAAATAAATATAACCAGTAGATAAACAAATACAAAGCAATAGATAAAAAGTACATCTCAATTGATAAACAAATATAAATCAAGAGATGATTAAATAATTTTAAAAAGTAGATGAATAAATCAAGGGATGTTTACCTCTGTTTGAGCCCAGTCGGGCGTCTTGCTCTGGAGCAGGTACAGAGGGCGAGACGGATGGGTGCACGTGGAAGCCGAACGGGCAGGCCGAGCGGGTAGGTGAGCGTGGAAGAGCAGTGAGCAGGCAGAAGGCCGGAGAGCTCCTGAACCGTAATGGAAGTGATCATTGAAAAAATACTAGACAATCATATTTTGTTTCATATGCAATGTTCAATTTAAATAAACACTCCCTTAGAGGATCTAATATTAGGCACAAAGTCATGTCTTAAATACTCTGGAAAAATATATATTGATTCAAGATCACAACTCCCATGCAGGTAGACATCAAATCCACTCTTAACAATGTATTAAAGGACTAATCAAGTAAAAATGACACCAATATTAGAGTCGGGTCAGACAAGAACCCTACAGAAATCAACATTGGATAGAATAAATGAAGATGGAGACCAGACTTTACGGTACTCCTAGTTGCAATAGCACACACATAGAAACCAGTAGATCATTCACAGTAGAAACAGAGATGGAGACCAGACTATAAGGTACTCCTACAGGTCACACACATAGCACACACGTAGAAACAGAGATGGTTCCATTACCTTTGATTGGCCGGAGCAGCAGCGGAAGCAGTGGTGGCGGCGGAAGGCAGAAGGAAGGCGGAGTCAGAGTTGGAGCAGTTAGAGAGCAGGCCACCGGAGTTGGCCGGAGCAGTAAGAGAGCAGGCCGTCAGAGGTGCCGGAGCAACAAGAGAGCAAGCTGCCAGAGTTGGCAAGAGAGCTGTTAGAGAGCAGGACGTCGGAGAGCAGGAGACCAGGCCGCTGGAGTAGCGAGCGGTGAGCAGCAGGTGGTCGGCGGCGAGCAAGGAGAACGACCAGCAAGCGACGAGCAGTAGGTGGCCGGCGGCGAGCAAGGAGAACGGCCAGCAAGCGGCGATCAGCAGGTGGCCGACGGCAAGCAAAGAGAACGACGACGACGAGCAAGGAGAACAGCGACGGTGGGTAGAGGCACGGAGGGAGTCTGCTTGCTCATTGCCGAAATCGCCAGACCCTAGCCGATTGCAACATAGAGAGAAAGGGGAAGAGTCGGGCTCGCTCGCGCGATATTAAGTTAACCTTCAGTGTCGTTTATTCAACAAAACCGATACATAACACTAACGGTGTCGGTTAACAACACAAACCGACACCTGTTCCCCATGATAATCGTCGATTTTAACTAGAAAAAAACTAACATCTATCTACATATACCGATTAAAAAATTGGTTCTCGATTAATGACCATAGGCGTCGGTTTTTTTAAATCTGACGCTCAAAGGGTGTGAAAAATTTCCCGTGAAGAGCGCGGGAAAACCCATAAGTGTTGGTCATTGTTGTAAAACCGACGATCAAAATGTGCCCAATTTCTATTTCGTGAATAACCTTTCGTCATCAGTTTATTAGTTAATGACCGACGCCATATGTTAAATTTTTGGAGGTAATTTTTCTTGCTGGAAATTTTGGATTTGGCGGTTAATTTTCGGCGTCAGTTTTTTATTAAGTAACCGACACTGAATAAAAGTGATACCCGTGTCTGATCGTCCTTCACAGATTGATGTCAGTTTATTTTATAAACCGACGCTGTATTGTTTAGGTGTCAGTGTATTTATGAAATCGACGCCTTTAAAAGTGACGTTATAAGCCATTTCTATAGTAGTGGCCTACTATGATATTGGCTTGCTTGTATGTATGTTAGTATGAATGCTTGGCTACTTCCTTACTTGGTTGAGCTATTGTTCCTATGATTACTACTTTCATGTTTGAGTATTTTATGTTGACAAACCTTGAATATAATACGCAGAAGTACATTATGCAACCTAATGTTGACATAATGGATAAAGGAACCTAAAACATGAGTTGTATAAAATGATGTCGTTAAGTGTCCTTGTTTTGTTTCTTATTCTTGACTATGATAATGTTTGTAGACAAGCAAGTTTTGTATTACTGTTAAACTTTTTACATGACTTTTCATGGCGTACTTAATGGTTTAGCATTAATATGTTCTATTTATCGAGTTGTAGTTACCAAATGAAGATCCGCTGTACGCAAGGCTCTAAGCTCTGAAATGAAGTACAAATGGGTATAATTGAATCTAGAAATGGGTACATATCTCTTACCCCCTTATTTAATATCTTGTTGTTATTGCTTCTACACATATATTGCATGTGTGAAATATTTGTGCCATTTTACGGAATGACACCCAAGTCCACTCACATTTGGCTATGTAGCCATTAAGAGTGTGGACTAGGGTAACAAACAGTTCTGTGACACCACCCTTGCACTAGTATTCCGTGACCGGGAGCTAGTTTTCGATGGGACATTTTGGGCCTACACTGAAGTGGGAAATGACTATGATGCCTTATAGTTGAGCCTTGATGAGGACGTCAAGGGTTTAAGTGGAAGAGATTGTGGACGGAGATGGAGGGTGTATTAAATACATAGAGAGAAGAAGTGGATGGAAAAAGAACATGACACAATAAATCATACTACTTAATTTAATATGCATTAGATTTGTACTGTTTACTTAAAAAGGTATTTAATTTTAAAATACTCACTATCTGATATATAAATATATAGTACATAAGTAGTATTTATATATGTCTATAATTGAAAAATGATATATAATATATATACACATGTCTATCATTCTTTAACACTTATACTAGTAAAATTTTAAATTTAAGTTTGTTATGTTCTTAATGATTTTTATCGCTAATAAAATGTACTTGTATTTTACTCCGCTCCATCTCATGTGAAATTTTTTCAACTTCTACATTGTGTGTACACTTTCTTTTATAACACTACAGAGTCTCTTAGTATTCGGTCTTTGTGTTGGATCAATGTTTGAGTAGAAGAGTGGGTAGAACAACTTGTTCTCCATATCACTACTTTGTTTTTATGATATTATAGATCATACACCCTTCTCTCATATCACACAGAATATTAAAAAGCATTTCCTGCCTTTTCCTAGGTTTTTTATCCACTATCCATTCACATATTTAGGATTGTTAATAGGTAGGGTATTCCCAGATAGTAAGTATGCCCAGAGAGACAATCATATGATGATTGACATGACATATACCATAAATGATTTGGTTAATAATCATAAAGGCAAGCTTCCAATTCATTATTTTTCATTTAGTTATGAGATAATGAAGAAACATTATGAATGTCTAAAGAATAACAATACTCAATGACGTATGTCTTCAAGTACGCGATTTGGAGAATTACGAATGATAAGAGTATGTACATTCTTATTATGTTCTTAGTCGATTATTACTGTGGAAAGTAGATAGACACCAGTAACACATATGACTGGAGTGTGGGTTGGTTGATGACTGAATCTCCTTAGTCATGATATGGCAATATCAACCCAAGCACACATATACATGTTAGGGAACAGTGTATCATACAGACCCACCTTGAGAATGACACATGGAAACCATTATTGGAGTTCATAGTCATCTTTCATGGTGAAGGTGGTGATTGTGATTCTTAGACCTGAAATCACTGCACTCATCATGTGTCGTTGGGTACACTTTGACATCATCATACACAGTCCCAAAACATGGGTTGTGTGAGAACCCATTACACTGAACGAGATTACTCAAAACATAAAACATAATCAATCACTAATTAATCATATACCCAAAAATGTGGATAAATTAAAACTGATTTCAACATCAACACCCTCTTAGAAACATTTGCATAAGAGCCCAAACATCTTTCTTGTATCAATACTATGCTAAGAATTTGATACAAATTATTCTATCGCCTTAGCCACAATATATATACATAGAAAAACAATATTCATATATGCCACACAAATAAGCATTAATATGCTAACAAAAGTCTGATTCGTTTGAACACCATATACAAACTTTTCCTGCCCAGACCTGAGAGTAAAGGGATGACTCTAGGACACACTGGACATCTAATCAACATTCACAAAGATCCATTATTGTATTTCTTCTTTAATACCATGGTTCTATTGTCATCACTACCGATTACCTACAAAAATGTGGCAAGGGTGAGACCCATGTCCCAGCGAGAGATATAACTCTCTCCAACAGATATCAATTACAACATTTTTAAGTAATTAAATAGTTTAAGCAGTTTAATCAGATATAACAAATAAGCTCAACATCACTGATGATTAACAAAACGCATAAAGGAGCGATTAATAACTATCATCATTAGCCAAACGATCATCCTTTATCTTGCTGACAATATAATCAATTCAGTAGCATATGCATATCTAGCATCATGAGCAAGTATAGTAACATAGAATCTCTATCATTATGAATAAGTCTAGCCACATAAGTGTAACATACTGAAACTTTGACATATTATATGTTTGGCCCTTTCCTGATATTTTCCTATCATTTTTATCCTTTTTGGACTTTATGCTTAAAAGGTGGAATTTATAGTGGTTTGGTGAACATTTGTTCAATAATTATACCAATGGAAGGGTTTATGCACAAATACCTTGGTGAAATCTTATTTAAGGATCTAAACTATAACATCACCGCTTAAGTGAACAATGGTAAATAAATCCATGTTAGAAGTGTAAGGCCCCAAACCTTAGATAATGTATTGAACAAGCTTAAATACCATAATTAATTACTCTAAACCTTAATCTAACCTTTTGAGGTGTTTTCAAATCATGACACAAGATTAAGTTTCAAGTTTGGTCCAATTTGGATGTTGTTTGTGCAAGTTATGCAATTTTAGGTACATTTTGAACGTTTATGCAATTTACCCAATTTGGAGGTTTTATTTGCAAATTATCACATGCATTATAATAATTAGATATTATCTTACCATTCTAGAGTTTTTTAACCATGGGGCACCTAGTTGCTCCTTGGTTTGAAGGCGTTACTTTCCAAGGGCATTATAGGGCTTACCCTCTTTATAAATGAGCTTATCTTTAAAAGCTATCAACCAATGGGGTTATTTCTTTGATTGGAGGACAGTGGGGATCACCTAGAAGTCTCCATGGGATTTTAGGTCTGAACTTGGATATAAAATAAGTATCTATGAGCTTTCCTCTTGCATGTCCATGAAGCCCTAGCCTAAGGACACATGGAAAGTCCCATAGACACATCATGCTTGCCCCCTTCTTTATAAAGCCATGCCTACCCCTTCCCACCTCCAAATCTAAGAAGCAATCCTCTCCTTCTATTTAACCCAGCTTAGAGAATCATTTCTTCTATATTTGTCCACGAAGTTTCTGTCCCAAGGTAAAAGAGGGTGCCTACCTTGGTGAAGAAGGCTCCTAGGGTTCCATATTTATCTATTTAGGATTTCTTAAGCTTCTCCTTGGTGATTTCAACCAAATATCCTCCTTTCCTTCCTTGTTTTCATGCTTTTAGTCTTCCTCCCACCTTCTTTCAGGTGAGTTTTATAACTCCATTCTCATATATTGCTTACTACATGCTTAAAACTCATGCTTCTATGTTTAAAATCGATGATCTCCATCTCTTTTTACCATGTTCTTCTAGGGTTTTGGTTTCTTGCTATTTTACCTTCTCTAGAAGGTCTAGTCTGGTTACCTATACAATTCCAAACCTGATTTTGGGTCAAATGGTGTTTTCTCCCTCTCCCTCTCTATTCAATTATCTCAATCAGTTTGATGATGTGGCAATTTCCTATTGGCCAGTATTGAAAAATCCATATCTTCGAATCCGCTTATCCAAATTTGAAAAATAAATATGTTTTGGAATTGGAAAATTAATCTCTATATAATAAAAATATTTTAAGGTCTGATTTCATGGTTTGACAAAGGGTGATTTTTTGTAAAATGAATTTAATGCATAAAATCCATAAAAAGTGCATCTTAATCACCATAACTCCAAAATTAACATCAAAATATGTTTTCTTGATCAGGAGAACCTAATACGTTCATCGGTGATATTTTAAAAATCTAAATCTGAGTTTGTCTAAAAAGTTCTGAAATTAGCACTGTGTACTCTAATACATGTTAATACATTGAAAATAGGCAAAGTGGAGCTTGGACTCAATTAGAGTGGTGAAAGTTAGTAATTGATATCATTAAGAGATGTATGTGCAACCCCTCTTTATGTATGTGCATTCCTTACACCCTATGTTGGGATAATTGTAGCCAAACCCTATGTTTCCCTAATGAGGCTTAAATAAACCCTAAATCTTCTATTATTGAATCCTAATGTTGTTCATGTCTCAAATCAGATTATAATTTCTTCTTGTTTGGGTCTTATACCCCACTACCATGTTTATTGAATATTATGACTACTCTTGCCATGAATACTTTTCTAGCATGTAGATTATGTTCTATTCAATTTAAAGTAGCGGTACTTATGTACAACCACCCACAGAGGACATGTATTTAATCACCCTAGTGAATGCTTTTATTCTCCCATATATAATTGTGTAGGTGACTGGGAATGTCTTATTATCCCCTCACCTATAGGTTAGAGGTCTGGTAGGTGCCTCAACCCTACTTAGTTAAGGTAGTCATAATTATCATACATGCAACCTTTCATTATATTTTTTTATGGCAAGCATATATTTAAAAATAGACTCATACTCTTGAAATCTTCATATTATGATGAAAACTAGATTATATTTACATGTTTTCTTTACCTTGATATCCTATTCATATTTGTTGACACATACTTTGTTTTCCTTTCCCTTTTGTTGGGTGTTTTCCCAGCCACCCAGGTTAAGACAAGTTGTTGAGTTGAATCAGGAGAACCCAGATTTGGGCATGGACCTAGCACTTGGAGATGTTGCTCTGGAGACAAGAATTGAAGTGGTTTAGACTTCCCTCTATCTAGATCCTTTCTGTTGTATCTTGTTGTAAACCCTAATGGGAGATTTTGAAGTACTTGTGTAATCTTTTATGAAAGTTGAATATAGTCAGTTATTTTTATTCCGCTGCTATATTTTAGTCTTTTGTATACCATTATAATAAATTTAGAAAACTTATACCTATTCCAAAATACCTTTGAGTGTGTTTGGGATGAATGTTAATTCTTCAAATTACATTTTTTAGCAACGGGGTGATCCCGCCTCCTTATAGAATGGTATCAAAGCACATGGTAGTCGGAATCTGACTATTTAAATTTTGTTTCCCTAGTTAGAATACTTGCCTTACCTTCAAAATGACATGTTTGACCTAGATTTGATCAATATATGATGAAGGGTTGATTTAGGATCCTATCATTTCACATTAGAATAATGATGAATAGATCCCTAAAATACTTACAACTAAAAGATGCATAAGTAACCATAGTAACTTGAGGTTGTTTAGCTTGGCCTTTAGGCAGCTACTAGGACCTGAAGTTGAAAGCAAAGGTGTCTAGAAAGGATCAAGGTTTGGGGGCTGGCAAGATTTTCCTCCGCACCACGAGCTTGGTTTACGAGGACTCCCGAATCCATATGATATCGGCCTGGCCTGAGCTGATATGAATTGTCCAAAATAGCATGCTTTTAGGCAATAGTAGCCTTAGACATCTAAATGATTTATCTTTAGGGACCCTAATATGTTGAACTAGTCTCCCAGGTGTAATGACTTGTTTGAGGATGGATACCCAATATAGTTCCCTTATGACCCATAGAACAACATGTTTGGATAGTTATCCCTAGAACCTAGACTTTGAAGTTTGGTGTTTATCACTAATAAAATGTACGTGTATTTTACTCCTCTCCATCTCATCTGAAATTTTTTCGACTTCTACATTGTGTGTACACTTTCTTTTATAACACTACAAAGTCTCTTAGTATTTGGTCTTTATGTTGGATCAATGTTTGAGTAGAAGAGTGGGTAGAATAGTTTGTTCTCCATATCACTACTTTGTTTTTATGGGATTATAGATTATAGACCCTTCTCTCGTATCACACAGAATATTAAAAAGAATTTCCTGCCTTTTCCTAAGTTTTTATCCACTATCCATTCACATAGTTAGGATTGTTAATAGGTAGGGTATTCCCAAATAGTAAGTATTCCCAGAGAGACAATCATATGATGATTGACATGGCATATACCATAAATGATTTGGTTAATAATCATAAAGGCAAGCTTCCAATTCATTATGTTTCATTTAGTTATGAGATAATGAATAAACATTATGAATGTCTAAAGAATGACAATACTCAATGATGTATGTCTTCAAGTACGTGATTTGGAGAATTACGAATGATAAGAGTATGTACATTCTTATTACGTCCCTAGTTGATTATTACTGTGGAAAGTAGATAGACACCAGTAACACATATGACTGGAGTGTGGGTTGGTTGATGAGTGAATCTCCTTAGTCATGATATGGCAATATCAACCCAAGCACACATATACATGTTAGGGAACATTGTATCATACAGACCCACCTTGAGAATGACACATGGAAACCATTATTGGAGTTCATAGTCAACTTTCATGGTGAAGGTGGTGATTGTGATTCTTAGACCTGAAATCACTGCACTCATCATATGTCGTTGGGTACACTTTGACATCATCATACACAGTCCCAAAACATGGGTTGTGTGAGACCCCATTACACTGAACGAGATTACTCAAAACATAAAACATAATCAATCACTAATTAATCACATACCCAAAAATGTGGATAAATTAAAACTGATTTCAACATCAACACCCACTTAGAAACATTTGCATAAGAGCCCAAACATCTTTCTTGTATAAATACTATGCTAAGAATTTGATACAAATTATTCTATCGCCTTAGCCACAATATATATACACTGAAAAACAATATTCATATATGCCACACAAACAAGCATTAATATGCTAACTAAAGTCTGATTCGTTTGAAACACCATATGCAAACTTTTACTACCCAGACCTGAGAGTACAGGGATGACTCTAGGACACACTGGACATCTAATCAACATTCACAAAGATCCATTATTGTATTTCTTCTTTAATACCATGGTTCTATTATCATCACTACCGATTACCTACAAAATGTGGCAAGGGTGAGACCCATGTCCCAGCGAGAGATATAACTCTCTCAAACAAATATCAATTACAAAATTTTTAAGTAATTAAATAGTTTAAGAAGTTTAATCAGATATAACAAATAAGCTCAACATCACTGATGATTAAAAAAATGCATAAAGGAGCGATTAATAACTATCATCATTAGCCAGACTATCATCCTTTATCTTGTTGACAATATAATCAATTCAGTAGCATATGCATATCTAGCATCATGAGCAAGTATAGTAACATAGAATATCTATCATTATGAATAAGTCTAGCCACATAATTGTAACATACCGAAACTTTGACATATTCTATGTTTGGCCCTTTCCTAATATTTTCCTATCATTTCTATCCTTTTTGGCCTTTATGCTTAAAAGGGGGAATTTATAGTGGTTTGGTGAACATTTGTTCAATAATTATACCAATGGAAGGGTTTATGCACAAATACCTCAGTGAAATCTTATTTAAGGATCTAAACTGTAAAATCACCGCTTAAGTGGAACAATGGTAAATAAATCCATGTTAGAAGTGTAGGGCCCCAAACCTTAGATAATGTATTGAACAAGATTAAATACCATAATTAAGTACTCTAAACCTTAATATAACCTTTTGAGGTGTTTTTAAATCATGATACAAGATTAAGTTTCAAGTTTGATCCAATTTGGATGTTGTTTGTGCAAGTTATGCAATTTTAGGTACATTTTGAACGTTTATGCAATTTACCCAATTTGGAGGTTTTTTACATTACCATTCTAGAGTTTTTGAACCACGGGGCACCTAGTTGCACCTTGGTTTGAAGGCGTTACTTTCCAAGGGCATTATCGGGATTACCCTATTTATAAATGAGCTTATCTTTAAAAGCTATCAACCAATGGGGTTATTTCTTTGATTGGAGGATAGTGGGGATGGTCTAGAAGTCTCCATGGGATTTTAGGTCTGAACTTGGATATACAATAATTATCTATGAGCTTTCCTCTTGCATGCCCATGAAGCCCTAGCCTAAGGACACATGGAAAGTCCCATAGACACATCATGCTTGCCCCCTTCTTTATAAAGCCATGCCTACCCTTTCCCACCTCCCAATATAAGAAGCAATCCTCTCCTTCTATTTACCTCATCTTAGAGCATCATTCCTTCTATATTTTTCCATGAAGTTTCTGTCCCAAGGTAAAAGAGGGTGCCTACCTTGGTGAAGAAGGCTCCTAGGGTTCCATATTTATCTATTTAGGATTTCTTAAGCTCCTCCTTGGTGATTTCAACAAAATATCCTCCTTTCCTTCCTTGTTTTCATGTTGTTAGTCTTCCTTCCACCTTCTTTCAGGTGAGTTTTATAATGCCATTCTCATATATTGCTTACTACATGCTTAAAACTCATGCTTCTATGTTTAAAATCGATGGTCTCCATCTCTTTTTACCATGTTCTTCTAGGGTTTTGGTTTCTTGCTATTTTACCTTCTCTAGAAGGTCTATTTTGGTTACCTATGCAATTCCAAACCTGATCTTGGGTCAAATGGTGTTTTCTCCCTCTCCCTCTCTCTTCAATTATCTCAATCAGTTTGATGATGTGGCAATTTCCTATTGGTCAGTATTGAAAAATCCATATCTTCGAATCCGCTTATCCAAATTTGACAAATATATATGTTTTGGAATTGGAAAATTAATCTCATTATAATAAAAATATTTTAAGGTCTAATTTCATGGTTTTACAAAGGGTGATTTTTTTAAATGAATTTAATGCATAAAATCCATAAAAAGTGCATCTTAATCACCATAACTCCAAAATTAACATCAAAATATGTTTTCTTGATCAGGAGAACCTAATAAGTTCATCAATGATAAAAATATAAATCCAAGTTTTTCTAAAAAGTTCTGAAATTAGCACTGTGTACTCTAATACATGTTAATACATTGAAAATAGGCAAAGTGGAGCTTGGACTCAATTAGAGTGGTGAAAGTTAGTAATTGATATCATTAAGAGAGGTATGTGCAATCCCTCTTTATGTATGCGCATTCCTTACACCCTATGTTGGGATAATTGCAGCCAAACCCTATGTTTCCCTAATGAGGCTTAAATAAACCCTAAATCTTCTATTCTTGAATCCTAATGTTGTTCATGCCTCAAATCAGATTATAATTTCTTCTTGTTTGGGTCTTATACCCCACTACCATGCTTATTGAATATTATGACTACTCTTGCCATGAATACTTTTCTAGAATGTAGATTTATGTTCTATTCAATTTAAAGTAGCGATACTTATGTACAACCACCCACAGAGGACATGTATTTAATCGCCCTAGTGAATGTTTTTATTCTCCCATATATAATTGTGTAGGTGACTGGGAATGTCTTATTCTCCCCTCACCTATAGGTTAGAGGTCCGGTAGGTGCCTCAACCCTACCTAGTCATAATTATCATACATGCAACCTTTTATTATATTTTTTCATGGCAAGCATCTATTTAAAAATAGCCTCATATTCTTGAAATCTTCATCTTATGATGAAAACTAGATTTTCTTTACATGTTTTCTTTACCTTGATATCCTATTCATATTTGTTGACACATACTTTGTTTTCCTTTCCCTTTTGTTGGGTGTTTTTCCCAGCCACCCAAGTTTGGACAAGTTGTTGAGTTGAATCAGGAGAACACAGATTTGGGCATGGACCTAGCACTTGGAGATGTTGCTCTGGGGACAAGACTTGAAGTGGTTTAGACTTCCCTCTATCTAGATCCTTTCTGTTGTATCTTGTTGTAAACCCTAATGGGAGATTTTGAAGTACTTGTGTAATCTTTTATGAATGTTGAATATAGTCAGTTATTTTTATTCCGATGCTATATTTTGGTCTTTTGCATACCATTATAATAAATTTAGAAAATTTATACCTATTCCAAAATACCTTTGAGTGTGTTTGGGATGGATGTTAATTCTTCAAATTACATTTTTTAGCAAAGGGGTGATCCCACCTCCTTATAGAATGGTATCAAAGCCCATGGTAGTCGGAATCTGACTATTTCAATTTTGTTTCCCTAGTTAGAATACTTGCCTTACCTTCAAAATGACATGTTTGACCTAGAGTTGATCAATATATGATGAAGGGTTGATTTAGGATCCTATAGTTTCACATTAGAATAATGATGAATAGATCCCTAAAATACTTACAACTAAAATATGCATAAGTAACCATAGTAACTTGAGGTTGTTTAGCTTGTCCTTTAGGAAGCTACTAGGACATGAAGTTGAAAGCAAAGGTGTCTAGAAAGGATCAAGGTTTGGGGGATGGCAAGATTTTCCTCCGCACCACTAGCTTGGTTTACGAGGACTCTCAAATCCATATGATATCGGCCTGGCCTGAGCTGATATGAATTGTCCAAAATAGCATGCTTTTAGGCAATAGTAGCCTTAGACATCTAAATGATTTATCTTTAGGGACCCTAATATGTTGAACTAGTCTCCCAGGTGTAATGACTTGTTTGAGGATGGATACCCAATACAGTTCCCTTATGACCCATAGAACAACATGTTTGGATAGTTATCCCTAGAACCTAGACTTTGAAGTTTGGTGTTTAGTAAGCAATCAAAGTTCACAGTGAAGTGTGATGGATCTTGTATATGGTCTAGTTAGACTGACCTTTTTACCTCTAGATTAGTTTGGCTAGGTAGGTCAAACCTTTTAAGGGGTGGAGAGTAGTTAGTTTGATGATGTTTGGGTAGTTATATTTTGAGGATGAAATCCTTTCCATGGGTATGGATTCATGTAACATACGAAAAATCTAGCTACTCTGACTTTAGAAACCCTTACTCCCTAATTAAGAAGTTAGTGTGCTTGAATGCTTAGTTTTGACCAAACAAGTTATAGTTGTAACCACATGTTTCTTAGTATCCAATAGAACATATAACTATCATCTAATGAATAGTTCATATGTTTGAACCCTAAATGAATATATAATGCACATAATAAGAGTAACTCACATTTTAATACTAATAGTAGATAAGCATGATGTTGACCATGTCATAAACCAATAAACCCTAATGATATGATGGGCAATATAATTGTAATCTAACATTGGACTTAATTCATCCTAAGAAGGTATAGGTGGAGAATAATGATCATGTTAACCTAAATCCTAACTTGTAATCATCTAACCTTAACCTATACATCCTGAATGGCATTCATGATACATTAGTGTCACTAAGTGTCATAATCAGATACCATACTTTAATACACATAAATCACAGATTAATCAGGTCATCAACATGAAATGCATATCACCTTGTTCTCTAACACACACCTAATTAATCACCTAATGACTTAGTATGTGAATCAAATCATTAATATGTAATATGTCCCACCTTGATCATTAAAATATATATAATGACTTCAATATGGATATGAAGTAATTGATTCACACCAATGTTCATAATCAATAATATGAAGTGAATAAATATGAGAGAATGATTAATGATGACATTAGTGTGAGAAAGAACGGTAAAGTAACAATGTCTAATATACATATAAGTAACTTATGTGACATTATTTGGATTAGTTGTAACAAATTGGATAAAGTGTCCTGAATAATCTGATACAATTGATAATGGAGTCTAAATCCAAATTATTAAAGATAATGTTCAGATATAATAATGCATATTAAGATAATTTAATATAACTCTAGTTGTGCTAAAATTCCTAATGAGATAAATAAGAAATATATTGGGTTTGTGCATAATAATGAAATATAAATCTTTTGGAAACAAAGTAAATATGACATGACACAATTAAAAGAATAATAATGATAATGTGATATCCTAATGAATATAATTCTAATAAGCCAAATTTTTTAAAAAGAAATCATAAAAGTGGAACCTTTAGGTGATCCATGAGAACTTGACCTATGTGGTGTTGCATGAAAAGATTCTGAACTCCCAGGTTAAGCAGTTAAAAAAACAAGGAGTTTAAGTTAGTAAAAGTTTTGGTGGAAGTTTAATGGAAACAACCTGGGAGTTTAGTGGTGATATGTTGCATACTCACCCTTCTCACTTTGCTTTATATTTTGAAGGCAAAATCCTCTTTAAGGGGTGGAGTGCTGTAACATACTGAAACTTTGACATATTCTCTGTTTGGCCCTTTCCTAATATTTTCCTATCATTTCTATCCTTTTTGGCCTTGATGCTCAAATTGTGGAATTTACAGTGGTTTGGTGAACATTTGTTCAATAATTATACCATCAGAAGGTTTTATGCACAAATACCTCGAATAAATCTTATTTAAGGATCTAAAATGTAAAATCACAGCTTAAGTGGAATAATGGTAAATAAATCCATGTTAGAAGTGTAAGGCCGCAAGTCTTACTTAATGTATTGAACAATATTAAATACCATAATTAAGTACTCTAAACCTTAATCTAACCTTTTTAGGTGTTTTGAAATCATGATACAAGATTAAGTTTCAAGTTTGGTCCAATTTGGATGTTGTTTGTGCAAGTTATGCAATTTTAGGTACATTTTGGACATTTATGCAATTTACCCAAATTGGAGGTTTTCTTTGCAAATTATCACATGCATTATAATCCTTAGATATTCCCTTACCATTCTCTAGTTTTTGAACCATGAGGCACCTAGTTTCACCTTGGTTTGAAGGTGTTACTTTCCAAGGGCATTATAGGGATTACCCTCTTTATAAATGAGCTTATCTTTAAAAGCTATCAACCAATGGGGTTATTTCTTTGATTGGAGGATAGTGGGGGTGGCCTAGAATTATCCATGGGCTTTTAGGACCAACCTTGGATATATAAGAAGTATCTATGATCTGTCCTCTTGCATGTCAATGAAGCCTTAGCCTAAGAACACATGGAAAGTCCCATAGACACCTCATGCTTGCCCCCTTCTTTATAAAGTCATGCCTACTCCTTCCCACCTCCCAATCTAAGAAGAAATTCTCTCCTTCTCTTTCCCCCATATTAGATCATCGTTCCTTATATGTTTGTCCATGAATTTTCTATCCCAAGGTAAAAGAGGGTGCCTACCTTGGTGAAGAAGGCTCCTAGGGTTCCAAATTTCTCTATTTAGGATTTCTTAAGATCCTCCTTGGTGATTTCGACCAAAACTAGTAAGTATCCTCCTTTCCTTCCTTGTTTTCATGCTATTAATACTCCTCCCACCTTCTTCCAGGTCGGAACCATGACCTTCCATGGTAAAACTCCACCTAGAGCCCTAAAACATCTCATCTCCATGCTCTTTTTTTAGGGTTTGCACCTCTAAAGTGGAGAAGGTGATCTTTGCTTAAGAAAGGAGCTTGGCTTGGAGAAAAAAGACCTTATAATATAGGATCTTTGTTGTTTGGACATTCTTACTTTCCTAGAGGTGAGTTTTATAACCCCCTTCTCATATATTGCTTACTACATGCTTAAAACTCATGCTTCTATGTTTAAAATCGATGATCTCCATCTCTTTTTATCATGTTCTTCTAGGGTTTTGGTTTCTTGCTATTTTACCTTCTCTAGAAGCTCTAGTTTGGTTACCTAATCAACTTCAAGCCAGATCTTGGGTCAAATGGTGTTTTCACCCTTTCCCTCTCTCTTCAATTATCTCGATCGATTTGATGATGTGGCAATTTCCTATTGGTGAGTATTGAAAAATCCCTATCTTCTAATCCGCTTATCCAAATTTGACAAATAAATATGTTTTAGAATTGGAAAATTAATATCTATATAATAAAATATAAATTAATATCTATATAATAAAAATATTTTCAAGGTCTGATTTCATGGTTTGATGAAGGGTGATTTTGTAAAATGAATTTAATGCATAAAATCCATAAAAAGTACATCTTAATCATCATAACTCCAAAATTAACATAAAAATATGTTTTCTTGATCAGGAGAACCTAATAAGTTCATTGGTGATATTTTCAAAATCTAAATCTGAGTTTTTCTAAAAAGTTATGAAATTAGGGTTTCTATACATTAATGTGCACTATGTACTCTAATACATGTTAATACATTGAAAATAGGCAAAGTGGAACTTGGACTCAATTAGAGTGGTGAAAGATAGTAATTGATATCAGTAAGAGAGGTATGTGTAATTCCTCTTTATGTATGTGCATTCCTTACACCCTATGTTGGGATGATTGCAGCCAAACCCTATGTTTCCCTAATGAGGCTTAAATGAATCCTAAATCTTCTATTCATGAATCCTAATGTTGTTCATGCCTCAAATCAGATTATAATTTCTTCTTGTTTGGATCTTATACCCCACTTCCATGCTTATTGAATATTATGACTACTCTTGCCATGACTACTTTTCTAGCATGTAGATTTATGTTCTATTTAATTTAAAGTAGAGGTACTTTTGTACAACCACCCACAGAGGGCATGTATTTAATCGCCCTGGGGAATGTTTTTATTCTCCCCTATATAATTGTGTAGGTGACTGGGAATGTCTTATTCTCCCCTCACCTATAGGTTAGAGGTCTGGTAGGTGCCTCAACCCTACTTAGTTAAGGTAGTCATAATTATCATACATGCAACCTTTTATTATATTTTGTTTATGGCAAACATCTATTTAAAAATAACCTCATACTCTTGAAATCTTCATCTTATGATGAGAACTAGCCTTTATTTACATGTTTTCTTTACCTTGATATCCTATTCATATTTTTTGACACATACCTTGTTTTCCTTTCCCTTTTGTTGAGTGTTTTTCCCAGTCACCCAGGTTAGGACAAGTTGTTGAGTTCAATAAGGAGAACACAAATTTGGGCATGAACCTAGCACTTGGAGATGTTGCTCTAGAGATAATACTTGAAGTAGTTTAGACTTCCCTCTATCTAGATCCTTTTTTTGTATCTTGTTGTTAAACCTAATGGGAGATTTTGATGTACTTATGTAATCTTTTATGAAAGTTGAATATAGTCAGTTATTTTTATTCTGCTACTATGCTTTGGTCTTTTGCATACCATTATAATAAATTTGGAAAATTTATACCTATTCCAACGTACCTTTGAGTGTGTTTTGGATGGATGTTAATTCTTCAAATTACATTTTTTTAGTAAGGGGGTGATCCCACCTCCTTACATAATGGTATTAGAGCCCATGGTAGTCGGAATCTGACTATTTCAATTTTGTCTTCCTTGTTAGAATACTTGCCTTACCTTTAAATTACATGTCTGACCTAGAGTTAATCAATGTATGATGAAGGATTGATTTTGGATCCTATAGTTTCACATAAGAATAATGATGAATAGATCCCAAAAATACTTAGAAATAAAAGATTCATACGTAACCATAGTAACTTGAGGTTGTTTAGCTTGGCCTTTAGGCAGCTACTAGGACATGAAGTTGAAAGCAAAGGTGTTTAGAAAGGATCAAGCTCCAAGGGCTGGCAAGATTTTCCTCCGCACCACTAGCTTGGTTTACGAGGACTCCCAAATCCATATGATACCGGCCTGGCTTGAGCTGATTAAGTTGCCCAAAATAGCATACTTTTAGGCAATAGTAGCCTTAGACATCTATATGATTTATCTTTAGGGACCCTAATATGTTGAATTAGTCTCCCATGTGTAATGACTTGTTTGAGGATGGATACCCAATATAGTTCCCTTATGACCCATAGAACCACATGTTTGTATAGTTATCCCTAGAACCTAGACTTTAAAGTTTGGTGTTTAGTAAGCAATTAGAGTTTGCAGTGAAGCATGATGGATCTTGTATATGATCTAGTTAGACTGACCCTTTTACCTCTAGATTAGTTTGGCTTGGTAGGTCAAACCTTTTAAGGGGTGGAGAGTAGTTGGTTTTATGATGTTTGGGTAGTTATATTTTGAGGATGAAATCCTTTCCATGGGGATGGAGTCATGTAACATACTGAAATCTAGATACTCTAACTTTAGAAACCCTAACTCCCTAATTAGTAAGTTATGCTTGAATGCTTAGTTTTGACCAAACAAGTTATAGTTGTAACCACATGTTTCTTGGTATCCAAAAGAACATATAACTATCATCTAATGAATAGTTCATATGTTTGAACCCTAATGAATATCTAATGCACATAATAAGAGTAACTCACATTTTAATACAAATAGTGGATAAGCATGATGTTGACCGTGTCATAAACCAATAAACCCTAATGATATGATGGGAAAGATAATTGTAAACTAACCTTGGACTTAATCCATCCTAAGAAGGTATAGGTGAAGAATAATGATCATGTTAACCTAAACCCTAAGTTGTAATCATCTAACCTTAACCTATATATCCTTAATGGCATTCACGCTACGTAGTGTCACTAAGTGTCATAATCAGATAACATACTTTAATACACATAAATCATAGATTAATTAGGTCATCAATATGAAATGCATATCACCTTGTTCTCTAATACACACCTAATTAATCACCTAATGACTTAGTATGTGAAGCAAATCATTAATATGTAATATATCCCACCTTGATCATTAAAGTATATATAATGACTTCAATATGGGTAGTAAGTAATTGATTCACACAAATGTTCATAATCAATAATAAGAAGTGAATAAATATGAGGGAATGATTAATGATGACATTAGTGTGAGCAAGAATGGTAAAGTATACATATAAGTAATTAATGTGACATTATTTGTATTAGTTGTAACAAATTGGATAACGTGTCCTATTTCATACAAAATAATCTGATACAATTGATAATGGAGTCTAAATCCAAATTATTAAGATAATGGTCAGATATAATAGTGCATATTAAGATAATATAGTATAACTCTAGTTGTGCTAAAATTCCTAATGAGATTAATAAGAAATATATTGGGTTTGTGCATCATAATGAAATATAACTCTCTTGGAAACAAAGTAAATATGATATGACACAATTAAAAGAATAATAATGATAATGTGATATCCTAATGAATATAAGTCTAATAAGCCAAAATTTTTAAAAAGAAATAATAAAAATGGAACCTTTAGGTGATCCATGAGAACCCGACCTATGTGGAGTTGCATGAAAAGATTCTGAACTCCCAAGCTAAGGAGTTAAAAAACAAGGAGTTTGAGTTAGTAAAAGTTTTGGTGGAAATTTAATGGAAACAACTTGGGAGTTTAGTGGTGAGATGTTGCATACTCACCCTTCTCACTTTGCTTTAGATGTTTAGGACAAAATCATCTTTAAGGGGTGGAGTGATATTACATATTGAAACTTTGACATATTCTCTATTTGGCCCTTTCTCAGTATTTTCCTATCATTTCTATCCTTTTTGGCCTTGATGCTTAAATCGTGGTATTTATCGTGGTTTGGTGAATCGTTGTTCAATAATTATACCAATGGAAGGGTTTATGCACAAATACCTCAGTGAAATCTTATTTAAGGATCTAAAATATAAAATCACCGCTTAAGTGGAACAATGGTAAATAAATCCATGTTAGAAGTGTAAGACCCCAAACCTTACTTAATGTATTGAACAATCTTAAATAACATAATTAAGTACTCTAAACCTTAATCTAACATTTTGAGGTGTTTTGAATCATGAGACAAGATTAAGTTTCAATTTTGGTCCAATTTGGATGTTGTTTGTGCAAGTTATGCAATTTTAGGTAAATTTTGGACATTTATGCAATTCACCCAATTTGGAGGTTTTCTTTGTAAATTATCACATGAATTATAATCCTTAGATATTCCCTTACCCTTCTCTAGTTTTTGAACCATGGGGCACCTAGTTGCACCTTGGTTTGAAGGTGTTACTTTCTAAGGGCATTACATGGATTACCCTCTTTATAAATGAGCTTATCTTTAAAAGCTATCGACCAATGGGGTTATTTATTTGATTGGAGGACAGTGGGGATGTCCTAGAAGTCTCCATTGTATTTTAGGACTGACCTTGGATATACAAGAAGTATCTATGAGCTTTCCTCTTGCATGGCCATGAAGCCTTAGCCTAAGAACACATGGTGTAACATCCCTGACCTGGGTTATGCTTTAACCCTAGGTGTTTTGTTTAAGAAATACAATTATGTGTTTGCTTTTATCTTGTGAAAAGTAATTAGGGCTCAATAGGAACTTATATTTCAATTTTAGTCCTTTTAGAACAATGTTGAAATAATGTTTTGCCTGTTTTGGACTGAAGTACAAATTATCCAAGTTGAGGGGTTAAATTGGAAATTTTACATGATAAGATGTTCCTCATATGTTGAATCATCATGAGAATGAAGATGATGCAGAGGTATGGCTTGTGGTAGCCTAAGTACCAAGAAAGAGCTGATAAAGCAATGTTTGTGCATTAAAACCTAGTTTTGGTGTAATGTGTAATTTACCCAAAACCTAGGGTTCAATATGCAAATTACCACTTCAGAATAGTCCCTAATGATTCTTGGAATCATGTAGAGCAAATAAAATGAGAGGGGAATCTCATTTGTATCATTTTGGAGGAGAGAGAATCTTGATATTAAAAATAATCAAGATTTAAGCATAATTGAAACCCTAATTCAATTTAATGCAAAAATAAATAAAATAATTGAAGGACCTTCAACTAAAATTGAAATGGTTGAATTCAGATATGCGTGGACATCCTTGTGCCTTTCAAAGGCACGAAAATATCTCAAGGAGGTGAAAAACCCACTCACCTTATTATAAGAAAAAGAAATATCCACTCATTTATGGATATTAATATAAAAATGGTTAAGGTGCTTAATTTGCTTTTCTTTAAATTATGGATAATTGAGAGGAATAATAGGAAAAGAGTATAGCCTCGTCCCTAAGGAAGAGAAGGGGGAAAGTGGCAAGGATAAGGGGGAGATAATTCCAACTTTCTCTCTCCTAATTGAATTTTTAATAAAAATTGCATATAAGCTCATTTATCCATAGAGTAAAAAGGGAATTTCGAATTCACTTCCACCCTTTACTTGAAAGACGACCTTGGGAGCTTGGGAGCAAGAGGAGAACGAGCCCCAACCTGTTGGTAAGCTTCTTGATCACCTTCAACCATAATTTCATGGTGGAAATAAAAAATAAATCATTGATTTCTTCTTTTCTTCACTCCATCTTCAACCCTAGCCAATCGTTTCAACCAAAAACTTGAGGACGAGCCTAGGGGGAGTCGCAAAAGCTTCATACACCATTTTTTACGCGATCTTGAAGCTTTGAAGCTCAATTGGAGGAGGGTTATATAACTTGAACCCATTTTCATTATTATTCAACTAGCAATCTTGCAATTATAACGATTCCTTCATCTTCTTGATTAATTGCTTGATAAAAATGGTATTTCCATGAAATCAGATGTACTAGGAGTTACATGAACGAAGGTAGATGATGATGACATCATCTTGTACACTTTTCCCAAAGAATCGTATCCCATTCGGTTTCAACATGTTGCTCATTCGGTTTAAACCAAAACCGTTTGAAAGCAAACAGTTTTATCAAACCGTTTGAAGTTAAACGGTTTCAAACCATTTGGGAGAGTTGACAAATGGTTTACCATTTGGGAATTATGATGTTAATGGTGATGGTTGATGATCTATCAAATTTGATTAATGAATTCCAAAGGAATCATCAGTTGAAGGTTAATTAACTAGTAAACCCTAATTGGGTTAAGTGCTGATTTTCAATTTGGTTAATTGAGATTTTTGGGTTGACTTAGCCCAAACGGTCTCAAGACCGTTTGGAGGTCACCCAAACGGTCTCAAGACCGTTTGGAGGTAAAAAAAGACCGTTTGGAGGTCTAGGGTTAAGTATAGTTGAGTATTTGAAGGTCCAAAGATATCAAATTGAAATGCAATCAATTGCTGATTTGATGATCAATTCAATGACCCAAACCTTAATTGAATTACACAAATTTCAAGGATGGGATGGGGAAAACGGTCTCAAGACTGTTTGGAGGTCATCCAAATGACCTCAAGACCGTTTGGGGTCTGGTCATATCAAAAATTTGATGATGATTCATTAGTTACAATGGAATCAATTCCACAATGTTGACCATTGATGGCTATTCGATTCCAAGCCCTAATTGAAGGTTCCTTGAGTTGAAATCCTAGATCAATTGGGTTCAAAACCCTAATTGATGGTCTAATTGAAGGTTGATTCAATAGTTCAAGTGATAAAGAAATCAAGGACTCAATTGATAATTGATCCATCCATTGAAATCATGAATCGTGTAAGTGTTGAAAGGACTTTTTGGTCTATTTGGTTTTGAGATGGTTTGGACCAAATGGTCTCAAGACTGTTTCAGTCCAAATGGTCTTAAGACCATTTAAGACCAAACGATCTCAATACCGTTTGAGACCAAACAGTCTCAAACTGTTTGGAGACCCAAGCTCATTCGGTTTCAAACCGTTTGGAGCATCAATGGGTCAAGAACGTTTGGATGTTTCAATATGATTTAATTAGTGGGGAACCTAAGGTGATGAAAGATGAAATGAGCCTATGGTTGATACTAATTTATCTCAATGATAATCACTAGGGTTGTACCTTTAAGGTACTAAGTAATTGGCAACCCTAGATGAGTTAATCCATGAAGCTTAAGTAAGCAATAACTCAGTACACTATGACAATCATAGTTGTATGTACTTGATTGAAAGGATGATGTGACCTAATCAAGTTGAAAGGATGATAGAAAAGAATTCATACATGAGTGTCAATCATGTAGAGTATGTGATTAGGGTATGATCCTCATCAAAGAGATCATGAAACCCATCGAGAAGATTAATGAACCCTAACCCTAATTCAGGGCAATTATGAGTGAAACCCTATTCTAGGGTAATAATGTAACCCTAATTAAGGGTGGTGACATGAGTAATCCTAATTTAGGGTAATATGATGCAAAACCCTAAATGGGATGAATAGTAAGCCCTAATTATGGATAATTGAATAAGAAATCCTAATTTTAGGGTAAAGTGCATGAAACCCTAAACTAGGGTAATGTGGAATAAAACCCTGGTGTATTGATATGAAAATGAGAAACCCTAATTGAGGGTGATGCCATGAGAAACCCTAATTGAGGGTGATGCCATGAGAAACCTTGTTGGAATGAATAGTAAACCCTAAATATGAGCAATGTGATATGAAACCCTAATGAAGGGTGAAGGTATGTGAAACCTAACCCTAATGAAGGGTGATTATATGTGAAATCCTAACCCTAATAAAGGGTGATGATATGTGAGACCTTAATCTTAATAAGGAAATGATGACTAATACCATAATAAGGGAAATGCATAAAGTGATTATAGGCAACTTTATAGCAAGCAATGCCTTAACTTGAAGATGAGTCCATATCATTGAAGATAGTTGGACAATTCTAATGTGTGATCCATAACCTATGCACTTTATGATAAAGGTGATAGGTTAGTGGATAAAAGTATTAAGATGGGAAATACCTTAATACAATACAAGATGTTTTATGGGCCTTGTGAGCCATGATGTTAATTGTTATCTAGTGAGAGGTGACAAGATATTAAATGTGCTATATGAGCCATGAGAATGGTTATTGCCTAATGAGAGGTGACAAGATGTGATAATATGGAATAGATGTACAAGATTGGTCACAACCCAATACCTAGAATAATATCACATGATTGGTTAAATCCCAATACCTGGAATAATATCACAGGATTGGTTAAATCCCAATACCTGGAATAATATCACAGGATTGGTTAAATCCCAATACCTGGAATAATATCACAGGATTGGTTAAATCCCAATACCTGGAATAATGTCACAGGATTGACATAGTTCAATACCTGGAACAATATCATAGGATTGGTTGAAACCAATACCTAGAATAATGTCACAGGATTGACATAGTTCAATACTTGGAATAATATCACAGGATTGGTTAAATCCCAATACCTGGAATAATATCACAGGATTGGTTAAATCCCAATACCTGGAATAATGTCACAGGATTGACATAGTTCAATACATGGAATAATATCACAGGATTGGTTAAATCCCAATACCTGGAATAATATCACAGGATTGGTCACAACCCAATACCTGGAATAATATCCTAGGATTGGTCACAACCCAATACTTGGAATAATATCACAGGATTGGTCACAACCCAATACCTGGAATAACTATACAGGATTGGTTAAAACCCAATACCTGGAATAATATCACATGATTGACATAGTTCAATACCTGGAATAATATCACAGGATTGGTTAAAACCCAATACCTGGAATAATGTCATAGGATTGACATAGTTCAATACCTAGAATAATATCACATGATTGGTTAAATCCCAATACCTGGAATAATGTCACAGGATTGACATAGTTCAATACCTGGAATAGGTGCACATGATTGACGTAGTTCAATACCTGGAATAACTGCACAAGATTGGTTAAAACCCAATACCTGGAATAACTGCACATGATTGGTATTAACCCAATACCTGAAATAATGTCACATGATTAACATAGTTCAATACCTGGAATGATGTCAAAGGATTGACATAGTTCAATACCTGGAATAGTTGCACATGATTGGCATAGTCCAATACCTGGAATAGTTGGGATTGGCATAGTCCAATACTTGGAATGGATACACATGAATAATATAAGTCCAATGCTTGTACTAGCTACACAAGATTGGTATAATCTAATACCTGGAATGTTTATACATGATTGGTATGGACCAATGCCTAAACAAGACATGATGATGTACACTCTCATGTCCAGTATAAACCAATACATGTTTAGTATATTGTCTAAGGCCATCAAATGGAAACAAGGAAGAGTCATGGGTGACATATCAGAGTAATGAGTATCATGAGAAAAGCATGAGATGTTGAGTTAATATAACAGATAAATGATATACATGTTCTTCCTATTCCTTATAAAGAGAATAGATGTTTTGACGCTCTATCATAGATAATTGCAATATTTAAAGATGAGAATGATATAAACTACTTATCCTCTATTCTGATTCATATTATAGTTTACAATAATAATGTTTCTGGTGGAGAGTTATATCTCTCGTTGGGGCAATTTTCAATTGTCTCACCCCCGTTGGATCCAACACTTTTAGGTGGACGAGCACGGAGGAGATTGAGAACAATCTTGCAGAGGAAGAACTTCAGCAGTAGCAGGTACAACAACAACAACAACACAAGTGGAGTGTGTTGTCTGTCATGTTTGTAGATAGAAGTCCTATGTGTCGTCTCTGTACTCTCAGGTCCTCAGAGTTATTAGTTAGTGCTTTTAATGAATCATTTTGAGGTTTTGGCTTGATGCCTCGAGATCCTTATAATGTCTGTGTTTAGCTTTTAACAAGACAGTTGATGTTGTAAACCTCGAGAAGAGGTGGTACAAGATATGTACTTATGAACCAGGATGTAAATGTAATACATTGGTTCTTGTTGAAAGAGTTTTCCTATGATTGGACCTCTTTGTAAAAGGTTTTAATTTTTAGTGATTTTCAGTAATCCGCTGCAAATGATCACTTCTACTTAATTAATCTTGTTTTTGTGAGTTGGATGCCACACATGGAAAGTCCCATAGACACCTCATGCTTGCCCCCTTCTTTATAAAGCCATGCCTACCCCTCCCACCTTCCAATCTAAGAAGCAATCCTCTCCTTCTCTTTCCCCTGACTTATAGAATCGTTCCTTCTATGTTGGCCACGAAGTTTCTATCCCAAGGTAAAAGAGGGTGCCTACCTTGGTGAAGAAGGCTCCTAGGGTTCCAAATTTATATATTTAGGATTTCTTAAGCTCCTACTTGGTAATTTTGACCAAAAACTTCCATGGTAAAACTCCACCTAGAGCCCTAAAACATATCATCTCCATGCTCTTTTGCTAGGGTTTGCACCTCTAAAGTGGAGAAGGTGATCTTTGCTCAAGAAAGGAGCTTGGCTTGGAGCAACCAGAATTTAATCTCAAGATCCTTTCTGTTTGTACCATCTTACCTTCCTCGAAGTGAATTTCATAACCCCTTTCTAATAAATTGCTTACTACATGCTTAAGACTCATGCTTCTATGTTTAAAATCGATGATCTCCAACTCTTTTTACCATGTTCTTCTAGGGTTTTGGTTTCTTGCTATTTTACCTTCTTTGGACGCTCTATTTTGGTTACATATGCAACTTCAAACCTGATCTTTGGTCAAATGGTGTTTTCTCCCTCTCCCTCTCTCTTCAATTATCTCGATCAGTTTGATGATGTGGCAATTTCCTATTGGTCAGTATTGAAAAATCCATATCTTCTAATCCACTTATCCAAATTTGACAAATAAATATGTTTTAGAATTGAAAAATTAATCTATATATAATAAAAATATTTTCAAGGTCTGATTTCATGGTTTGACGAAGGGTGATTTTTGTAAAATGAATTTAATGCATAAAATCCATAAAAAGTACATGTTAATCATCATAACTCCCAAATTAACATAAATATATGTTTTCTTAATCAGGAGAACCTAATAAGTTAATTGGTGATATTTTTAAAATCTAAATCTGAGTTATGCTAAAAAGTTCTAAAATTAGGATTTCTATACATTAATGTGCACTATGTACTCTAATACATGTTAATACATTGAAAATAGGCAAAGTGGAACTTGGACTCAATTAGAGTGGTGAAAGTTAGTAATTGATATCAGTAAGAGAGGTATGTGCAATATATCTTTTTGTATGTGCATTCCTTACACCCTATGTTGGGATAATTGTAGCCAAACCCTATATTTCCCTAATGAGGCTTAAATGAACCCTAAATCTTTTATTCTTGAATCCTAATGTTGTTCATGCCTCAAATCAGATTATAATTTCTTCTTGTTTGAGTCTTATACCCCACTGCCATGCTTATTGAATATTATGATGACTCTTTCCATGACTACTTTTCTAGCATGTAGATTTATGTTCTATTTAATTTAAAGTAGCGGTACTTATGTACAATCACCCACAGAGGGCATGTATTTAATCGCCCTGGGGAATGTTTTTATTCTCCCCTATATAATTGTGTAGGTGACTGGGAATATCTTATTCTCCCCTCACCTATAGGTTAGAGGTCTGGTAGGTGAATCAACCCTACTTAGTTAAGGTAGTCATAATTATCATACATGCAACCTTTTATTATATTTTGTTTATGGCAAGCATCTATTTAAAAATAGCCTCATACTCTTGAAATCTTCATCTTATGTTGAAAACTAGCCTTTATTTACATGTTTTCTTTACCTTGATATCCTATTCATATTTGTTGACACATACTTTGTTTTCCTTTCCCATTTTCTAGGTTTTTTTCCCAACCACCCAGGTTAGGACAAGTTGTTGAGTTGAATTAGGAGAACATAGATTTGGGCATGGACCTAGCACTTGGAGATGTTGCTCTGGAGACAAGATTTGAAGTACTATAGACTTCCCTCTATCTAGATCCTTTTGTTGTATCTTGTTGTAAACCCTAATGGGAGATTTTCTTTTATGAAAGTTGAATATAGTCAGTTATTTCTATTCTGCTGCTACACTTTGGTCTTTTGCATACCATTATAATAAATTTGGAAAATTTATACCTATTCCAACATACCTTTGAGTGTGTTTGGAATGGATGTTAATTCTTCAATTTTTTTAGTAAGGGGGTGATCCCACCTCCTTACAATAAGCATAGCTAACAACTTTAACATGTCTAACAGGTTGAACATATCAACATCATAAAAAGAGCTAACAACATAAGCACAACTATCTAGATAAGCATAATTAGAAGTATATGCATCTCTAGTTACAATGGCATGGCTAGCATGCTAAACATAACTAACAACATGAAATAGCTAGCATCATGATTATAATCAGCAATAGTAGTATAGTTATCAACATAAGAATGTCTACTATTTGTATGCATCTACAATTTTAAGCATATCCACAACATAAGTATATTTACTATCTCTTAATTGTACTAAGCATCATCTTTATGCAAAGAGAATAAATATGGGTTATCATCCAATGTGAAATGTCATGTATAACCATAAACAAATATGCTACACTGATATATTACATCTTTTATTATGTCCTAGGGAGTTTGAGTCATACCACTCAAAGTCCAACTGGCCACCGCTTGGTCGCAATTAGTTCCAAATAAGATCTAGAAAGAGTCGGACTCCAAGATCTTCTCCATACTAGGTTAGTACGAGTCTGCACCGCAGTGACATATAGTCAAACTGCAAAACAATGACATATAGTCTTGTAATTAGCCCACCTTGGTACATGTCATGGTGCTAGCATCTTGGGTATTCAAACCCAATCACTGAGGTACAACCGTAGTTGTCCTCTAATTACACCATGTTATAATCACCGAGACCTGACTGTAGTCGTTCTAAAAAGGAAGCAGGCTAGGTATGACCACATCCATCCTCCCAAAACACTTGGTGTCAGGATGACAAGCACCCCACATACTCAATAGTATGCGCTCTGAGTTTCCCTTAGTAATAGTCATTTCACCATCTAGCAAGTTTTGACACTGAATATGGTTCTATGGCACATGGCACTACATGATTAGAGTCTCACTTGATTAATTATATCAAATGGGTGAATTAAGGTTGCATCAAACAAATGAACATACAAACCCTTATTCACATCTAGCAAGCATATAAGTATCACAACTTCAAAAGTTATAAAACATGTCACACAATTTCTCATCTCATCATCACATGGTATTATTCACTTGCCATTCATGAAACTACACTAGTCATCATACTATCACAAGATATAAATTCTTTTCACAATATAACAGGGTATCAACCCTTATCAACACAAGAGGATTACACCTCATTCAGGTCTCAACCATGCCCAAAGGCCATTAAGACCATCATACTATTGCTTGCAAGATCATCATTATCTTTCCATGCCTTATAACAAGGCTCAACAACATCACTTACATGCAACACACAAAATCAACACATTATTGCATTAATGAGCTAGGAGATATTCATAAACAATCACAACAAGGTTATATTAACATAAATAACATTCCTTTATTACATCAACATGCAAGGAATCTAGATATGATTAACCCTCACCATATTCATGATGCACATGTTTAGCATAAGAAAGTATCAACCATGTGGCTATGATAACCACCAATTAACACATTAAGGTTATGATCATATTAAGGAGGTTATTTCACCATCATGATATCATATAAGACGGTTAACATGAACACTCATCTTTATCTATTTGCATTAGAGTTAGGTTCAACAAGATAAATTATATTAATGTTTCTAATCAGCACTCATACCCAAACCCTAACACATGACATCCCCATTAGACAATGGATGCATAAGGTGAAGCATCACCATCACATTCCATAGTATTCTCCAGTGTGAACCCACACATAAATCAAGGTGTAACCATCAAGTTATAGCATACTAGGGTTTAAAAAATAATAAGAGAGTACTCCATTATTCTATTAATCATTCAAGGAAGGCTGATTAGGATTAATAACCATCACCAAATTGCATTCGGTTTAAGATGTATAAAGCTATGTCCCATTAGGGTTGAATGTCAACACAACATGATTATTATTAATTCTATTCATATGAGTTAAAAGTTAAGACTACATAAATAAGGGAAAACCTTTATCAGTTTCAACATCACTCAAACCATACCAACATGCCTCAAGCATTAACCCAAAACCATTGGATGTGGAATAGGTAAAACCATTGGTAGTTTAAATAAATAAACACCTTGAATGAATAATATAAGATTTTATTGAGTTGTGATCTATAAAAGTCACCATTTAACCCTAGAAATCCTTTAATTAACAACAATAAGGGTTCTGTTGAGAGTAGGGTAAAACCCATAATCAAATGTTCATTTAAAACAAGCCATCCATTGTCAACAAGTAAGCTCCTTAAGTTGATCATATAAAGGAAACCATATAAATCACATTATTAAGACAAACATATTACATTAGCCATAATTCCACTTTATTTGATGAATAAACATTAGATCGTGACCATTGGGTCAAGTTCATACGTTAAAACCATCAATTACAATATAGGTCCGACCATTGCATCAAGTGACCCAAGAAACCATTGGTCTAAGGCTTAATTGATTCTACAACTATATGATTAACTCATCATAGGTTGTGGAGACCTGATCCACCATCATGAGTGACCATTAAGTCACCATAGGTTGTTAGATCAACACTGTATTCATTAATCAACATCAAATATTAAGCTAATGTCATCATTGGTTGATAACATCAGTAGGGTACTTAATGGTTGATTATTAAACTTCTAATTGAGCCAAAACCTGACCTAAGGAGGGTGACCATAGGTTGTCACCATCATTTTACACCTTTGATCAAGACCATAAGTTGTCAAAATAGCAACATCATTGTTTGTTGCATGATATCACCATCAGTTATGTAGTAGTGAAGGAAATAGCTTGAAAACCCTAATTTGAACCATCGATTGTTTTGTGCTTAGCACCATAAGTTGTTGCTATCAAACTTTCCTAGATCATGTTATACCTTAGAAAGGTCATATACATGTTTAAATTTCATACAGAACTGGAACAGAATGGGGAACATCACAAAAATTCGTAATTCTAAACAAGCATGGTTTCTCTATGCTTAGTTCATCACATTAAAGCATAAACATGAACTAACAAGCAATATAAGTAAAGAATGTTATAAAACTCGCCTCTATAGAGTAGTTCAGATCCCAAACAGTAAGAATCTCAAGCAAGAAAGGCAAGAAAACCCTAGTTTCAGATCTGAACTTGGCCAAGTAAGCACTTCTCTCCACAAAGAAGCAAAACCCTAGAAGAAAAAACAAGAAGAATATATTCTTGAGTTCTAGAGCCACTTACACCATGGAACATCAAGGTTCAAACCTGTAGAAGTATAGGAGGAATAACAATAGAGAAATAAATGGAGGAAATAAGGGAATAACTACCCTTTTAGGTCAAGATCACTAGGAAGGAGCTTTAGAAACCCTTGAAGGAAGTCAATTGCAACCCTAGATGATTTTTCCAAGAAGATCCCCACTTTCTTCTTCCTTGGACAGGAAATTCATAGTAGCACAGAGGGAGAACGAGGTTCATAGAAGGATGGAAGTGGTGGATATCAAATGGTTTGTTTGGGTGCTTAGGGATAGGTATATAAAACTTAAAGATAAAGAAAAGAAAAAGTTAAATAACTAGTATCTTTCCAAGTGTTTGTGGCCTTAAATAATTAAGAATATACAAGCACACACACAAGTAGCTACCCCACCATACATGTAGACCTTATTAGATCTCCTTTGTCAAATTTCCAAGCTAATCAAATAATTCATTAGTTGAGAGCTACTAAAGGTAGCTCATCCATGAAGGGGTAAACCCTAAAATACCCTTGAGGAAAACACCTTCAAACTAAGGTTCAATTAGGAGCCCCATGGATCAACAAGCTAAAGAATGATGAGAGAAAATATAAGGAACATACTTCATGTGACAAATTGTAATAAAAGCCTCCCAATTGGGTTAATTGTAGAAATGTCCAAAATGTACATAAAACTGCATAACTTGCTTAAACAATGTCCAAATTGGACCAAATTTGAAACTTAAGTTTGTCACATGACACCTAAGCATATAAAAATGTTAGGTTAGGGTTCTAAGCACTAAGTTGTGGTAATTAAGCTTATTAAACTCTTTAAGCAAGTTTAGGGGACTTATAGGTTGTTATAATGGTGATGATTGGGTGACTTTGACACGTGAAGACTGACTGTGAGTGATCGAGATGAGATTTGTCCCTCCTACGAAATGCATGTGCATGCACATGTGAATCAATGTATGATATTGAGGTCACATTATCTCAGACAGTCTGCTCTTGGTTCAAGAAACATGGGTTGAACGTGGAGAGGATGCCGACCCATGCCTCAAGTTAACTTCAGATTTTAGAGACAAAGGAGTCACACAATCACTACACACCTTACATAGATTGTAGGTTGAAGTTGTTCTCCAACTTTCCATTCACTTAGGTAGCACTAATGTGCGACTAGGCACCACTATGTGCTTGTGATGTCATAAGTTAGTTATGGACATTCACTGCCAATGTAATAAGGGGACTATAGGGTCACACACATATGAACACATCTATAAGAAGAGTTTGATCTTGAATGATGATTGAATTGATTAGTAAAGTATTTAGGTACTCAATTCACACAACAGATCAGCTGAGTGCACTACCAGCCGATCATCTCACAGGGTGAAACAGCCGTTTGGAGTGTCAAACAATCGACTCAAATGTTGAGATGGCAATTTGAAGACTCAGTCTAATTGGAAATTAATTGGTTGGATTTATACACGAATTACACCCAACTGATCAGCTCACTGGGTGAACCAATCAGTTCAGCTGAGCGAGACGACCGGTTCAGTTGGGTCGGTGGAAGGTTCTGACAACTTTCTCAAATTCATTGGAAAGATTACTCGTTTTGATTGTACAATTTGACTGAAACAAGGAATTAATGTTTACATTAATTAGAAATGAATTTTTTCAAATCAAGAAACTGCTAGACGACCATCTTGCAAAGTGAGACGACCATCTGGACTGCCAAACAACCATTATGTGTCTCATAGATTGCAAAAAATTCAAGATCTTTTGGTTCCTCCACTCTCGCACAGATCCTAAATAGATTGAGAATCATGGCCTTAACCTCACCTATAAATAGAGGGGTATTGGGGGATTCCTAGAGCACAATAATAACACAAAAAATTGAGAATCAGTTGTTCTGACAATTGTTGTTATCTCTGGTTGTGGTAACCAAGAGAGCCCAAGCAAGTCCTACTGAACTACGGAGGGATAACTATGGGAGAGAACTATTGATGATCATTGTTTTGGGAGAGCAATCTGGTGACTAGTATGCCAATGGGAGGGACAACTCATTTGTGTCTAATCTAGTTTAACAACAGGAGTTCTAGTTGGCCTATGTAGACTACTCTAGAGGCATGAGTCCTTTGACTGCCGCTACGAGGACAACATCAGTATGCAGTCCTTGGCATGACCATAGGAATCGCTGCAAGATCTGATCCAATCCATCGTCCATGGTGAGACCGCAGTCGCCGCAGAAGTTGTCCCGTCTGTCATCCGTGGTGAAGACCAGGAACTACATAGACATCGTCCAAGAGCAACTAAAAAATAGTTGTAACTACAATGAGTTGTAGTCGCTGGATTTGCTCCAGGACCAGGTATAAACTCGTTAAAACCATCCTTCCTATTTCATAGTAGTTGACATGATCTTATTGTTATGAGAACATGTATAGATAAAACTTTTATTTCTATTGCCTTACTTTGTGCTTATATTTTCTTATAGTGGTATCAGAGCCACGTCAATTTACTATATTTTAGGATAATTAATATGGTCGAATTTTGATTTTATTGTTTATTTATTACCTATGATGTGAATATTTAAACTACCTCATATGGGTATCTAATCAAAGACCACATAATCCCAAAACTAATATATATATATATATATATATATATATATATGCTATTTACATGCGTCACACTAAAAGCGATTTTAATGGTAGCAAGGTTATGGCCAATATCCAATATCTATGTGTGGTTGGATAGTCTGTTTTTATTCCTATTTATCTCGATTTGCGTACCACACCTCTACCTCCCTCTTCCCGATGTAAAGTTAATTCTATCCTACCTTTGCTTACCTGAAATGTAACCCGATGCTTCTCTTTATAATGTAATAAAGTAGCAACATGATAGTTCCTTTTTTTGCAACAACGACAAAGCTGGCCATTGCCATATGAGACGATTGGTTCATGAGATGAGCCAACCATCTGGTGGACCATGGAGGGTAGAATAAAGGAGCCAGACGACCACCTGGTGGGCCCAACCAACCATTTGGAAGGAGTCCAAAAATTAGGTTGGACGGGAGGCCACACGACCTTCCTTGAGGACCAACCGACCAGACAAGAGGCGAGCTACCGGTTCAAGGGTTGAACCGGTCTACCTAGATTAGCAAGAAGAGATCTACACCAACAACAAGTTCATACATGTGATGTGATGATTGACCTAGGTGGTAGTAATTCCTTGTGTCTCCAAGGAATTGTAGTAGTTATGTCCATAACCATCACCTTTTATTATATTGCATGTTTACGTTGTGGGATATAGAATTATATGATACATACTATATATGTGGTAATTGAATACAATATATGTGTATATATATGATATATATATAAATCCCTCAATCAAACATATTAAGTCTGAGGTGCTTTCTAATAGCAATACACATGGAAAACTTATTCAACTAAGCGTAGGTTACGCCTTCTCGTGATGCGCCATTTACATCATGGAAGTGTGATGGTAGATATGTAGATTCTGCCTTCACATGATGCATATCTATCGTATTGGCTATTGGGTCATGCTTAACTAGTGATTCTTAGAGTGTCTAAGCCCAAAAGCATAAAGATGATCATGGCAAGGAGTTGCACATATTGTCTATCAAGAATTTCATATGATGCAATTGACAAGTTGTCTACCTTAATGATTTATTATCTATTGTGACGTTAGTCGGTTGATAATAAAAGCATTTTGGATCTTGCTCATTAGAAAATTGTTCGCTATAGTTTTCCAAATTGATACTTGAGGGTTATCAATTTGAACAAAATAATGAGATTGATAATTGATTAAAGACCTAATTATTATTGCTCAAATTTTAAATCAAATAAAAAATGAGTTTTTAACAAAGTTGCAAATTCTTTTATAGAAACAAATAGCAATAAACAACAGTCATTTTTCTCTACGATCGGTTCTTGAGAAGGAAAAACCAAATGCGAATAACTTCCATGACTGGTTTAGGATGTTGAGAATCGTTCTCACACAAGAGAGAAAACTCTATGTCCTAGAGATGCCAGAACTAGATGAACCCCTTCCAAGTGCACCTAGGGATGACAAGGATGCTTACGAGAAGCATACTAAAGATGTCTTGGATGTCAAGTGTCTGATGCTATGCTCCATGAACTATGAGCTGCATAGGTAGCATGAGAACATGGATGTGATTGAGATTGTCACACATCTCAAGAACATGTTCCAAGATCAGGAAAGACAAGAAAGATATGATGTCTCCAAGGCATTGTTCAAATGTAACATGGCAGAAGGAGATCTAATAGGTCCTCATGTACTCAAACTTATTGGGTATGTGGAGAACCTAGCTAGACTGGGATTTCCCTTGGGTTAAGAGTTGGCCATTGATGTGATTTTATAGTCTTTGTCAGAATCTTATAGTCAGTATGTCATGTACTACAACATGAACGACTTTGAAAAAACAACTGAGGTGTTGTTCATGTTGATAATAGCTAAGGGACAGATGAAGAAAGACAAGCCCAAGTCTGTGATGGTAATCAACAAGACAAGGGGAAGTCTAAAGGCAAAGGAAAAGCTAAGAAGAGTTATAAAGCTAACAAGAAGCACAAATCTTTAGATCTCAAAGTAAAGGGAGGAGTAAAGAAAAGAGGCAATTGTCACCATTGTCAACAACTTGGACATTGGAAAAGAAATTGACGACTCTGGTTAGAGGAAGTAAAGAAGAAGAAGGAAGGCACTGAGGTCTTCACTTCATGTATAAATGTTATAAGATAAATTTGATTACATCTTCATTTTGGTATGTGATACCAAACAGAGATCTAACATACTTGATGGGTAGGATATGATAAGAAGAAAAAGCCCTCATGGAGGAAAAAGATGGACAAGGCGGAGCAAGAATTGCGGGAGCTTTAATCTACATATAAATTTATATTAGCCCAATGGGTATGTAATAAAGTTAATATAACTACTATTTCATTATGCCAATAAATAGAATCATTTACAATAAAGCATCTTGTATGACAAGGATGATAAATCAATAAAGTGGGATATTAATGTTTCCATTTCAAAAGATATGATCTTGCATGGCAATGCCCAAATATCTAATGATCTTTAAAAGAATCTCAGATACATTTTTCAACTCTAATACTAAAGGATTGTAATTGATAACTCAAGAATATCATTAGCATTAGTCATCTTGCATGTACATATAAGAGATGCATGACTAGAAAACATGTTGATGTTAATCTAGATTCCCTTGGTTATTGAACCTAAGGAAACATGCAAAGCCTTATTTATGCACAATGTGATATGTCATCCTTCATTAGATGTTGTGGGAGGATAAGCCTTCCATTAGAGCTCATGCATATGATGCATGAAGATCTTATGGAATAAATGCTATAGATAATTACTTATACCTCATTTCATTTACTGGTAATATGATGATATATACTCAGTAAAATAGAAACATTAATCTCTTGAAGTGCTCTAGGAGATTATAAATGAAGTATGACTTTGATGAAAGTATTACGAAATCTTGATGAGAATAAATGTTGAAATACTTTCACATCAATACCTTGAGAACCATTAGGAAAGAACCGTGATAATGAATCACAAGTCAAATCCATATGAACATAATGATGTGTCAGAATGAAAGAATTATACCATGATGAGTCATGATATAATTATCAATTAAATCAAATCTTCTTATATCCTCATAAATATACACCTATCACTAAATTGTGTACCATATGAATAGTTTATAAAGACATCATATATGATATGATTTGGGAATGTCCCAATATGTCTAAGGGTTTGAAACCTACATTGAGAAAGTAGTTTTTTTAGAAGGTTTATCCATAAACGGTGACTATTGAATATTACTATTAATCCCAATCCAATGACAAAATTATTTTGTTAATAGGATAATTGAGTTCCTAAAGAATCAGTGGGGGTGAAAGTAAAATTTAAATATTTGAGGTCAACAAAAGGGTACAACAAGAACTAAGAGAATCACAAGTTGTTGTGAAATCTCAGGTTCATCATATAACACAGAATAAGATAGTACTAGTAGAACACATCTAAAATTGAAGGATACTGCATCCAATAATTCACATATGTCGGTCATAACATGATGATCCAACTAATCAACTAGAAGCTATTAAGTATCATAATTTGAGTAATGGATCAAAGCCATTATAGGATCCATGTAAGTTAACAAAGTAGGACCTTGATAGCGCCACCTAAAGGGGTAATACGTAAAGGGTGCACTAGAATCTTGTGGTAAAGATCTACACAGACAACATAAAAGGACATATTGGTTGAATAATAATTTAAAATCAAGTTCAAGTTGTTGAACATGATAGAAATTCCCTTTACCAATTGTCATGCTTGTTGTTGTAGTTAAAATAGACTGAGAACATTTAGCATATGAAGATAGAAACTGGATTCCTCAAAGGGAATACATCATAGAATGTGTACGTGACACAACCTAAAATGTTTTTATAACTTCAAGATTGCAAACAAAGTCTACAAACTACAAAGGTCAATCTGGGATTGAAACAAGTATTTAGAGGAGGCATCTTTTGACTTGACAAGATAGTCAAAGAGTTTGACTCCAATTAAGATAAAAGATGAAATATGTGATTACAAAAGATCCAGTGAGAGAAAATATGAATATTCCACATGTGATGAGGAATAACATCTCAATATTATGATTATTTAGAGCTAACACAAAGGATGAGGTGAAACATATTATGAGATAAGCATCAAGACCTATAAGATAGTTCTTGAAAGTTTCACAATATAAGTTTGAGCACATATAATATCAAGATGTTATAAGTGTTCAACACAAAAGGATTCAATGAGAGAGAATCCATATCATTCTCTCATGAACCATATGTTCCAATTCTTATGAAGAATGGAAATGACATGATAAAGATTCCATAGGCTATGGATCTATCATGAATGCTATAAATGTACTTATACCATATAATCTTGTATGTATTGGACATGACGAAATGATATTAAATTCAAATAAGGGTTATTGGAAAGTCATTAAAGATATCCATTAGTACTTGAGAAGTGTTTATGGATAAATGGCTAGTAATTAAAGATAGTAATATAAGAAGAGTTGGATGTAAAGGATTACATCGATGTAAGCTTTTATAATGACAAAAGTGATCGCAAATTAAAATATGTTTGATTTAAAAGGAAAAATGTTGTTAGTTGGAAGGGTTCCGAATTAATAACCATTAATTCTATTCTATAATAAAATCTGAGTATACTTGTGTTATGAACACAGAGTGATACTATATGGATCTAGAAGTTCATATGATGAACTTATAAATGTTCTAACCACTAACGACTCACTCAATATTAATGTTGTGACAACAATTGATCTACTGGTTAGGCAGGGAATATCAGATCCATATTATGGCAGTTCTGTCTCATATGAGAAATCTTACAATGAAGAGATAAGGAACCATGCAATATGCCGACTATAAGGCAAAGTGTTGCTAACCTGCTGAATTAGCACTAGCGCAACAGAAACATGGTGGACATATTTAGATTACTAATAATATGATTCATGGGTGACTTGCCTCTAAGTGCAAGTGGGAGTCTGTTGGTAAGGTATGCCCAAAGAGACAATCATATGATGATTGAAATGGCATATGTCATAAAGAATTTGATTAATAATCATAAAGGCAAGCTTCCAATTCATTCTATTTCATTCAGTTATGAGATAATTAGGAAACATTATGAATGTCTAAAGAATGACAATACTCAATGATGTATCTCTTCAAGAAGTGACTTAGAGAATGAGATCATACAAATTCTAAGAGTATGTACATTCTTATTATGTCCCTATTAAATTGTTATTGTGCAAGGTAGATAGACACCAATAACACATAAGATTGGAGTGTGGGTTGGTTGATGACTGAATCTCATTAGTCATGATATGGAAATATCAACCCAAGAACACAAATACATGTTAGGAAACAATATATCGGATAGAACCACCTTGAAACCGACACATGGAAACCATTATCGATGGTCATAGTCATCTCTCATAGTGAAGGCGGTGATTTTGATTCTTAGACCTAAAATCATTGCACTCATCACATGTCATTGGGTATGCTTTGATGTCATCAAATGTAGTCCTAAAACATGGGTTGTTATAATGGTGATGATTGGGTGACTTTGACACATGGGGACTGACTATGAGTGATAGAGATGGGATTTGTCCATCCTATTGGGGATTGATGTCTTAGCCACTTCATAAGCGAGACTGAGAAATGCATGTGCATGCATATGTGAATCAATATATGATATTGAGGTCACATTATCTTAGACAGACTGCTCTTGGTTCTAGGAACATGGGTTGAATGTTGAGAGGATGATGACTCCATGCCTCGAGTTCACTCCAGATATTAGAGACAAAGGAATTATACAATCACTGCAACACCTTACACATATTGTAGGTTGAAGTTATTATAAGGACCCTGACCCATGTTTTGGGATAACCCTATTTGCTTTGCTTAAGTGTGTTGCTTAGCTCCTTGCTCTAATCATCTTGAGATGTAATTAGGGCATGTTGAAGGTGTGAGTTCCTTTCTTGAGCTTGCTTGCTTGATGTTTGTGTTTTGTGGAAAAGTTTTGGTGCAAATTGCAATTTAACAAGGATTGGGTTTGATGTGCAAGTTCGCCACCTCTAGTATATTCCTTCTCTCTCTTGGCATCATCTAGAGGAGTGAGAAAGATATGGACACCTTGGTTGATCCTTGGTTGAGTGGTGACATCCTTGTGTTGTTTTTCACTCATGTTTGAGGTGTATCATACACTTAGGAGTGTTGGCTTGGGCTTGGGAGCCTTAGATAGACCATGTATCAGTTAGAGTGCCTTGAGGTGGCCTTGTATCATTTTGTGGTGACTAGATATGTGCCATATTGGTTTGTGACCCTAGGTGTCATCCCTATTGGTCTGTGAAGGGAGGAGGAGGGTGTATCGACCATGACCTAGGAAGGAGGCTTAGTGGGCAAGCCATATCTCTTTTCACCTTGTTGCATGCGGCCTTTCTTTATGGACATGTGTCATCTAGATTAACTCGGTGGTGACACATTTACTTTGTTCTCTCTTTCATCTCTCTTTTATATATATTTTTTTCTCTCCGTGCAAGAGAATCATTTGGCCATCTTTGCTTCCTCTTCCTTGGTGGACAATCTTGATCTTAAGGAGAGATCTTCCTTGGAAGCTTGGTGGATGAGCCTAAGCTTGTGTTGTGCTCCTTTCTATTCTACCTTGGTGTTGTGGAGATCGAGCTAGGAGGATCTTCTTTTACCGTGAGCTAGAGAAGCTTGGATCTTAACCTTGGAGCTTAGAGCTTGGTGGTAATCCTTGAGGTGGGTTATATAACTCTAAACCCACTATGTTAATATCACCTTTTACTTGTTATCTTGCTCTTGATCTATGGCTCGTTATTACTTGCATGCTAGTAACTTTTCCTTGGTAGCCTTGTGCTCTGTTTTGGAAGACGAGCTTACTTAGTTGCTTCTAGTGTTGCACCTTCTTCTACCTTGTTTATATTACTGCCCTAAGGTAGAGGATGAGTAGGCCAACATATAGGAGGCGGACAATATGTTTGTGCTAGCCGATAGGCTTGGAGATCGATGTGCCTTGGGAGGTCGTCATGACCTGGGATGCCCATGTCCGTTACCCTTGTGGCAGGTCATCACTACCTTAGTTAGGGCTAGGATGACTCGTTCTAACCATCACACCTTTAGGAATGAGTGAGCCGAGGTTAGATGAGGGTGATAGTTTGTTGGTGGCTTTTGAGGTGACGTGGTGTTGAATCGTTGTATGAAGAGTGTTGGCCGATGCGCCCTAGGCCATTACAACTGGGCATCCTGACCCAACATGCATTGCTTGCAACATTGCTGAACCCTAAGAGGATCGTCTCCCAGCTATGTCGACACATTACCCCTAATGACCGACACCCTGTGTTGATGTTGCTGATGGGAGAAGTTGGCCAATACACCCCCGTTGTCGATATTTGTGTGTCGCTGAGCCATCATGGTGGAGGCGTTGCAAGCTCGATAACCCTAGTTGTAAGGACCCTGACCTTCTTTTTGGGCTTACCCTATTTGTTTTGCCTAAACCTTATGCTTGGTTGCTTGCTAATCACCTTTAGTGGTGGTTAGGGTTTTCTTGTGCTTTGTTGAATGTTGGAGGTGCTACTTGCAAAATAACCTGAGTTAGGGTTGAAGAACAAGTTTGTCACCTAGAGAGATGTCTTTCTCTCTCTTTGCTTCCTCTAGAGTTGAGAGTAAGGTTTGGACCTTGCCTTGCTTTGAGGAGCCCTGTATCGGGCAAGGATGCCTTGTGTCAGCCATGGGGTATCGCCCATAGGTGTGTCGGCCAAGGTGGTGATGGTGTGTCGGCCTTTGACCTTTGTTGACCTTCTTGCTTTAGTTGTGTCACCCTAGCTTGGACATGTGGCCGAACCTTGGATGAGTGGTGGCATGGCATGTGCATGTGGCTTGCAAGGTGGCAAGACGTTGGACATGTGTCCCTAAGAGGGGCGACACCTTGCCTTGGTTCCCCTTTGATCCTCATCTATATATGCCTTTCCTTTCTCTTCCTTAGGAACCATTTCGCTCTTTTGTTGATCTTCCCTCCTTGTGTGCATGACACACCTTCCTTGGAGAGCTTGGTGGATGATCATTTCCCCTTGGTGGAGATCCCTTCTTCTTCCTCTAGCTTTGTGGCCGAACCCTAGGTGGGTCTTGTTCTTTGGTAAGCATATTCCCTCTCTCCTTATCATCTTCTTCTCCATCTTGCCTACTCTTTGGCCATGGTGGTTATGCTTCTTGTTCCTTTTATTGACGTGGCCGAAAGTGGTGTGCTTGGATCTAGGAGCTTAAATCTTGGAGCTTTGGATCTTGAGGAGTTTGCTTAAGGCGGGTTACATAACTTCTAACCCTAACTATACTACCTTCTTTATGTTGCATGATTCATATATGTGGATGATTGGCCATTGCATGTTATGTTTCTTGCTCTAGTACATGTTGTTGACCTTATGGATATAGTGATCATGATGTTGTTGATGTTTATATGCCTTTGTATCTAGTTGGCCGAACCATAGTTTGGGGTTTTCTTTGGTAGCAACACCCCTTTCGCTCCTTGGTCTAGAGAAGTGAGTTTGAGCTCTAGTGATGTAGGAAATAACCCTCTCTCATTTTAGTTGAGAGGTGAGTCTACATTCTAGTTGCTTGAGCAACACCCTCCTCTCACCATGGATTAGAGTGGTGAGCTCTTAGATATGTGATGACCTATGTTGAGGTTGGTCCTTGTGGTTGCCCGATTTGTGATAGAGGTTGTGCAAAATACCTATCTCTTAGTTGTTGAGAGGTGAGCTGATCTTCTTAATCAATTAGGGTTTGGTGCCCTTGTGCTTGAGGTTGAAGATGACCATGATGGGTTGTGCCTTGCACGATATGACCTTGGATTAGTGCTGCCCGATAGCCTTGTCTTGGGCTGTACCCTTGACCGATACATTTAGTAGAGATGGTTGGTCTGATGCCCAATATGGTTCTCTTGGTTTGAGATAGAGCTTGGGCGACACACCTTATATCTTGTGCTCTAAACGATACATCTTAAAGTAAGGTTCCCCGATACCCCTACCTTGTGTTGATCTTTGGCCGATCTAATATGGAGTTGAGATGGTTGGCTTGGTGCCCATTATTATTTGGCTGATATGGGGCCTTGTAGGCAATCCTTGTGTTGGGCGATATGAAGTAGTCTTGTGCTACCCGATATGGTGGTTGCATGGTGGAACCCTATTAGGTTCCTTAGTGGTGGCCGATATGAGGTGTTTGACCTAGTTGGACGATAAGTCTTCTTAAGGTGTTGCTTGTTATAGGTGGGCGACACCCTAGCCCCTTCCTTGGATGATATGAGTAAGAAGGGTAACCTTGTGTCGAGCATGGGGTTTGTGTTTGCCTGATACACCCTATGTGAGTTGGATGATATGGTGCCTTAGTGGTTATCATGCTCTTGGACGATAGAGTGCCTTGGCTGACATAAGGGTCCTTTGAACAACATGGGTGATGGTTGAACGATAGTAGGGCGTCTTGGGTGCCATGCTCCTGGTCGAAATGCTTCTTGTTTAGAGGGTTGGCCGATAGAAACCCTAACCCTAGTGCACGATAGGATCCCCAATGCACGATAGGATGATGTGTTGTTGGCCATATTAATGGCACATGTGCTTTAGGGTTTGGAACCCTAGCTGATACATCTTTTGGTGAGGGTTGGCGCTGCCCACCATACCTATAGTGAGGGTTACAGGAGCTTTGGTGAGGGTTTTGATAACCCAGAATGTATATAGTTGATAGTTCTCTGTAATAATGACAACACAAGTGATATGGTGTATTCACCTAGAATCCTGCAACTATGATAATGAGTTAAGATGATAGGTTGTGAACCAGGAAGCTTGGAAAGATATGATGTTGCTACACACGTTAACGTGACACGTGCATATGGTCAAAAGTATAAGGCATAATATTTGCTCATGATTGATAATAATACTATGAATGATAAAGCTTATGTGTAATATAATCATGGATGTTGCTCTATACTTGATAGTATAATAATCCTGTTAATCCATGATGGCTTAAGTTATCTCTCTGAATGTGTATACTAACCATGCATGTATTTCATGTGGATTCATAGTCTGGTAAGAGCAATGAGATGTATGTGCTTGAATAGCACCATGTGGTAATGAGATAACAATTTGATAGGTCTGAGAACCTGATATAAGGTTGAGTGCCTGGTTGAGGTGTTACCCTCTGATGATGAGATAAGGGATGTGTCCCCAGAATGATGTTGCATGATTATGATGCTTTAAGAGGCAGTGGTTGATATAATGATGTATTGAGGTCCCAAGACAGTATGATGATGGCAATAATGATGTAATTCTATAAGGCTATGTTATACTTTGATTGCCTCAACAATTGGCTTAAAACATACTCATTAATTATAGATGAACATATCATGTAGTTTGCCCTAGCCATAGATCCATCATCGTCAGTATTTGGTGATGGTGAAATAGGTTTATCCCGCGGGATTACCTGGAGCTCATATTGTTGAATATGCGAGGTTTCCCCTAGCCTAAAATAGGAGGGTTGAGTGCAGCTGTGGTTGCAGACTCAGGATATATGGAGCATGGTGAACAGACCCATGGCTCATGATATGTGATGATGAGCATGATGTGTTCATGGCTCGGATGTATATACTAGCACCTATGTCAAGGTGAGCTAGAGATATGGGTAGCTTGTGGAGCTGACCCAGAGGCTGAGTCCCTATACGCATAAGACTGCGGTCTTGCTTGATGATTCATGTACTGACCACGAGAAGGTCAGGTCATGGAGTCCGGATCTCCTTAGACCTTGTATGGCACCAGATTGGGCTCCGCAGCCAATGGTTGGATTTGAGCAGGGTAGACTCACTTCCTCAGGGCATAATAAAACATAATCCAGCCGAATAGTATATCATACTTAGAGCAAAATACAAAACATTGATTGAGGCCTTCCTAATATAGATGATCTGGTTGTACTATGCAGTTGTGTGTACGATCCTTACATCTTGTGATAAGTTCTCATAAAGCTTATCTTGTCAATCATGTTCCATAAAGAAATACTTGGTTATATTCCTCCCAGATATCTTGGTAAGATTGATAGTAATAATAGCCTTGCTCAGTATGCTGCTCTTGTTATACGCTTTGTCAGTTATCTGCTGTTATTGCTTTAACCTTTTGAGGTTTTATAGTTTCGGCGGGGAGTTATGTTTCTTGCTGGGACTGTGTGTCTCACCCCGCTGGTTTACACCCTTTTTAGGCAATCGCTCTAGATGTGGTGGTGGTCGTGAGGTTGCGGCCGAGCAGCAAGAAGAGCACTAGAAGGCAAGAGATGGAAATGCTGCTATTTTGGTGGTTTTGTAGTAGAGTCCTAGAGTCATCCCTGTACACTCAGGTCCTCGGAGGTGTTTGATGACGTTTCACGATGTCTATCTATTGTAATTTTGTATATCCTGCTACGGGTTGTACGTGGCCATTATGTATGTATAAATAGGTGTTGAACTCTGGTACGGACGGTACAGCTGGTTCCGATAAGCTGTGTACCTATAACAAGGCTTGTGAATGTTTATATAACATGTTTCTCTACAGGATCTAGATGTAAAAGTTCTCTCATGTATGCTTTCTGCAATCAGTTTTAATTAACCTATGTTTTCAGTAATGTGTGGTTCTATACGTTTTCGCGTGTCATTTCATTGTCTGTGTGATGGCGGGGTGTCACACTAGTAGCCATCATGGCTTGGGTGCTTCCCAACACACTAGTGTTTCTGTTATCCCTTTGATGCCCATTTTGCCTTGGAGGAGTTACCCGATACCCCTTGTGACCAACACCCTCTCTTCGTGATGTGTTATGCTCAATGCAACCATGGTGATACCTAAACTGATACATACCTTGGTAGATAGGATGATACCCCATCTTAGTATGGTGGTCGATACCCTATCTTAGTGTAGTTGCTCGATACACTTAGGGTCAACCGATACCATAGGTGTAAACCCTAATTGGCACCTTGTGGTGGTGGTTGAGACATACCATGTTGATGTTAGGGTCTCATAGTGATGTTGTGATACCCTATGGTATGGTTGTATGAAGGGTGTCAAGTTAGGTTTCATACCACATAACATATTTTATAATGATAATGAGAAACATGCTTTTATGTCTCATAACACATATCATATTGATGAGGAAAGTTATAACCTAAGGGTGGTTGTTGATTCAACCTTGTAAACCCTAATTGGGTGAAGTGAATCCCTAATTGTTATGATGTAAATGTATAACATGACTCCTATGAGATGATGATGCTTTGCCTTCTTGTTATCAATTTCTAACCATGCAGGTGATACTAATTGATATACATAGACAAGTATGAGCTATGGTGGTTATGATGTGATGGACATTTGTCCTTGTGATGGAAATTGGTCCTTGAGATGGACTTATGATGAATAAAAGGCATAAAGTGATGATGTGATGAGATCCCACCTACTAAGTTTTAGTTTGTTCTGGTGATGAGCTATGCCCTATTTATGTAGATCTTATATAGAGGTTATATGTTGTAACTTGATTGATGCTTAAAGAAGTTTAACTTGATCTAATTAATCAAGTGAAATCTAATAGTGTAGTTTCCCTGTGCCATATATCCATTCCAATGTCAACTTTATTGTTGGATGGTGAAACGAGTTTAACTTGGAGCTCATATTTTTTAATATGCGGGGTACAAGTCGAGAATTTCCTTATATCCTTAAAGATATGATGTGTGGCACGACCATGTGTGAGTCAATCTTGTTGTGATATGGATGGCCATGTGTGAGCCACTCCTTTTGTTAGAATGACAATGCATGGGCCTATTATTATGGTGTCGTACATGTACCAAGGTGGGCTAGTTATGATTATATATGTGGATGGCCATGCGTGAGCCAATCCCTAAAATTGACCATATGTCATTGTTGCAGTTGACTGATATGTCTCTATAGTGTTTTCTCTTGTGCTGATTAAGAGGTGTGGTGAGGTCGTGGATTCCGACTCTTCCATTAGACCTTGTATGACACCAATTTTGACTTATCAAGTGGTCGGTTGGATTTGGGTGGTACGACTCAAATCCTCAGGGCATAATGAAATATGTAATCAGCCGTGTAGTATAATTGTATAGGATCAAATACGAAAACATTGGTTGGGGCCTTGCTTGATCTTTATACAATGTTTTTGATAGAAAACATACACGTTCTTCATATTCCTTCTAAATTATTAAGATGTTTCATAATTCAACAGTAATTTCCCTTCCTGTCAATAATCATTACCTAATTCATGTTAGTTGTATTTATAATTGCTGCTCAATTTATCTTATCTATGATAATAATGGAGTTGGTGGTGAGTTATATCTCCCACTGAGATTTGGAATCTCACCCCGTTGGTTTCCCACACCCTTTTTAGGCAGAAGAGCATGAAGAGGTAGAGATCGTGTAGAGGAGGTTGAGCAGCAGCCAGAGGAGCAGTAGTTGATAAGGTTGGAGGTGATGCTGGTTGTCTTTTGTCGATAGAGTCCTAGAGTCATCTCTGTACACTCGGGTCTTTGGGAGTGTTTTGTAGATGTTTTACGAATGTGCTTTCTTTATGTGCCCTTTTTATATCAAATATGATGGAATCATATATGTTCTGGAATAGTGCTTTCGTTGCAGGTTGACAACATTCCTTGTGAACGCTTTGAGGCATGAAAGGACTTATGTGTAAAGGTTCTTGCTATATGGATATTTTATGAAAAATGTTTTAATTTTTAACATTTTCCCAATAATCTATTCGTTAATCTTTCTTCCACAATTATGTTTTGAGTAATCTTACTTTGTGTTGCACGAGGCCTCACAAGATAGGTTGGTATTAGAGCTTTAGGTTTGCTGAGTCTACAGGGACCTAGGACTAGGGTTTGTGTCTGTTCTAGTATCCTCCAGTCTATTTTATAGTCACTTCTGCTTATGCAGAAGAAGAAAAGAAAGCTTGAAGATGTCTGGAGAACACAAAGAACATGCTGCCATGAGTTGTGTTACTGCACCAGGTGGTGGTGTAAAGAATCAGGCAAGAGAAGATTGGGTGCATGAAGTCCCCAAGTTTGACCCATCCATGACATAAAACCCTACCTTCCAATCACTTTTTGGGAATTTTATGGCAACAATGACTCAAATGGAGGACATGATGACTGCACCTCAACCTAGGGAACATGTTCCCCATACTGAATCTTTAGGTACTAGGAAGACTTTCGAGCGGCTTTGTCGTGTTGGGGAAGTTGAGTATGCAGGAATTGCTGATCCGTCAGATGCGGATATGTGGCTAACTTAGATTGAGAAGGCTTCCAAGATCATGAGTATCCCTAAAGAGGATAAGGTGAAGCATGCTGCGTACCTCCTGAGAGGGAGTGTTGGCCATTGGTGGGCCATAGGGGAGGAGAATAGACCCAATTTTGTGGTTGGTTGGTAGGAATTCTGACGAGAGTTTGTGAGTCGGTACTTTCCTCGGACGTATCTTGATGAGAAGATCAGTCAGTTTGAGAGGATTTGACAGGGGTCCATGATGATCAACGAGTATGAGGCAAGGTTTATGGAGTTGTTGAGGTTCTGTCCTCACATGGCTGTGAAAGAGGATGAGAGGATTCATCATTTTGAGATGGGGTTGAACCCTGAGTTGTCTACTCCAGTCACTGCTTTGGAGAATTGAGAGAGTTTTGTTGCATTTGTGAAGCCTTCTAGAGGATACAACAATATGTGAAGGAGAAGAGAGAGGCAAGTACCAAGAAGCGGTCTTCATAGTTTCAAGGGCAGTCGTCAGGTGGCTTTAAGAAGCTGAGTTTTTCTGCACCACCAACGTCACAGAGGTTTAGTGCTTTGACACAATGGTCACCAAACAAGGGAAGAGGCTGTAGATTTCTGCCTCAGGAGCCAACCGTGTTGCATCAACATTAGTGATAGTACCACCCAAGCCTTGGTATGAGAACAAAACTTGTTATAAGTGTGGATAAGTTGGCCATACCAAATAGTTTTGTCCAGTGAAAGATGATGAAGTGAACCAACAACCAAGGCAGAGTCAGTAGGGCTCGTAGAGATAGCAGAACAGTGGTGCAATAGGACAAGGATGTGGCCAAGCATCTCAGGCCAGATCATCTTCTCATTGAAGTAGAGGACGGGGGAGACAATAGGAAATAGGTAAATTCTACGCTATGAGTCATCCAGAGGCGGTGGTCAACCCGCGAGTGGTGATATGTCAGATGGAGTTATTTCATTCTGATTTGTCTTCTTCTTGCTTTATATCTATTTTAGTTGACCCGGGTGCTACACACTCTTTTATCGCACATGAGGTGCTTAGTAGTTATTCTTTACCCGTTAGTCATATGAAGAATAGGTTGTTGCTAGAAACCATATTGGTTGATTCTGTAGTGTTGCAAGATGTGTGTCCTTCCTGTGTTCTTTCCTTTTCGGGACACAAAATTCAAGTGGATCTTATACCACTAGACACACATGGATTCAATGTGATCCTTGGAATGGATACCCTGGAGAAGTATAGAGTGGTCTTCGATTGTAGTTCTAAGCAAGCGACATTTGTAGATGGTAGTGAGATGTGGACCTTCTAGGGAGATAGGAAGATTCTCCCGACGTGCCTTCTATCAGCTATGTTAGCAAGGAAGCTTCTGAGATAAGGATATGAGGTATTTTTGGCACATGTGGTGGATACATAGGTGAGGAGTCTGAGTATCCAAGAAGTGCTGGTGGTTAGGGAGTTTAAGGATGTGTTTCTTGAAGAGTTTTTAGGTGTTCCCCCACCCCGTGAGATTGATTTTGAGATCAATCTGGTTCCAGGTACGTGACCTATTGCTCAGACACCGTATAGGATGGTATCGACAGAGATGGAAGAGATAAAGTGACAGTTGTAAGAACTTCTTAACAAAGGTTTCATCAGACTGAGTACATCTCCGTGGGGTGATCTAGTGTTGTTTGTGAAGAAAAATGATGGATCTGTTAGGTTGTGCATAGATTATATGTAGTTGAACAAGGTCACAATAAAGAACATATACCCTTTGCTGAGGATAGATGACATGTTTGACCAGTTGTGTGGTGTAGTAGTATTCTCAAAGATAGACCTGAGTTTAGGATATCATCAGTTGAGGATCAAGGAGGATGACATATCAAAGTCATCTTTTAGGACAAGATACAGTCACTACGAGTCATGGTTATGTCGTTTGGACTGACTAATGCACCATCAACATTCATGGATTTGATGAACAGGGTGTTCCGACCGTTCCTTGATCAGTTTGTGGTTGTCTTTATAGATGACATCTTGATATACAGTCGTGATAGTCAACAGCATGAACAACATCTTCATCAGGCGTTGATGGTGCTAAGACAACACCAACTCTACGTTAAGTTTAGCAAGTGTGAGTTCTAGTTGAGGGAGGTAGCTTTCTTGGGGCATGTTATATCTGTAGAAGGAGTACGCATGGATCCTAAGAAAGTAGAGTCTATAACTGAGTGGGAACAACGTAAGACGTTGACTGAAGTGCACAATTTTCTAGGTTTGGCAGGCTATTATCAAAGATTCATTAAGGATTTCAGTGCTATAGCCCTACCCCTAATAAAGTTTACAAGGAAGGATGTGTTGTTCATTTGGGATGATAGATGTCAATGTGCTTTTCAGACATTGAAGGAGAGGTTGACAAGTTAACCAAATTTTGGTTTTGCCTGAGCAAGGAAAAGGATACATTATCTTCTGTGATGCATCTAGGAATGGTTTGGGATGTGTGTTGATGCAAGACAAGTAAGTAGTTTCTTTTGCTTCTTGACAGCTTCAGAAACACGAAGAGAATTACCCGACTCATGACTTGGAGCTAGCCACTGTGGTTCATGCTTTGAAGATTTTATATGGGGAGAAGTGTTAGATCTTCACAGATCACAAGAACCTGAAGTACATCTTTTCACAGCAAGAATTGAACATGAGGCAGCGTCGTTGGACGGAGTTGATCAAAGACTATGACTACACGATTGATTATCATACGGGAAAGGTGAATATTGTAGCAGACACATTGAGTAGGAAGTCTTCATCCTCATCCATTGATGAAGGTCAGTTGAGTTCCTTGATGTGCCACAAGCAAGACATGTTGATCTCCTTATGTCACATGAATGTCAAGTTGGAAGTCTCCTTATTAGCCGACTTGTTGTAGGGGTGAGCATCGGTCTAGAACCAGACCGGACCGGACTGGACCGGACCAGATCGGACCGAGGACCGACTTTGTAAGAATTTATGGACCGTAAACCGAACTATTTCCAAGTAGGACCAGACTATTCCAGGGTAGGACCGGACATGACCATTTGGACCGTAATCAACCTTTTTTATATGTTTTACAACTTATTTAATTAGACAAAGTTGATAATCTAAGTCACTTCTAACAATTATATAACATTAGTAGCAAACATATACACTACTAGTGCTTATATATGTATTTTATTTGTATTTGTTATATAATATACCTACAAATATACATGAATTTTATATAAAATTCGATGCGGTCCGGTCCACAATTGGACCGGTTTTGGACCGGACCAGACCAAAGACCAAACTCACCAAAATTCCCAGATCACAGATCAGACCAAACTCATAATGGACTAGACCAGACTCAATTGAGCAGTCCGGTCTGGTTTTGTGGTCTGGACCATTATTTGCTCACCCCTAGTTTGTTGGCACAATTACAACTGAAGCCTATGCTATGACAACAGATTAGAGAAGCTCAACAGACAGACATTGTAACACAGTAGATTAGATCAGAGTTTGATAGTGAGAAGCGTGATCTTTTCACAAGATGGGAGATGGGACAGTCTGTTATCATAACATGATAGTGGTTCCTGGTGTTGATAACCTAAGGAAGATAGTTCTAGAAGAGGCTCATTCATCTATGTATGCTATGCACCCAGCTAATACCAAGATGTACCACAATCTGAAGGATATGCATTGGTGTCCAGGCTTGAAGAAAGATGTAGCTGAGTTCATTGCAAAATGTGTAGTGTGCCAACAAGTCAAAGATGACCATCAGAAGCCTGGAAGAACGTTGCAACCATTGCCTATACCTCAGTGGAAGTGGGATCATGTGACTATGGACTTTATGGTTGGACTGCCTAAGACAACCAAAGGTTATGATTCCATTTGGGTGATCGTTGATAGGTTGACCAAGTCAGCACATTTCCTTCCTATAAGGACAACGTTCACAACAGAGAAGCTTGCTCAAGTCTATGTAGATGAGATAGTACATTTGCATAGTGTTCCAGCAACTATCGTACCTGATCACGATCCTCAGTTTACGAGTCACTTTTGGGAGTGACTGCATATAGCCTTGGGTACGTAGTTGAAGTTCAATACTACTTTCCATGCACAGACAAATGGTCAATCTGAAAGGACCATCCAGATCTTGGAGGATCTGTTGGGGGCTTGTGTTCTTTAGTTCTCACAAAGTTGGGATGTACATCTCAGTTTGATAGAGTTCACCTACAATGACAACTATCAGAGTCGCATTGACATGGCACCATATGAGGCATTGTATGGGAGACGTTGTAGATCTCTATTGTGTTCGTATGAGGCAGGTGAGGATCAACTTCTTGGTCCTAAGCTTGTGTAATATACAATAGAAAAGATCAACGTGATACAACAATAACTGAAAGCAGTACATGACAGATATAAGTCATATGCAGATAATCATTGTAGGCCCTTAGAGTTCCAAGTGGGAGACAAGGTATACCTGAAGGTTTCTCCTTGGAAGAATGTTATGAGGTCTGGGAAGAAGGGTAAGTTGGATCCCAGGTATATGGCACCTTACTTAGTTGTGGCACATATTGGGAAGGTGGATTACTGGTTGTGTGGGCTCTGATCTCCAAACCGCGATATAATCTCGATTTAAACTTAGCGGAAGCGATTTGATAAATAGCGGAAGACAAAAATCACAGGAAATTAAAACTTTTCGGGACAAGAGCTTGAATCCATAAAAACTTCTTTCATAACAAGAGATAAACTGTTTACATCTCATGATAATTACTTCTTGAGTAATTATATACATCAAGATAAAAAATCTCAAGAACTCACACAAAAGACTCCAAGATCTGAGAGTACAGAGGACACATACGACTGACTCTAACTACACCACATGGCAGGCTAAATCTCCACCTGAGATTACTGCTGCTCCTGGTGCTGCTGCTGCTGCTGAGATTGGTCACCTGTAGACCGGTTCCTCCGTCTACGACGTCCACCTAAAAGGTTGAAGTCTACGGGGTGAGACAATTTTACATAATTGTCCCAGCGAGAGTTATAATTCTCCGCCAGAAACTTTATTATAACATCAAAGAATATCTTAAGCAGTAAAGCTTTCAAAGTATTCAATAACAGTTGCAGCTATATAAACAAGAGCTCAACATTTATGAGACATGAAGAAATATAAGCACTATCACAGTGTATCATCAATCAACTATCTCGTAGTTATCTCTAGCAGGTATACTACGTGGTTGATTATGTTTTACAAACAACATTATGCCCTGTGGAGATGAGGCATACCACTCATACTCCAACTGATCGCTGAGAAGTCACATCAGTATCATACATAGGTCATTAAGAGAGCCGGATTCTCATGACCTTCATCTTCCTCAGTCAGTAAGAGGATCACTTGTAGGACATCTTGTGTCTCTACTTATTATAGCTCACCAGGGTAAACTGGTCCTTCGCTATTTTAGAGTTACAGTGGCGTTCTGTACTCTCTTCGTCATCAGGAGTTTTCATGTTTATCTCCACTGATACGGATATCTATGTTTTCTTCGTCATCAGGAGGTTTCATGTTTACCTTCCACTGATACGGTAGGGTTTAGTAGCGAAGGGTTGACAGATTACACATCTACATCAATCACCTACACTAGGATGTAAGGTTCTACACATCCATATACCCCACATACTCAATAGTATGTGTTCCAGGAGTTCCCTTAGGAAAACCTGTTTCACCATCATTTGATCTCTGACAATGATGGATCTATGATCAGGGCTCTACATTATACTTGATTAGTTAGGTACATTTAGTATTCATTTAATCATCACACCTTGTTCTTCAAACAATAACAGTAGCATAATAGCTATGAAAGGAGAATACTAAATGTAACAAGCCTAACTCACATCAATCATCATTTCTCATTATACTCATCACAAGTCATCTCTGAAGCATGACTTGGTGGTATTCATGGCTCTTACAGCCCACTAACTCATAGGATGCCACTGACAAGGCATCAAGATATTTTAGTTATTCATAAAGCCTTTAACATGCTTTTAATGAATACAGTATCATCATCCATACCTGGATATGATCACCTTCATATCACGACCTGCATAGTTAGTTCAACTGATAAAGGTAATTCAAAACAAGGAATATACTTCTCACTCTTATCATAAGAGCTAAGTTCTCTGATTCTATTCAATTAGAGTTTAATACTCATAACGCATGTCATTACCCTTGAATTAGGGTTTACTAATCACATTGAATGCCATTACCCTTAAATTAGGGTTTACTATTCACATTGAAGTGAATTGAACTCATAACATCATCATGTATGTGGAACATCATCATTGATGCTCTCAGACTGGCTTAAGATTCATCATACATCATAATTAGGGTTTCCATGATCTCACACAGGTGGATCATACCCTAATTATGTACATTCATGTGTATTGAAGGTTCTTTAATTGAGTTTCCACCTAAAAAGGGTACTTTCTCTCTCTAGAAGTACTTTATCTCTCTAGAAGTACTTTCTCTCTCCTCATACTAGTAGATGGTGATAACATCACTCTAGATCAAGTTGAAATAAGTCATCATGGGCTAACATAGCCAAAAACATCACTAACATGTGATTAGGGTTTGATTTGATCAAGGTATTACTCAATTGACCCTTCAAGGGTATTTTGGTAATTCACCCCATTGATCACCATCATGGTTCAAATCATTAGTCACTTAATCCCTTAATGTCCTAGGTTATCATTAGGGTTTTAGGTTAGAGCATCTTTGAACCATTTACATCTCCAATTGGTTAAGTGAAGTCAATCTTTGAACACCTCAAACGATCTCAACCTTCAACATCCAAATGGTTTGAGACCGTTTGGATGGGTTGACCGTTTGCTTTGGTTGACTTCAAGACCGTGTGACCTTCAAGGTCGTGAGCCCAAACCGAGAGGGGGTGTAGACCGTTTAACCATGTTGACTTCAAGACCGAGAGGCCCTACATGGTTTGAGACCATTTGATGTATCTCGGTCTTGAGACCGTTTGATGTCTCTCGACCTTGAGACCGTGAGGCCTCTCATGGTCTTGAGACCGTGAGGTCTCAAACGGTCTTGAGACCGCGAGCCCTCAAACGGTCTTGAGACCGTGAGGCTCACATGGTCTCAACCGTTTGGTCCTTCAACAAGGTTCAAGTTTTTCAATTGATTATGTTTATCAACGTTGAAGCCCCCAAAAGGTCAAAGCCATGGTAACCACTTATGGATTAAGTCAATTAGGGTTATGTTTAACCAATTGGTCACTCAATTGACCCTCAATTGTTAACCAATTAGGGTTGAAGTCGATTCCATTAAGGTCTATCAATGTTCAGCCATCAACACTCAACAATATGAATCAACTCAAGGTTGAACCCTTCAATTGAGCTCCACTTGGGCCCAAACTTGGCCCAAACGGTCTTGAGATCGTGTGGATGAACTCTACACGGTCTTGAGACCGTTTGCCCAAGATTTCATCAAGATCTAATGTGATTTGATAGGGATTGAACCTTGATTGAGTCACAAATCAGTATTTTGATTAATTTGATAACTTATTGCAATTGGACCCTCAATTGATCAAATTACCTTAACCCTAGACCTCCAAACGGTCTTGGGTTGTCACCACACGGTCTGGAGACCGTTTGGATGAGTTCCAAACGGTCTTGAGACCGTTTGCCCATCCAACTTTTGGATTCTAGTGAAAATTCTTCAAGGTTGGATCCATTGAATTGATTATCATGTCAATATTTAATTGCAATGTAATTTAGTATTATTGTACCTTCAATTGGTCAACTATTCTTGACCTCAGACCACCATACGGTCTTGGGTGATTTCCCACACAGTCTTGAGACCGTTTGGTTGATCCCCAAATGTTCTTGAAACCGTTTAGGTCAATCAACCCAAAAACACTCTTTATTTTATTGAGATTTCAGTACTGATTTCAATTAGGGTTTGCCCTAGTAATCACCCTTCAACTCTTAGCTCGTTTGGAATTAGTCCATCAAATTTGGTGAGTTGTTAATTAACATTATTTTGAACAGTAATATCATACGGTCAACGCCTGGTCAACGACCTTACACGGTCTTGAGACCGTTTTCCCAAAAAGGCTATTTCAGACCGTTTGAAAATCAGGAATAAATTCAATTAAAATTGTTGATTAAAAAGGCCATATCTCCCGATTCCTTTGGAGTTAACCTCTCAATTTTTGAGGGTGATTAGTATACATAAATATATACAGGTTTATTATACGGTCCACGCTCGGTCAATGCTGCTATACGGTCTTGAAGACCGTTTGCCCTCTCTCGGTCTTGAGACCGTTTGCTCACCTCATGGTCTTGAGACCGAGAGAGCAAGTTGGGGAGACCGTTTAATAAAGTGAAAAGCGGTGGATTTTTCTTGGAATTAACGTCTTCATCTCCTAGCTCAAGAACAGAAAGGATTTTCCACGGATTTTCTTGCAAAATAGTAAAGGAAAGTAGAGAAGAAGAAGAAGAAGAACTATCATCTACATGCATAATCAAGATGTATATAACAAAGCATGGGTTTAGAGTTATAAAACCCGCCTAAATCTTGCTTCTTGAGCTCCAAGCTTTCGAGATCCAAGATTTAATGGCGTCCTTGAGCTCTCACAGGTTGGCCAAGGTGAAAACCTCCAGGGAAAGTCAAGAAAAGATGGCTAGAAAGATAGAGCCATGAGAGCTAGGCCATGAAATTGACCTTGAATTTGAGTTTTAACCATGAATTTAGGCAAGAAGAGGAATCCAAACCTACCTTGCACCCTTGGTCGTCCTCCTTAGCTCCAAGGCAGTCCTTGGTCGTTTTTTTTGGGTGAATAGAACAGTAAGGAAACGAAGGGAAAGTTCCCTTGCTTAGAGAGGTGGAGTGTATATATACTTGGGGTGGGGTTCTAATTATAAGTTCATAAATTCTCCATAATTTCAAATAAGTCCCTCCACCCTTCATAGCTCGTCCTCTATTCTTTATTTTAAGGACAACTTCCTCTTAAGGTCAAGAAATGAGAGCAAAGAAGATCAACTTATTACTTAAATATACCCATAAAAGGGCTATTGCACATACACCCTGATTATTCAATCACAAAGGTGTAATTCATAACTTGATTATTCAATTGAGGTGACCTCTTCATAATTTCTTCTCTAAATGATGACAAGAGTCTTAATAGATACATTATAGGATATATTTTACAAATTGCATCCCTTAATTTGGGTAAATTGCATTTTACCCCAAATTAGGGTTTCAAGCACCGGGATTGCTTCCACAACTGCACCTTGGTGCCCAAGCTTGGGAAATCCCTCTAACTTCAACATAAACATTCTCATGATGTATCAACATCAGAGAATCATCTTAACATGTGCAATTTGCAAGTTAAACCTTCTAACTGGGTAATTTGCACATAGGTCCCTGTATTACAAAACAATGCTACAACTTTATATAAAAAGGAGCAAAAACTGATATTATATGTTTTTGAGAACTTAATTACATGCCCAAAGTTTATCACAAGGATTTAATTACATATTTAGGCAAAACACCTAGGGTTAGCTTATAACCCAGGTCAGGGATGTTACAAATTATCCACCCCTTACAAGGATTTCGTCCCCGAAATCGATAAGACATATTAAGAGAAAAGGGCAGGATACTTCCTTCTCATTTCATCCTCTAGTTCCCAAGTGGCTTCTTCAACACCACGGTGGTTCCAGAGGACTTTCACAAGACTTATATCTTTCTTCTTTAACTTTTTAATTCTGTTATCAAGGATTGACACTGGTCCCTCCTCATAGGATATATCATCATTCAATTCTACCTCCATAGGTTGTAGAACTGACTCGGTGTCGGGGTGACATTTCTTCAGCATAGAAATGTGAAACACAGGGTGTAACCTCTGTAACTCTGGAGGCAGCTCTAGTCTATATGCTACCTTTCCAATTCGTTCAATGATTGGATAAGGTCCCATAAATCTAGGAGCTAACTTCCCTTTCCTTCCAAAACGAAGGACCCCTTTCCAAGGCGAGACCTTGAGATACACTCTGTCTCCAACCTGGAACTCTAAGGGTCTACGACGCTTGTCAGTATAAGATTTTTGCCTATCCTGTGCAGTCTTAATCTGTTGTTGTATTACTTTAATCTTCTCTGTAGTCTGCTGCACAAGATCAGGACCTAACAACTGATGTTCACCAGTCTCAAACCAACACAAAGGTGATCTACAACGTCTACCATACAAGGCCTCATAAGGTGCCATATCAATACTATGCTGATAGCTATTGTTATAGGCAAACTCTATCAAGCTTAGGTGTAGATCCCAACTTCCGGTAAACTGGAGAGCACATGCTCTCAACAGGTCTTCTAAGGTCTGTATGGTCCTTTCCGACTGTCCATCAGTCTGTGGATGAAAGGCCGTACTAAACCTTAGCTTGGTGCCTAAGGCTCTGTGCAACTGTTCCCAAAAACGACTGGTAAACTGGGGACCTCTGTCAGAAACTATAGTGACAGGAACTCTGTGCAAACGCACTATCTCTTGCACATACAACTGTGATAACCTTTCAGCAGAATAGATTGTTTTGACAGGTAAGAAATGTGCTGTCGTAGTCAACCTATCAATAACTACCCAAATGGAATCATGTCCTTTGCTTGTCCTAGGTAGGCCAACAACAAAGTCCATGGTCACATGGTCCCACTTCCACTGTGGTATGGGTAAAGGTTGCATTGTCCTTGCAGGCTTCTGGTGTTCAGCTTTAACTTGCTGACACATAGGACACCTCAGAACAAACTCTGCAACATCCTTCTTCATCCCAGGCCACCAATACAAATCTTTCAAATTCCGATACATCTTGGTGCTCCCTGGATGCATAGCATACATGGAAGAATGAGCTTCTTCCAGGACTAACTTCCTCAAGTTATCCACATCCGACACTATCATCCTTCCATTATAACAAGCTACATGATCATTTGAGTCATGGAAATCATCTCTCTTCTCATTTCCATACTCAGATCTGATCTGCTGAACTGCATCATCACCTTGCTGTGCTTCCTTAATCTGCTCCCTTAGGGTAGGTTTAATATGCATCTCAGCCAACAATCCGGCTAACAATGACACGTTCAACTGTACATTGTCTTGCCTTAAAGAGATAAGCATATCTCTCTTAGAGCATACTAAAGAGTTTAGTTGTGCTCTATCCATGGTTGATGTTGCTGATTTCCTACTCAAGGCATATGCAACAACATTGGCCTTGCCCAGATGGTAATCAATTGTACAATCGTAGTCCTTGATTAACTCCATCCAACGACGTTGCCTCATGTTAAGCTCGTGCTGAGAGAAGATATACTTAAGGTTCTTGTGGTCTGTGAAAATCTGGAATGTCTCTCCGTAGAGATAATGTCTCCAGATCTTCAAGGCATGAACCACGGAAGCTAACTCCAGATCGTGTGTCGGATAATTCTCCTCGTGTTTCTTAAGCTGTCGGGAAGCAAAAGAAATCACTTGTTTATCCTGCATCAACACACATCCAAGTCCATTCTTGGAAGCATCACAGAAGACTACATATCCTTTTCCTTGTTCAGGTAGCACAAGAACATGTGCACTTGTCAACCTCTCTTTCAACAATTGGAAAGACTGTTGACACTTATCACTCCAAGAAAAAGGAACATCTTTCCGGGTCAACTTGGTCAAAGGTAAAGCTATAGAACTAAAGTTCTTAATGAACCTTCGATAATAGCCAGCTAACCCCAAGAAACTTCGAATCTCCGTCGGTGTCTTCGGTTGTTCCCATTGTAGAACAGATTCTACCTTTGTAGGGTCAACACGAATTCCCGAGGTAGATATCACATGTCCAAGAAAAGATACCTCCGGTAGCCAGAACTAACACTTGCTAAACTTAGCATACAGCTTATGTTCTCTTAGCAAGGTCAAAGCTTGGCGAAGATGCTGCTCATGCTGCTGAGCATCCTTACTATAGATCAGAATGTCATCTATGAAGACGACAACACATTGATCGAGGAAGGGTCGAAAAACTCTGTTCATGAGTTCCATAAATGCAGCTGGTGCATTGGTTAGTCCAAACGACATAACCGTGAACTCATAGTGACCATACCTTGTCCTAAAGGCAGACTTGGATATGTCACTATCCTTAATACGGAGTTGATGATATCCAGATCTCAAGTCTATCTTTGAAAAAACGGTTGCACCACGCAACTGGTCAAAGAGATCATCAATCCTCGGCAGAGGATACTTATTCTTTATTGTTACTTTATTGAGTTGTCTGTAGTCAATGCACAACCACATTGACCCATCTTTCTTTTTAACAAACAAGACCGGAGCACCCCAAGGTGAAGTGCTCGGTCGGATAAAACCCTTCTCAAGTAACTCTTGGAGCTGTTTCCTTAGTTCTGCCATCTCGGCAGGCACCATCCTATACGGAGTCTGGGCTATGGGTTTCGTATCTGGGGTCAAATTGATTTCAAAATCAATCTCCCGAGGTGGTGGTATGCCAGGAAGTTCTTCAGGAAACACATCCTCGAATTCCCTGACTATGGGAACTTCCACAGGATTGGAACTTTCCTTGGTAACATCTACCACATGGGCTAAGAATGCATAACATCCTTGCCTCAACAACTTATCAGCAACCATAGCTGACACAAGGCAGGTGGGCAGAATCTTTCTCTCACCCTGAAAGATCCATGTGTTTCTTTCATCAGCAAACACATCCAACTTGGACTCACAATCCAAGACAACTCTATACCTTTCCAAGGTATCCATCCCAAGGATTATATCAAATCCTCGCATATCAAGTGGTATAAGGTCCACTTGAATGCGATGTTCAGAAAAGAAGAGGATGCAGGGAGAGCATACCTTTTGCAAAACGGCAGACCCACTCAACGGAGTCTCCAACAACAAACTATCTGCCCTATGACTAACAGTCATATTGCAGTTACGGATCACTTTACGAGTGATGAAAGAGTGCGTAGCACCCGGGTCAATCAGAACAGATACAACACAGGATGTATACATATCAGAATATAAAAGTTTCATCTGACCTGCCACTACCCGTGGATTGACCACTGCTTCAGGTGGGTTCATAGCATAGAACCTCGCAGTCGCCTGGTGTTGAGGTGGTGCTGATGATCCAGCTTGAGACGCTTGCCCACGTCCTCGAGTTGCTCCTTGATGTTGCTTACTCTGAGATCCTTGTTGATTCTGTCTCAGAGGTTGTTGTGTCACACCGACAGGCCTAGAACGACAATCCTTCATCAAATGTCCCACCTTACCACAGTTGTAGCAACTCCTCTCCTGTTGTTGTGGCCTGGGTGGTCCAGTAACTGACACTGATGCAGAACTGTGAGTTCCTTGAAGCGGTTGACTTCGTCCCCTACCTCTGCTCGGTGTCCATTGAGTTTGAAAACTCGATCTGGGTGGTGGAGGGTTAGGTGCAGAGAATCTAGGTCTCTTGGAATCCCTAGATGAAGAACCCTAGAACTGTGGATATCTTTTCAGAGTTTGTCTCTTCTCAACCACAGATCTCTCTATCCTTCGGACTGACTCAACGAAGGTAGAGAATCTCTCTCGGTTTTCTAAGGTAGACACGAGGGTTGACATATCATCATTCAAACCCTTCTCAAATCTTCTGATTCTTTCCTCCTCTGTGGCAGCCATGTGCGGACAGAACCGCAACAACTCCATGAACTTAGCTTCATACTCGCTAATGTTCATCATGCCCTGCCTTAGTCTCTCAAACTGAGAGATCTTCTCATCTAGGAAGGTCTTTGGAAAATATCTATTGATAAATTCCCGACGAAACTCTTCCCATGAGAACTCTACTCCAGGTCTCTTCTGCTCTTCCATGTTCCACTAGTGACCAGCACTACCTTTGAGAAGATAGACATCATGTCTAACCTTCTCAGCTTCCGGGATGATAAGAATCCTGAAAGCCTTCTCCAACTCTGTCAACCAAAGGTCAGCATCGGCGGGGTCGACAGTCCCGAAGTACTCGGTGGCTCCGACACGACGAATTCGTTCGAACGTCTTACCGATACCTTGTGCTTCAGGATGGACAGGTGCCCTAGGTGCAGGCATGTGCATCCTGTCGGTTATGTGTGTCATGGCAGTCATAAACTGCCCGAACATCGTCTGTACAGCTGGGTTACCCATGTCGGCTGGGTCAAACTGGGGTGGCTCTCTTGGTGACTCAGGTGCAGGCTGTTCTATTTCTGGAACCCTTGCACCGCCTCGAGGTGCACTAGCACTACTCTCCGCCACGTACTCATCATGTGGCTCAGCCATTCTTATGTATCTTCTTCTCCTGAGGAGCAGAAGATTCTATTAGATAAGGAAGGAGTACTAAACATAGACTCGACATCCTAAGTCCTATGACTCTGTAGACTCAACTAACCTAGAGCTCTGATACCACTAATTGTGGGCTCTGATCTCCAAACCGCGATATAATCTCGATTTAAACTTAGCGGAAGCGATTCGATAAACAGCGGAAGACAAAAATCACGGGAAATTAAAACTTTTCGGGACAAGAGCTTGAATCCATAAAAACTTCTTTCATAATAAGAGATAAACTGTTTACATCTCATGATAATTACTTCTTGAGTAATTATATACATCAAGATACAAAATATCAAGAACTCACACAAAAGACTCCAAGATCTGAGAGTACAGAGGACACATAGGACTGACTCTAACTACACCACATGGCAGGCTAAATCTCCACCAGTTATTACTGCTGCTCCTGGTGTTGCTGCTGCTGCTGAGATTGGTCACCTGTAGACCGGTTCCTCCGTCTACGACGTCCACCTAAAAGGTTGAAGTCTACGGGGTGAGACAATTTTACATAATTGTCCCAGCGAGAGTTATAACTCTCCGCCAGAAGCTTTATTATAATATCAAAGAATATCTTAAGCAGTAAAGCTTTCAAAGTATTCAATAACAGTTGCAGCTATATAAACAAGAGCTCAACATTTATGAGACATGAAGAAATATAAGCACTATCACAGTGTATCATCAATCAACTATCTCGTAGTTATCTCTAGCAGGTATACTACGTGGTTGATTATGTTTTACAAACAACATTATGCCCTGTGGAGATGAGGCATACCACTCATACTCCAACTGATCGCTGAGAAGTCACATCAGTATCATACATAGGTCATTAAGAGAGCCGGATTATCATGACCTTCATCTTCCTCAGTCAGTAAGAGGATCACTTGTAGGACATCTTGTGTCTCTACTTATTATATCTCACCAGGGTAAACTGGTCCTTCGCTATTTTAGAGTTACAGCGGCGTTCTGTACTCTCTTCGTCATCAGGAGTTTTCATGTTTATCTCCACTGATACGGATATCTATGTTTTCTTCGTCATCAGGAGGTTTCATGTTTACCTTCCACTGATACGGTAGGGTTTAGTAGCGAAGGGTTGACGGATTACACATCTACATCAATCACCTACACTAGGATGTAAGGTTCTACACATCCATATACCCCACATACTCAATAGTATGTGTTCCAGGAGTTCCCTTAGGAAAACCTATTTCACCATCATTTGATCTCTGACAATGATGGATCTATGATCAGGGCTCTACATTATACTTGATTAGTTAGGTACATTTAGTATTCATTTAATCATCACACCTTGTTCTTCAAACAATAACAGTAGCATAACAACTATGAAAGGAGAATACTAAATGTAACAAGCCTAACTCACATCAATCATCATTTCTCATTATACTCATCACAAGTCATCTCTGAAGCATGACTTGGTGGTATTCATGGCTCTTACAGCCCATTAACTCATAGGATGCCACTGACAAGGCATCAAGATATTTTAGTTATTCATAAAGCCTTTAACATGCTTTTAATGAATACAGTATCATCATCCATACCTGGATATGATCACCTTCATATCACGACCTGCATAGTTAGTTCAACTGATAAAGGTAATTCAAAACAAGGAATATACTTCTCACTCTTATCATAAGAGCTAAGTTCTCTGATTCTATTCAATTAGAGTTTAATACTCATAACACATGTCATTACCCTTGAATTAGGGTTTACTAATCACATTGAATACCATTACCCTTGAATTAGGGTTTACTATTCACATTGAAGTGAATTGAACTCATAACATCATCATGTATGTGGAACAACATCATTGATGCTCTCAGACTGGCTTAAGATTCATCATACATCATAATTAGGGTTTCCATGATCTCACACAGGTGGATCATACCCTAATTATGTACATTCATGTGTATTGAAGGTTCTTTAATTGAGTTTCCACCTAAAAAGGGTACTTTCTCTCTCTAGAAGTACTTTATCTCTTTAGAAGTACTTTCTCTCTCCTCATACTAGTAGATGGTGATAACATCACTCTAGATCAAGTTGAAATAAGTCATCATGGGCTAACATAGCCAAAAACATCACTAACATGTGATTAGGGTTTGATTTGATCAAGGTATTACTCAATTGACCCTTCAAGGGTATTTTGGTAATTCACCCCATTGATCACCATCATGGTTCAAATCATTAGTCACTTAATCCCTTAATGTCCTAGGTTATCATTAGGGTTTTAGGTTAGAGCATCTTTGAACCATTTACATCTCCAATTGGTTAAGTGAAGTCAATCTTTGAACACCTCAAACGATCTCAACCTTCAACATCCAAACGGTTTGAGACCGTTTGGATGGGTTGACCGTTTGCTTTGGTTGACTTCAAGACCGTGTGACCTTCAAGGTCGTGAGCCCAAACCGAGAGGGGGTGTAGATCGTTTAACCATGTTGACTTCAAGACCGAGAGGCCCTACATGGTTTGAGACCGTTTGATGTCTCTCGGTCTTGAGACCGTTTGATGTCTCTCGACCTTGAGACCGCGAGGCCTCTCACGGTCTTGAGACCATGAGGCCTCTCACGGTCTTGAGACCGTGAGGTCTCAAATGGTCTTGAGACCGCGAGCCCTCAAACGGTCTTGAGACCGTGAGGCTCACATGGTCTCAACCGTTTGGTCCTTCAACAAGGTTCAAGTTTTTCAATTGATTATGTTTATCAATGTTGAAGCCCCCAAAAGGTCAAAGCCATGGTAACCACTTATGGATTAAGTCAATTAGGGTTATGTTTAACCAATTGGTCACTCAATTGACCCTCAATTGTTAACCAATTAGGGTTGAAGTCGAATCCATTAAGGTCTATCAATGTTCAGCCATCAACACTCAACAATATGAATCAACTCAAGGTTGAACCCTTCAATTGAGCTCCACTTGGGCCCAAAATTGGCCCAAATGGTCTTGAGATCGTGTGGATGAACTATACACGGTCTTGAGACCGTTTTCCCAAGATTTATCAAGATCTAATGTGATTTGATAGGGATTGAACCTTGATTGAGTCACAAATCAGTATTTTGATTAATTTGATAACTTATTGCAATTGGACCCTCAATTGATAAAATTACCTTAACCCTAGACCTCCAAACGGTCTTGGGTTGTCACCACACGGTCTTGAGACCGTTTGGATGAGTTCTAAACGGTCTTGAGACCGTTTTCCCATCCAACTTTTGGATTCTAGTGAAAATTCTTCAAGGTTGGATCCATTGAATTGATTATCATGTCAATATTTAATTGCAATGTAATTTGGTATTATTGTACCTTCAATTGGTCAACTATTCTTGACCTCAGACCTCCATACGGTCTTGGGTGATTGCCCACACGGTCTTGAGACCGTTTGGTTGATCCCCAAACGGTCTTGAGACCGTTTAGGTCAATCAACCCAAAAACACTCATTATTTTATTGAGATTTCAGTACTGATTTCAATTAGGGTTTGCCCTAGTAATCACCCTTCAAATCTTAGATCGTTTGGAATTAGTCCATAAAATTTGGTGAGTTGTTAATTAACATTATTGTGAACAGTAATATCATACGGTCAACGCCTGGTCAACGACCTTACACGGTCTTGAGACCGTTTTCCCAAAAAGGCTATTTCAGACCGTTTGAAAATCAGGAATAAATTCAATTAAAATTGTTGATTAAAAAGGCCATATCTCCCGATTCCTTTGGAGTTAACCTCTCAATTTTTGAGGGTGATTAGTCTACATAAATATATACTGGTTCCTTATACGTTCCACGCTCGGTCAACGCTGCTATACGGTCTTGAAGACCGTTTTCTCTCTCTCGGTCTTGAGACCGTTTGCTCACCTCACGGTCTTGAGACCGAGAGAGCAAGTTGGGGAGACCGTTTAATAAAGTGAAAAGCGGTGGATTTTTCTTGGAATTAACGTCTTCATCTCCTAGCTCAAGAACAGAAAGGATTTTCCACTGATTTTCTTGCAAAATAGCAAAGGAAAGTAGAGAAGAAGAACAACTATCATCTACATGCATAATCAAGATGTATATAACAAAGCATGGGTTTAGAGTTATAAAACCCGCCTAAAGCTTGCTTCTTGAGCTCCAAGCTTTCGAGCTCCAAGCTTTAATGGCGTCCTTGAGCTCTCACAGGTTGGCCAAGGTGAAAACCTCCAGGGAAAGTCAAGAAAAGATGGCTAGAAAGATAGAGCCATGAGAGCTAGGCCATGAAATTGACCTTGAATTCGAGTTTTAACCATGAATTTAGGCAAGAAGAGGAATCCAAACCTACCTTGCACACTTGGTCGTCCTCCTTAGCTCCAAGGCAGTCCTTGGTCGTTTTTTTTTTGGGTGAATAGAATAGTAAGGAAACGAAGGGAAAGTTCCCTTGCTTAGAGAGGTGGAGTGTATATATACTTGGGGTGGGGTTCTAATTATAAGTTCATAAATTCTCCATAATTTCAACTAAGTCCCTCCACCCTTCATAGCTCGTCCTCTCTTATTTATTTTAAGGACAACTTCCTCTTAAGGTCAAGAAATGAGAGCAAAGAAGATCAACTTATTACTTAAACATACCCATAAAAGGGCTATTGCACATACACCCTGATTATTCAATCACAAAGGTGTAATTCATAACTTGATTATTCAATTGAGGTGACCTCTTCATCATTTCTTCTCTAAATGATGACAAGAGTCTTAATAGATACATTAGATGATATCTTTTACAAATTGCATCCCTTAATTTGGGTAAATTGCATTTTACCCCAAATTAGGGTTTCAAGCACCTGGATTGCTTCCACAGCTGCACCTTGGTGCCCAAGCTTGGGAAATCCCTCTAACTTCAACATAAACATTCTCATGATGTATCAACATCAGAGAATCATCTTAACATGTGCAATTTGCAAGTTAATCCTTCTAACTGGGTAATTTGCACATAGGTCCCTGTATTACAAAACAATGCTACAACTTTATATAAAAAGGAGCAAAAACTGAAATATATGTTTCTGAGAACTTAATTACATGCCCAAAGTTAATCACAAGGATTTAATTACATATTTAGGCAAAACACCTAGGGTTAGCTTATAACCCAGGTCAGGGATGTTACAGGTTGGAGTTGCCACCTAAGTTGCACATGTTACATCCAGTGTTCCATGTTAGTATGTTGAGGAAGTGCCACCCAGATAGAGAGTTAGTGTTACATCCTGTGGAGGTAAAGCTTGATGAAAATGTGACCTATGTAGACGGTCCAGTGTTGATCCTTGATCAGAGAGAGAAGAAGTTGAAGAGGAAGGACCTTATTCTTGTGAAAGTTCTTTGGCATCACCATGGTGTTGAGGAAGCCACGTTGGAGCTCGAGGAAGAGATGAGGAGGAAGTACCCTTCCCTTTTTTCTAAGGATTTCGGGGACAAAATCCCTATTAGGGGTTTATGGCTTGTAAGGATCCTGACCCATGTTTTGGGATAATTGTTTGATTTTCTTAAGTGTGTTGCTTAGCTCCTTGTTCTAATCATCTTGAGATGTAATTAGGGCATGTTGGAGGTGTGAGTTCCTTGCTTGAGCTTGTTTGCTTGATTTTTGTTTTTGTGGAGATGATTTAATGCAAATTGCAATTTACCCAGGATTGGGGTTGATGTGCAAGTTTGCCACCTCTAATGCATTTCTTCTCTCTCTTGGCATCATCTATAGGAGTGAGAAAGAGATGGACACCTTATTTGAGCCTTGGTTGAGTGGTGACACCCTTGGTGATGTTTTGCACTCATGTTTGAGGTGTATTCTACCCTTAGGAGTGTTGTATCAGGCTTGGGAGCCTTAGAGAGACCCTGTATCAGTTGGGGGTGCCTTGAGGTGGCCTTATATCATTTTTTGGTGATTAGAGATGTTCCATATCAGTTTGTGACCCTAGGGTTTCATCCCTATCGGTTTGTGAAAGGAGGAGGAGGTGTGTATCGACCATGAACTAGGAAGGAGGCTTAGTGGGCGAGCCATAGATCTTTTCACCTTATTGCATGGTGTTGCATGTGGCCTTTCTTTGTGGACATGTGTCATCTATATTTCCTTGGTGGTGAAACCTTTCCTTTGTTCTCTCTTTCATCTCTCTTGTATATGTACTTCTTTCTCTCCATGTAAGAGAATCCTTTGACCATCTTTGCTTCCTCTTCCTTGGTGGATGATCTTGAGCTTAAGGAGTGCTCTTCCTTAGAAGCTTGGTGGATGAGTCTAAGCTTGTGGTGTGTTCCTTTCACCTTCTACCTTGGTGTTGTGGAGATCGATCTAGGAGGATCTTCTTCTACCTTGAGCTTGGGAAGCTTGGAGCTTAACCTTAGAGCTTAGAGCTCGGTGGTTATCCTTGAGGTGGGTTATAAAACTCTAAACCCACTATCTTATTATCACATTTTATTTGTTATCTTGCTCTTGATCTATGGCTCATTATTACTTGAATGCTAGTAACTTTTCCTTGGTAGCCTTGTGTTCTGGTTTGGAAAATGAGCTTGCTTAGTTGCTGCTAGCATTGCACCTTTTTCTACCTTGTTTATAATGCTGCCCTAAGGTAGATGATAAGTAGGCTGACATATATGAGGAGGCCTATATGCTTGTGTTGTTTGAAAGGCTTGGAGATTGATGTGCCTGGGGAGGCCGTCACGACCTATGACGCCCTTGGCCGTTACCCTTGTGGTAGGTTGTCATGACCTTGGTTAGGTCTAGGATGACTCATTCTGACTATCATGCCTTTAGGAATTAGTGAGTCGAGGTTAGATAAGGGTGATAGTTTGTGGTTGGCTGCTTAGGCAACGTGGTGTTGGATCATGGTATGAAGAGTGCTGGCCGATGCACCCTGAGTCATCATGATTGGGCGTCGCGACCCAGGATGCGTTGCTTGAAGTGTTGGTGAACCCTAAGAGGATCATTTCCTAGCTATGTTGACACCCTAGGGCGTTGCTCGTTACCCCTGGTGACTGACACCCTGTGTTGACGTTGCTGATGGGAGAAGTTGACCGATACACCCCCGTTGCCAATATCTATGTGTCACTCAGCCGTCATGGTAGAGGTGTTGCAAGCTTGATGATAACCCTATTAACTGTCATGGCTTGGGTGCTGCTCGACACATCAGTGTTTCCATTATCCCTTTGACGCCCATTTTTCCTTAGAGGCGTTACCCGATACCCCTTATGGCCAGAATCCTTTCTTCCTGAGATGTTATGCTCGATGAAACCATGGTGATACCTAAACCGATACATACATTGGGTAGATAGGATGATACCCTATCTTAGTATGGTGGCCGATACCCTATCTTAGTGTGGTGGCTCGATACACTTAGGGTCTACCAATACCATAGGTGTAAACCCTAATAGGCACCTTGTGGTGGTGGTTGAGACATGCCATGTTGATGTTAGGGTCTCATAGTGATGTTTTGATATGCTATGGTATGGTTGTATGAAGGGTGTCAAGTTATGTTTCTATACCACATAACATGTTTTATAATGATAATGCGAAACATGCTTTTATGTCTCATAACACATCTCATATTGATAAGGAAAGTTATAACCTAAGGGTGGTTGTTGATTCAACCTTATAAACCCTAATCGGGTGAAGTGAAACCCTAATTGTTATGATGTAAATGTATAGAATGAGTCCTATGAGATGATGATGCTTTGCCTTCTTGTTATCAGTTTATAACCATGCATGTGATACTAATTGATGTACATAGACATGTATGAGATATGGTGGTTATGATGTGATGGACATTGGTCCTTGAGATGGACATATGATGAATAAAAGGCATAAAGTGATGATTGATGAGATCCCACCTACTATGTTTCAGTTTGTTCTTGTGATGAGGTATGCCATATTTATGTAGATCTTGTTTAGAGGTTATATGTTGTAACTTGATTGATGCTTAAAGATGTTTAACTTGATCTAATTTATCAAGTGAAACCTAATAGTGTAGTTTCCATGTGCCATGGATCCATTCCAGTGTCACCTTTATTGTTGGATGGTGAAACAAGTTTAAATGTGAGCACATATTTTTGAATATGCGGGATGAACATGCGTGAGTCAATCTCATTGTGATATGGATGGCCATGCGTGAGCCACTCCTTTTGTTAGAATGGCATGAGTGAGCCTATTCTTCTAGCGTCTTACCCGTACCAAGGTGGCTAATTATGATTATATATGTGGATGGCCATGCATGAGCCAATTCCTAAAATTGACTATATGTCATTGTTACAGTTGAATGATATGTCTTTGTGGTGTTTTTTCTTGTGCTGACCAAGAGGTGTGGTGAGGTCGTGGATTCCGACTCTTCCATTAGACCTTGTGTGACACTTATTTTGACTTATCAAGTGATCGATTGGATTTGGGTGGCATGACTCAAATCCTCGTGGCATAATGAAATACGTAATTAATCGTGTAGTACAATTGTATAGGATCAAATACAAAAACATTGGTTGAGACCTTGCCTGATCTTTATACAATGTTGTTGATAGAAAACATACATGTTCTTCATATTCCTTTTAAATTATTAAGATGTTTCATAATTCATCAGTAGTTGCCCTTCCTGTCAATTATCATTACCTGCTTCATCTTAGTTGTATTTATAACTGCTGCTCAGTTTATCTTATCTGTGATAATAATAGAGTTGGTGGTGAGTTATATCTCCCATTGAGATTTAGAATCTCACCCTATGGGTTTCCCACACCCTTTTCAGGTGTACGAGCACACAGAGGTAGAGATCGTGTAGAGGAGGTTGAGCAACAACCAGAGGAGCAGTAGCTGATAAGGTTGGATGTGCTGCTGGAGGTCTTTTGTTGATAGAGTCCTAGAGTTGTCCCTGTACAATCAGGTCTTTGGGAGTGTTTTATAGATGTTTCACAAACGGGCTTTCTTTATGTGCCCTTTGTATATCAGATATGATGGAATCATGTATATATGTTCTGGAATAGTGCTTTCGTTGCAGGTTGACAACATGCCTTGTGAATGTTTTGAGGCATGAAAGGACTTATGTGTAAAGGTTCTTTCTATATGTCTGTTTTCTGAAAAAGGTTTTAATTTTTAACCATTTTCCCAGTAATTTGTTCGTTTATCTTTCTTCTGTGATTATGTTTTGAGTAATCTCGCTTTTTGTGGCATGAGGCGTCACAGTTATTCTCCAACTTTCCATTCACTTGGGTAGCACTGATGTGTGACTACACATCACTCTCTACTTGTGATGTCATAAGTTAGTTATAGACATTTACTGCCAACGTGATATGGGACCTATAGGGTCACACACATAGGAACTCATCTATAACATAAGTTTAATCTTGAATGATGAATGGATTGATTACTAAAGTGTTTGGGTACTCAATTCATGCAACAGATTAGCTAACTGCACTGCCATCCGATCGTCTCATAGGGTGAGATGGTCGTTTAGAGAGACAAACGATCGACTTAAATGTTGAGACGTCTGTTTGGAGAGTCAGGATGATTGAAATTGAATTGATTAGATTTCTGCACGAATTAGACCCCAATGATCGGCTCACCAGGTGATCCAATCGGCTCAGCTGAGCGAGACAACCGGTGCATCTGGTAAACTGATCAGTTCGGTTGGGTTGGTGGAAGGTTTTGGAAACTTTTCCCAAATTTGTGAGAAATATTACTCGTATCGAGTGTTCAATTTGATTGAAACAAGATTAGAAATGATTTTTGTCAAATAAGGAAATTGCTAGAAAACTGTGTCGCAGAGTAAGACGACCGTTTCGTGTCTCACATGTTGTTAAAATTTAAGATCTTCCTGTCCCTTCCTCTCCCGCACAGATCCCGAACAAACTGAGAACCCTTATCCTAACCCCACCTATAAATAGAGGGGTACTGGGGGCTTTCCAGAGCACAATAATAACACAGACAATTGAAAATTAGTTGCTCTGACAATTGTTGTCCTCTCTGGTTGTGGTAACCAAGAGAGCCCAAGCAAGTCCTACCCGACTAGGGAGGGATAGCTACTGGAGAGAACAATTGAGGATCATTGTTGTGGGACAACAAGTTGGTGACTAGTACGCCAACGGGAGGGACAACTCCTCCCAGTCTATTCTAGTTGAACAACATGTGTTCTAGTTGAACAACATGAGTTCTAGTTGATATGTGTGTACTACTCTAGAGCCAGAAGTTCTTTAGCTGCTGCTAGGAGGACAACATCAGTCAGCAGTCCGTGGTGAGACTACAAGAACCGCTACATGAGCTATTCCACTCCATTGTCCGTGACGAGACCACAATCACCGCATAAGCTATCCAGTCTGTCATCCGTCGTGAAGACCAGGAGCTGCACAGACACCACCCAAGAGCAACTAGAAGATAGTTACAACTGCAACGAGTTGTAGTCACTGGACTTGCTCCAAGACCAGATATAAACTCATTAAAACCACCCTTCATATTTTGTAGTAGTTGATGCGATCTTGCTATTATGAGTACGGATAGATAATTTTTTTAATTTCTGCTGACTTACTCTATGCCTGTATTTCCCTACATTACCCTATACCCATTACGTATTGCCTGTACAGTAGAGTAAGGATGGACATTTTTTTAAAGAGGGTAAGGTAAAGAGAGAAGATTTACACTACCTACTTTACCCAATTACCCATTAATATAACATTGCATTATTAATTTGATATATAATACAATTATCTATGTCTACGAAACCCCCAACAAGCCTCATTATTACTTTCTTAATTTGTACTATTATTTGATTTCAAAAACTATATTAGAGAACTAGTAATATCTCACATTTTTGTAGTCGTATATTAGAGAAAAAATAATTCTCCAATAGTAATAATATGTGAAGAAAGTTAGACTTTGTTTGTAGATATAAATGTTCGGATAGAGATTGGCATTTTTGGTGAATATCATCATTACTACTATATAGAATTAGTTTTATGAGCATTAATGTAGGGAATACAATAATAAATTATCGTCAAAATATTGGATTTCTATTTTTATATTGCTTTATCCATTTTACCCATTATCCTTTCATTACCCTGTAGGCAGACATGCACATATAAGGTTAGAACAAATGGTTCCAGGTAAAGATAATTACCATACCCCTTACCCGTAGGGATGTGAATGGGTAACTGTAAATCTGTATATTTGTACCCTATAGGGGAAGGATAAGGGTAAATGATTTTCTTACCCTTTACTTGCCTACCCGCTACCCTCTAACTCACTACCTTAGTGGGTAAGGGTAAGGGTAAGCCATTACCCATACCCTCTAATCCGCTACCCGCCCATATTTATGTATAGTATATTAATGTATAGTAATTATGGTGTTTGAGTCTATGAAATATTTAATATTATGTGTTCATCATTTTATACAATACATGATATTCATATCTACTTGTTATGTAGTTAACTTGGTTGTGTTACTTGTGTATGCAACATCATGCTGGAGCTGCAAGTCACATGTATAAAAATAATCTATGTTCCATTAAATACTTTTGCAAGATAAACATGTATATAATCACAAGATTTGATCTTTGATGTACCATTTGATACATATGAGGTGGTGTTATCTACTTAATTTGTTTTTTAGATGCAATAACATTTTAGAGAGTATAAGATATGCATGCTTCCAACCTGACATATTATTATCTAATATCATTTCAATATAGCCATCTTTATGTTTTAGCAATAATTATTTATCCGTACACCAATGTTAAGGTACTACCGATTTCTATATACATGCGATACAACACAAACCGTTTATTCAATGTTGTAAAAGATTACTTAGAGTCATTTTGGATATTGAAAAGTCATTTTGGAACATCTTGATATTTCACTCAAAATATAAATGGATTGACTAGACCATTACTGTTTATATAGTACAAATTTGAAGAAGACACACAAATTCCCTGCTTCACCCGTATCTTTTATGTTTACCCTTTAGGTAAGAAAGTAAAGATAAGAGAAGGCAAATATATTGATAGTGAGGAATTTTCATGTGGTGGGTACGAATAATTATCCTCCCCATTTGACCTCCGTCTTACCCGTAATTATAACGTGGATAAAGATAAAGATAAAGATAAACCTTCATCCTACATCCATACACATATCGGTGTTTAGCTGTACTATTGATGCATTAATGAAATACAAAATTTGCAAAGAACCGATCATACGAAATATTCTCAATTTTAGTTTGGGCTGTATTACGAATACTGCTTAAATTTTTACACAAACGGTCCTCAAAGAAAAACCATTTTCACTGTCCAGTACATTGACTTTGACGGCTTCACGGTCACTTCTCGAGGGCTGGAACCTTCACCCAAAAGTGCGGCCGCCTTCCGAGTTACAACCCCTCCGACAACCCGACTCTCCTCCGCTTATTTCAGGCCGCTTGCAGAATTCATTTCGCCACATTACTAGTAATACGGTGACCTGCTTGCGGGAATCGATTCGATCTCAGAGAAATCAGTTACATGCGTGGTGTACGTTGTTTCCTTCCGTGACACTGGCCACTGAAGACGATTTCTGACAGCATCCCCGGAGCCGGTGACGAAATCTGCGTCGCGCCTTTACTAATGGCAACAGAAGCAAAGGGAAAATGCCAGTATTGGCTCTGGGTGGGTCTGGCGCTCTTCTTCCGGCTGGCTCTCATCTATTTCCCGGTAAACTTCAACCTCGGATTCCGGCCTGAGGTCGCCACTCCTCTCACCAGCCTCCGACGCCTAGCAGAGGGTTACTGGCTTAAGCAGCATTCTCTCTCTCCCTACGCCGGATCTATGTATCATGGATCTCCTCTACTTCTGCCCATTCTTGGTCCTTTGCTTTCTAACAGTAATGACGTCAGTTGGGGTCTTGCCTACTGTAGCCTGCTATTTGTTGTGGCCGATTTAATCACTGCGATTCTGATTCGGGCGACTGGTCGACGCCTAAGATTTGCATATGCAACATGCTTGAAAAAGCTAAATTTACCAAAAGACAAGGAAGAGTTGGGTGTCATGGCATCAGGTGATCTTGCTTCATTGATATACCTGTGGAACCCGTTTACAATAGTGACCTGCCTAGGCTCCTCCACATCTCCAGTTGAGAACTTGATGGTTGCATTAATACTGTATGGGTCGTGCTCGCGATTGGCACCGTTGGCAGCCTTTGGATGGGTTATGGCAACTCACTTGTCACTCTATCCCGCCGTATTGATAGTGCCGGTGATCATGCTTTTTGGATATGGTTTAGACTCACCACCTGAGAAGTTTCTGTTACATAAAAGCTCCACTGCTGATAAAAGAGAGGGAGGACAGAGACCCGATAAAAATATGAGCTCTCGAAATCGAGTAAGATTATTTTCTTGGAAACCAGTTTTGCAGTTCTTAATTTGGGCATTCATTTGGTGGCTATATGTCTTAACCTTGAGTTGGATCCTTCTCAGTAAGTCAAGCAGTCTAGCTGAAATGTTCAAGAAGACCTATGGGTTTATCCTTTCTGTGGAAGACCTCTCTCCTAATATTGGGATCTTTTGGTACTTCTTTGCTGAAGTTTTCAAATTCTTCGAAGTGTTCTTTCTGATTGTCTTTCACATGAATGTTTTATTCATGATACTTCCATTAGCTATTCGTCTAAAACACAGGCCTTGCTTTCTTGCCTTTGTTTACATTGCAATCTCATCAACACTAAAGACATACCCTTCTGTGGCTGATTCAGCTTTATACATAAGCCTTCTGGCTTTGTTCAGCAATGAGATGGAAGCAATCCGATTCTCATTCTTCATGTTTGCTGGTTATATTGGAGTCTCCCTTCTGAGTCCAGTTATGCATAACTTGTGGATATGGAGGGGCACTGGAAATGCAAATTTCTACTTTGCAACTGGCATTGCATATGCATGTCTTCAGATCGTGTTAGTCATAGAGAGTGTTAGTGCGATGCTAAATCATGACAGAATGCTAGGAAAAAGGCTGCTTGTGTGATGCTACAAGTAAATTTGTTTTCTTACAAGATCTTACCAGCGCTCATGCTTACTAAATTTCAGAAGGACTTGTTTCATCGGTCTAGATCTCACATGATTTGAGTAATTGGAGCTATAGGCAGTGGTGTGGACTTGGCTGAATTAATTATGTGCTTTCATTTTGTCTCAAATACTATTTTTTGGAAGACATCTTTGAACAAGCTTGTCTCACTTGTAAGTTTCACAGAGAAATGTTTTCATCTATTAGATGATGTAAAAGGATACTGATTACTGGAATTGTCATCCTTCATCTAACAAAGAATAGCTTCATCTTCTATTGTTATGTAAGCTATTATAACCATGCTTTTGTAGAATATTGGTCCTGATAATCGGTATATCTCCGGTTAACCTCAAGTATAACGGCATGCTATATAATACTAGAATATTCAGAAGTGTATCTTGCCCCTAGGTTGTCAGCATGCTATATAATACCAGAATATTCAGAAGTGTATCTTTCCCCTAGGTTGTCTTGTGCAGATTTTTAATGCTTTTGCTACCTAAATGGCTCCTTGTTTTATGCAATCTTTGTATGAAGGGTAAAATCAAGTTCCTTCTAGAAGTTTTCTGTTTTGCTTTTTTATTCCATTTGCAAACTGATTTGTGCGTTTATAGTGATGTGAGACTCACATCTTTGTTTCTTCACACTACAAGAAAGAAAGGTTTTAGCGACCAAAGTAACAGCAAGTTTAATTCTCAGTCATAATTAGTAATATAATGAAAACTAAATCTTGTTGTCACTATTAAGATAGGTAATTACAGCAAATTTTTTGTTCCGTTATAAAGAGTAACCCCATGTCATCGTTAAAAACTCATTCTCTCCCCACCACAATCAATGAACTCAGTGTCATTTACACAACTTAATCAAACAATTTCTTTTCACTCCCGTGCCCCAACCAGTTCGCGTCCAAACTCCCTTCCTCCCACCCGGCACGACTCCCCCGTTTCTTCTCACCTCAACCTGTCACCCGATCTCCTGATTCCCTCTTCCCCTCTCTGTGATTAACAAAATTTGTGGTCCCCCCTCTCCAAGCCGTCCTGCAATGTCCTAACTCATCATCACCATCAGTACTCCTGTAGGAGACACTACTTGCTCTTTTGGGTTATTGTCGAGGGCTGATGTCGATGAGAAGGACGTTGTTGGGCAGAGTAGGAGTTGGCGTCATCGGGCAAGAGCTTGCTTGGTGTTGTTGGGTGGAAGGTGGTCTTGTTACTGCTTCTGTTAGGAGCGCCGCTTGGGGATGACTTGAAGGCTCTCTTTGCTGCCGACTGATTATGGTCTTTCTTTTGCTGCAAAAGCAGGACTGGGGCTACAATTGGCCTATGACGCAAGATTTCTGAGTGGAACAGAGGCAATGGCGGCTGTGATCCCTTGTCCACTGGCATCACCAAGTTCTCATGGATAAACAACCATTTAATACTGTTCAACTTTATTTATTGTGTTGCATGATGACCTGCTTCACCTGTTGCTTATAAATACATATCAACTACCAGAGTCTACTGGATACCAAAGTTTTTACATCTCAGGACATGCTACTATGCCATTTCTGTAGAAATCATCACATTAGGAGGGAGGCCAAGCAGCCTGGCTAAGGTTGAGAGAGCAACAGTAGTAGTAGGGGTCTCACCATCAAAAGGGCCACTGTTTATGACCATTAACGTGTGCAAAGACCCTATCATATCTATCTTATCAATATAATGTGCATGTGTAGCCTTCACTATGTATAACATCAAATATGCAGAGAACATAGAAGCTTGTCTAACCACATATGGTGCTATTAAGATTAGTTTCAGAATAATGAAGCTCAAAGGACCAAAGTTGTATACATCAATTCTACAGTTCATATAATACTTTGATTTGTTTAGCACTTTTGTTCCGTACATGTCAATGTTTCTAATGATTCAATATCATTTCCTAGAAATTAGAATGCTAGTATAGAGTTTACCATTCACTAAGAAGATGGAAATGTGCCAAGTGCTGCATCATTATTGCATGGTAGTTTATGACATTTTTTTCCATCGATGACTTAGAGCCTAGAGATGCTGATGTTGTATACAGTTTCCTGTGTGCATATGCTGCCATGGATGACACTGCAACTACTGAAGAATTTTTACTCACAACAATTGTGCCTCCAAGGGGCGGAACCATACATTTGTGATTGGGGTTGGGAGGGGGGTATTAAAACTTAAAAAAGATGTGCTAAAATGTCATAAAAAGATGGTACCTGTGAGTTGAAACTACAACCACAAGTGAATGAAGGACTACGTCCCTTTGCTAACCCACTGACTACGCAATATTATATGTTATTGTATTTGTATAATTTTATTATATACTGCACATGGTGCTATAAAAAGTCTAGGGATATATGAGGATTTTGTTATAAAGGCAGCAAAGGGAGAACCGAACCCGCGCCACCAGTGCCAAGGCATGATGTGCGCTGTAAGCACTGATCCAGCAGGCTACCGAACCATTCATGTTAAGTGTAGAACTGTATATATATATATATATATATATATATATATATATATATATATATATATATATATATATATATATATAGGCTAAAAGAATTGTGTACCCGAGTACATGTAGCTTGCATGTACCTGCCTTCATTCATGATGATTGTAAAATTAAATTGCACTATCCAACCTTATGGATGTGGTGTATACCCCTTAGATAAGATGTGTATAAAAAATCACCAACATCTTATATTCATAGATCATCCAATGAAAGAATTTATGTGTTATCTAATCAACGGTTAGTTGCAGAAATTGCAGAAACCGTTGGATAATATATTGTTATATCTCATGATCTATACAAGATATTGGTATGATTTTTTAAAAACATCTAATCTATATAATTTTGAATCAATCCATATGGTTGAATTTTATTAACATGCTCCACATATGTCATTTTAATGGCCGGTACACGTAAGTTACATGTACCGGCTAGTACACACTTCCTAACCTCATATATATATATATATATATATATATATATATATATATAGAGAGAGAGAGAGAGAGAGAGAGAGAGAGAGAGAGAGTCAGGCTAGAATACACTCGAGTGCACAGATCACGCCGTACACCCCAATGGTGTTTGCCTATCTAGATCATGTTTTTCCAAAATCTAATCCATTGATCTTCATGGTTACCATAATAATAGGTCACATACAAAATTTGAACTCATTTGGATGAGTGTAAGTCACTCATTCAAGTACAACAAAATCGACGCACAAAACTAATTTGAAATACATAATTTGCCTCCTTTGGATGCACGACCTATAAGTGTCCAAATGAGCTAAAATTTATTATATAGTATGTTCTAATGATAATAAAGAAGATCAACGGTTTAGATTTTTCAAAAATTTACTGCATCTTCAAAAATGACTGAGGTGTACGGTGCCTCCGGTACACTCGAGTGTACACTAGCCTGACTCTCTCTCTCTCTCTCTCTCTCTCTCTCTCTCTCTATATATATATATATATATATATATATATATATATATATATATATATATATATATAGAATCAGGCTAGAATACACTCGAGTGTACGGATCGCACGAATACACTCAAGTGTGTTTGCATATCAAGACTATTTTTTGCAAAATGTAATCCGTTGATCTTCATCGTCATACTATAACTAGGCTACATACAAATTTTGAGCCCATTTGGATGAGTGTAAGTCACTCATCCAAGGGCAACAAAATTGACGCGCGAAACTAATTTGAAATGTATAATTTTTGCGGTCTTCATAACATGAGCTATACATATCCAAATGTGCTCAAATTTTGCTTATGAGTTGTTCACGAGATGTTTAAGAAGATCAACGGATTAGATTTTCAAAAAAAATATTGTATCATGAAAAACTACTTGAGTGTATTCCGCTCCGGATACACTCGAGTGTATTCTAGATTGACTCTCTCTCTCTCTCTATATATATATATATATATATATATATAATCAGGCTAGAATACACTCGAGTGTATAGATCACGCCGTACACCCCCAATGGTGTTTGCTTATCTGGACTATGTTTTTCTAAAATCTAATCTATTGATCTTCATGGTTACAATAATAATAGGCCACATACAAAATTTGAACTCATTTGGATGAGTGTAAGTCACTCATCCAAGGACAACAAAATCGACGCACAAAACTAATTTGAAATGTATGATTTTTGCCTCCTTTAGATGCACGACCTATAAGTGTCCAAATGAGCTAAAATTTATTATATAGTATGTTCTTAAGATAGTTAAGAAGATCAACGGTTTAGATTTTTTAAAAAGTTATTACATCTTCAAAAATGACTGAGGTGTACGGTGCCTCCGGTACACTCGAGTGTACACTAGCCTGACTCTCTCTCTCTCTCTCTCTCTCTCTCTCTCTCTCTCTCTCTATATATATATATATATATATATATATATATATAGGCTAGAATACACTCGAGTGTACAGATCGCACGAATATACTCAAGTGTGTTTGCATATCAAAACTATTTTTTACAAAATGTAAACCATTGATCTCCACCTTCATACTATAACTAGGCTACATACAAATTTTGAGCCCATTTGGATGAGTTTAATTCACTCTTCCAAAGGCAACAAAATCGATGCGCGAAACTAATTTGAAATGTATAATTTTTGCGGTCTTTATAACATGACCTATAAATGTCCAAATGTGCTCAAATTTTGCGTATGAGCTATTTACAACATGTTTAAGAAGATCAACGGATTAGATTTTTGAAAAAAATATTACATCATGAAAAACTACTTGAGTGTATTCTGCTCCGAATACACTCGAGTGTATTCTAGCCTGATTCTCTCTCTCTCTCTCTCTCTATATATATATATATATATATATAGTGAGAAACAACCTACGGTGAGAGCTTATATATATATATATATATATATATATATATATATATATATATATATATATATATATATATATATATATATATATATATATATATATATATATATATATATATATATATATATATCGAGAAACATCCTACGGTGAGGGCATGAGAGGCATTGGAATAACTACAAATTGGGAGTTGTTTTTAAAAATCCAACCGTATAGATGGAAAAAACATCATCTCATTTATCTTCTCACAAAAAATCATTCCAATCAGACATTATTTACATGTCCATATGTACAATATACACTTTTTACATCCAAGGGTCAGCTTGAAATTCAATATAGAGCGTCGAAAAGTATTCTATTGTTGTGAATGATCTACAAATCGGATGGTGATGAAATTTTGTGAGAAGGTAACTATTAAGGTAACTTGTAATCTATACGGTTGGATTATGAAAAATTAATCTATGTAGAGAGTTATTCAAATGCCTCTAATGCTCTTACTAAGATGTGTTTCTCACTTGATCGTTGTCCTATATATATGTGTGTGTGTGTGTGTGTATGTGTGTGTGTGTGCGCGTGCGTGTTAGTATGTAAGTACTAATGTACATATATACCCGTTACCTATACATAAGTACTTCATTTTAATCAATTTTGGGGGGCCGTGGCCCCCGCTCGCCTCCTGGCTCCGCTCCTGGTGTCTCTCCTAATTTAAAGGATAATCCCATATGTGCCTACAATGGCAGTCGCAAGCCCATCTAATGGACTTGAGGGTGATTTTAGATTGATAATAGAATTCATTGATAATGTTTGCATATTTTTCTATCATAAATGGTGAACACGGGGGAACCAGCTGCAAAAGACAATGTTACATGAATAGAATTATAACTACATGAAAGTAGTAAATATTATAATCTAGATTTGGAATGCATCAGTTATAATCGTTTACATCTAGATCATCCAGCTCAAGGTCACTTTGGATGGCTGAAGAAGTTCCTGCTTCTTGATGCAATTCTCATCAATGACTAGCTGTTAAGGGTGTACACGCTATGTAGAGAAACTATAGTCACTCAAGTGTGTCTTCACCACCTTGTTGCACTATGCCACCACGCCACCACCCAAAGAGATTCTCCAAACCGGTGTTTTCTTTCCCAATGAGATGGACTCCTCACCGAACCAGTACAATCAGCTTCGTGCTGCCTGTTTTATTCCAGTGGTTTGGAGATGATGTTGTCGGGTAAGCAGCAGAAAGTAAGGACTGAGGACAGTCTGTTCGCATTGTGAAACATACTGTAATTCTTCTTTCTGAGAAATGCCTCATATCATCCTGAAGAATCTATTACTAACTCATCAGTGAATAGCAAGATTTGTCAGGACACAGCCTAGCTCTTCTAGCTTATGTGACCAAGATGACATAAAAAATTGTCAGCTGTTACTGGCTTCTACATTAGAATATGGTGTCATAAGGCTAAGACAATATTCTAAGATCTAGATCTCTCTGTTTAGGATTATAACAATTCATCTCAACATACCAGAACTGGCAGTCCGAAGTCCCAATCACTAACTAGGGTAGTAAGGCTTTCCTACCCTCTTCCAGCGAAAGCTGCCAGCTGAATGCAGAACAAGCTCAAGAGGCTTATATGCTAGCACAGGACACAAACTACCAATTCAGAGCGTAGGTCACACTGAAGAGGGTAATGAAAGACTCTAATTACTAGTCAAAATAATAACCAAGGTGGTCTTGGGTGTATGCTAAAAAAATTCAGAAGTGTTAGGCTAGTGAAAGCCCAAGAAGGACGATCCGCAACCCATGCAGAAGAAGCATATGAGCCAAGTTGGATGATTAAGCACAACGCCATGCAGTGCAGGTTTGTCACTGGAGCATGTGCACGTCCAAAGATAGACACAAGAGAGCACAAAGAATATGGTTATGAGTTGGCTCTGTAGATGCACAACGTGTTGTCAAACTGAAATGCCTAGAGCACTAATTGTTTGTTGGATTTTTTTTTTTCATTTAACAGATATGTATTTTTTGTTGCTGAGTCTAGTATTACTTGTCTTCTTAACTGTGCAACAGATCATTGATCAACAATGGTTTAAAGATACGAAGATGGTGCCTTTTGGTCCTCTAGGTCAGCGATAGGAGATTATGTTTACTGAACATCAAGCAGAGGATTAACGTACTTTGACAAAAATATTGTATCTAGAATGTGAATTTATGCTCTAATACCATGTAGAAAGAAAAGTATAATTAGGTTAATAATATATGGTTTGGTAACAATTACATTAAGATCCTACATCCACATGAGAGCAAATAGGAGGTTTCCAATAGCTCAAGTTGAGATGGATTCATATCAGGTTCTGTATATGATGGGTTGGAATTATACAAGAGGAGATAACTTACACCTTAGTATTACATGCCTAGTCCTGGATGGGTTGTCTCCATAATTTCTAATGAGCTTAAGAAAGAATAATGCCGGATCAGAAAAGTATAATATGCTGTCCATATAATATTTTGTTCAGATCACATTGCAAACGAAATGAAAACATTCAACAAAAATCACGACGTACTTGTATGACACCGCAAATATTAAAGATAGAATTAATGCCTTTTTTAAGTAAAACCAAAAAAATTGACATATTCCTAATGTGAGCACAAGATCCCATCACATATTGGAAATAAAACTAAGCTACAACTGCAACGGATCAAATTAAATGAGGTGATTATAAAAATTTGTAAAAATTTACTGTACCCCCTTTGGGAACCACAAAGAGGATAAAGCCCCTCTAGAAAACCAAAATGGGTGCACGTTATGTGTTCATATTTTCAACATTAATGGTACTTGTGTCTATGTTATCCTTTCCTAGAGTTAGACAAAAGTTGCAAATACATGTCCAACAATGAACCCATTGGGAATATAAGAAGACCATGCATCATGTCTTTAATGATAGTCCCTAGTCCTATCTCATCATCATCATCATCATCATCATCTAAGCCTCAATCCCAACTATGTTGGGGTCGGCTACATGGATCCTTCGTTTCCATTCAGCTCTATCATGGGCCATATTCTGATTGAGATGTAGAGATTCAAAATCTCTCTTTATGAAGTACCAGGTCACAGAGTCCCTAGTCCTATCTACATATATAAAATTTGGAAGGAAATTGGAATGCTAGAATGAAACCTGTCTTTTGAGAAGACAAATAATAACTCTTATTTACCTTGGTTATAATGGAGTCACATGCACCCATGAAGTCTTCTATCTTTGTCATAAACCTCTAAACCTAAATTCATAAAAATTTGTCAGTTTCACTAGATGAAGGCATGACTCTTACAAAAATCATAGTAAGATCTTTCTATATAAATGTTGTGGAATTTCATTATGGGAACTTTTAGAATGGAAAGAAAGTCAAATAGGATTAAGACACAACTATTATAAAATATTTACTTCAATATTTTGTTCTAAAAAATTTTCAGACATCAAAAGTGATTTTGATCAACATACGAGAAGTAACTCCATAATAATATCAGTGTTCAGATTTATTTTCTCCTCTTCCAGGGGAAGGGATTCTAGGAATGGAGAATCAATTTTATTAGTGAACATTTTTTGTTTTTGTTTTGTTATAATAGTTGTTACGACCCATTATCTTTCTTCTTTGGTAATCTTCAGATTATCCAAGTTACAACTTCATTAGTACTTTACATGAGGTTCTGATTGATTAAATTAAATTACAAATTCATTAAACTTTGTATAAAATTTTGATTGATGAAATATTTCAATTAACATTATACTTATTTCTTGATAAGTCAAAATCACATTTTGAACATATAATGAGATTTGAACCTTAGTTGATATAGTAATAGCCTACACATACTTGCGGGAAGAATTCTAAAGATATATGAGGAATCAATTAATTAAGAAATTATCATTTGAGAATTTTATCTAACTTTTGCTTCTGGTATCAACCAATAGACTGCCAATTGATGGGCCATCAATATTGACGGGCCCGCCAACCAAAAGAAATGAGTTGTGGCCCCCACCAAGCACAATCAATCACAAAAAAGGTCATAATTGTTGATATACATATCAAAATTTGACAAAATTTATGTCCTTAGATTTGCATTTCAATTTCTCACAGAAGCACACCCATAAAACACAATAGAGACTCATAAGAGGGTGATTCCTAGGGCGATGTTAGGGAAGAACATGGATGACCGCGATGAACTATAAGCCTAGTTAAAGATCAATCAGGTTAGGCTTAGATTAATTGTTTCACTTTTGATCTCTCTATTTCCCTCAGTTGAAATAAGTAGCATACCCAAATGCATATTGATTTTGCTCTCCTTTTGTTCTTTTTCTTCCTCTATCCTTCTCCATGAATGAAATGAGCGAGCTACAACCTATAGGAGGTACAATCCAAAGCTTTTATCTCGATCCAAGCTTTACAAGTTAAGATTCAGACAAATCAAGACTAGAAACATGATCAATAGTTAGAATAGAACCCCAAGTTGTGTGGAAAATTCATCTTTTATCCATGATTTTCACAAAAATTAACTCAAAGTGTGAAGAACATGTATTACTCTGTCAATTATTTTACCGCTCTTAGCTTAGTAAGTCCTAGTTCATATTTTAAGGTACGAATGATTGAAATAAATAGGGAATTTATGGGAATTAACTACTTTCTATTTTAAATTTGTGTGTATATGAGTTTTAAACGCATTGAAATCTAGAGGCACCAATGTATCCAGGTTTACCCTAAATCCTAAATAATGAAATTTTTCTTAGGACTACTATTACACAACTTGATTTCCTTTTAGTTATGAACTTGATATGATAAAATACACAAAATCATCAGTGGTTATTCATTTTATGTTTGGTTTATTTAGTATAAACTATATGCAATTTCTTATATCAATAGTTTAGTATAGATCAGTTAGATTAGAAAAAATAACATTCAATATGAAAGATAAAAGGTAATGTTAGAGTACATGTTGTAACGGTATATTCTGATATCCAAGTTATCATGTGCATATGATATACACTATTCAGTGCAAGTGAAATACAATATTGAAAGATAATATCTCAATTATGATAGAAATTCAATTTATGTTTTTTCAATGTACCAAATTTATCTATGTTTATCTGAATGAATTTTAGCACTACAGATATAATATATAATACAAAATAAAAGAGGAATATTCTATTTACAAGCTAATTCTAAGAAAAGTTAGTAGATCAATGAATAGTGAAATTAAAGAATCAATTAGACTTTTACATGTAATGAATACCACATATTCCTTGCAGAGGTTTGCGCTGTAATGGAGTAAACATCTTATCCATTGACAATGTCTAGGAGAAGATGCCAAAGCATGTCGGTAGGGCAAGGGCGGTAAAACCCGATGTGGACAATTCATGAATTACAAAAGGGGCATTAGATATTAAGTGGATATCACAATGATACTCAATATTACCTAACAACAATCAAAGATCCCACCGGTACTAAGTTTTTTGTACAATTATAAATAAGTACTCAACATTAACTGGAGATTTCAGCGATACCTAGTTTAGGTACTACTCAATGGGTCAGCCCATGTGGAGCCACTGATGTATGCAGTTTAAGAAAAATAGTTAGGTTCTCCGCCTAAGTACGCAAGTCTAGAGGAGTCTACTTTATCCAGTCAGTTGATTTAGCCATGGAGGCCAGACATGGCAAGGCCTGTTACAAAACGGATAGATAGTTAGCAAATTTAGAATTTGGGGTCAACTATAAGTATTGTACAGTTAGATCATAGCTTTCTACGATGATTCTACATGTTATGGTACACCTCATGCGAGTCCATTGCGTTAATAAAGTGTTTAAGAATTAAGTAATCAAAATCAAAGATTTATTGTTCATTTATTCCTAGTATTTTGGTTGATTGATCAATTTAATGGTGTTTCTCATACATTTCAATATTTAATGATTTTGTTTATAATTTATATGTGGCAAATAATTAAATTAACATTATATGTATTGCCTTGTCTACTCGATGAATTTCTATCACTAAACTAGTAGCTGAACTCTATTGAACAATTGTTTGACAATCCTGTTAATCATGGAACAACTACACGCTAAAAAAAATCCCGCCATAGAATGATGTTAGCATTGTTTTAAGATAGAATTAGGTAATATTGATCCCTCTCCACTCGAAGTCTTATTATGAGTAAAATAAAGAGTTGTATTAGTCAAGTATAAATCATCATAATTTCATCCCATGTAGAATGGTTATAAAATATATGATTTATGTATTTTGAATGTGTTGGACTATTAAGTGATGATTAAGAAAAGTTCTTGTGGTTTGTTTATGAGACAAATGTTCATATGCAAGGATTTCATTTACGTGTCAATATTTACATACAGAAAAGAAAAAGTTCAGACATGTTTTGTGTTAGCCCGCTTAATCACCTCAATCCCTAATCATGTAGTCTGAGAGATATTGTGGGGTTTGGGGCCTGATAGCTTTGGCATAAGAGCTTAGACCGATTTTCGAGGAACCACTAAGTTAGATAGTCAAAGTCATAAATGTGGCTGCTTGATGGTGATGTGATTATAGCTTTAGGAAGTATGAACATTTAGATACCCCAGGCTAGTATTTGAATACTTGGATTACCCAATAGAAATCTACTCAATTTTACTTCCTTATATACCCTGGCCATGTATACAAAGGGAGGATGGTTATAGAGAAACCCCAGAAGTATTAGAATTTAAAGTCAGAAAGGAAAATAAGAAAAGATATAATATGCTATGACTTTCGTTATATATTGTTGATTTGATATGAAACAAATAGAAATTCTTTTACCTAAGTAAATCCTGGATTTTAATTTTTAGAAGTGCATGGTCCAGTTAAGATTGTTGTGTATATAGTAAATAGAGAATCCTCAGTTTAGATTGTCTATTCAGATTTACATTAGATTGTTTTCTATTCTTGACACAAACTAGGCCTAAAACTATTCTTATATGAGTTCTTCTAAGTGAATATTGTAGTCATATGATTCATATAAATAGGATCTTCTTAACCTTGAGTAGCTCTTGGTTTCAAAACTATATTTCTAGATTGGTATGGATAAAAGGATGCCTTATTGGGATCTGGTGATTCCTATTAAAAATCTAATAACAGTGAACTCTAGATAAAGTAATCCTAGACCACAATAGGAATCTACATACACTAAGATATTGCGATCTAATGGAATAAGTGGAATAACCAAAATTCATTTGAAATTAATAACTACGTGCAAGGTTTGAACATAAAACAAGAAACACTAATTCAATGATAAAAGAAGAAAGAATATAAATGGAGACACAAATTAGTTCGGATCATATTAAATGATGAAGAGCTTCTAAAAAGGGATGATGAGTATTCTTGGTACATATGGCTTGATAAAGAAAAACATAGAATCAATCAACCCTAACTAGGCTAACAAAGAGAGAAGATAACAAAGAGAGGAGAAAAGAGGAGAAGATGGGAGTGTAGAAATTTCAAAAATATATTGAGAGAAACATTATTTAGAATAGAAGGGAATTATTAAAATAAAAAATATAAAAGAGTTTTGTGGTTTAAAAAATGAGGAAAATTGAGAAAAAGTCTAAATAAAAGGATAATTGGGTTACTTTGGGTATTTTGAGAATAAAGACATGAACAATTGAAATAAGATGAGAATGATACAAATAAGAATCAAATTAAGGTGGATATAAAAGTTTGACAATCAACCTATCATTAATAACTCTAAACATGAAAGGTGTGACAAGATAAGAAAAATGCATATAACGAGACGACAAAGAAAGAAAGGAGCTCTAGTAGTTGATTAGACCTGTTGCCATGAACTATAACAGTTAGAACAAAGGTATGGAGCTTGAAGATGATGATATCACCTTATAAAAGTGATATCGGGTGCAAGCACATAAGCAAGCATCTCTAACTCGATATGATGATGCAACTACTTCACTAAAACGATATGGATATGATTGTATACCTTATTGCACGATATGGGGGTGTAGTATACACCTCTTGCATGATAGGAAGTCAAGTATATACTCCATACACGATACAAGGTTAAATGTATACTTGTAAGTTGATATGTAACCCTAATTTGGGTAACTCGATATGAGTGAAGAATAGTAAGTGCTATTGCATGATATGGTAGCCCGATACACAACCCTAGTTGATGTCTAGCCCGAAATGGTAATGAGTTGATACCTCTTAAACACCATGGGTGACACAGACATGTACCATGTGCCCGTCACAACCAACCCTAACCCAACATGGGTGTTGCAACCCAACATTGAATGGTGTAGCCCGATATGGCTTGGTGTCCTTCACACCTATCGACTTGTGTAATGGGTTGAGAAGAGTTTAACCAATTGTTTAACCTATTACTCATCCTTAAGATAGGATGGTACCCTTGAAGGAGGAAATAAGATGAATATTTTGGGTTGAGCCCTATATGGCAAACCCTAGCCCGTTACGGCCAACCCTAGATGGTGAGCCACCTGATATGGTGATTGAATACACCTTTAGTCCGACATGGTGATGGTTTAATACCTCATGCACGACATGGGTAACATATACAAACACCTTTAGCCCGATATGGATGGTATACATATACCTTTAGCCCGATATGGATGGTATTCATATACCTTTAGTACGATATGGTGGTGTCTATACACCTACAACCCAATATGGTGAATATATGCACACCTCCAACTTGAGACACTTTGTAAAGGTGAGGGCTAAACACTCTTAGGAGTGATGAGTATTGTACCAAGCAATGGTGTGGCTAATACCTTGATAGGTGAGACACCTAAAGTGATTGATAATGGTCAACCCTATATCAAAAATGTCTTAACATGAGATGAGTCCATATCACTTGATGATAGATGGATAATTCAAGTGTGTGACTTATGGCCAATACATTACAAGATAAATGTGATGGGCTAGTGCATAAATTATTAGGATGGGAAATACCCTAATACAAGATAATTGATGAACTAAAGTAAGTTAAAAGTGATGAGGGAAGTGATACATCAAGACATGATAAATATCACATCTAGCACCTCAAGGTTGATACACCTTGATGCACCTTAAATACAATATATTTGGATGAGTAACACATGAAGTGTGTCATGTCAATTGTTACATTGAGATGTAATGCACTTTGATAAGTATAGGCTAACATGCCTCGAGAAGGGTTAAGCCAAGTTAATAAAGTATGATGTAATCATATTCTGGTAAGGAGGAGCGAGAAACTCATACCTTGTGTTGATAATAATTTAATGATAAATGATGAGAATATATAAGTATGATTGAATACTTATGATATCAATGTATGCTCCTAGATGTGTGGAGCAATGAATTAGGGTTTGAATTAATAATATGAACTTGAAACCCTATTTGGCTATAAAGGGAAACCCTAACCCTAATAATGGGAAAGTTGTATTTCTCTTATTACATAAGCCTTGTGAGCCATGAGAATAAGTTGTTGCCTAATGAGAAGTGACAAGATGTGTAATGGCCTCGTGAGCCATGAGAATAAGTTGTTGCCTAATGAGAGGTGACAAGATGTGTAATGGCCTTGTGAGCCATGAGAATAAGTTGTTGCCTAATGAGAGGTGACAAGATGTGTAATGGCCTTGTGAGCCATATGAATAAGTTGTTGCCTAGTGAGAGGTGACAATATATGTAACGGCCTTGTGAACCATGTGAATAAGTTGTTGCCTAAGTGAGAGGTGACATGATGTGTAATGGCCTTGTGAGCCATGTGAATACTTGTACAACAAGTGAAATGAATACCTTGGTCTGAGGACCTAGAGGTAATAGTTACCTAATAAGTGGTAACAATATTCAATGATGATCTAAGGGTTTGAATACCCAAATCTATGATCATGATGACAATAATTTTAAGGGATGAGAATTCAAAGTAATGAGATAAGGGATTGAGATCCTAAATGTTATATGTGTTCTAAAGGTTTGAAAAGTACTTGATATATGTATTATGCTTATTCTTTGTAGCATTTGTCATAATAATTCATGTTTAAAAACTTGACTGATGCTAAAAGAATATGGTAATGTACTTAATTAATCAAGTGAAATCTTATCATGTAGTGCCCTGACCATAGATCCATCATCGTCAGAATTTGCTGAATGGTGAAACGGGTTGCTCCGCGGCATAACCCGGAGACTGCATATTTTTGAATATGCGGGGGTGATGGGAGAAAATATCTGTATGCCCCGAATGAGGGATTAATGGTAGATAAACACTAAATCTCTCAATCCTTCATTATTGGTTGGGTTCGATGTAGATAAACATGAAATCTATTGACCCTTCCTCAGGTTTGATGGTAGATAAACAGAGATCTCTCAATCCCGACGAGAGTGCAGCTGCCCCTGCAACTCTATAGCGAAGTTGCCAGTATACCCTAGAAAGCTATTTAGCAGTGACACAAGATGTCCTTCCTGTGGTCTCGTACTGACCGAGACAAGGGAGGTCTTGGCAGCTGTCTCTGTCATTGACCTTGTATGGTACCGATGCTTTACGCCGTCGTGGTCGGTTGGAGTATGAGCGGTATACCTCATCTCCTCAGGGCATAAGTGTGATTATAAAATGTAATCAGCCAAGTAGCATATCTGCTTAAGGATCGAATATGGAAAACATTGATTGATGCGTACTTCAGTTATACATCTTAGCTAATAGATGTTATTTATGCTCTTTACATTCCTTACAAAGCAGATAGATGATTTATAACTCTACCATGGGTAGATGCAATGTTCTCCTTAAGAAAGGAGATTACTTCATTCTGTTCATACAGTAAATTATCCTACATGTTCATATAAAAAGAACCTCTACTCAGTTTATAAATGCTTAATTTGTGATAATAATATGGTCGGAGGAGAGTTATATCTCTCACTGTGACAATTGTCTCACCCCATGGGATCCACATTTATTTTTAGGTGGACATGCACAAGGTGGAGAAGAATCTTTCTATAGAGGAGGACAACAACTGAGGCAACAGTGACAACTCAGGTTGAGTGTACTATCTATCGTGTCTTGTAGATAGAAGTCCTATGTGTCGTCTCTGTACTCTCAGGTCCTTGGAGTTGGTTCGTACTGGTTTTATAAATAATTAGAGATTTTGGCTTGAATGCCTCGAAGTTTTATGTTGCTCCAGTATGTGTTTTGATAGAGCAACTGTTACATGTTATCCTTGAGAAGAGATGGTACAGTGTATGTACAATGTGAACAATGATGTATATAAAGTTTTGGTTCTGCCTTAAAGAGTTTTCCTAGAAATGGATCTCTTTGCAAAATAGTTTTAATTTTTAGTGATTTTTGTTAATCCGCTATTTATGTTTATTCCACTTAATTAATGACGATTTGTTTGTCGGGTTGGCGACGGTCGTCACAGTTATCATCCAATGTGAAGCATCATGTACAACCCTAAACATATATGCTATACGATTGTATTACATCTTTTATTATGCCCTAAGGAATTTGAGGATACTACTCAAAATCCAACAGACCACTGCTAAGTCAAAATTAGTGCCATACAAGATCTAGGAAGAGTCAGACTCCTAAGATCTTCTCCGCCCCCGGTCAGTACGAGTCCGCCACAACGACACATAAGGTCAAGCTACTAACAACCTAGTCTATCCTTGGTACAAGTCATGACACTAGTGAAAGGAGGTGGGTACGCATACCCTATCATCCGAGGTACAACCATAGTTGTCCTCCAATATTATAACATATATAATCACCGAGACACGACCGCAATCATTCTCAATCACATCAGATGTATGAGACATGACCATAGCCAACGTCCACAATATGTATTGTGGATGACAAGGATATATCCTCAACTTGCCACCCCCACATACTCAATAGTATGCGCTCTGAGTTTCTCTTAGGAATATTCATTTCACCATCTGGATGACAAGGATATATCCTCAACTTACCACCCCCACATACTCAACAGTATGCGCTCCGAGTTTCCCTTAGGAATACTCATTTCACCATCTGGCAAATTCTGACACTCAGATGGATCTATGGCACCGAGCGCTACATGATTAGAGTTTCACTTAATTAGTTATGCCAATTGGGTGAATTAAGGTTGCATCAAACAAGTGGACATACAAACCCTAATTCACTTCTAGCAAGCATATAAATATCACAACGTTGAAAAGATATAAAATGTATAAAACATAATTTCTCATCTCATAATCACATGGTACTATTCACTTTTCATTCATGAGACCACACTAGTCATCATACTATCACAAGATAATAATCTTTTTCACATTATCACAGGGTATCAACCCTTATGAACATAAGATGATTACACCTCGTTCAGGGCTCAACCATGCCCAAAGGTCATTAAGACCGTCATACTATCATAGGATATAAATCCTTTTCACAATATCACATGATATTAACCCTTATCAACACAAGAGGATTACACCTCATTCAGGGCTCAACCATGCCCAAAGGTCATTAAGACCATCATATTATTCCCTGCAAGATCATCATTATCTTTTCATGCCTTATAATAAGGCTCAACAACATCACTTATATATAATACACCAGATCAACACAATATTGCATTAATGAACTAGGTTATATTCATAACCAATCATAGCAGGGTTATATTAACATTAAGAACATTCCCTTATTACATCAACATGCAATGAATCTAGGTATGATTAACTCTCATCATATTCATAATGCACATGTTTAGCATAAGAAAGTATCAACCATGTGGCTATGATAACCACCAATTAACATACCAAGGTTATGATCATGTTAAGGATATTATTCCACCATCATTCCATAATATAAGAATGTTAAACATGAATACTCATCTTTATCTATTTGCATTAGAGTTAGGTTCAACATGATAAATTATATCAATGTTACTAAATAACACTCATATCCAAACCCAAACTCACATCATCCCCATTTGATCATGGATGCATAAGGTGAAGCATCACCATCACATTCCATACCATTCTCAAGTATGAACCCACACATAAACCAAGGTATAACGATTGGGTTATAGCATACTAGGGTTTCAACAACAGTAATAGAGTACTCCATGATTGCATTAGTCATTCAAGGACTATTCATACCCAATTACCATCATTTAGTTATATTAAAGCTCGGTATAACAAGCTATACCTCATTAGGGTTACATATCAACACAATATGGTTATCTTCCCTTCTATTCATATGAGTGAATAGGTAATACTACCTTATTAAGGGTAACCCTCCATTTGTTCCATCACCATTCAACCCGTATCACCATACCACAATGTCACCCAGAACCAATGGATGTTTAAAAGGTAAGGCCTTTGGTTGTTTACATAAGTAAACACCTTAGATAAACCACCTATGAAGTCCTTGATTTGTGCTCTAGAAAGAGTCACATCTAACCATAGACATCCCTTGATTAACAACACAAAAAGTTCCATTTGAGAGTAGGGTAAAACCCACAATCAACTGTTCAGTTAAAACAAGCCATCCATTGTCAATAAGTAAGCTCCTTAAGTTGATAATATAAAGGAAACCATCTAAATCCCATTATTAGGACCAACATATTATATTATCCGTCATTCCAATTTATTGGAGGAATGAACATTAGATCTTGACAATTGGGTCAAGTTCATATATTAAAACCATCAATTACAGTATAGGTTCGACCGTTGCATCAAGTGACCCAAGAAACCATTGGTCTAAGGCTTAATTGATGCTAAAACTATATGATTAACTCACCATAGATTGTAGAGACCTGATCCACCATCATTAGTGATCATTAAATCATTATAGGTTGTTATATCAACACTATATTCATTAATTAACATCAAATATTAAGTTGATGTCATCATTGATTGATAACATCAGTAGAAATAATGGTGATCATTATACTTCTAATTGATCCAAAACCTGGCCTAAGGGGGTGACCATAGATTGCCACCATCATTTGACACCCTTGAACATGACCATGAGTTGTTATGAAGATAATACTATAGGGTTGTTGCAATGGTACCATCATCGGGTCATGGTTTATAGAAGAAATCAACTTTAAACCCTAAAGTTGACCATTGTTTGATAGGTGCTTAGCACCATAGGTTGTCAAAACAACCTAATACAAGTCATATAATACCTTAGGAATAATTTACACATGATCACATGTTCATATATAACTGAATTGAGAACATGAAACATTATAAAAATTGAAATCCTAGTCAAGCATAGCTTTTTAGTGCATGGATCATCATTTTCAAGCAAGAACATGATCTAGAAAGCTTATGGTAAGCAATAAACGTGGAGCAAGTTATAAAACTTGCCTCTAATGAGAAAATAAAACCCCACACTGGAGAAATCTCGAGCATGTAGGGTAGAAAATACAAGAGTAAGCTATGAATTCGTCCATCTAGTACCCTTCTTCATCAAATGAGCAAACCCTAAGCATAAGGAGCAATAAAGGTAGGGTTTTAGAGATTTAGAGCAATTTATGCCATGGAAAAGCAAAGTTCTGACCTGGAGAAATATAGGAGGAAGGATAACAAAGATATAGACGGAGGAAATAAGGGAATTCTTATACTTTTAGGTCAAGATCACTAGAAGGAAGCTTTTTCAACCCTAAAATGAAGTCAATTTCAACCTTAGAGCCTTTCTCCAAGAAGATCCCCACTTTCTTCTTCCTTGGGAAGAAAAATTCGCTGCTGAATAGAGGGAGAACGAGGTTGGAAGAAGGAGGGAGGTGGTGGAGAGAAAATGGCTCGTTTTGGTGCTTGGGGATAAGTATCTGACACTTTAAGATAAAGAAAAGAAAAAAGTTGAAGTTCTAGTATCTATCCAAGTGTCCATGGCCTTAATTTATTAAGAATATACAAGCACACATACAAGAAGCTCCCCCGCCATGTGCATATACCTGCTTATATTTATTTTGTAAAATTTCCCAGCCAATCAAATAATTCATTAGTTGATAGCAACTAAAGGTAGCTCATCCGTGAAGGGAAAATCCCTAAATTACCCTTGGAGAAAACACCTTCAAAACAAGGTTTAAATAGGCACCCCATGGCTCAAAAATCTAAAGAATGATGATATAATATCCAAGGAACATAATGAAATTGATAAATTGCAAAGAAAACCTCTCAATTAGGTAAATTGCATAAAAGTCCAAAATGTGCATAAAATTGCATAACTTGCTCAAACAGTGTCCAAATTGGACCAAATTTGAAACTTAAGTTTGTCTTATGATTTCAAAGCATATCAAAAGGTTATATTAGGTTATAATAGTTCAATTATGATACTTAAGCTCATTCAACTCATTAAGTAAGTTTAGGGGCCTTACAACTATAAACCCCTAACATGGATTTCACCCTCGAAATCCAAGGTAAACAAAGATGGGTACTTCCTATGCACCTCATCCTATTATCTTCACATGGTTACTTGCATATCATGATGATGTCAAATCATTCATACATATCTCATCTTGGGTCAACACAAAAACCCCCACATAAGAAGATATTTGCAAATATGGAACATAGAAACTTGTTGTGCCACCTGTACAAATATAATAGTAACTTTCAACTTTAGGACTTGATTGTCATCTTGAGATATTCTATATGTTGTATCACACATCACTCAGAGGCCACACTCACTAAATCTTACCAAACATAAAACATCATGTATCTATTATCATATGCAACTTTATAAGGTTTCACCTCTATGCTCCTTTAATGATTGTTGTAATCAACAACTCAATCAACCATGTAGGCACCCCCTAGTTTTCAAGAAATTTTGAGGAATATGTTTTTAGAGGATTCTCCAATCATATCAATGGTGGAATGACCATCTATTTGGTTGAATAGCCATACGCTTGTATATAACTGTTAACAAATATAACTTCATGATTGACCTTGTTAGGGGTGGAGCAACGACATTGTCTTCATCTTATCAGGACTCACATAACATGCTTAACAGAGGTATCATAACTCTTAGAGGATACCCTAGTCGACCCCCAACTCACTCTTGTTCAACTTGTCTCATAGTTATTGCTACTTCGGCAACCCTAAGGTTTTTGAAGAAATATTGATCATATTTTTTATCATATTTGAAATAGTTTGACATGTCATCATTCAAAGCTTGATATAACTTGTATGACATGTCTGGAACACTTTGTTCCTCATATTCATAAATTCTATTTGTACATTGGTTAGTTTATAGGACATAACTCTAAACTCATCATGGTCATGTGAATTATGTCATCCAATCTAAATCTTATGCATTGATATTTGATCATAGGTTTATCTTAAAGGAACATGGTATCACATATCTATTGACCAATACACCTTATATCCCTGATAGTGACCTTGTCCAACTATCACTAAACCATACATAGCATTATAGAATCACAATTTGGTTTTCCTTCCTAACAACCTTTAAAGGGTCGTCATCAACTCTCTCTCTCTAAGGGAGAGGAATACATGTAATGTTCATTTAATAAACATCTCCAACCTTCACATACTTCCCATACTATTGACACATCTTGGATACTAGGATTCATTACCTTGGTATCCACCTCATGTGCTATAAATAACTCACATCATTATCTCATCTACTTTTACCAACATAATAAATTTCAAAACATATAAGAGAGTCTCCCAAATTATTGGAAGGCTCAAAAGAAAACTCATCACAAACTTTATGATCTTGGAACCATAGTCCAAGCAACCTTATGCTATAATAAGTGATCCACCTTCATGTTTGCAGTGAATCCACATGTACCAAGTGGCAATGATTCACTTGAAAGCCGTGCCCTAGAAAGGAAAGACACAAAGGGAAACACACTTCCCATACCATAGTAGTATTTTTCAAGGGTCACTAGCAAAAAGGTAACCAATTCTATTTTCATTATGTAGGTTACAACTTCTAATGTATCATTTTACCTTTTTCATTTTGGGTTCCTTTCCATTAGCATAGGAATCATCATGATTAACATATCTCATTACTCCTTCTTTGATGACTATTTATCACACTTGGGTATGTTCTCTTATTTTATTATATTTTTCAACCACTTATCAACAAGTAAATCATCATATTTTTCATTTTCTTCATTAAACATGGATCATCTCTTAATTTCTTTCACATGCCATGTTGATTTTTCATTAACACTTTCTTACACACATAGGTTGGTCTGAGATTAACTTAGGTTCCACCTTATTTCTTTGTCATTGTTCTCATTTATCTTCTCATTTTATACTTATCATTGGAGTTATCTCCATCTTATGTGGATTTCATACCTTGAATCACTTTATAAGCATAGGCTTATCTGTCTTTTACTTTATTATCTTCATGAATCACATCTTCAAGAACTCCTCTTTTTCTTATTTGTATTCATATTTAGATACCAAGGTGTTGTATTTTTCTCTTATAGTTGTCAAACATTCAAGTTTTGATAGATAATGATGTAATTTTCATATTCTTTAAGGTAGGATTGATATATTCACATCATGAGTACTTGATCAAAGTAATCAGAAAGATAACAATCTAAGAGTTCCATACTTACCTTTCTTCAATAATTGAATACCTGGCCAGGGCACCCAAATACTGAGATTAGGCAGTATGCACCATATTTTTGTGTCATATTCTTAACTTAGACACCATCTTAGTCTTAAGTCCTAGTGTACATGTAGACTCAATGAACCTAAAGCTCTGATACCAACCTGTGAGAACCTATTACACTAAACAAGATTACTCAAAATATAAAACAAAATCAATCACTAATTAATCACATACCCAAAAATATGGGTAAATTAAAACCGATTTTAGCGTCAGCACCCGCTCATAAACATTTGCATATGATCCCAAAATATTTCTTATATCCATACTATGCCAAGAATTTGATACAAATTGATCATTCGCGTTAGCCACAACATATATACACATGAGAACACTATTCATATATGTCACACAAACAAGCATTAACATGATAACAAAATCCCAATTCATTTAAAACACCATATACAAACATTTTCTGCCCAGACCTGAGAGTACATGGATGACTCTAGGACACACTAGATGTCTAATCAACTTTCTCAAAGATTCATTACTATAGCTCCTCTTTGCTGCCAAATGTTTGTTTTTGTCACATCCGATTACCTAAAAAATGTGGTGAACCACAAGGGTGAGACCCAGTCCCAGCAAGAGATATAACCTCCAACAACATTTATTGATTACAACATTTTTATGTAATTAAACAGTTAAGCAAATTAATCAGATATAACAAATAAGCTCAACAACACTGGTGATTATCAAAATACACAAGGGAGCAGATAATAACTATCATCATTAGCCAGACTATCATCCTTTATCTTGTTGATAACATAAGCAATTCAGTAGCATATGCATATCTAGCATCATGAGCAAGTCTAGTAACATAGCATCTCTATCATTATGAATAATTCTAGCCACATAAGCATAGATAACAACATTAGCATGTCTAATAGGTTGAACATATCAACATCATAAAAAGGGCTAACACCATAAGCACAACTATCTGGATAAGCATGATCAGCTGTATATGCATCTCTAGTTACAAAGGCATGGATAGCATGCTAAACATAACTAACAACATGAGATAGCTAGTATCATGATTATAATCAACAGTAGCAGTATAGTTATCAACATAATCATGGCTACTGTATGTACACATCTACAATATTAAGCATACCCACAACATAAGTATATCTACTATCTCTTAATTGCACTAAGCATCATCTTTATTTAAAGAGAGCAAACAAGGGTTATCATCCAATGTGAAGCATCATGTATAACCCTAAACAGATATGGTATACACTTTTATTACATCTTTTATTATGGCCTGAGGAATTTGAGGATACCACTCAAAATCCTACTGACCACTGCTAAGTCAAAATCAGTGCCATACAAGATCCAGGAAGAGCCAAACTCCTAATATCTTCTCCGCCCCCGGTTATTACGGGTCCGCCACAGTGACACATAAGGTCAAGCTGCTAACAACCTAGTCTGTCCTTGGTACATGTCACGACACTAGTGAAAGAAGGTGGGTACACATACCCTATCATCTGAGGTACAACCGCAGTTGTCCTCCAATCTTTTCACATAAATAATCACCAAGACACGACCGCAGCCATTCTCAATCACATCAGATGTATGAGGCATGTCCATAGCCAACCTCCACAATCTGCATTGTGGATGACAAGGATATATCCTCAACTTGCCACCCCCACATACTCAACAGTATGCACTCCGAGTTTCCCTTACGAATACTCGTTTCACCATCTGGCAAATTATGACACTAAGATGGATCTATGGCACAGGGCGCTACATGATTAGAGTTTTACTTGATTAGTTATGCCAATTGGGTGAATTAAGGTTGCATCAAACAAGTGGACATACAAAGCCTAACTCACTTCTAGAAAGCATATAAATATCACAACTTTGAAAAGATATAAAACATGTGAAACATAATTTATCATCTCATCATCACATGGTACTATTCACTTTCCATTCAAGAGACCACACTAGTCATCATACTATCACAAGAAAATAATCTTTTTTCACAATATCACAGGGTATCAACCCTTATCAACATAAGAGGATTACACCTCATTTAGGGCTCCACCATGCCCAAAGGTCATTAAGACCATCATACTATCACAGGATATAAATCCTTTTCACAATATCACATGGTATTTAACCCTTATCAACACAAGAGGATTACACCTCATTCAAAGCTAAACCATGCCCAAAGGTCATTAAGATCATCATATTATTCCCTGCAAGATCATCATTATCTTTGCATGCCTTATAACAAGGATCAACAACATCACTTATATATAATACACCAGATCAACACAATATTGCATTAATGAACTAGGTTATATTAAAAAACAATCATAGTAAGGTGATATTAACATTAAGAACATTCCTTTATTACATCAACATGTAATGAATCTAGATATGATTAACTCTCATGATATTCATAATGCACATGTTTAGCATAAGAAAGTATCAACCATGTGGCTATGATAACCACCAATTAACATACCAAGGTTATGATCATGTTAAGGAGGTTATTCCACCATCATTCCATCATATAAGAATGTTAAACATGAATACTCATCTTTATATATTTGTATTAGAGTTAGGTTCAACATGATAAATTATATCAATGTTACTAAATAGAACTCATAACCAAACCCTAACTCACATCATCCCCATTGGATCATGGATGCATAAGGTGAAGCATCACCATCACATTACATACAATTCTCAAGTATGAACCAACACATAAATCAAGGTATAATGATTGGGTTATATCATACTAGGGTTTCAACAACAGTACATATTACTCCATGATTGCATTAGTCATTCAAGGACTATTCATACCCAATTACCATCATTTGGTTATATTAAAGCTAGGTACAAAAAGCTATACCTCATTAGGGTTACATATCAACACAATATGGTTATCATCCCTTCTATTCATATGAGTTAATAGTTAAGACTACCTTATTAAGGGTAACCCTCCATTTGTTCCATCATCATTCAACCCGTATCACCATACCACAATGTCACCCAGAACCATTGGATGTTTAAAAGGTAAGACCTTTGGTTGTTTACATAAGTAAACAACTTAGATAAAGCACCTATGAAGTCCTTGATTTGTTCTCTAGAAAGAGTCACCATATAACCCTAGACATCCCTTGATTAACAACACAAAAAGTTCCATTGAGAGTAGGGTAAAACCCACAATCAACTGTTCAGTTAAAAGAAGCCATCCATTGTCAACAAGTAAGCTCCTTAAGTTGATCATATAAAGGAAACCATCTAAATCCCATTATTAGGACCAAAATATTACATTATCTATAATTCCAATTTATTGGAGGAATAAACATTAGATCTTGACCATTGGGTCAAGTTCAAATATTAAAACAATCAATTACAATATGGGTTCGACCATTGCATCAAGTGACCCAAGAAACGATTGATCTAAGGCTTAATTGATGCTAAAACTATATGATTAACTCACCATAGATTGTAGAGACCTGATACATCATCATTAGTGGTTAAAATAATTATAGGTTTTTAGATCAACACTATATTCATTAATCGACATCAAATATTAAGTTGATGTCATCATTGATTGATAACATCAGTAGGGTACTTAATGGTTGATCATTATACTTCTAATTGATCCAAAACCTGGCCTAAGGGGGTGACCATAGGTTTTCACCATAATTTTACACCCTTGATCACAACCATGAGTTGTTATGAATACAACACCATAGGGTTGTTGCAATGGTACCATCATCGGGTCATGGTTTATAGAAGAAATCAGCTTTAAACCCTAAAATTGACCATCGTTTGATAGGTGCTTAGCACCATAGGTTGTCAAAATAACCTGATCCAAGTCATATAATACCTTAGGAATAATTTACACATAATCACAGGCTCATATATAACTGAAATCAGAATAGGAAACATTATAAAAATCGAAATCCTAGTCAAGCATAGCTTTTTAGTGCATGGATCATCATTTTCAAGCAAGAACATGATCTAGAAAGCTTATGGTAAGCAATAAATGTGGAGCAAGTCATAAAACTTGCCTCTAATGAGAAGATAAAACCCCACACAGAAGAAATCTCGAGCATGTAGGGTAGAAAATACAAGAGTAAGCTATGAATTCGTCCATCTAGTACCTTTCTTCATCAAATGAGCAAACCCTAAGCATAATGAGCAAGAAAGGTAGGGTTTTAGAGCTTTAGAGCAATTTCTACCATGGAAAAACAAGGTTCCGACTGGAGAAATCTAGGAGGAAGGATAACAAAGAAATAGATGGAGGAAAGAAGGGAATTCTTACACTTTTAGGTCAAGATCACTAGAAGAAAGCTTTTTCAACCCTAAAATGAAGTCAATTTCAACCTTAGAGCCTTTCTCCAAGAAGATCCCCACTTTCTTCTTCTTTGGGTATAAAAATTCTCTACTGAACAAAGGGAGAACGAGGTTGGGAGAAGGAGGGAGGTGGTGGAGAGAAAATGGCTCATTTTGGTGCTTGGGGATAAGTATCTGACACTTTAAGATAAAGAAAAGGAAAAAGTTGAAGTTCTAGTATCTATCCAAGTGTCCATGGCCTTAATTTATTAAAAATATACAAGCACACACACAAGCATATCCACCGCCATGTGCATAGACCTACTTATCTTTCTTTTGTAGAATTTCCCAGCCAATCAAATAATTCATTAGTTGATAGCAACTAAAGGTAGCTCATCCGTGAAGGGGAAATTCCTAAATTACCCTTGGAGAAAACACCTTCAAAATAAGGTTTAAATAGGAACCCAATGGATCAAAAAGCTCAATAATGATGATAAAATATCCAAGGAACATAATGAAAGTGATAAATTGCAAAGAAAACCTCACAATTGGGTAAATTGCAGAAAAGTCTAAAATGTGCATAAAATTGCATAACTTGCTCAAACAGTGTCCAAATTGGACCAAATTTGAAACTTAAGATTGTCTTATGATTTTGAAGCATATTACAAGGTTATATTAGGGTTATAATAATTAAATTATGATAATTAAGCTCATTCAACTCATTAAGAAAGTTTAGGGGCCTTACATTTCCTCTCCTCAAGCTCTCCATGCTGAATCACTTTAACACTTTATCAATGTTTGTTATTTGACTTAGTCTAAGAATCCTTTTAGATCTATCTCTATAGATATTAATCCCTAATATGTAGGATTCTTCTCCCAAGTCTTTCATAGAAAACATTTTTCCAATCCATGTCTTTACCTTTTGTAAAGGGGCAATGTCATTCCACATCAATAGTATGTCATCCACATACAATATGAGGAATTTCATTATGCTCCCATAAACATTCTTGTGATCACAAGGTTCATATTCATTTTGTGTAAAGCCAAACTCTTTGACTGTCTCGTCAAAATGAAGATTCTAGCTCTGAAATGCTTGCTTCAATCGATAGATTGACCTTTGTATCTTACAAACTTTATTTGCATCCTTTGGATTTGTAAAACCCTTAGATTTTGTCATATACACATCCTCTAGAAGATTCCCATTAAGAAATGTAGTTTTAACATCCATCTGCCAAATCTCATAGTCATGATAAGTTGCAATGGCAAGCATGATCCTAATGGACTTAACCATGGCCACTGCCAACACCTTGAACTTGTCTGAAACCCTTTGCAACTAATATTCCCTTATAGGTTTGTACTTTACCATCCATTTCAGTCTTCTTCTTGAAGACCCACTTGCACCCTACAAGTTTTATCCCTTAGTATGGATCCACCAAAGTCCATACTTTGTTGGTATGCATGGATTCCATCTTACATCTCATGGCCTCAAGCCATTTCTCATACTGTGGTCCTTTAATAGCATCTATATAGGTTATTGGATCATCGTCTATGACCAATTCATTGCCTTTTGAGTCACAAGATATCCAAATCCTTCAGGTTAAAGGCATGTCCTATTAGATCTACGAGGTACTTGTGTTACTTGAGGAATTTGATATTCCTCAACACTTCATGATTCTATTTGTTCCTCTTATATATCTATCAGTTCAATGTTCCCTTATTGATATCAAATCTCTTTGAGTTCCACTTTCCTCCCACTGATTCCTTTAGAAATAAAATCCATCTCTAGGAATATATCATCTTTGACAACAAACACTATGTTGTCAGATAGGGAATAAAAGTAACATCCTTTAGTCTCCTTAGGATATCTAACAAAATAACATTTATCAGATTTAGGACCTAGATTTTTAGAAAATATTTTCCATACATAAGCTTCACATCCCCAAACCATCATAAAAGACATATTGGGACACTTCCCAGTCCATATCTCATATAGAGTATTTTGAACTGACTTAGATGGTGCCTGGTTTACTGTAAACGGGGTGGTTTGTAGAGCATAACCCCAGAAACTAGTTGGAAGCTCATCTAAACTCATCATTGATCACACCATATCTTTTAATGTGCGATTCCTTCTATCTTATACATGATTATGCTGAGGTGTTCCAGGTGGAGTCCACTGGGATACAATCCCATGGGCTCTAAGAAGGTCCTCAAACTCTAGGCTTAAATATTCTCCACCTCGATCTAAATGAAGTGCCTTAATACTTTTGCCAAGTGGTTTTGTACTTCATTCATAAACTCCTTGAACCTGTCAAGAGTTTTTGACTTATGTTTCATCAAGTAAACATAATCATACCTATTAAAGTCATCAGTGAAGGTAATGAAGTGCTGATACCCACCTCTAGAGGTTGTTCTAGAAGCCCCACATACGTCAGTATGTATGAGTCCTACTATATCACTAGCTATCTCATTGGTTCCAGTGAAAGGGGTCTTATCCATCTTGGCCAGCAAATAAGATTCACATGTCTCTATTGATTCAAACTCAAAATAGTCTAGATAACCATCCTTAGGGAGTCTAGATATGTGATTCTCATATATGTGCCCTCAACAATGCCAAAGGTATGTTTTCTTTGAGTGGTTGAGTTTTAGTCTTTTGTTATAAACATTTGTCTTTGGATGTAGTAAATAAAGACCATAAGACATTGGGGCACTACCATAAAAGATCCCATCTTTATAAATAGAACATTGACCATTTTTAGTATGGAATTCAATTGCATCCTTGTCCATACAAGATACATAAATGATGTTTCTATTTAAAATAGGTACATAATAGTAGTTCATTAAGTCTATTAAAATCCATGTGGGAATAGATAAACTATATGTTCCAACTACAGTGGCCACATCTCTTGTGCCATTTGCAACTCATAGTTCTCCCTCACCTCTTTCCAAAGGCCTACTTCTTTTTAGATCTTGCAAATTCAAACATATGTGAGATCCACATCCGGTATCTAGTACCCATGATGAAGAAGTAGATAGGTTTATCTCAATAACATATATACCTGAAGCGGAGATCACCATCCCATCTTCTTCTTCCTGAATACCTTCAAGTACAAAGGATGTGTTCCTCTTGTACTTTTCTTTCTTCTCATTTTGAGTGTTGAAGAACTAGACTTGGGCTTGGCCTCATAACTCTTCACGGGCTTTCTATGATCCTTGGAGTGATCTCCTCTAATCATCATCATGGATTTATCCTTCACCCTTGCTTCGGCATGAATCAACATACCAAGCAAATCTAACATCGGTCTGGCCATATTATTTACATGATAACATGAAATAAAGTGACAGAATAATATTGAAGGATATAATAATAAGAAGTAATTCTAAAAGGACTATGTTAAAGTGTAATTCTTGAACATATGAAAGATGAGATCATAACAAGAAATCAAGACAAAATAAAGATGAAAATGAGAACATTGAACCTAATTAAAGAGAAGAGTTATGTGATAAGAGAGGGACATGAATTTTTTTGCCCTTATGAATAATTGTTTATGCTCTTATATGAATCGTATAACATTGTAGAGTAATTATTTATTCTACTTTGATGTATTTCAATGAGGTCCTTGTGACTATATGTGATTGGGAAAGATAAAGATAGTTCTAAAAAAATGAGTAAGCTACACGAGCATGAAGACATTCAACAACATCAGAGTTTGTTGGGAAAATAAAAGTTTGATCTTCACATTAGTTATGTGTATATGCACCAAGGTAAAATGGTAAATATTTGCATAGAAAATGTTGATTCTAGAAAAATATCAAACTGTGAGAATAGTTAAGAGATAATAAGAAACATAATTATGTAAGGCATAGTCATGATTAGAAATGATAACTACAGGAAAAATTACTAATGCTAGATAGAAGATTTAAAATGTTTCATGAAGATGATATATGGATAAGTTTAGAGAAGATATTAAAGAAAATGTGAAGAGTGATAAAATATTAAATAGTTAAAGGTATGTGATATAGATCCATCAATTAACATGGATTTGATAAAATCAATGAGAGAATATTTTAAGTAATAGAACATCAACTTCATACACATTCTCATTTTCCATGTATTTTCTGCATGAAAAGGAAGGAGAGGAAATATTCATTGCAAGCAAACCAATGAGAGAAACATAGAAGCGTACAACGAGACTATTTGAATGCAAAAGTAAAACTAGAAAAATAGGGGTATAAGATAAGGGTAAGTAACTTGCATGTAGCCCTAGTTAGGGAAAGATTATGAAGAAGGTCAAATGAGAAGTTAAGATACAAGGACTTAACTTTCTAACAATACCAGGATAAACAAAAACCAAATACCTACATAAGAACAACATATATTCCTCACTATTTGACCGTTTTGAAAACTCTAGAATCTTTGGATAGTCTTGAGAAAAGCTTATATCCACATGGAGATAAGTTCTGTAACTATTCTTATCCAATTTTGCATAAGATCTACAAATGATTTCCATATAACATAGGTTATGACTAATTGCATTAGAACATCCGATCTATCTTCATCTCTATCATCCTAGTAGTTCTTCTATCACTCATCTGCCCATGCATGCTAAAAGAATACTTATTTACCTACTAATACCATGGCAAGATAATATAGATGGGCGTCTAATATTCCCAGCTGATTGGCATATTAAAGTCCCACATCTAAGCAATGCCAGACCCATTTTATGTTTGATTTTTCACCTTTTGGGGACAATGTTAATAGAGTTTTCATTTGTAACCATTTCTAGAGAAAAATTGTGGAACACCTAGAAATAGAAAAAGGTGGTAGATCAATTTTTTTGTGGTGTAGCCCTTGTCATTTTACTATGGGTGTTAAGTCAAAAGAGACAATAGATCCATTATCCTCCATTTGATGCAATGTAGTTCATTCCCCTAATACCACTAAAAATAAACTATCCTTATTTTGTTGATGAAAATTTAGATAGAAAAGTATTATCTATCTCATATTATGTGGAGAGTGACTCATGAATGTGCCAACAGACTAATCTAGATGGTCTATCTTTTTGACCTAAATAACTTTGTTCATAGAATAAAAGGAGTAAGAAAGGAAGCAAGTAATAATAATCAAGAAGGAATGCATAAATATTTGGAATATCTTGTAAAATGGTAAAATACCTAGAATTATAATTGATGAGGGCATAACAAGGATCTAAAGTAGTTTTATCTATGTACTTGTGTGTAAAATGTCTAATACAAGGATAATAATTGTGATTATGTTTTTGATTGGCTATTAGTCTAGTAGAGAACAATTGTATCAACTCAAGTTTAAAATTTATGGGGCTTCAAGATGAGAAGCCTAGTGTGGTATAGGAAACAAGATGTGATTTATTTTGTAATTCAAACATATAGTAAAACATACTGCACAAGATGATATAGTAAAGATCAGAATACTACCTGAAGGTGGAAAGTCAAGAGAGTATATCTCACTATAAGGGAAGATTGAAATTCATTAAGTTAGCATGACCTAGAATCATTCTTGTTGTGTTTGATATGGCAAATATCAGAATACTACCTGAGGGTGGAAAATCAAGAGAGTATATCCCTATAAGAAAAGATTAATTTTCATTAAGTTAGCATGATATAGAAACATTCTTGTTGTGTTTGAGATAGTTTATTACATCATGATCTTTACTTTAAATATTAAATGGAGAATATCATAGTTGAGAACTACAGAGTAAGTAAGACATATGAGCTAATGTAAAGAAAAATAATATTAGTATAATCTTCTTGCAAGCCTACAAGTTTCGAGGACAAAAATCCTAAATGGACAAATATCGTTACAATCAATATCTTTCTTATTAGTTAATATTCAAGCTAATTATTACCCATGTCTTACTTACATATAAATTAGTAGTTTGTATGAAATTCTAGTTGATTAAATATCTAATTTAGGTTTAAACTTGTTCCTTGATAAGTCAAAATCATACTTTGAGCATTATATGAGATTTGGGTCTTAGTTGATATAGCAATAGCCCACACATAATTGTGGGAATATCTTTAAAGGTACTTAAGGAATCAATTGATTAAGAAATTATCATGTGATAATTTTGTCGGGCTTTTTTTATAGATTTGTAATGAATTCCTTTATGAATCTAATGCAAAAAGAATAGATCAAATCACAATTAAAATGAGAGTGTTATTACATTTTTGGTAGAATATGTAAAACTATCATCAGCCATCAACCGATGAGACCATCAACTGATGGGGCCATCAACTCATGGGTCACAAACCGACGAGCCCGGCGACCGATGGAAATGAATTGGGACCAACGATCAACATATACAATCTTGAAAATGGCCATAACTTTTAATAAATGTATCAAAATTCATTGGAATTTGTTTCATTGAATTCATATTTCAATTTCCCCCAACCACAATACTGACCATAGACTCAAGAGAAGACAATTTCTATGGTGATTCTGGGGAGAAAGATGGAGGACTGGGATGAATTGTAAAGCTAGCTAAAGATGAATTGGGGTTACCTTGGTTAGTTGTTTATCCCTGGAATCAATAGAATATACTAACTCCATATTGATTTTTCTTTCCATCAACTATTCTTCTTCCTCTAGCATACTCCATGAATGAAGAGATTATGCTACAACCTACATGAGATATGATTTAAAGCTTTTAGCTCAGATCCAAGTTTAACAAGTCAAGATTCAGATAAATCAAGACTAGAAATATGATTATTAGTTAGAATAGAACCCAATGTGAGTGGAAAATTCATCTTTTATCCATCATAAAAACTATGCCAAAATATGAACAATGTGTATTGCTGGGTTTATTCTTTTACTATTCTTAGCTTAGTAATCCCTTGTTTGGATCTATAAGGTATGAATGATTGGAATAGCTAAAATTTTGTGGGAGATGAAAGAATACAATTATTAAATGTTTGTATATGATTTATATGAGTTTCAAACACATTGAAATATAGAGGCACTGATGTATCCAAGTTTGTCATGAATCCTCAGTAATGAAATACATGCTAGGAAGTGCTATTACACAACTTGATTTCCTTTCACTTATGAATCTATGATGATAAAATGCATAATTCCTTCTAGTGCTATATATTTAATTCTTGCTTTATTTAATTTTATCTATATACAGTTCTAAATATCCATAGATTAATAAATATCTGTTAGATCAGAATAGATAGCATTTATGTTTGAAAGAAAAATGATATTATTATAGTGCATGTCGTACCAATATATTCATCTATGATCAAGTTACTAAGCACAAATGAATTAAAATGTTCAACACAAGTAATACAATATTGAAAGATAGTAACTCAATTATGATGGCAACTCATTTTGTGTCATGTTAGAGTACTAGATTATCATTATTTTTTTGAGTATGATTTTCAACTGTATCTATTTAGTATAGCATACAAAATAGAAGAGGAGTGATCTTATTATAGGCTCATATTCTAGAAGATCATTGAACAATGAAACTAAATAATCAAATAGACCTTTATATGTTGTTCAAACATCATAGGCTCCTTGCATAGGTATGCATTGCCATGGAGGAAATACATTACCCACATGCATCATCTAGGAGACAAAGTTGAAGAATGTTGGTGGGGCATGAGGGTTAAGCATAATGCAGATGACCTCTTGAATTATACAATAGGGGTATCCAACATTATTTGGAGATTCCAATGATACCTAGAAGTACCAACAATAATGAGAGACTGTGGAGGTACCGAGTCTGTAGTATAATTACAAACATGTACCCAAAATTAATTGAAGATTTTGGTGGCACCCAGTTCAATTGCTACTCACCGAGTCAGTCTAGAACCAATGATGCAGACCATTTAAGAGACAATGCTTTGACTTTCCTCCTAAGTAACCAATTTTACAGGATGAGTCCAATTTATTTCAACAACTGATTAAGCCTCCTGGCCAGACGTGACAAGGCCCATTGCTTAGTGGGTAGCTAGTTAGCAACATTAGAATCCTGGTTCATTTGAAAGTCTTGTATGGTGAGATCATATCTTTCTATGATGCTTCCATATATTGTGGTACACCTCGTATGGGTCCATGTCATTAGTAAAGTGATTTAAAGATTTAGTAGTCATAATTAAGAATTTACTATTCAACCATTTCTACTATTTTGGTTTGTTGATGGATTTGATAATATTTTTCATATAGTTTATTATTCAATGGTTTTGGTTATCTTATATATGTTGCAAATCAATAAATGAAAATAATTTGTATTATATTGTCTACTTGATGAACTCCCATTCACTAAGACAATAACTCACACTCTATCGAACAATTTTTAGTTAATTATGGAGATAGCTATAGATTTAAAACAATCCTACCATGTAAGGAGGTTAGCAGTATTTTAATGTAGAATTAGACACTCTTGGTCCCTGTCTACTCTAGACACCATAGCAAAAAAAAAAGGATTTGTATTGGTCAAGTATAAGCATTGTAATTTCTTTCCTTATAGAATGGTTGTAAAATATATGGTTCATATATTTGAGCATGTTAAACTATCAAGCGCTTATTAAGAAAATTTCTTGTGGTTTGTTTATGAGAGAAATTTTAGATGAAAGGATATTATCTATATGCTATAACTTGTATATATAAAAAATAGAAGGGGCTAATGACGCAGCTTATTGCCCATCAACCTTCTATTTCATTGTATTTTTTTCACATATTTATTATATAAAATTAAAATTTAAATCTATGACATGATTCCTTTTAGACATCTTAATCATCTTGTCCCTAATACCGTGGTCTAAGAGAGATTATGGGGTTCAGGACCTGGTAATAGCTTTTCTATTCCAAAAATAATCATATTTTTTATTAATAGATCAATGTTTTTTGTAAGTTATAACACCATGAGCCCTAGTAGTTTACACTTAAAGATGATATTATTAGTATTTATTTCTCAAAATCCCTTTTATATCACTTGGATATTACCACAATTATCAGAAAAGTTATTATGTCCTCTTGGATTAACCCACAAAAATGCACAATGGTCAACTACTTCCAGTAGGATGCTATTTAATTGTCTACAACAATTAATTGTCCTTGGAGATTTTTCTTGATGAGAATGATGTACTAGAATACTTATATTTCTCATGCAATAAAAAAAATCACACATAAGCTCAATAAGAAAAACTAAAATTAGCCTTCGTGGACTTGTCGTATCTATAACTTAGTGTGTTTGTCCATATAAATTTCACTCAATGCCTAAAGCTAGTTTCTCTATAATGGGTCCACTATTAATGGTTTCAAGATTCGTGAGAAGAGAGGCTAAGAAGGGATATGTGATTATGGAAATATTGATATCCAAACAAACATTCACCATTAAGTATAACATAACTCCCTACTTATAGACACAAAATAGAGAACTTTGAAAATGGATATTTGACTAAGTAGCCCAATGTTTCACATAAAGTTTATCATGCTTTGCTTAAGTTCTAAGTCATTGTTGAAATTTGTGTGCCCTCACAACTAATCGATTTTTATATGACCTTCTTTAAATTTAAAAGTTTAGAAAATTCAATTTGTTTAAAGATGTATGAATATGAAAACTATTATTTAAAATAACATCTAACAACTACATATGAATTTTTTTTTTATCTCTGAGGCCTTTAATTTAGAATTGGATTATGTCAACATGTAGACATATACAAATCTAAACTTGCTTTCACACTCCAATTAAATAGATCAAGAGGAAAAATTCCTATGTCTATCTATGCAAGTAAAATCTAAGAATTCTAGGGGTAACTTTCAAAAGATTCATCAAACTAAAAAGTTTGAATTTAAGATTCCTATGTATAAATTCATCCTCAAGGCGAGCCCTTATTTCTGAGATGAAGGCTTTCATATGTAATCTTGATGGTTCAGATACAATGACATATGATAGGGATATTAAAAGTGAATAAAAATCATTATAAGGTTCAATGCATACTTGAACTAGAATCTTCCACTCAATAGATGAAAATTTTGTGGCAAGGCATTTGTTTCTACCAAAAACTACAAGAACCTGACCAACAAGGAGTCTAAGACATTCATCATAACAAACATCTCCTAGTGCATGTACAATAGCCTCAATGCTACCTATTCCTTTCCCATCTCTGACCAATAATATGAGATGAACATCTCAACCACCCCGTATATGTTTTCATTACTCACTCTTTAGATAGGAAAACCAAGTTCAAAATTATTTTAAACATTCCTTGCACAAAGACTACTATAAGGAGGTATAATAGTGAAACACAAATCTGAACTAAATTTTAGGTCAAGCTATGCAACAAAGCGTATACACACCTTTAATTGAACTTGTCTAATATAATTTGGTCATGTGAAGGATAAAATTTTAGTATGCTTTAGTTTTAGTATGACTTGTGCCAATGAGGAATGGGAGGATGCACGAAACCATGACCAAACACCACAAGTTCCTAGTCGTCATAACCATTTTAATGAATTTTCATATATGCATGTTCTGGAATATTAATTTGGTTGCCACTTTAAATATAACAATCAAGATTTAGATCATTCTGACTCTTACATGGATCAACCCAATCCCTCTCTACAAATAAATATCCTATATAGACCTATCTCAATACAACTATCCCTACAATTCCTACACATTTTCAACCACCACCTCAAACTACTTCAGACCATCTTCACATTTTCTTGTCCTCAAGTCAAAGCTAGGTTTTCTCATTTTCACTTACATAGAGAACCAACTTTAGTGGATGCTTTAGCAATGTATGTGCATGGTTATTCACTTGGAACTACACTATTTATTAATATGTGAAGGAAAAATTTATATAAGTGGATCAAGATGTGGATGCCTTAATATAAAATTTACTAGAGAAGTTAATTTTTAGTATGGCGATTGTGTAATTCATTTTTATTTGATTTATTGTATCATGAGCTATTTTTCTTTGGTAAGAACACACATTCTAACTAGCCATGAGTTTATGTATTTTTGGCCCTTGACTCATGCTCCTTTTCTGGTCAAGTTGAGATTTGAAGCTAGTTTTATCTAGTTTGTTCTTCATTATCTTGAATGTTTTACTTATAAACCAAATTTATTTGGGTTCTTGTCTCTATGGTAATGAAATTGGATATGTGTTAATATCTTTTCCACATTTCTTCCATATATATTTCCAAATACATTTTAGTTTTCTTTCTACATCTCAACAACTTTTTTGTCACTTAGAGTTCTAAAAGTTTCACTTTATGCATTCCCCATAGCGTGTATTGCTTCGACTAAGGGGAAATCACATTAAGGGGAGGAACGAATCGACCTATAGGGGGAGGCACTATCTTCTAGAAAGAGTGCGCCCCAAGGATTTCGATGAATGAGAGATAGTGGGTAGTCCCGAATGATGGCGAGCGCCCTCCCCGGGAATGGAGGGGGATGCATTTCTGATATCTGAAATGGTATGCCACAGTCTATCTGTTTCCTCAGACTCCTATTTATTTTGTCTTCACCCACCCTGCCGTACAGATGTCATCGGAGAAGGAAAGAACGAATGTATGATGATTTGGCGTTGGAGATGTGGGATTTGGTGAGAACTAGGTCCGCACCTTTGGCTGTAGATCTGGGTAGGGTATCTATCAATGCTCTTTAGTGATAATTAGGTTTCTTTACTCCACACACCTTTCCTTTTTTAAATTTTGTGAAGGGGGTAAAATAAATTAAACAAAAAGAATAATTTTTTCCAACTTGGTTTATGACCATTTATATAATTTTGATTTTAGATATCAAAATCAAGAGATGTAATTTTCACTCTTGATCATGTATGAATATTTGATAATATTGAAAATAAAATTGCACCATCCTTTAAAATTAGAACCGCATTTCCTAACACTATGGTTGACATGAGTTATATTTTATACATATTCTCAATGATACTTACAGACATTTCATTTATGATGAACATGTTATGACCGGTGCACTTAAATTATAGATGATATATAATTATACTTTATATCATTGAAATAGTTTTTATCATAAAAGGGGGGATTCTTGGTCAAAGAGCATTACGTAGATCTATTTTGATGAATATAGTTTCTTATCATTGTTGATTCTAACTGGAATGTAAGTGTTTTAAGTTCATAGAAGTTAAAGTAATATCAAATGGGCTTGTATGATACAAGGAATCAATGTTTACATAATATTTATTTTCCAATTCAATGTAAACTTGTAATTGTCTATTTATTATTAATATTGTAAAAGGATTATGCTGATAAGACGCAAGCCATTTATGACTTAGTTAGGACCCTTGAGATCCATGTAAACAATTCTTACATTACATTTATGAGTCAATCATTTTATGTGACATTTGGTTAGTAGAATTTTGGTTGAACTCTTAGTTCGACTGAGATTGTGTCGATCAAACTTTTATGTTAGCAGGAAGATAGTATAAGAAGATATTGTAACTTTTGTATATCTCTCAGTGTATACCAAGCTTGACTAAGTTTCATCTTGTCTGAACTATATTTTGACCATAGGTAGTCAAAATGACATTACAATTTATTTCCTAGATATTGTGTTCATCGGTGATATATTTTGAAAAACTTTGGTCAAATTCATAGTTCCATTGTTTCATGGCCAGCCAAAGTACAACCTTGACCAATTTATCTAGCAAGTGGACAACTTGCCTCATAGTTACTGACTTGACACACCACATATATTGACCACGTCCCTCCTAGACACTCCCCTGGGATAACCCTAACCCATTTATATAGATATAACACATACTTGAGTTATAGAAAATATTGTGAAGATATTTTAATGTGTTTATACCTTAGTGATCCACTTGTTCTCAAATAGTTATTCTCCTATATCAAAATATTTCCTATAATATTGAGAATCTTGTTCAACAAATACTTCAAGATTAAATTGTAATCTCCTACTTCCAATATTGTTCTTGGTTAAGGAATTTTTGGAGGTAGTTCATGGTGAGTGAAGTGATGACCAGTCTAGAAGCAAGTAGGTAATCCTCCTAAGCATGACAAAGGGAATAATAGACAGTGAACTTTGTTCAACCACATCCTAAGAAGGTTTCAATGTGATTTCCCGATAGCATGGTAATGGAAATGACAATGTTCTGTCATGGAGAAGATCTAAAGGAGAAAATGCATGGCTTGACCTTTATTTATATTGGTTATGATGTAATTTTGTATTGTCTTCTCTCTCAAGTTAATAAATATTTTATTCCTAAAACTAGTGGTCAAAAATTCAATCTGGCACAATTTAGAAATACTTTTTTTTGGTCCCATTATATGAGCATGTAGTTGTCACATCCTTCTTCCAAATCATCATTTTACAAGATTTTGTTTTACAACTATTTCCATTATAGTCATTTTGTTTATTTTTGAAATTTTTTCATAGGGAGTCTATTCACACCCCTCTAGACCCTCCTTTTAGGGGGGGGGTACAAATATAACAAAGGTTTATAGGAAGAAGAAGAGACCCCAAGTCAAAAGAGAACATAAATATTTGTAAATTATGAGATGAGGTTAGGTCTATGGAGGTTGAAGATATTATTGGTTTTCCTACCCACCAAAACAATATTGATCATGATGATGAACTCTTACGTATTTCCAATGACGTTATAGAAAAAGATGAGAAGAAAAAGAAGAAGAAGCATTCAAATTAGAATCACATGGAGGAGTAGAATATGAGAAAATATAAGCGAGAAAAGATAAGGGGGGATGAGGAGGAGGGAAATATGAGAAAGGTAAAGAAGGATACAAGCAAACAAAGAGGATGATTCAAAGAAGAGTAAGGTGGAGTAGGAAACATGGATGAAGGAGAATGATGATAAGAGAAAGGAGTATGAGGAGATGGAAGGAGGAGGATTAGGAGGAGAGGAAGAGGAAGGAGGAGGGCGTGTAAAGGAGGATGAGGAAGAGGATATGAAGAGGAAGGAATATGAATATGATAGGAGGAGGAGAGGAAGATGGGGAGGGAAGGAAGAGAAATGAAGAGGTGGAGAGTATTAGGAATGAGGATGTGAGGAAGAGGATGGTTGAGGAGGAAAGTATTAGGAATGAGGAGGCGAGGAAGAGGAGGACAAATGCGTGAAGGAGTAGGAGAAGAAAGGGAAGGGGGTGACAATAAGAGGAAGGAGGAGTATGCGAAGGGGAAGGAGGAAGATGTAAAGAAGATAAATGAGGAGGCTAGAAGGAGGGGGATAAAGAGGCAAGGAAGTGTATTACACAAAAATGAAAAAGGAGGATGTGAAGAAAAGGAAGAAAATGGTGATATATTTTGAAAATGAAATAGGGATAAGGAGAAGAAAGGAAACCAAATGGAGGTTGAGGGAATTATAAGGGCTTACAAAATGTTATTGAAGTAGGGAAAAAGATGATGAAAGATTAAAACCCATATAAGAGGATGATGTAAGGAAACCAAACCAAGAATCATATGAAGAAGGCTGAGTAACAAAACAAGAAGACCTCAGAGGAAGGTTCCATGAGAAGACGACCATTAGAGGACTCAGTATCAAAACCATGAAAAGGATTTTATACCAAGAATCCATGTTAGTTATCCATTCTTGAATCTAGAAACACAAAAAAGAAAACACGATGATAACATTAAAAAACAATAATTTTGAGTCAATGTTCCATATTTATCCTAAAGATAATATTTTTGTCATTTAAATTTAATTAAATACCATTAAAAATATTTGTTTTTATGATAAATTTTGTTGCAATATATACATTTTTGACAATGTATTGATTATACTGAGAGGTATTGATATCATTTCATATAGTTGGATGCACTAGGTATTGGACAATATAATAGAGTATTACACCCACATGTTTAATTGAAAACAAGTGGAAAGAAGCAAGGGATAAGTAAAAGTAATATACTTCTGACTAATAATCTCAGATTGTTTTGTTAGTTATTTTTTCTAAATGTACATCATGATTCACACTAATGTGAATCTTGAACCACCACTATGTTGTACAATGATTCAAATTGAGGTAGCACCATGATTCTTACTCTCCATTAATACCATCTGGGTCGAAACAATACTTGAATCATGGTTCATTTTACACAGAGTCCTCTTTCATGCCCAACATGTGTATTGGTTCACTTCCACTAGAATCCTTGTTCAACTTAGATTGAATCATGGTTCACGCCTCATATGTATATAGATTTATTCTGTCATGGAAACCCATTTCACAACCAACATGCTCACATAATTGTGCTATACCCACAATCTGGTTCGCACACTAGTGGTACATTTATTCATGCAATATCCAAATCACAATTCAAGTTACACTAATATTTGGTTCACACGACACATGTACTAGACTTCATGCTATAACTCCAGTCTTGATTCACTCTTTACATGTATCCTAAAAAAGTAGTTTTTTACTGTGTTAATTTATATGTGGAAAATAGTAAAGTAGACCTAAATAGTGTTGTTTATGAAGATGATTGTGATAAAATGTAAACTGGAAAACAATGGAAGATGTCCTAAATTATCCTTATTTTACATAAATTCAGGATTTTGATCCATCTGTTTGTGATTTTGTAAGCCAATATCTCTTACTCTTATGTGTATATACGTTTTTAGAAAATTATTCATAATCAACTTAATGAGTACCTCTTCGTGGTGATTGAAGAACTTTACTTACACCATAAATTTTTAATAAAATAAATACCAACATGTTATAAACATATAGTGTGAATATGATTGTGAAATGGAATACAAACATCTTAGGGAACATATAATGGATATAAAATAAATATTTGGAGGTTATAAGAAGCAGTGCCAACAATAATATATGGCAATGGAAAATTTGATGGTCCCTAAATAGGTTGATAGTTCCAGTTGTTCGTTCTTGTAATTTTGATAACCAAACCATATATAGGTCATATCCATTATTAGACCTAAAGGGATATCTTTTCCAACCTTCATGGGAAGATGGTACAATAACTTATTCTATCAACTGAAAACTTACTCATGGAAGAAGTTGTAAGGCAATTTGCTATAGTATTGCCTAAATATTCTAATAAAGCTAATTTCTCAAAACATGTGTTGAATAAGATCTTACTATGAGTATTTTATGATTAAAATTTTGGATTATATATAAACAATGTTTAATATCTTGTCCAGTATACCATGAAATGCATACATTATGAATCATGATTGAATTTGTGCATTGTTGAATATTTAGTTTCCAGATATATAATTCTGAGCATATCATGTCTGAATAATGGTGCATACCATGTTTGAACCATAATTCATACTATGTCTAAATCACAATTCATAATATGTCGGGCTCTTAATGCATTCCATTCCTAATATTTGTGCATATCAAACTTTAATGGGAGTTTCATTAATATATTCTATAAAGACAAATTGATGTCACTATTGAATGAATAAAATAATAGACAAGGACACAAATTATCATGGGTTTCTTGGGCCATGAAGTTCATCTTTCTAATTTGTTTTCTTAGCTTAAATTTTGTTTTTCCAAGAATTTTAAGGTGTACTTTTCATCCTCTTTCTTGAGTTTACTGGGTTGTCTCTAGTTTTTATGGACTTATCCCCTGGGTCGGCATAAGTATTTTATTATTATTTCTAGTAGGGGGCTTATTTTCTACCATAAATACCTAGCATCTTTCGAACAACATAACCAACTTATTTATCTCATTATCCTCCGTATTCTATAATTTGCTTTGTATAAGAATTCTAGAACCTAGCTTAACCATATTTTGATAAATATGCTAACATAATTTAATGTACTCATAGTTTTTTAATATCAATATCTCCTAGAATAATATCTATTTTAATTATTTCCTTCTTTGACCATATGCAAATTACTTAATTAGGTTACAATAAGAGTCAGATGTTATTTTAGATCCATAACTATCAAAATGTACTACCATAGTAAACCTATAGAATCCAAGCACGTGCACTCCAAGATTTTCTTATATACTATTATAAGTTTTTCTTATATCCATTGTCCATTGACCTGAACCTTACAAGATCTACATGAAACAATGTCCTCTAAATTTTGCAAGTTGTATCATTAAATACAAACTCCATCATCTTATTATACCCATCCCAAAAATTTGCAGACATGTGCCTCATATATAGCTATACAACCTTACATGCAACCAATTTATAAGAAAACTTATTATTGGTCAACTTGTCATTTGTATAGAACTATTGATCATTATTCTTATCTCTTCAACTTGAAATAATCCTATTAAATTGTTGAAAATTGTACAACGTCGTGGTTTTATTTTATAAAAGATCGAATACACTATTTACTGACTCACTTATTTAGGTTGATCTCATTTCAAGTATTATATGTCGACTAACCCAAGTAAATGTTGATTTCATTTGAAATCCTTATGTCCTTTTGATCCATTAACATGGGACGTTGGTATAACATTAATTAATCATTTTCTTTCATACAAATTTAAAATTATATTCGTACACAACATTATCATCAAACTTTTATTGGAAGAAAGACATGATATCAACAATTGGTAGATAATTTTGTTTGCATTTTCATCAATGCTAAGTTCATAACACATGGATTGTAACTGGAAGAGACACCCTTACTATTACAAGTCTATGAAGAAATCAAGGGAATACAATATGTACATCAATAAAGTTCGAAACAATCACTAAAATAACTCAGTTATTATATCATAAAATAATGCAACTCTAAGTGCACAACCTTTTTAGTGGTGTTTTAACACAACACAAATGGTCCAAAAAAACCTAATGAGAGTAAAATTCAGACCATAATAATTTTGACAAACCCAAATCCAACATACTTTCAATTATGACATTTATTAGGTAAATTTGGACTCATAATTTTTGCATTAAAACCTTCACTTAGTCTAAATGATAGCAAGAAGACTAATCACACTAGATACATAATTGCAACCTCAAATTTCATCCCTAGGATGCAATTTGAATCATTTCATGCATTATATTAGGACATAAAAAGTGATATGAGCTATGCTCATCATTAATCTTATAAATATTCAAATAAGAAAAAGGTTCAACATTTATATGGGCTTTTCATCCTATTCTCTCCTTCCTCATGTGACGCTTTATAGCATGTTTTGAATCAATGACCGTTGTTGATGTTTTATCATTATTAAGGTCCAATAAAGTACCCTTATAGAGTCCTTCATCATTACCACTATACCTAACACACAACACCTTGTCTTATTCAATGTTCTTGTATGAACATATATTCTCCCATTCTTTCCTTGTATCAAAGCCTTTCCAATGAGCATATACATTATAGAACTCATGACCTTCTACCGGTGTGTTGAACCTAAATTCTTATAGTATTTCAAATACTCATCTATGTTAAACAATAAAATATTAAGGGAAATGTTACAATAACATCAACTTGGTCAGTAATTATACATAATACTCCATGGTCGGGTTGTCAAGAAAACATGCAAACATCAATCATCATTTATTTGTATGATGAACCATGATACTAAACCCCATGCATAATGAGGTTTCATTTAAGGGTAATCTTATTATTAACTTAGTATGCATACATATTGTAGAAAAATTATAATACCAACGTGGGTTTATTGATAGTTGAATGACACTCAATATAGAATTCAAATCATATATAATTATTTGATCATAGCTGGCACCAAGATGGGATTAACTTGTGTACCATGATCCCATATTCATGGTCAATGCACAAAACAAATTTGGTCAATTTCAAATTCAGTGTCTATAGAACATGACACTAGGGTTTATAATGCAATTGCATTTTGGTTAATCATAGTATTGTATCCTAGTGCACTATTCATATCAATGTTGGTTCCATGGATGTTTAAATTCCAATTCACTTGGCTTAACATTCAAATCAAGGTCCATCATTTGTTTACCTCAAGTACATGGATGACATTACCACATGCACCGTGGTCTCCAATACAACCATTGTGCATATCACATTTATAATTTAAAATTTGCATACTGGTGCATAGATGATGAGTGTATATTCATCCTAGTTTTAGTTGCACATTCAAATTAGTTTTGCATTCATTTCCATCATTTTACTTTAGAACTAGGTTACAAGTAGGTTTTTTTTAAAAAAATTATCAGGATTTTGATCCAAATTCTTGATTTTCATGGTAGGTTTGAGCTTCATATCCCTAATTTTCTGTTAATGGAAAATATTGTTGTTGATATATCCCTTCATCATTTGATGGTACATTGGTTGATGCTTCATAGATGCAGAGCCTTCGATACACATTAATTGCCCTTTGCTTGTAGTGGATGGGTTTGTCTTGTACCAAAGTCTTGTCAGTTCTTTTAAAGTCTATCTTTCTGTCAGTTCACTACTGATGGAAATTTATGCTAAAAAAATCGACAACAAGCCCCCTCATTCTATTGGGGGTGCCTTGTACTGAAGTCTCATTAATTTATTTCAAGTCAACCTTCCTTCGGTTGACGATCGATGGAACGATTTGCTCAGCAACCTTTGATAAGACCCCCTCCCTCATGCCTTTTGGTGAAAGTTATGCACTCACCTTCAGATGGAACTCTTGGCTCATGAACTGATGGTGCTCACCAACTAATAACCATTTTATGATGGAACTCTAACACACCTATATTTCAACAAAAGTTTTGTGTGCCTCAACCAATGAGACTTTTATATGTGGTCTAGTAATGAACACAACTTGTGGGAGCCACGAGTGCCTAAAATAATGGAATTTATACTCAGGTCTTCAGATGGAACTTTTGGAATCCCAATTAGCAAAGACTCTGCTCACCTACCGATGATCATCCAACCCCTTCATCTACTGACAAAAACATTGAATGCCACAAGAACCATTATCTATCTCACACAACTGACTCTCACCTTCATGGTGACCAACCACTTAACTGCAATGACTGGGGAGAGTTCCATATCCTAGTTCTCTACCTATAAAACAAGACCAGCCAGTGAAAGGATCCATGTTGGATTCCAGTTTTAAGCATCTATTTCTAATTTTCATCTACCATTTTCATCGATGGATGGCACCTCCACTTCCACTTCTACCAAGCATGCAAGGTTTAGAACTCAAAAGATGTTATTTCTGTGGTGCTCATTTCCATCGGTTGACATTCTCCATGCTTATCAACCTATTGTTTCTTCCTATAACAGATTTTATGCTTGTACCCTTGTCTAGTCATCAAGTTTACTTGTTTATCAAGTGTTGGTTGTAGAGAAGTTTGAACCCATAATCTTGGATGTTGATCAAATCTTGTGAAACCCTTGGTAATAACTTCATATAGGTGTTTTTTGAGGTGATATGTAGATGATCTATAGGCAAAACAACTATGATCTTAGAGTAATATTTGTAAGCTTTCAATCATTACTCCAAAAGGGGGATGTAATCGGCCTCAACATGCATATTTCATTCTATCTGTGATGTAATGAGAGAGTTAATGATAGGTAGTAATGGAGAAATGCATCCATTCTAGTGTTCCTATTCGTTCGATACTATCCCTATCAAATTGGGTCAAAATCCATGGGCACACATGGGTTAACCCTTCTAAGTCAGGGTGGGGTGATGAAATTTGTCATTGATTGAAATTTAGCCAAACATGTTCCCACCTTTGGGTTTCATGAGTGACCTGCTTAACTAATTAAATTACATAAAAGTAAATATGATGATCTAGTACAACTTAAAATATATATTGCAATCTACTACTCTCCACTAATTGTTAAGGAGTTCTAGCTCAAACTTGAATTTTCCCAACAAGATATGATATTTGAGAGAACTATATTGAGGGGATATAAATTTAAGTCTAATACATTATCTAATTGTTCTAACAAACTTAATATGTAGTTGTAGTATAATTTACTAACTTTAATTTGTGGATCGTTACCGTCACACTCTGAATTTTGGGACCTAGCAGATACATGATTAAGTCATTATGAAATCAATATAGGATTGATTCATGGTTAAAGTAAGGTTACATCAATATTCATGATATTTGGATATAAGGGAAAAAGTATTTAGAATTTTGTGCAAATTGGTCAATTTTGATGTTGAGAATCATTGAATCTGAACTTAAGAATATTCATATGCTTGTTAAGACACAATAAGATCATGGTTCAGGTATGGTAAAGATTGATGTTAATATAGTCATTCAGTTTGCAGATGTATAGTTGGATTGCATAACCATGTTCACCTAAGTTAATGATAGTTTGATTATTTTAAATATATAATGGATGTTAACAAACTATCTTATGTATGTAGTGATGAAATTAGGAGTGATGTTGTGTTCTTTATGACATGTATTGGACATGGTACACATTTTGTGAACTTTAGAGTTAATTTGGCAATTCAATGTGTTAATCTAGCCCGTGAGACAAGTGAAATCACACACACTACAGTAGAATAGTATAGGTAGTGAAGTAGGACTCAATAATTTTTATACAAGAAGATAATGTGTATATGAGGTGTCAGTCAAATTTTGGGACCAATTGAGATTAAGGAGTAGCCTATAGAATTTTTCAAAGAAATAAGAAGGAATATATCTTGTTATAGCCTATTTGAGAAATGAACCATAATTGGAAGTTGAACCATGGGTTCATGCCCAAATTGCCGACTTGAATGAGCAATGAGCCGATTCAGAAAAAGCTCTCTATGGAATCAAACAAACACCAAGGGATTGGTATGAGAAATTAAAAAACTTTTTGTTAGATCATGGGTATATCATGGGCAAAGTGGATTCTACCTTGTTTTTAAAGCACACTTCTAACAATTTTCTAATCATACAAATATATGTTGATGACATCATTTTTGGCAGAACTAACCTTGATCTTTGCAAGGAATTTAGTGATCTTATGCAGAGTAAATTCGAGATGAGTATGATCGGTGAACTCACGTTTGTCCTCGGATTTCAAATCAAGCAAACTAATGATGGAAACTTCATCAACCAAGGCAAGTACACAAGTGAACTACTCAAGCACTTTGGGATGGAGAACACCAAGCCGATGGACACACCAATGTCAAACACCATCAAACTTGATAAAGATGAAGAATGTGAGAAGGTAGATGAGAAGATCTATAGAGGTATGATTGGAAGTTTACTTTACTTAACTGCCTCTATACCTAATATAATGTTTAGTGTTGGCTTGTGTGCTCACTTTCAATCAAATACTAAGAAATCACATCTGATAGTTGTTAAGAGGATTCTAAGGTACCTAGCCAAAATCCAAAATTTTGGATAATGGTATCCCAAGTCAAGGGACTTTACTCTTACTACTTATAGTGATGTCGATTATGCAGGGTGCTTGATTGATAGAAAGTGTACAAGTGGCACTTGTTTCCTCCTAGGACCATGCTTGGTGTCTTGGTTCTCCAAGAAACAGAGCACAGTGGCATTATCAACCACTAAATCTGAGTACATTGTAGCCGGTATTTGTTGTGCCTAGGTCCTATGGATGAAGCAAATGCTCCAAGACTTTAATATTCATTTTGATGCTTCTTCTATCTATTGTGATAATACTAGTGCAATTAACCTGTCATACAATCCTATCTTGCACAATAGAGATAAACATATAGAGGTTCACCATCATTTTCTTCATGATCACATTTCCAAGAAGGATATATATATCACACACGTGGACACAAAAAATCAGTTGGCAGACATTTTCACTAAACCTCTAGCTAGAGAGAAATTTAATTTTATTAGATCAAAATTGCTTATACCTTCTTGGAATGAATCTGATTTGCCTTCTAGCTAGTTGTTATCTATCCTATATGTCTTGCCTCTGTTTGGATCATCTTTACTTGCTAACGTGCTAAAAATCCATTTTTCATGTTCATTTTGCCTTGTTTTTCTCTTATTTTTTGGTATTTTTTGCAAACGCATGTTTTATCATAAAATGGTACCCAATGATGAGTGGTATGTGCCTAAGTATGTTCAAAATACATAACAAACTTGAAAAATAAATTTAATTAGCACTCTAATGGCTAGACATTAAGTTTGTCAGTTTTATGTCAAGTTGACCATCGATCGAGTTGCCAACTCGACCGATCAATGGCCGAGAGATTTTTTAAAAAGCCAATCGGTGAGTTTCAGAGTTCACAGAATTCGACCGATGGCCGGGCTAGAGTTTTCTTAAATTGAGTTTGGCCGAATATTCTCCCTCTCAAGTAGAGAAAAGTCAGTAGATTCCACCTCCATTAGCCCTAAGCTCTCTACCCTTACCCTTCCCTTCCTCAAGCTAGCCCTAATCTGACCTAGCTAGACTATCCTTGACCTTCCCCCTTACTAAACCTAGGTGTTTGGATGTGTTTGGTGGTGCATTTTCTTGCTCTTGCTCCCTCTTTCCTCTCTATTTCGTCTCCATTGCTTCAAATGCACCATCCTCTTCTTCATCTTCCCGCTTGATCCCTTTTGATGAGACTCTCTTTGTCTCAAATGAAGTTGTAAATAGATATAAGGACTTTCTTCCCCAAAATCCTTTCCCTTTTTACGCCCTCTTTGAGCCAAGACCTAGAAGCCAAGAGGTCATAGATCAAGTTGTGAAGTTGCTACATGTTCACCATCTATCCACCCTAGGTGTTGAGCGTGCGTGCTACAACAATTCCATAACTAGCACGAAAGCGGTTCACGAATTCTACATGAACTTGTGTTGGAATTACGAAACCCTTGTACCCCTCCTAATACTCAAGTGATCCTAATGTATATGATAGATGGGAAGAAATTCCAAGTCTCATAGGATACCTTAAACATCTTTTTCTCAGGTACCTCTGAGATTGACACCTGGTGTAAGGATTACAATGAGTATTTTGACCTCCTTGACCCTGAGGCTGTATACAAGCATTTTGATGTCACAACTTCCTGACATTCATTGTTACTTGAAGAAGCCTCAATTCCCCTATAAGAAGAAGAGCACCCTTCCCTCCTTTTCATTGGATCTCAAGAGGCGCATCCTTGCCCTAGTTGTTAACTGCAACATCCATCCAAAGAAAAATTAAACGGAGATTGCATAGTACACTACGGTAATCATGTATTGACTCTTAGAGAATGTCGGAGTCAAGTGGTCTAGATACATCCTCTACTGTATGACTTGCTTCGACTCAGGCAAGAATACCCATGGCACCCACCCTCCCTACCCTACCCTGATATGTGGTCTATTTTAGTTTGCCACTGATAAATATATTTTCCATGACTTTCATTACCGACCTATCCAGAAAGGAGTTTGTATCAGTGAAACCACTATTCAGAAGTATGTGCCTATCCTCTCCTCCACCATACCTGGTGCCTCTTCTTCTGCTTCTACACCTTCCTCTACCTCTACCCGAGCACCTCCACCACCTCAGCCTACCCGACCTGCCCGTGCCTCATTTCATGTATCCAATGAAGCCCTCATGGGATAAATGATGCATCAACATGCATACAACCTCTAGGTCCAGGAGCACCTACATCAGGATTTATATTCAATCATCTCCAACATGAACATGTCATGTGCACATCCCTACCCAACCTACCAACCCTACCCGGGAAGTGATTATGCATTCTATGCATACAATCACTTTTACCTTGCCCCTCCACATGCACCTTCCGCTACTGCTACACCCTATGCTGTTGGTGGACCTACTCTTGTTGTCCTACCTCTGCCTGCTGGCCCCTTGGACACTCTGCTCACTAGCCTTGGCGATTCTTCTTCTTCCTTCCCACAGGCCAATGAGCTCCATGCTCTTGGTATGTCATGGGATGAGCAGAATGCTCTTTGGCCCAGTCACAGTACTAGTTCCTCTACTGATGAAGAGATGTTGGACCAGGATAATGAGGAGGATGTTGATGTTGATGAGGATGATGGTGTTGCATCTGATGATGATGGCTTCGCGGGTAACTCCGGTGATGAAGGTGATGTTGTTGCACCTTCATACGGAGATGACGACTATGCGCCTAATACTGATGATGATGTGGATGATGTAGATATAGATGACCTAGATGTCTAGTTGGTCTTAGTTTTTAGTCTAGTGTGTTGATCATATATATCTTTCTAGACTATTTTGTATTAGAAACATCTGGGCACATGATCTGAGATGTACTATTTCTATCATCTTAGCCTTCATCGCTTTGGTTTGTAGCTATTTTTTTAAGAACTTGCATTATGGGTTGTAATCTAAATTATATGCACTCTTACTCTTTGATCTGTTATATCTTATGACTTGGTGCCATATTTCACCAGATTTTGATTATGACTTAGTTTGGTTGCTTCTCTCGTCTCTGATTGGTGTATATTTTTGATATTGCATGTTATGGATATATGATTGGTTGTGATTGGAGAAAACCTTTTTTATGTTCTTGCATGTTATGGATATATGATTGGTTGAAGTTATACCTTTACCTTGTGAATTGTAAGGGGTTTCAAGATTTGAACAAACTCATTATATGCTTTATCATGTGGCTTGCTAAAGGACCATATAGTATATGTATGCCATGTTGTTTTGTGTAGATAGACTAACTATGCGGATTAGAGTAAGCATATATTGAGGGGGATCAATTCACATTGTTCAAATCTTGAAACCCCTTACAATTCACAAGGTAAAGGTACAACTTCAATATTTTTTTCAATATGATTGAGGAATGGTTTGTCATTGTCAAAAAAGGGGAGAATGTTGACTTGAGAGTTCTACATTTTCCATATTTTGATAATGACTTAACCATTCCATTCCTGTATATCTAATATGTTTGTTCAAGATTTATGTCAGGCTTTAGGTACATGAAAAGGATCAAATTATTAAGCCCTAGCTTGTTTAAGTACAAGTCAAATGCAATGCAAGTATGCTTTTTGGGAAATCACTTCAAACGACCTTAGAAGAATTTTGTAATCACTTGTATTGAGGATATGACTTGTAACTAAGAATAGAAAAATATGTGGGGGCACTTAATACCAAGGTTTAATCACCCAAAAGTCAACTTAGAAAATTTATCACAGGTTGTTCATCGGTCAAGTTGGAAACTCGACCGATCCTATGATGGATTTTCTGAAGATGAGCCATCAGTCGAGTTGTGCACTCACAGATCTTAACTGACCGAATCACTGAGCAAACTCAATTTTAGCTCATTGGTCGAGTTCCCCAGAACAAACTCGACCGTTAGTTTGAAAATTGGCTATGTCTTTTAGTTGATCGGTCGAGTTACCTTTATTGAAACTCGACCGAATGTACTGTACAGAAAATGCAAAAAAGATGATTATAACTATTGGTGACTTGGTTTGGGTGAAAATAGATATGTTGTCTTGAGGAAAATGGCTATATTTCAACCCTAAGTGATCCCCAACTCAAGGGAGCACCCCCAACTCTAAATAGGACCCCTTGGAGTTCATTCCAAGTTTTCTCATTCATGCTATTCTAAGTCCTTGCTATAGTTGAGTGTGTTACAACTCCTTGAGCCCCTTTCTCTCTCTAGTTTACACTTCATTTTGTGAATATGAGTGAGTCAGGCCTTTTGTAAGAGAGCTCCACTCTTGTGCAGGTAAATCTCTCATCTTCTTGTAGTTCCCTATCCCCTTCCTACATGAAGAAAAGGTGAATCAAGCTTTCTCGAGTGAAGAAGAAGATGTAGCCGATCGTCTTTGTTGGTATGTATGCCCTGAGAGCCAATCATGGGATGATTGGTGGGATATATTAAGATTGATTTGATAAGCATCAAAGGCAAGCTTCCAATTCTCTCTGGTTTAGTCATATGAGATAATGATAGAACAGATTGAATGTCTAGAGAATGACATTACTCAATGACGTATGCTTTCAGATTCAGGACCTAAATGATGAGATCATACGGATGTTAAGAGTTTGTACATTCTTATTATGTCCCTAGTCGGATGTCATTATGGAAGGTAGATAGACAACAATGACACATAAGACTAGATTGTGGTGTTGGTTGATGATAGAATCTCGTTAGTCATGATATGGAGATATCGAACCAAACACATAGGTACTTGTTAGAGAACAAGTGTACTGGGCAGACCCACTGTGAGTTTGACACATGGAACCATGACATGGTAGTCACACTCAGTTCTCACAGTGATGGTGGTGAGTGTGATTCTTTGACCTGAAATCACTACACTCAACACATGTCGTTGGGTACACTTTGACATCATTAAATGCAGTCCTGAAACATGGGTTGTTATAAAGGTGATGATTGGGTGGCTTTGACACATGGGGCTTTTGAGGGGTGAGTGATAGATATGGGATTTTTCCCTCCTGAGGGAGTTTGATATCCATGGCCACTTGATGAGTAGGATTGAGATAGGCATGCGCACACATGTGTGAATCAGTATGCGATATTGATGTCATATATATCTCCTCCAATCTACTATGAGATCAAGAAAGTGAATGAACGTTGACAGGATGTTTGTTCCATGCCTTGAGTTCATTCAGGATATCAGTGACAAAGGATTTATACATTCGTTGTAACACCATTCACAGATTGTAGGATTGAAAGTTGTTCTCCAACTTTCTATTTCACTTGGGTAGCACTGATGTGCGACTAGGCACCACTCTTTGCTTGTGAAGTCATAAGTGTTATGGACTGTCAATGCCAATGTGAAATGGATCTGCAGGGTTACACACATAGGATTTAACCTGGAAGAGGAGTTTATCCACAAATGATGTTTAGATTGATCACTAAAGGAGTTTAGTAGTTCAATTAAACACTCAGTTGATTGATAGCTCAAAATCATAGTGTTCAAGGTGTTGGACCAATTGATTAGAGTATCAGATTGATTGAAACTGCAATTGACTGATTTTGCATAGTCTGCACTTCCAACCGATCGACTCAAGTGATGAACCAATCGGCTTAGGTTGGTGAACCGATTGTCTCAGTTGTGAGTCGATCGGCTCATGTTTCAATGAAATGATCATCTCAATTGTTGAACTGGTTGATTCGCGTGACCAACCGAGATCGTTTGGAAAGTCAGAAGACTCTTTTTGCAAAACATATTTGTTTCACTTGTACAAATTCGATTTGGACAAGGACTAATATTTTATTAGTTGGAAACAAACTTGGAAAGTCAATTTGAGTTGGACCAGGACCATGAACTGATCGGCTCATGGTTGAACCGATCGGCTCAGGTGTCCCAACCGATTAGTTCAGGTGTGAAACGATCAGATCAGGTCCCCAACCGACTGTTTCATGCTTGAAATGATTGGTTCAGCTGACACAGTTGGTTGTTTTGTGGAAAAATCTCGAACCCTTCTACTCCTGCATTAATCCCGCATTGTCTAAGGTAGAGAACCCTATCCCATGACCCTCCTATATATATAGGGGTATTTGGGGCTTCCCAGGAACAACAACTCAGAACACCAGTTGCTCTGCAAAGTTGTCGTTCTCTCTGGTTGTGGTAACTAAGAGAGCTCGAGTAAGTGCTACCCGATAAGGGAGGCACAATAAGGGAAACACAACTGCAGAAAGGCAACTGGTTGCAAGAGAGTGTGTCTGTGACTAGTACGCTGACAGGAGGGTGCGACTCCTTCCGATTCCTTGTGGGACAAGGAGATCGGAGTTCCAGGTGGTCTGTGTGGACTACTACATAGGCGGGAGACTTCTGCCGCTCGGAGGACAACTGTCAATCCTGACAGTCCCGGTGAGACCAGGAGCTGCACAGACACCATCCAAGACCGGAGGTGAAGGCCGCACAAGCCGCAAGGTAACATCGTCGAGCAAGTCTCGGGACAAGGTATGTCTTTACAAACCATCCTTCCTATTGTATAGATGTTGACGCGATTCCTTTATTCTGGGTTTGGGAGAAGAGATTTTTTGTTTCCGCTGCCTTCTCTGTCTCTAATAAAACCCAACAGTGGTATCAGAGCCACATCAACTGCTCTATACTTTAGGATTATCGATGTGATCGATTTTGGTTTGTCGCCTTTATTTATTGCATACGATGTGAATAAAATTGGCTTTATGCATGTCCAATCCTAAATCCACAAATTCCAATATACATATATGATATGTAATATGAATGCACTCGATACTCGTCGCCCTTAAACGAGTTTTATGGTCGATTTATAGTGTGGTTATGGACAATAAAGCCTATGTATGTGTGCTTAGTTGTATGTGGTTACTTGCATCTCAGTCTGTGTACAGATTCCCTATCTCTTATTCCTGATATAACTTGAGATAACTCGAGATTTCTTTCCTACCTTTGCTCCCCCCAAATGTAACTCGGGGTTTCCCTATTCAAATGTAAAATAGGATATAACTTTTATTTCCTGTTATGTCAAAGATGGCAGACAACCTGACGACAACTGAGATGATCAGTTCAAGGTGTGAACCGATCGGTTGGCGATCCAGAAGACCGGTTCATAGAGTGAGATGATCGGGTGGTGACCATGAAGAGATGCACGATGACCAGGCAAACCGACCGGTTGGAGGAGCCAACCAATCGGATGGTGGCACCCAGACGACTGACCAAGGCGAGTAGGTCATTCATGTGATGAGTTGATCAACTCGGACGGCTATATCACTTCATCTTGGCTCAAGGAATCACATTAGGATGGCCATAATCATCACTTTTATCATTTCGCATGTTTTCTATGGGATATAGCATGTATATGATACGTACTATGTATTGTGGTTATTGGATATGTATATGTACCTATAAAACCAAATCCCTCATTTAAATATTAAAGTTTTAGATGCCTTCCCAATGCGACACACGTGAAAAGCTTGATCGGCCAAGTGTGGTCACGCCCTAGCGTGGTGCACCGTCTATCTCGTGGAAGCATGAAGGATGAATATGTGAGTCTACCCTAGTAGGGTGCATATTCATCATGTTGGATTTGGGTCGGACTTAACAAGGTGACCTAGATAGGATCTAGCAATTGGAAAAAGTTGCCTACCTGGAAGATCTAAGTTGTGGGTGACAGACCTAGCTGGTCCATGACTTAGAGGATTTCAGGATCTTGACCCACTAGAAGATTGTACGTTGCAATCTTCCGAATTGATGGTGAGGACTATCAATTTGAACAAAAATCGTGGGAGCAATAATTAATTAAAGTCCTAATTATATCGTAAATCTTTCAAATCAATCAAAATAAGTCAAAATTGAGTTTTGGACTAAATTGCATATATTTCCTTTTATAGTACAAATGACAACAAACAAAAATCACTTTTCGTTGTGATCGGTCCTTGAAAAGGACAAGCTGAATGGGACTAACTTCCACGACTGGTTTAGGACATTGAGAATTGTTCTCACTCAAGAGCAAAAGCTCTATGTCCTGGATACTCCAATTCTAGAGGAACCTACTCCTACTGCACCAAAGGCAAAAAGGGATGCTTATAAGAAGCATTCTGATGATGTCATTGATGCAAAGTGCTTGATGTTGTACTCCATGAACCACGAGTTGCAGAGACAACATGAGAACATGGGTGTCATTGAGATGATTCAGCATCTCAAGAACATGTATGAAGATCAAGCACAGAAACAGAGATATGATGTCTCCAGGGCACTGTTCAAGTGTGTCATTACAGAAGGAGATCCAGTTGGTCCTCACACGCTCAAAATGATTGGGTATGTAGAGAACCTGAAAAGACTAGGATTCCCCTTGAGTCAAGAGTTGGCTACTGACATGATACTGCAATCGTTGCCAGAATCCTACAGTCAGTTTGTGATGAACTACAACATGAACAACTTTGACAAGCCGTTGACAGAGTTGTTAGGCATGTTGAGGATAGCTGGGGCACAGATGAAGAAGGACAAGCCTAAGTCTGTGATGATGATCAGAAACAAGAAAGGCAAGTCCAAGCACAAGGGCAAGGGCAAGGCTAAGAAAGTTTCTAATGCTAGCCAGCAACCCAAGTCATATTCAACTCTCAAGGCCAAGGGAGGTGTGACCAAGAGAGGCAATTGCCACCATTGTCAAAATCCAGGACATTGGAAAAGGAATTGTCCCCTCTATCTGGAAGAACTAAAGAAGAAGGAGGCAAAAGACGTCTCCACCTGAAGGTGTCATGAAATAAACTTGTAACATTTTTGAGGTATATGATACCAAGATATAAAATGTATAACACTCAATAAATGGGGCAAGTGTTGCCTCCATAGATAGGAGTACTTTAGTTTATTTTCAGCCTTGAAGGCATGTAATAGAGTTATGAACTACTATTTCATATTTGCTAATGGATAGAAACACCTTAATTTTCTTGTATATTATATGACAATGATGGCAATTAATAAAGTTGATGTTTCAATCTTTGTGGCAATGCCTTGTTTATCTTGTGGTACTTGGTATGCATAAGATAAAATGATACCTAAAAGTTATTGATAACTCAAATAATCAAATTAGCATAAATCATGAGAAATTCATTTCTAGTTTCCATATGATGGATAGGACTAGACTCTTTTTGGTTAGAGAACCAGTAAAAGACACGAATCTCATGGACATGATCAATCTTCACTAGTCATAGTGGGAGATTGATTATCTTATTAGGTATAATACATATGATGTATTTACATACCTATTGGACTTAATGCTAGTACTTCAAATGGTGTTTAGAGAAATATCGATATGAATATCTTGAAGTGTTCAAGAATATCATAGATGAAGTACGAATTTGGTAAAAATGTTAATTCTTAATGAGATCAATGAATGAAATACTTGAACCAAATGTTTGAGATCCTTATGAGTGATTATGATAGTGATCATAATAAACTCATGATTAAGGCATGCTGATGTCTAAATCAAAAGGAGTCATACTCTAAGAAGTTAGAGGATGATTATCTAATAAATAATTTCTTCGTAAATAAAGAATACCCCACACTAACAAAGGATATTAAGAATCACAAGGAGTTGTGAGTTCTTATATCCTTGACAGAAACACCTCGATTATCTATGTGATGAGTTTGTCATGTGACGAGTCAACTATCTAGATTAATAACCAGATTTTGAGTTATGGTTTATGACCATTACATCATAAATGACTTCCATGTGAACCATAAGGTATGACCTTGATGGTAGCACCCATTGGGATGAAATCCATAAGTGTGAATGAGTCTTAAGCGTTAAGACACATGGATGACGTTTAGAGAAGGATGATGCTTGTTGATTGCAACTTAATGACTAAAAGATTTGGCATACGGATACTAAAACCGCATTCCTATGTGGAATAAAACAAGGATGTGTATGTGACACAACCTATAAGGTTTATGAATCCATTAATTCAAATGAAGTATATAAGTTACAATGGATTAATCAATGTAATTGATTAAGTACAAGCAACTCAGAGCTAGATCTTTACTTTGATGATATAGTCAAAGGGTTTGACTGATATGTCAAAGATAAAGAAGGGATCTGTGATTTAGTAGGAGCATATTTGTATTCCACATGTTGATGTGAAATGAGATGTTCTAAGAATGGAAATCCAAAGTGAAAATTATCTTTAAGGAAGATAGAGACGTTTCCTATGTAATAGGATATAGAGATAGTTCTCAAAAACCTCTTGACCTGAAAATAGAAAGCATACATTGGCAATCTACACTGAAGGGTTCAGTGTGCATAGATTCAATGGGAGAAAACTTGTCCATGTTAAATGGAGTTAATATCCCAAGGCCAAGTGTCCAATTCTTATGAAGAATGGGAACACTAAGAAAAGAACTGGATCTATCATGTATGTAATCATCCCATTGTCTAGCATGTATAGACATAGCAAAATAAAGTCCATTCATCATCTTGTATGTAGGACATGACAATATGATGTGATCATCCTGATAACTCATGTGTGGGACATGACGAGTGGATATCTGTCCAGTTCCAGTAAGGGTTACTGGAATACCATAAGAATTTGACAAGTACTTGAGAAGTACTAGTTCTATGGAAATAAGGAAGGGTTCACTGTAAAGAGTTACACTGATGCGAACTTCCAAAAAGGACAGAAAATTAATCGCAACATATATATGAGATATATAAAATTGAATGTTTGTTGATAAATGGAAACGTTCCAAAAGAGCCGTTTAAAAGGAAAAGTTGAGTATCCATGTGTTAGAGAACAATAGTGGATACTATATGGATCTGGAAGTTCATGAGATGAACTTATAGTTATTCCGGTCATTGATGACAAGTTAGGAGTACTTGGTCATGCAATGTGGCTAAAGGTTAGCAAAGGAATACTAGATCACATATTACGACAACTCTATCTCATATGTGTGACGTACAACGAAGAGATGAGAGACATGCTGTTAATATCGACTTTGGCAAGGTGTTTCCACAACTCACAATGTTAGCACTAGAGTACATTAACATGTGGGAAATGTTTTGAAGATCACTATGAATATGATTCAAGGGTGATTGACTCACAGTGCAAGTGGGAGTCTGTTGGTATGTATGCCCTGAGAGCCAATCATGGGATGATTGGTGGGATACATTAAGATTGATTTGATAAGCATCAAATGCAAGCTTCCAATTCTTTCTGGTTCATTCATATGAGATAATGATAGAATAGATTGAATGTCTAGAGAATAACAGTACTCAATGACGTATGCTTTCAGGTTCAGGACCTGAATGATGAGATCATACGGATGCTAAGAGTTTGTACATTCTTATTATGTCCCTAGTCGGATGTCATTGTGGAAGGTAGATAGACAACAATGACACACAAGACTAGATTGTGGTGTTGGTTGATGGCAGAATCTCATTAGTCATGATATGGAGATATCAAACCAAAACACATAGGTACTTGTTAGAGAACAAGTATACCGGATAGACCCACCGTGAGTTTGACACATGGAACCATGACATGGTAGTCACAGTCAGTTCTCACAGTGATGGTGGTGAGTGTGATTCTTTGACCTGAAATTACTACACTCAACACATGTCGTTGGGTACACTTTGACATCATCAAACGCAATCCTAAAACATGGGTTGTTATAAAGGTGATGATTGGGTGGCTTTGACACATGGGGCTTTTGAGAGATGAGTGATAGATGTGGGATTTGTCCCTCCTGAGGGAGTTTGATATCCATGGCCACTTGATGAGTAGGATTGAGATAGGTGTGGGCACGCATGTGTGAATCAGTATGCGCACATATCTCCTCCAATCTACTCTGAGATCAAGAAAGTGAATGAACGTTGACAGGATGACTGTTCCATGCCTTGAGTTCATTCGGGATATCAGTGATAAAGGATTTATAAATTCTCTGTAACACCTTCATGGATTGTAGGATTGAAAGTTGTTCTCCAATTTTCTATTTCACTTGGGTAGAATTGATGTGTGACTAGGCACCACTCTTTGCTTGTGAAGTCATAAGTGTTATGGACTTTCACTGCCAACGTGAAATGGACCTATAGGGTCACACACATAGGATTTAACCTGGAAGAGGAGTTTATCCATAAATGATGTTTAGATTGATTACTAAAGGGGTTTAGTAGTTCAATTAAACACTCAGTTGATTGATAGCTCAAAATCATAGTGTTCAAGGTTTTAGACCAATTGATTAGAGTATCAGATTGATTGAAACTACAATTGATTGATTTTGCACAGTCTGCACTTCCAACCAATCGGCTCATGTGATGAACTAATCGGCTCAGGTTGGTGAACCAATCGTCTCAGTTGTGAGTCGATCGTCTCATGTGTTAATGAAACAATCGACTCAATTGTTGAACCGGTCGATTCGTGTGACCAACCGAGATCGTTTGGAAAGTCAGAAGACTCTTTTTGCAAAACATATTTGTTTCACTTGTACAAATTTGATATGGACAAGGACTAATATTTGATTAGTTGGAAACAAACTTGGAAAGTCAATTCGAGTTGGATCAGGACCACGAACGGATCGTCTCATGCTTGAACCGATCGACTTAGGTGTCCCAACCGATCGGTTCAGGTGTGAAACGATCGGCTCAGGTCCCCAACCGACGGTTTCATGCTTAAAATGATCGGTTCAGCTAACGCAGTTGGTTGTTTTGTGGAAAAATCTCGAACCCTTCTACTCCTGCATTAATCCCGCATTGCTCGGGGTAGAGAACCCTGTCCCATGACCCTCATATATATATAGGGGTATTGGGGGCTTCTCAGGAACAAAAACTTAGAACACCAGTTGCTCTGCAAAGTTGTGATTCTCTTTGGTTGTGATAACTGAGAGAGCCCGAGCAAGTGCTACCCGATAAGGGAGGCACAACAAGGGAAAGACAACTGCAGAAAGGCAACTAGTTGCAGGAGAGTGTGTCGGTGACTAATACGCCGACAGGAGGGTGTGACTCCTTTCGATTCCTTATGGGACAAGGAGATCGGAGTTCCAGGTGGTCTATGTGGACTACTATAGAGGCGGGAGACTTCTTCCGCTCAAAGGATAGCTATCAATCCTGACAATCCCAGTGAGACCAGGAGCTACACAGACACCATCCAAGACCAGAGGTGAAGGCCACACAAGACGCAAGGTAACGTCGTCGAGCAAGTCTCGGGATAAGGTATGTCTTTACAAACCATCCTTCCTATTGTATAGACATTGACACGATTCCTTTATTCTAGGTTTGGGAGAATTTTTTTTTGTTTTTGCTGCCTTCTCTGTCTCCAATAAAACCCAACATTCTTCAAGGTTGATGAAGATGTGGTGATCTTCTCCAGGTGAAGGAGAAGGCAAAGGCTGAAGATCCAAGAGGAGTAGCAAAGTCCTTGAAGGTGGAAGACTTATGCTTGGGTGGGTAAGACCTTGGTGAAGGCTGAAGACTCTTGCAAAGTGGGCAAGTCTTTGGTAAGGTGGATACTCCTTGTGCTCGGATGGGTAAGTCCTTTGGTGGTCTTGTGTTGTAACTCATATTGGTGATAATATAGAGAAAAGCACTTGCAAACTCCTAGAGGTTGACCTCTCTAGGGAGTGGCCTGACTCACTTCTAGTTTGAAGTGTGGAACCACTCTACATCCTTTTGTCAAGTGTTTGCTATCAATCTCTCTCATCCTTACTATGCTTGTTAGATAGGACTTCAAATTGCACTTAAGCTATTGCTTTAAACTTGATATAATTTGAAGGTCTAACCTATTTTGTGAGAAATTTTGTAGCGCTTTTCACCCCCCCCCCTCTAGAGCCCTTAGATCCAATAGTTATATGATGCACCAATAGGTGTACAACCTTCAAGTTAAGGATCACATCAACCAATACCTATACAAGATCATGTCTCGCATGAACCTATCCTATAGCCAACCCTACCCTTCCAATCATCCATACCCAGACAATGACCATGCTTATTATGCATACAATCTGATGGAGCTTCCACTTACGTGGAATTGCGTGCACCAACTAAAAATCCTAAAGATAGTAAGTCTTTAGGTTTAGCCTTGCATATACTAGATAGAGAACTCCACCCACGTATGCTAAGATACGTGGAAGCCTTATCATAGTATAGTTAAGGGTCGAATCCTCAGGACAACGGTCTTGTTGTAAGCAACAAGATGGAAAACGTTAGAATTTCACTTAATCACTTACTAGTAGGCACTTAAATCGAAAGATGGATTTTGTTGTTTTAAACTAAGAACATAAAAAGTAAGAAAGCAAGTAAAACTAAGGAGTTAAACAATGATAAAAGTCACTAGGGTGTGATCGGTTTTCACCGCCACTACACATGGATCAACACATGCAAAGCAAAACATAACCTGCAAAAAGAGTTTAGTCAGTTAGTATCTTTGTAGGCTTAGTTTCCTTTCAGAGAACTAACTACGAGAAGTGTAGGAATGTTGCAACGCCAGCCATTCCCGAACAAATGGTCACCTACTTTGCATCATTCCCCTCGCAAAGTGTGTTCCTCGACTTACCAAGGTTTCACTTTCATACGTCAACTGATTCCATTTCATAGTATGAAAGTGCAACAAATGATAGTGAGTTTACTCCACTTCTTGAGATACACTCCTAGATACCGAAATAGATGCATGGTGGATACATGCACTAAGAACCAACATACAAACGAGTTTCGAATCTAATAGTACAAACGTAGACAATTCATACTAAAAGATAAAGGATAACACAAGTTGGAGATCAAGCAACATGCATTCATTAAACATTTGATGTCGAACTGAAAAGATAAGAACTCTATATTACAAATTATGGATTACATTTACATGATATGAAAACATGGGTAGCGGGGCTACTCCCCGCACCCTAGTGAAAGAGACTACTCGCTCATGACTAGGACAAAGGAGGAGGCAAGAAGAGAGAGAGAGTGCATCATCCCCATAAAGGAGAGAGGAAAGTCAACCCCTTGGAGAGAGAGAAACGATCCACTAGCTTCACAGGTTGCGTGATGATGAGATCTCCCTCTTCCCACCTTCTTTGGCGGAGAGAGAGAAAGTAGCTTCGAGATGGAGTATGGGTCTCAGACCGACAGCCCCAGGGCGGAGGATGAAAGTCATAAGAGCTATGGAGTGATTGAGGCAGCCTTTGGACGTCTGAGCCTCCTCCCCCCATTGAGGACCCTTGGGGTCTTATTTATAGGCCTTAAGTGAAGTCCAAACGGTTTGGAGACCGTTTGGACCTCAAGACCGTTTGGACCTTGAGACCGTTTGGACCTCAGGACCATTTGGACCTCAAGACTGTTTTGGCTTCATGCGGTCTCGGGACCGTGTGACTTCATGTGGTCTCGAGACCGTTTGACTCCATGCGATCTCGGGACCGGTTGGCTTCATGCGGTCTTGGGACCGAGTTAGTCTTTTATGATCCTTTTTTTGTGTTTTTCTGCATATATAAAATGGAAAAGTCAGTCTGATAGTATATTTACAATAAGAGGGAAAATTTAGGGATTATGTATATATTTACTTTAGAAAGAGTATGGAAAACTAAAGAAATAGACTAAGATAATCATCCAAAATTGGAGGTTATCACCCCCCCTAACTTAGAGTCTAGCTTGTCCTCAAGTTAGATAGAGCTGAGACATGTAATGGAGAGGCCATTTTATTTAGTTAAGATTTCCATACTCTTGCTTCAATTCTTAACCTGAGTTCTCCTAAGGTCATATCGAGTCTTATTGCTTGCCATGACTCTTTTAGGTTTCAAGAGTTGTTTGGGTCTCAGGTTCTTTCCGTATCTCATAGCTTGCATCGGGACCACCTTTATTTTGTGCATGTTGTTGACTCTAATCAGCTTTATACCTCTCTGAAAGACCTACTGGAAGCTAGAGAAGGTATGAGGGTTGGCTAAAGGCTTGAAGTGTAACTCCCCCTTCGAGTGAGGGAGGGGTTGTCTATGCTTTTAGGATCTCACTACCGGGCACGACACATCTGCCTTTGTGAGGGCAGCTGAATGTACCGGCCGGGTGAGTCCTTTATAAGCCTTTCATATATTTAGATACCTTAGGATTTCACTACCGGGCACGACACATCTGCCTTTATGAGGGCAGCTGAATGTGTTGGCTGGGTGAGACCTTCATCGGTTCTTTATATAGATCCTTATTTATGGCACAACTCTCATAATTTTATTCGAATCTCTGGCTTTTATTCGATAACTCGCAGGCTTGGGTTTTGGGGTTTTGTTTCGGAATTTTTTTTTGGGCAACCAAGCCTCTTTTATTTTGAAGAGAGGAAAGTTGTTCTTAGAGTTTTTTTTTAATATGTACTTATTTGGTTTGTGGTCCACTTGCAGAACTTCTTGATTTGGAAGTTGCCTGATGCCCCTCTCATCTTTGAGAGCCTGGCTTATTTCTGCCTTGATATTGACATGTGGAGAGTCAGATAAAGAAGTAAAGCAAGAGCGTGAAAATCAGTAGTGGAGGGACATTATTAAATCGCCATTGAATGTCTAAGTGCTATTTACTTTTAGGGACTAACATGATTCTAAAGTTAATTGAGGGTGATTCCACTAAAAAAGGGTTAATTAAAAGGAAAGTTAAAGGAAAAAGAAAAAAAAAGATATGTACAAATGGAGAAAGGAGAAAATGGAGAAAGAGGGATTTAGAAAATGATACCTCGCCCTTGTCTGATGTACCCCCCCTAACTTATCACTCACTCTGTCCCCAGAGTGTCAAAGTGATAGGTTGAGAAGTACGATGACAAGGGCTGCAGGTTAAGTTAATTCTGAATTTGCCCCTGGTGATTGAAGTAGATTTGCTGCGAATTGTCCTCATAGAGTGTGGTAATCCACGTCAGTCATCTCTTCTACTGGTCTTTGGAGAATGATGATGGTGTACATCCAGTAGAGGATGTGGAAGCCGTAGTCATTTGATTCTCGGATTTGTTGGGGGCATTTGTGGCTGAAGGAAGGGTGATGAAAATGGTCTTTGTCGTAAGCCCTTATATGCTGACTTAGAAGGGCGATTAATTTGTCAGCACATTCCTTCACTACTACTTCTGTTGGCGTCCTTGGTGTCACGACATAGTTCTTCTGTCGTGGGTGGTACTGGCTATCGGAACTGTTGTATATTGTAGTTGTTCCTTCTGGTAGGTTTGTTGCCAGGAGCATCCAGTGCTCATGATAAAGGAAGGGTAACATAATGAACTTTGGCATTGTGTGCTGTAGAAAGGAGATCAGCGCTTCAGTTGTGCCGAAGTTCTTAAGCTTTAAAAGATCATCCTTCATGTAAGGGGACGCCATGTATGTAGTGGGGTTATTTTGGCCAAGTAAAAACTGATAAGAGGCCATCAAGCTTACAGAGAGGGATCCTTTGATCTGTAAATTTTCTCGAAGCGTGTCTGCCATAACTAGAATGTCCCTAGACATGAATATGAGCTCGTCCTTCTCGGCTGAAAGACGTGCCATAATGAGACGGAGTTCGATGTCGGAGAGACCTTTGCAAGTACTGTGATCGAAGTCAGAAAATGTTGGTTCTATGGCAGATAAAGGATCGGTGTCTTCTTTACTTTGCTCTGTGGCTAAGGCTGGTTCCTTTGGTTTTTCCAACTCTTTCAGAGTGTGGCGGAAACGTCGCCTCTGCAGGCGTTGGATAGCTGAAAAGAGATAGCGAGGGACATCATCTGGTGCCATTGTCAGGTCCTTAAAGAACCTTCTATCGCAGATGAGCTCCATGGCGTAACACCCTCGCAAAGTGGGAAAATCTTCAGCAACGAGGTCAGTAAATGGGATTTCCTGGTTCAGCGCTTGGATGTGACGTATGGTGCAGAAAGCGCAATCCCCAGATCCCTTGGTAGCTTGAACTTGAGGGTTTATTATTCGGAACCAAGGTTGACTCCAGTCTTGGCGGAGAGATGGGTGTGCATCCCAAATTAACTTAAACAGCCGGAAGGGAATACATCTCGCTTCACCTACTGCTTCACCAACAAAGTTTATTATACCGGCGGGTAGCTCAGCGCCACAAAAATTATAGACCTTGGCATCCCGAGCTTCGGTATCGACAATCATAAATAGCCAATGGTCTGAGACTTGAAAGGGCACGGTAAGATAACGTGCCCGTCGTGCTAAACCGGCACGCAGCCTCTCGATTGATTTTGCTCGTATGTCCTTGTATAAAAGGCCAATGGACAGAGCAGGCGAGGCGTTGAAAACCGGCTGTTGTCTCTTAGGACTTCTGTATGTTTCTATACAGTTGGCGAGCAGGACACGGAAGATTGCCATTGGCATCGTGGACTGAGGTCGCAGGATGTTGCGGAAGTCTTCTCGTGTCATCTTGTGCTTAGTTATGGTATTGTGATAAATGATGTCGTCCCCTGCCTTTGCATCGTCCACAATAGTGTTCAGTATAAAAATGTCCTGAGCATCTAATGTGGAGATGGCCGCCATATCCAGGTCATGCATTTTGTGCGGCAGAGGTGGTGGTGGGGGAAGCTCTTGTGGAGGGGGAGAAGCAGGTTGTACAAAGGCTTTTTCATGGCCTTGTAGATCGTCTTCCGAGTCAGAGGCAGAATTGAGGTCTTTATCTGTGTCTAAGCTTACTCGTTCTGCCTCGTCCTGGTCATGGGGGGAAAGCACTGATGTGTCGAGCGTGGGGAAAGGTGGAGCGGTTGTTGTGGGTGGGCTAGCACTGGTTCCTAATATGCATTGGTGGAAGCAGCGAAAGTCGCATCTTTAGCAGCCTCCCCGATGGATCCCAGAGCAGAATAATCAAGGAATTGGTCCCCATATGACATGTTGACATTATCATTGTGTGGGGACTTGGGGTGATGTTCACCGTCATGGTGACCTTTGTCAGAACCTTTGCGAGAAGGTTCTGCTGCATTGCATGGGTCCTCTCCATCATCAAATTTATCACCAGAGGAGGTGGTATCTTTGTTCGAATCAGCAGATGAGTCAGAGTCATCTTCTTCATCACTATCGCCATCCTTGTCGGCCGCTGCCTTGTTTGCTGGCTTTTTACTTGTGGTTTGTTTGCACCGCCGATGGGTGGCTTGTAACTCATCGAAAGCCACTTGCAGATGCTCGTGTGTTTCGAGCAGTGCGTCGTGGGTTTCTTTGAGGTCATTATATCGAACCTCTGCGGAGAGGAGACGTGTTGTTAGATTTGTAACTTGAGCACATAGCTGCTGGATGTCATTATTAGTTGACTCCTCTTGGTGATTATTTAGTTGTGTGAGTGTGCTGCTGATGGTGTCCAAGCGCGTGCTCAGAACTGCTTGTTGTTGCTGGAGCTCGCGAAGAGTCTCAGGAAGAGGTTGAGTCTGCGTAGAGATCTCATTGACTTGCTTTGCTGTCGCTTCTTGCTGGCGCGTCGCTCCAAGGACCAACTCCGGCAAGTTGTTGAAGTGGTTGTTGATGTGCTCAACTTGCTTAGCCACCTCATCTTGTCGTTGCTGAAAGCCTTGGAGGATGTTGGGCAAGGCTCAGTTTTGTTTGTCAATCTTGGCCACCTGTCTTGATAAACCCTGCACATAAGAAAAAATAGAATGTAAGATGTTAGAAGGATCGGTGAGGAGGTTTCGGACGGCGTCGAATTGACGGCTGAATTCCTCACCGATATTGGGAAAGGGGACCCCAGGAGCGGAAGGGTGGGATGTCTGGGGTCTGCGTGGGATGGTGGTAGTGTCTTGCGGAAGGGACACTGATGATGCCCTGAGCTGCGTGGTGACTATGGATGGAGTCACCAGCGGTGTCGGGGTGGTGGTGGATGTGAAAGGTGGTGATATCTCAGGTGAAAGTGGTGGTAGTGATAGTGATGGGGTGGAAACTGTGGAGGTGAAAGGGAAAGTGGTAAAGTCGGGCATAGGGGTGGAGAAGGGAGAGCCCGAAGGAAAAAGGGGTGAAGAAGAAGATGTGAATGGTTGCGTGGATGTGGTGATGAAGGGAGGAGGGGTAGATGTTGGAAAGGTGGAAGGTGGAGTGGTGGTGACGGTTAGCTGATCATGTAGACTTTGAATGAAAGAGTCGATTGATGAGGTGGTTATGATTTCTTCATGGAGGGTCTCGGCCTCTGGATTTGGCTTTGATGTTGGTGTCCCCAATAGCTGTTGTGCCTGCAACTGCCTTCTGGAAGGTCGTTTGACAGGTGTTTTTGATGGTCGAGTTGTCGGGGTTGTGATACTGAGCTCCGTCTGTCCCGCTTTTGCTTTCTTGTCGGCTGCTTTAACCGAAGCTAAGAGTTGTGTAAGCTCCTCGCCAGAGAAGAGGAGCTTTTTTGTGTCATAGTTTGCAAGCTCCGGAAGCGGGAGGAGCATTCTTGATGACTTGACTGTAGGGCAGAAGACATAATGCAGTTTCGCATCCTTTTCCTTAATAATGAAGGAGTTCTTCAAAGTTTGTTCATTAGTAAGGATGTTGCCCTTTATTTACGTGCAACGAGGTAGGAGTCTGTCCATCTTGAGGTATTTTATGTTTGATGTGACATATCCCCCCATGCAAATTTCCTTTCCCAGGGCGTAGGCTGATAATTTATGGATCATTTGTCGTCTAATGTTGACTGGCCTTTTATTTAGAATGGACTAGAGAACAAAAAGATCCGAGATTATACCGTTCCCTCCTTCAATCCTGGGGAAGAGTGCGCCAGCGAGGATTTTATGTAGGGTGCGCACAAATCCAGAATGTATATTCGATGCTTTGCACGTCTTAGCATCGTAGGTGGGGAGCCCCGTTAGATATTTCCAGAATTTGTGCCTGTTGAACTCAGGGTGCTCAGTTCCCACAACCTTTGCTTTATTTAGCTGCTCCTGGTTGTCAATAAAAACTTCGTTCAACATGTTTTCTATTAAGACAACCTTTTTGCCGAAAATATGGGTGACCAGCCTTCTGTCACCTCCGTCCCGTGTTCTATCCATGATGTCTACAGGTTCTTTGGTAAGGAAGGTGAAGAATTCGGTAGTGGGTTCAGAATAGGAGATCTCAGGTACTAAACACATCCTGGTGAGGTTGGCTTTGTCTAGTATGTTGAAAATGTAGTCATGGATCCCCATCTTAATTAGTATGCTGGAGCAAACGTACTTAGTAGGTTTGAGAATTTTGTCAGTGGAGGGTGGTGTGTATGAAGAGATTTTCTGGTGGTGGTGCTAAGGTGGTGACGGGAGGGAAGGTGGGGGTGGTAACAGGGATGGTGGTAGTAGGTGTTGCAAGGGGTTGATCCATAGCAGAGGCAGGGCGAACTTGTTTTCTTGCCCGTTTCTTAGAGGGTTGTCCAGCTGCAGTTTCCTGGACCTTGCGTTTCCCCTTTTGTTCTTCGGCTGGGGATTCATCCTCGGAATCAGGCCTGTATTCCGAGCCTTCATCATCATCGGAAGAAATTGCAATTTCTTCTTCAGGTGCTCCAGCTAGGCACTTTTCGAGGCGATCAAGGTCGCACAAGACTTGCATCATTTTGATATTAGGTGGCACCTTTTCAGTCCTGTTGAAGTCATCTCTGATCTTCTGGAGTCTAGCTTGTTCTGCCATCAGTTTCTCTGTTGTACAGATTGGAGATTCGTCAGATCCGATGACTTCCTTTGCTGGTGATGCCATATCTGCAAAATGAGAGATCATGAGTTAGAACGACATGTTTAAAAACAATTTAGATTTTATTTGTATTTATGTGGTTTTATGTATATATATTTTTTTGTATCTTTAGAGATTATGGAGAGCCAAACGGTCTTCAAACCGTTTGGGACCAAACGGTTTGAATACCGTTTGGTCCCAAACGGTTTCAAGACCGTTTAGTCCCAAACGGTTTCAAGACCGTTCGGTCCCAAACGGTTTGAAGACCGTTTGGTCCCAAATGGTTTCAGGACCGTTTGGTTCCAAACGGTTTGAAGACCGTTTGGTCCCAAACGGTTTGAAGACTGTTTGGAAGGCGGAACGTCAGGTTACATCCGGCGAAGGAGAAGATGAAACGGCGAAGGCGGAAGCGACGAAGGCAAAGGCGGCAGCGGACAGAGCCGTCGACGATTAAAACGAAAGCGGCGAAGGAGAAGGCAGAGCCGACAACGAATATAGAGAGAATTGCGGCGAGTCTGGCGGTAATGAAGACGAAGGTGACACCGACGTTGGAGAAGGCAGAACACCGCGGTGGCGCCGAAATCGTAAACGTCGGTACAGAGGGTTGCGGAAGCGAAAAAGCCGACCATGCTGTCGTGGTTGCTGGACTACCTTGCAGCTGCTGGTAGCGTCGACGGCGAAGAGGCGAAGAGCGGTGGTGCGAAGGTGGGGTTGCCGTGTGGAAGCACGGGAACCAGGTCGTCGGAGGTGGGTTGCGCAGGAGCAGGGGAGCAAGAGGCAATGGAATAGTCCTTCGCGAAAGCTTGATAAAACTCGAGAGTCGAAGAGAGAAGAAGGAGGGGGTAGGGTTTATATATATAGGAAACGGGGGGTTGACTTGACAAAAACCCAAGACCAAACGGTTTAGCGACCGTTTGGACTCCAAACAGTTTCGAGACCGTTTGGCTCCAAACGGTTTGAAGACCATTTGGTCCCAAACGGGTTCAGGACTGTTTGGCTCCAAACGGTTTCGAGATCGGTTGGCTCCAAACGGTTTGAAGACCGTTTGGTCCCAAACGGTTTTAGGACCGTTTGGCTCCAAACGGTTTCAGGACCGTTTGGCTCCAAACGGTTTTGAGACCGGTTGGCTCCAAACGGTTTGAAGACCGTTTGGTCCCAAACGGTTTCAGGATCGTTTGGCTCCAAACGGTTTCAAGACCGGTTGGCTCCAAACGGTTTTGAGACCGGTTGGCTCCAAACGATTTGAAGACCGTTTGGTCCCAAACGGTTTCAGGACCATTTGGTAGGGTTAAGGTCGAACGGATTTTTATATTTTTATGTTTGTTTGAGTTATATGAATTTTTTTTTGTATATTTTCATTTTGTTATTTTTATGTTTGTTTTGTTTATATATTTTCATAAGATAAACCTAGAGTAATTAAAAGAACGGAAATTAAAGAAAGAAACTGAAACTTGGGTTGTCTCCCAAGTAGCGCCTGGGTTTTACGTCACTGGCTCGACGAAGTTGTGACGTTGTTATGCTGACGGCATGGCGTCTTTGATTTCTATAGTTTGTCTTGGCGTTTTGTCTGTCAGAGAGTAGTATCTTTTCAAACGATGACTGTTGACCGTCCTTTCTCCTCCGTTGTTGTCAACAATTATCACAACTCCAGTTGGATAAATATGCTTTATGGTGAAGGGCCCGTACCATTTTGTTCGAAGTTTTCCGGGAAACAACTTGAGCTTTGAGTTGAAAAGGAGCACGTTGTCGCTGACGGTGATGTCTTTCCTCTTGAGATGATTGTCGTGCCACATTTTTGTCTTCTCCTTATAGATTCTGGCACTCTGATAGGCAGTCATTCGGAGCTCTTCTAGCTCCTGCAACTGGAGTTGTCTATTCTCTCCTGCACTTTTGAGATCAAAATTTAATTGTTTGATGGCCCACCAGGCTTTGTGTTCCAGCTCTACTGGAAGATGACATGACTTCCCGTACACCAAACGGAACGGGGTTGTTCCAATTGGTGTTTTATATGCAGTTCGGTATGCCCAGAGGGCATCAGGAAGTTTGGTGGACCAATCTGTGCGGTTTCTGTTCACCGTTTTTTCAAGAATCACCTTTAATTGTCTATTAGATACCTCCACCTGACCACTAGTCTGTAGATGGTAAGGTGTTGTGACTTTGTGATTGACTCCATACTTTTTTAGTAAGGCTTCAAAACTTTGTTCCAAGAAATGGGTCCCGCCATCTGATATGACGGTTCTGGGAATTCCAAATCTTGGGAAAATAATATCTTTGAACAATTTAATAACATGCTTGGAATCGCTGGACAAAGTGGATACAACTTCGACCCACTTTGAGACGTAGTCTACCGCGACCAAGATGTAAGAGAACCCATAGGATGAAGGGAAAGGGCCCATGTAGTCTACCCCCCACACATCGAAGAGCTCAATTTCCTGCCACATAGTGAGAGGCATTTCGTCTCTTTTTGATATGTTGCCAGAAAATTGGCATTTGTTACGGGCTTTCACGAAATCATAGGAGTCCTTTGATATGGTGGGCCAGAAGAAACCAGATTGTAAAACTTTTATAGCTGTTATTTTAGCACTCATGTGCCTCCCTGTGGGTCCGGAATGGCAATGCTCTAGGACCGGGGTTATTTTTTCTTCTGGCAAGCAACGACGGAAAAGTCCATCAGCGTAAAGGTGAAACAGGTAGGGTTCATCCCAATAATATTGTTTTATGTCATGAAGGAACTTCCTTTTGTCATGGTAGGAAGCAGAAGGGTGGATAATCCCTGTGGCTAGATAATTGAAAATATCTGCGTACCAAGGGAATCCATGGGTTGCCTTCATAAGCTGGTCGTCTGGAAGAGAATCCCGTATAGGGATTTTATCTTCTTCTTCAACCTCGATACGACTAAGATGATCAGCTACAACGTTCTCCACTCCACTTTTATCCTTAATTTCCAGGTTGAATTCCTGAAGCATCAGCACTCAGCGGATGAGCCTGGGTTTGGCATCTTGCTTTTGAATCAGGTATCGAATGGCGGAGTGGTCGATATAAACAATGACCTTAGAACCAATCAAATACGAGCGAAACTTTTCAAACGCGTAGATGACAGCTAGAAACTCTTTCTCTATGGTAGTATAGTTTTTCTGTGCTTTATCTAGCGTTTTGGATGCGTAGTAGATGATGTAAGGTTTCTTATCAATTCGTTGTCCTAAAATGACCCCTATAGCGTAATCACTTGCGTCGCACATGATTTGAAAAGGGTGCGACCAATCTGGGGCTCTTAGAATAGGTGCGGAGATTAAAGCATTCTTGAGGGTCGAGAAACTTTACATACATTCTTGATTGAAGATGAACTCAGTATCTTTAGTTAGGAGCTGAGTCATGGGTTTTTCTATCTTCAAAAAATCTTTGATGAATCTTCTGTAGAACCTCGCATGACCCAAGAAAGCTCTTACTCCCTTTATATCTTTCGATGGAGACAATTTCGAAATAACATCAATTTTTCTTTATCCACCTCGATACCCCTGTCAATCACCCTATGCCTGAGGACGACACCTTCCGTTACCATGAAATGGCATTTCTCCCAATTCAGGATAAGGTTCGTTTCCTCGCAGCGTTGCAGAACTTGTCCAAGATTGATTAAACAGTTATCGAAGGAATCTCCGTAAATTGAGAAATCGTCCATAAACACTTCCATGACGGATTCAGTTAAACCGGCGAAGATGGCAGACATACACCGTTGGAACGTAGCGGGTGCGTTACACAACTCGAACGACATTCTTCTAAAGGCATATGTCCCAAAAGGACAGGTGAAGGTAGTTTTTTCCTGGTCCTCCGGGTGTATGGGTATTTGGTAAAACCCGGAGTAACCATCGAGATAGCAAAAATATTTGTGATGAGCTAGACATTCCAGGACTTCATCGAGGAAGGGTAGAGGGTAGTGGTCTTTCCTCGTGGCTTTGTTCAGCTTCCTATAGTCAATACACATCCGCCACCCTGTTACAGTCCTGGTAGGCACTAACTCATTTTTGTTGTTGATCACTACAGTAGTGCCCCCTTTTTTTGGAACAACCTGGACAGGGACGACCCACTGGGAGTCAGAAATAGGGTAGATTATGCCAGCTTTGAGTAATTTGAGGACCTCCAAGCGAACCACCTCCTTGAGATTAGGATTCAGTTTTCTTTGATGTTCGCGAGATGGCTTGAATTCTTCAACCATTGGAAGTCTGTGCATACACAGGGCTGGATTTATGCCCGTTAGGTCAGTTATCTTATATCCAATGACCTTTTTATACTTCTTCAGCTCATCCAGAAGCCTTTCTTCCTGATCTTCTGTAAGGGTAGAGCTGATGATGACCGGGCATAGTTTTTCCTCATCTAAGAAAACATGTTTAAGCCCTATGGGTAAAGTCTTCATTTCATGGGCTTTTGGTGGCTCAGCTGCTTCTGTAATGGTAACAACTTTAAGTTCTTCAAAAGTGGCTATTGGTGCTTCTTCAGCCTTTTCTAAATGTTGCAGACACTGTTAAACTAGTTCGTTCGCAGAGAATTCAACATCCAGATTGATTAGGACATTCTCTAGTTCGTCAACTGGCTCGGATATTTCTAACTGAGACATTTGTTGTATTGCGTCAAGAAGAAAAACCTCCTCTTGGATACTAGGGCCTTTCATGCTATTAAGGACTCAGAATTGAATTGCTTCTTTTCCGAGCCTAAGGATGATGGTGCCAGCTTCGACGTCAATAAGCGCCCTGGCAGTAGCGAGGAAAGGTCTGCCGAAAATAATCGGGTATCTCAAGTCTTCTTTAATATCCATGATAACGAAATCGCACGGAACGTAGGCATCCTTGCCTATCCTTACTGGGATATCTTCAATGATCCCCAGAGCTGCAGTTATGGTGGAATCAGCTAATTGAATAGTCATTGTTGTAGGTAGCAATTCGGTGAAACCCAGACGTTTGCACATAGAGTAAGGCATGATGGATATGCTGGCCCCAAGGTCAGCTAATCCCTTTTTAGTAGATGCGTTTCCAATGCAACATTGAATTCTGAAGGATCCTGGATCCTTCTTCTTTTTTGGCATTTTGTTTAGGATAATGTCAGAAGTGGTCTGGGCAAGATTTACAGTTTCTTGCTCCTCGGTGATATACTTTCTTGATAACAAGGTTTTGAGGTATTTTGTCCAGGTCGGCACCTCGGAAAGAGCATCAAGGAGCGGGATATCAATGTACAGTTTCTTCATCGCCTCCTTGAACTTTTGAAACCTGGTGTCCATCTTCATTTCTCGCAGTCTACCTGGATATGGGATTCTTGGTTTATATTGCAAAACTTTAGGTTCTACGGACACTTGGTCTTTAACTTTGCCCTTTGTGCCCTCTGAGGGCTTCTCCATTCCTTGTTGTGGGCTCTCATTCGTCATAAAAGCAGGTGTAACATCATTATCCAGAGTGAGCTTGGTAATCTCATGAAGAGTGCGTCCCGATCTCGTGGTGACAGCATTCAACTGTTCATGTTTGTTCTGTCCATGCTCAGGATTTGATTCGGGCTGCCCTGCAAATGTGTCTGCCGGAGGCTTCAATTGTGCAACAATCTGGGCAAGCTGGGCTTCTACTGCTTTTTGTTGTGCTTGCTGATTGGTGAGCATAGTCTATTGAGATTGCAACATCTGCCTTATCAAGGATATTTCATCCTTCGGTTGAGAAGGAATGTTTTTCAGAGGACTTTGTTGTTGGGCTTGTTGAGATTGTTGTGGTGGTAGCGCCAGTTGAGGTTGCTGAGTATGCAGTTGTGGATGAAGTAGAGGATGAGTGTACTGGTAGTAGGCTGATTGGTTCATGGGGTAGTTAGCCCTAGGGAAGTTATTCCTGGAATTCCCTTGATTTTTGTTGAAATTGTTTGGGAACCCAGGTGGCAGCCTACTAGAGGATCCTCCTTGCGTCTGATGTTGTGGATTAGCGGTCCCAGCAGGGTTTCCATACTGAAATCCTAGATGATTCCTTGGCTGATTAGGGTTGTAGTAGACTTGTCCAGGGATAGAGTGGATAGAGTTGACTTGTTCCGGTAGTTGTTCTTCTGACTGGTCAGTGATAGGTTCATATGGTTGTGGTGGTGGATGCAGATCCATCATCACATTATAAAGCATACCACAGGAAAGGGTCGGATAGTCAGAAGCATGACAGGCCTCACAGGTTCCTATGGCGGCCTTGACTTGTTGAACTAGAAGATTTTTCTTCTTATCAAACTCTCCGAGAGAAGTCTCGAGAGCTTGTTGTTTATGAACTATGGTTTTCAAGGCTTCAGCTATTGCCTTCATCTCTATTGATTCTTCAGCTTTGTAGACCTTGAGGACACCTTTACCGGCTGACCATCCCCAGTTGGACTGGTTTTCAGCTCCAAGTGTAACAATTTTCCAAGCGTCCTCATAATTCTTTCTCATGAAGTTTCCTCTAGATGAGGAATCCAAAAACTGTTTGATATCATCGCTCACTCCCCGATAGAAGGTTTCTATCAATTGGTTCTGGGAGATTCCATGATGGGGGCACTTCCGCAAAAGTTCTTTAAACCTTTCCCATGCTTCAGCAAGGGTTTCTCCAAGTAGTTGAGAAAAGTGATTGATTTGCCCTCTGATCTCATAAGTCAGTGAGGGGGAAAAACTTCTTTAAGAACTTTTCCTCTAGGGGAGCCCATGTGGTTATTATGGGTTCCCTGTCAAGGAGTTATACCAACTCAGGGCCCTCACAGACAGAGTGAAATGGAACAGATGAAGCATTATCGCATCAAAAGCGACTCCGACTTGCGTAACCAGGCGGCACAGTGCCTTAAACCTTTTCATATGATCCATGCAATCATCTCCAGAACCTCCGGAGAAAGAGATGCCTTGCATGATCTGGATCCACTGGGTCCGAATCTCGAAGTTGGGAATATTGATAATCGGAGGTCGGATTGGGTGGTTATCCTCATAGTTCTTTGGGACAACGTAGTCCCTCAATTGCTTGTTCCTTAACTCCAACTGAGCAGCTTGGGTTGCTGCCTCAGTTTCATCTCTGATGCGGGATTGCTCTTCCGCACGAATCTCCGCTTGGATTTGGGCACGAGTGTCCGCGATGAGTTGTGCACGTTGAGCGACGATGGCAGCATTTACCCTCTCCATCACCAAAGTAGCCTGGCGTTGTTCGTCGGCCATTTGCCTGGCTCATTGGCGATTGAGACGAATGCGGCGATGGAAACTTCTCTCTACCTCAGAGTCAAAATCCGGATCAGGGGAGAATCTGCGGTTATGCGTTGATCGCATGCACATTTTCTACATGGGTAGAGAAAAGAAAATACCTTTAGATAATGGTAAAGATATATTGGTTTCAAGAAGATATAGATTTATGATTAAAAAGAAAGTGTAAAATCCTAACCAACTAGGAAGATGCTAAATGAAATTACAACGTTCCGTTGTCCCCGGCAACGGCGCCAATTTTTGATGGAGCTTCCATTTACGTGGAATTTCGTGCACCAACTAAAAATCCTAAAGATAGTAAGTCTTTAGGTTTAGCCTTGCATATACTAGATAGACAACTCCACCCACGTATGCTAAGATACGTGGAAGCCTTATCGTAGTATAGTTAAGGGTTGAATCCTCAGGACAACGGTCTTGTTGCAAGCAACAAGATGGAAAATGTTAGAAGTTCACTTAATCACTTACTAGTAGGAACTTAAATCGAAAGATGGATTTTGTATTTTAAACTAAGAACATGAAAAGTAAGAAAGCAAGTAAAACTAAGGAGTTAAACAATGATAAAAGTCACTAGGGTGTGATCGGTTTTCACCGCCACTACACATGGATCAACACATGCAAAGCAAAACATAACTTGCAAAAAGAGTTTAGTCAGTTAGTATCTTTGTAGGCTTAGTTTCCTTTCGGAGAACTAACTACGAGAAGTGTAGGAATGTTGCAACGCTAGCCATTCCCAAACAAATGGTCACCTACTTTGCATCATTCCCATCGCAAAGTGTGTTCCTCGACTTACCAAGGTTGCACTTTCATACGTCAACTGATTCCATTTCATAGTATGAAAGTGCAACGAATGATAGTGAGTTTACTCCACTTCTTGAGATACAATCCTAGATACCGAAATAGATGCATGGTGGATACATGCACTAAGAACCAACATACAAACGAGTTTCGAATCTAATAGTACAAACGTAGACAATTCATACTAAAAGATAAAGGATAACACAAGTTGGAGATCAAGCAACATGCATTCATTAAACGTTTGATGTCGAACTGAAAAGATAAGAACTCTATATTACAAATTATGGATTACATTTACATGATATGAGAACATGGGTAGCGGGGCTACTCCCCGCACCCTAGTGAAAGAGACTACTCGCTCATGACTAGGACAAAGAAGGAGGCAAGAAGAGAGAGAGAGAGAGTGCATCATCCCCATAAAGGAGAGAGGAAAGTCAACCCCTTAGAGAGAGAGAAACGATCCACCAACTTCACAGGTTGCGCGATGACGAGATCTCCCTCTTCCCACCTTCTTTGGCAGAGAGAGAGAAAGCAGCTTCGAGATGGAGTATGGGTCTCAGACCGACAGCCCCAGGGCGTAGGATGGAAGTCGTAAGAGCTCTGGAGTGATTGAGGCAGCCTTTGGACGTCTGAGCCTCCTCCCCCTGTTGAGGACCCTTGGGGTCTTATTTATAGGCCTTAAGTGAAGTCCAAACGGTTTGGAGACCATTTGAACCTCAAGACCGTTTGGACCTTGAGACCGTTTGGACCTCAAGACCGTTTGGACCTCAAGACCGTTTGGACCTTGAGACCGTTTGGACCTCGCGACCGTTTGGACCTCAGGACCGTTTGGACCTCAAGACCGTTTTGGCTTCATGCGGTCTCGGGACCGTGTGACTTCATGCGGTCTCGGGACCGTTTGACTCCATGCGGTCTCGGGACCGGTTGGCTTCATGCGGTCTTGGGACCGTTTGACTTCATGCGGTCTTGGGACCGAGTTAGTCTTTTATGATCCTTTTTTTGTGTTTTTCTGCATATATAAAAGGGAAAAGTTAGTCTGATAGTATATTTACAATAAGAGGGAAAATTTAGGGATTATGTATATATTTACTTTACAAAGAGTATGGAAAACTAAAGAAATAGACTAAGATAATCATCAAAAATTGGAGGTTATCACAATCACTTCTAACCAGCCCCTTCACCTTCTTCTTCCTCTGCCACCCATGTTGCTGATGGTGGACATATTCATGTCCCCAGTGTTCTTCCTCCTCTGGCTCTGCCTACTGGTCATGTTGCCACCTTGCTTGCTAACCTTGGGACTTATGCTCCCTCCTTTGAGAAAGCAAATGTTTACATGCTCTTGGCATATCTTGGGCTGAGCAGAATGCCAGATGGCCTGGTCATAGTTTTGGTCCACCTACCGATGAGGAGATGCCTGACCAGGCTACTGATGAAGAGTTTGATGATGATGAGGCCACCGAGGATGATGGCTTCGAGGATGGTTCTAATGATAGCTTCACTAGTTCCTCTGGAGATGAAGGTGATGATACTTCTTTTTCTGATGCACTTTCAGATGGTGACAAGGACTACGAGCCTGAGGCCGATGCTAATGCTGATGATGATCCCATTGACATAGATAGCATAGATATAGCCTAGATGTTTTAGTTATTTTGTCTTTATGTGTTGATCATATCTATCTTTTTAGACTATGTGTACTAAGACATTTGGGCACTATATCTGAGGCATACTATTTTATCATCTTTCTATTTTGCCATTGGTTTGTGGCTCATTCTATGAGAATATGCTTAGTGTTATAATCTTAATCCTATGTACCATAACTCTTTAGTTGAATATATCTTATGAGTTTGTGGTACGTTATCCCATATTTTGATTATGAGATTAGATTGCTTGTTTATCTGTGCTTCGTCTATGTTTGATGCGTACTATATGTGGTTGACTAATTTTAGCTTGTGCTTGTGGCGAAGACATGTGTTTTTTTACTGTTGTACCTCCCTTCCTTTTTGTGATGACAAAGGGGGAGAAGTTCTCTCAACCATATTATTTTAATGCTTATATGATCCTTTTCTTGTCAAGTTATCTATATATCATGTGACTTGCTAGAGGATAATATAGTATGCATATGTGATATGGTTATTTGTGGAAAGACTAACCATGCGGGCTTAGGTAAGCATGAATTGATGGTGAGAAATTCACATTGTTCTTTCATGTATCCCCTTGCAATTCACAAGGTAAAAGGTTTAACTCTCATGTCCTTTCTCAAAGGTAAAGGTTTAATTTTCATATCCTTTTCAATATGTTGAGGAATGGTTTGTCATTTCCAAAAAGGGGGAGAATGATGACCTCAGTGTTACACATTGTCCATATTTTGATAATGACTTCACCATTCCATTCATATGTATCTAATATGTTTGTTTAATATTGATTTCAGGCATTAGGTACATGAAAAGGGTCAAATCGATCGAAGATTTTGTCACTTACCCAACATAAACAAACTTCCGACTCTGACTCTCCCATTCTAGTCGTTGATTGAGAATCGTATCTGTGGCTACTGCTGTTTTACTCACAATTCAACGAATCAAATCAATTAAGAAAAATCGAAATTAAGGTCTTTCAAACCAGAATTTTTTTTTCTTCTTCATTTTCTAATTCACTTTCAAATTCCCAAGTCCTAGCTTGTTTTAGTTCCAGTCAAAAGCAATGCAAATGCACTTTTGTGGAAAACACTCCAAATCACCTTAGATGATTTTTATAATCATTTGTATTGATGATAAATAAGATGAGAAAAAAAATTAGGGACACTTAATTCAAACTTTTGACTACTTAAATGCCATTTTGTAAAATTCATTACATGTACTTCATCAGTCAAGTTACAAACTCGACCAATCCTTAATGGATTTCGAGGATGATTGTGGTCTGATCGAGCTGCACATCATATAACTCGATCTATCCCTCTACAAACCAAAACTGATTTAATTGGATCAGTCGAGTATCCACTAGGACAAACTCACTGATGGTTTAAATTGGCTTTTTCGCATAGTGTGATCAGTTGAGTTATCTTTATTTAAACTCGGTTGAATGCACTACTGGAAAAAGTCAAAAAAGTGACTCTAACTGTTGGAGTGTTGGAAAAATCAAAATTATATCTATTACAATCTTCCAAATGGCTAGAAAACATTCACAAGTGTTCCCACACTCTAGTGGACACCTCCAACTATAAATAGGACCCCTTTGAGTTCATTCCAAGTTTGATCATCCATGCTATTCAAGGTCCTTTCCATAGTCGAGTGCTTTTAGTTCACTTGAGCCACTTTCTCTCTCTTGATTACACTTCATTTTGTCCATATGAGTGAGATAGGATTTGTGTGAGAGAGCTACCTCATTGTTCACTTGTAAAGCTCTCAAAGATTATCCTTCCCAATCCCTTTCTTCAAGATCACGTTGATGAAGGCTTCTTCGAGTGAAGGAGGAGGTGCATGCTTCTTCAAGCTATAGAAGAAGGTGATTCAAATTCTCTGAGTGAAGGAGGAGGATAAGACAAAAGATCTAAGGAGCTGAGTGGGTAAATCCTTCAAGGCAAAAGACTCAGTGCAAGAAGGGGATCTCCTAGGTGAAGGCATTCAGCTGCTTGAAAGAGTGGGTAAGACCTTAGTGAGATAGAAGACTAGCTCTTGTATAGGTAAGACCTTGTTTGTAAGGTTGTTGTCTCCCTTGGACTCAAAGGGAAGTTGGATATCCTTGTCCCAAAAAATAAAGGTCATATGTTTTAACTCTTATAAGTGAATATAAGGAGTAGACATTCTTAAGAAATCCTAGAGCTTGACCTCTCTAGGTGGTGGACTGACTCTCTCATAGTTTGGAGAGTGGAACCACTCTAAAACAACTTGTTCAATTGGTTTCGATCTCTGTCATTCTTGCTATGTATGTTTGAATTGCCATCAAATTCCCTATTTGCAATTGAGTTCATTTGAAGTAACTTGAAGGTCTAACAAGTTTTGTGTGAGTGTTTTTATCTCTATTCACCCCCTTTGGATCCCTCTGATCCAAAAGTTTTAGCAAAAAATGAAGGTAAGGCTATGCAAGAAAGTAACTCAAGATAGTAGATAAGAAAGTCAAGGAACAATCTTGAGTATGGATGAAACAAGATACATAGCATATATTCGGATACCACTTGATGTGTTAGATACTTATTAATGAACAAGACTAGAACTACATTTAGATTGGCTACAAGTAGATGATATCACAAGTTAGGACTACTAATAGTATCTATATCATAGCAAAAGATTCATGCGTTAAAGAACAATATATGAGTAGACGTTGAGATATATCCAAAACAAACAAAGAGGTATGCAATTTCAGAAGCTAGAAAGGATATAACTCACTAGAAAATATGCATTATTACCAAAAGATGATTACTACTAAGAAACTTAAGGTTGCATCAAAAGATATATAACTAGATAGATGTAGCAAGTTAGAGCGTAATAGAGGAAATTTAAGACACAACCAAGAGATCCAAAGAGATCATCATCAAAACATGCATACCAACTCAAGATAAGTAATTCCAAGATATAGTTATACCAATTTAGAGCGATTAGAGAGATAGAGTTGTATGCAAGATAGGAAATTTAAAGCATGGCAATATGCATCTCATGAAAATGCCAAAAGCAGTGCCATAGAATAATGTTATTGAAAAAGCCATCTGTATATTTTGTGCACAATGTTGTTGGCCGAGTTTCTAGGTTTAACTTCTCAGCCGACAACACCTATTGGCAACACCATTGGTGCTTGTTGGTTGAGTTTCTTTCATGACAAACTCAGTCGACAACAGTTGCTATAAAAAAGCACATATATTTTAGATAAACATATCTAGAGGTATGATAAAAATATAAACAATAGCCAAACATGTATAACCTAGTCAGTAATGCACTATGAAAGCATAAGAAACATATTTTGAGCAAGAAAGTGATGAGAATAACATTATACCAAATTGACTCAAAAACCATATGTAAATTGCATAAAAACTTTCCAAGAACAAGATATGATTGTATATGATCAAGAATACCATAACCTCTATTCTTACCATTTCTTTTCTACTTATTGCCACCCATACACATCTCACCTTTCTTCTTTTGTGTGGACTGTGAAGTCAATTTGCAAATCAATCGCTCAAATCAATCCATTGGCAAGTGACCTACAAAGAAAGATGAAACTATCCCCAATCATGTTTTTGGGTCCGGATGGATTAGCTTAGAATCCCAAGTCTTGTTTCTCTTGGGTGCTTTCCTAAAAGGATAATATGAGGAATGATTATCAATTTCATTGCAATGATTATATGATCTCATTGCCTTGGTACAATAGGATTCTTTGTTGAAAATTGAAGGTCCTTTATCTTTATTGTCCTTTAGCTACTATCAAGTACAATACTATATTTACCCATTTGTTTAGTAGTACGGTCTAGGATTTGATTTAGATTTTTTTTGTCATCTTAGAATCTTTGCATAGAGGATCTCAAACTATGATTATCATGCATAAGAGAAGTAATGGTGGAAGAAAATGGATTCATATCATCTCTAGTATGTAAAAGATTGGTTTCTAAGAAAAGAGCTTTGGTCATATAGGAATATTTTTCAATATGAAGAGCAACAACACTATTCTCTCTACTAGTAGAACTATAACAAGATACAAGTACATTGATTTTAGCAAGCAAGGAAGCATTTTATTTTTCAAGAAAAGTGAACTTAGAAAGATGAATACTATTTTCAGATTCTATTCCTTGCAAAGTCCTCATTTTCAGCCTTAAGAACACCAATATAAAGCATGAGAGAATTCATAATGTTACTATGATCTTCATTAGAACTAAGCATAAGAGGTTGAGATTCTAGAAATATAATCTTATCAATCAAGCTAGCATTTTCAAGTTTAAGAACATTTACTTGACTATGATAGGCATTATTTTCAATCTCAACACTATTGAATTTCAATTCAAGTTCTAGAAAAGAATTTTTGAGATAAATAACATCATCTTGCAAGCATATGTTAGCATGTTCAAGATCATACTTTTCTTCATGCTAGTTATCAACAATCTTAGCAAGATTTTTCTTTTTATGATTAGTAGACCTAAGAGATGCACAAGTAGCATGAATAATAGCAATTAAAGATTCTTTATCTAAAGATTTTAGGTTTACCTCATTTGAACTTGCTATGAGAGAAAAATGTCATTGTAACATACTCAAATCCTGAATCATGACTCAATCCTTAATCTGCTTAGGCCCCTTTTCAAGTATGTTAGACAATTCACTTATTCCCTAAAGTAGGACTTATTATAAATACTTAGTGGTCAAGTAATATAAAGTGAACATATATCTTTTAATTATGAAATAGAATAAGGAATTAAATTCATCACAATATTAATTATACAATTTTCCTAGTATAAATAATAGGTTTAACTTTCTAGGATCTTCCTATGAGTAAAAGATGAGAGAAATCATATTAATATGTAATATAGTGTCATAGATGACTAGTTGAATGAGTAAATACATTAAATGGGTGTTCAATATACAAATAATTAAATATAAATTAAACATATTCAACTAGTCAAACTAATGATAAATTCGAATTTCTCACATCCTAATTAGCTAATATGTCAATTTTGAGTCTAATCTAGTACCAAATTCATCCCTAACAACAATTTAGAAGATACAGTGTTTAAGTGGCATTCATGTGATTTATTTTAATGACACACCCTTTTTCTAAAGTTTTCAATTACTTACTCTATCACACAAACTTAGTGGTTTCTGGAGCTATTTATTCCTCATGATCTAATGATTTCATATCCAATTTGACTTGATCTCATGGAGAGATAGTCATCTCCTTTGTTTACGCACCTGACTCCGTGAAATCATCTGCAACTCCTGCTCATAGGGATGCTCTAGCGACAGTCTTCTTCGGTCATTTTCTCTCCTCTCTCTTGTTCACTTCACACCAATGCTTCTCCTCTTCTTCTCCTCTTCCACCAGCCTCTCTTCTTCCTCCTCTTCCTCCCTTTTTCCTTGTCTACTTCCTTGACCTAGCCACCAGTGCTCCCTCACCCTGTGCCCGACGACGCTGACTGCGAGACGGTCACCATCTGTAGTTGGTGAACGAGGTATAGGCACACAGGATGTAACATCCCTGACCTGGGTTATGATTTAACCCTAGATGTTTTGCTTAAAAATGCTGATTAGATGCTTGCTCTTAATTCCTGAAAAGTAATTAAGGCCTAAGAGGAACTTATATTTCAGTTTTAGTCCTTTTTTAATAATGTTGAAACATTGTTTTGTTAGTTTTGGACTAAAGTGAAAATTGCTTAAGTTGAGGGGTTAACTTGGAAATTGTACATGATAATATGTTCCTCAGATGTTGAGGCATCATAAGAATGAGAATGATGTAGTGGTATGGTTTCCACAAGCTTGAGCACCAAGATAGAGCTTGTTGAGTTTGAGCATTAAAACCTAGTTTTGGTGTAATGTGCAATTTACCCAAAACCTAGGGTTCAATATGAAAAATACCACTTCTAGAGGGTCCCCCATGTTACTTGGCATCAAATAGAGAAAATAAAATGAGAGGGGTGCCTCATTTGAATTATTGTGGAGGAGACAGAATCTTGATATTAAAATAATCAAGATTTAAGAATAAAAGGAACTTTACTTTAATTTAATGCAAAAAAATATATTAATGGAAGAGCCCTTTGAAAACTACTAGAGGGGGGGTGAATAGAGTTTTATAAAGATTTTAACAATAATTTAAACTCAAACAACCACAATGAAGATATTGGACAAGGAGACACAGGGTTTAGAGTGGTTCCAACTATAGCAAATACTATAGCCGTCAGTCCACTACCCGGTTGCTTACCCAACCAGGATTTGAAAAGAAATTTATTTTATTACCTCGCAAGGACTTTACATAAAATACAATTTCTTTTCCCAAACCCTTCAAGCAGCCTTCACCTAGAAGTAATCGCCCAACCTTGAAGCAGCCTTCCCTTGAAGTAGATGCACCAACTCTCGTTGCACCAGCCTTCTGAAGTAGCTTCCCTTGCGATAGCCTTCTTGAAGTAGCTTGAAGTCCCCTTCTCCACCTGAGAAGTCAAACCTCTCCGATCCGCAGCCTCCAACCCTAGGAGTAGCAAGGAGAGTACAAATAATAAAAAGGAACAAGAAAGAAAAAGGAAATTACAACTTATCCTTTTAAGCACAAGGCTTGATTTGCCTATATCAAGCGTATTGATCTCCTAACCAATGAGTGTAGAAGTGTAAGTGCTGTGGTAAGGAGATGCTAGCCTATAGGACACAAAATGGGAGCAATGGTAATGAATAGCCAATGTAGGAATTGCTCTATTGCTCAAAACAGATTGCAAATGTAATTGCTTGCTCAAGTATAGCACAAGTGTAGCTTAAGTGTGTTTTAGTGTCCTAAGGCATGTCCTATTTATAGGAATGGCCTATGGATGCTTAAGGACGTTCTAGACAACTTCTAGGGGTTTCTAAGTGCTTAACTAGCCGTTAGGTATAAGTTAGGTGTGTTAGTAACGGCTAGTTTCTTTATTCTGCAGTTGCTGTCAGAGACCATCTCGGTCGACAATTTGTCGACCGAGATACCTACTCGGTTGAAGTTTTGTCGACCGACAGGCTCTATGGATCAACGTTCATTTGCAACTGCCAACTACCTTGTCAGCTGTGTCTAACGGCTACTTGGGTCATTCTCGGTCAAGAAGTTTGTCGACCGAGAGTGTCTCGGTCGAGGAGTTTGGTCGACCGAGATTGACCCTGTTTCAATCTTTCAATTTAGGCACTAAGTAAATGCATGAGTGTGCATATGTGATCCTATTTAAAAGGGATGACCTATCTAAGTGTGGTGATTGGCTAGGGAAGATCTAACGCTTGATTTACATGAGATCTAAGTACTTCTACATTATATGTTTGTACAAGTTTACAATTGATTACATTGCATGACATTTACAATCATTCAAGCGTATAGTTTCCCTAGAACTTTGTCATCCACTTTATTCCTGCAACACTCAAGTAGCACGTTAGATCAACAAGAATGAAATGTTTGTCATCATCGAAACAAAGGGATTTATCATAATATCCAATTTATCCAACACCCTTCAACCAAAAGTTGAGGGCTGATTTTGCAAAGGGTTGGGAGTTCTTTGTGCCTTGTAAAGGCAACAAAAATATCAAAGGGAATGGATAATTCACTCCCATTATTAAAGGAAAAAGTAATATCCACTAAAAAGGGGATATTAGTATAATATGTTTAAGGTGCTTAATTCCTTTTCTTTTAATTCTTGGATAATGAAGAGGTTTTGCAAATGGATGAAGATGACTTTGTGGGCAAGGAATTATGGGGAAGAGGCGGCACTAATTTTGGAATTAAAAGAATTTTATATGACCTTTTCTCTCTCATTGATTTTCGTATAAAAACACCTTTTACAACCCAAATCAAAAGCTTTTTCCGAACCCACTTCTTCTCCTTGATTGCAAACCAACCAAAGGAGCTAGGAGCAGCTGGAGGATGACCCCCCAACCTGTTGGTAAGTTATTAATCTTCTTTCACCTCGATTTCATGGTGAAAATCATAAACCAATGCATAATTTCTTCTCTATTTCACTCCCTCTTCAATCCTAGCCAATCCTTTCATCCAAAAAGCTTGAGAATGGACCTTGGGAAGTTGCAAAAGCTTCCTCCACCATTTTTGACGTGAATCACCAAGCTTTGAAGCTCAATTGGAGGCGGGTTATATAACTCAAACCCTTAAATATTGTTATTGCTTTGAAATCTCCATGTTTTGTTGAACGTTTTGTTCTATTTTGTAATTCCTTTTATCCATTAAAATAAATACCATGAAAGCGGCAGTGATATTTGAAAGAATGAAGGTAGATGATGATAAAATCATCTTGGGCATGCAATCCAACAACTTTCCCTTGCAAATAGTTTGAAGTTTTTGATCCAAACGGTTTCACCAAACCGTTTGGAGACTAAACAGTTTGCAAACCGTTTAGAGCCTTGAACCCCCAAACTGTTTAAGATGGTTGACCGTTTGGTTGGGTTGACCGTTTGAGGTCAGAACCCTAGTACTTTTTGAATGAGGATCTAATGACTCCAATTAATTGATATAATATGTGGACAATCATCTAATTTGAAACCCTAATTGGGTTAAGTGCTAATTTGGCAATTGTTTAAATTAATTCTTTGGGTTGATTAACCCAAACGGTCTCAAGACCATTTGAAGATCACCCAAAAGGTCTCAAGACTATTTGGAGGTCAACCAAGACCATTTTTAGGTCTAGGGTTGAGTATGGTTGGGTATTTAAAGATCCAAAGATACCAAATTGTAATGCAATCAATTGCTGATTTGATGATCAATCCAATGACCTAAACCTTAATTAGATTCCACAAATTTTCGTGATAGAATGGGAAAACGGTCCCAAGACCGTTTGGAGGTCATCAAAATGACCTCAAGACCGTTTGAGGTTAGGTCATACCCAATTTTATTGATGGTCCAATGATTTCAAAGAAATTAGTTCCACAATGACCAATATTAAAGGTTCATCGATTTCAACCCTAATTCAATTGGGTTCAAACCCTAATTGGTGATCAATTGAAGATCGAATCAATTGAGGGATGAATTATTAATCTCACTTGAAGCATGGTGCTTAGGTTCAATTGATGAGTAATTGTATGAATTCAATTAATGAAGGAGTTAACCTTGGAAACCCTAAATCGATTAGAGAGGTTGAGACCCTTTTTGGTCCAATCGGTTTTGAGGAGGTTTAGACCAAACACTCTCAAGATCGATTGAGTCCAAACGGTCTCAAGACCATTTGGGACCAAACGATCCCAAACCGGTTAAGACCCAAACGGTTTCAAACTTTTACTTTGGCAAATGGTTTCAAGTACTACTTTACCAAATGGTTTCAAACCACAAGACCTAGACCGTTTGAAGGTCTAAATGGTCTTGGACCGTTTAGACATATCTCAAGAAAGATCGTTTGAGGTCTGATTGTTCAAGACCATTTGGGGTCTAAGTGACCAAGACTGTTTGAGAAACAATTAACTCAAACCGTAAGGATACTTAAGGTGATTAAAGGTCAATTTTATTATTGATTATTATATGATGTAATTCAAGGAAGATTAAGGTAATTGTACCCATAATAGGGTAGGGTGATTAGTACCTTATGAATGATTAATCTTTGATGATGATGGAAGTAATGACACCATACATGTGTCATCTCTCTAATCAATTTGAGTTGACCTAATCCAATCAAGTCCGATGTAAATATCATTCTATAAGGATGAGAGAGAGAGAACTTATTACATGAATGATTATCATGTAATGATTAAATCTCAACACTCTCAACATAAATGAATGTGTAATTAGGGTATGATCCTTGATTAAGAGACCATGAACCCTAATTAAGAAGGTTAATGTGCCCTAACCCTAGTTGAGGAAAATGATAAGTGAAACCCTAATTTGGGGTATTTTAGTAATAAACCTTGATTGAATGAGAATAGTAAACCCTAATTGAGGATGATGAGATGAGAAACCCTAATCAAGGGTGAAACTATATGAAACCCTAAAATAAGGGTGATGTCATGTGAAACTCTAGATAAGGTTAAAGTCAAAATGAAATCCTAATGCAACGATAAGATGTAAAACCTGATACAAGGTGATATTATGTATTGGTATGTAACTCTTTGAAGTGAAATCCTATACTGATATAGGATAAAGATGTGTGGAACCCAAATTTTGGGTTGTAATATTTGAAACCCTAAACTTTGGGCAATATGATGATAATCATAACCCAAATCTGGGTAATGATATTAAGTATTCCTATTGACATAAATTTGGAAGTCTTAACTCAAATAAGGAAATATTGATGATATTCCCACAATGCATAGTGCTGATTTGTATTTGATATAATTGTTATCATGTGCACTAATTGTGTAGGTTTTATTAGATGGTGGATTTAGCCAGGTATGAGCTATAATGTTTTACTATTGAATTTTCTTTATGGGCCTTGTGAGTCATAACATGATGTGTTGCCTAGTGAAAGGTGACAAGAGATATTATGGGGCTTTAAGAGCCATGTGAAATACCTGCACTACAATTATTATGTTTACAATGATCAGTTAACCTAAAGGCATTAAGTTACCTGATAAATTGGTAATAAGTGTTTGATGACTTGAGGGTTTTGAACACCCATGTTTCATAATCATGATGATGAGATGATAAGGGATGAGATTACCCTGATGTGATAAGGGATTGAGATCCCAATGTTTAGCAAATCTTTGAAAATAACTTGATAGAAACAATATTCATTCTTTGTAGCAAATGTTAAAATGTTTTATGTTTGAAAACATGCTTGATGCTAAAAGAATACTGTAATGTACTTAATTAATCAAGTGAAACAGTATCATGTAGAGCCCTGACCATAGTTCCATCATTGTCAGTAGCTTGGTGATGGTGAAACAGGATTTTCCTAAGGGAACTCCTAGAGGGCATGCTTTTGAGTATGTGGGGGTTATGGGCGCTATATGTGACGGGATGGATGTATCACTAATGGAGGAATTGATGTGAGATAAACATTAAATCTCTCAATCCTTCATTATATGTGACAGGATGGATGTATCACTAATCTCCCGAATACCAGGATGGATGTACCATTAATCTCCCGATGATCTTAATGTTGGATCGATGTGAGATAATTATAATATCTCTCGATTGCGAAGAGAGTACATCATGCCACTGTAACTCTAATAGCGAAGTTGCCAGTCTACCCTGGAAAGCTATTTTAGCAGAAACACAAGATGTCCTGCAGTTGGTCCTCACACTGACTGAGGAAGATGAGGTCATGGAAATCCGACTCTTCTATTGACCTATGTATGGTACTGATTTTGATTTCGCAATGGTGGGTTGGAGTATGAGCGGTATACCTCATCTCCTCAGGGCATTAAGTATGATTGTAAAATGTAATCAGCCATGTAGCATACTTGCTTAAGGTTGAAATATGAGAATCATTGGTTGATGTTACATTGCCTAGTATGACTAATGGACAAATGTTATTTATGCTCTTAAATTTGCTTATGGGATAACATGTTGCTTTTTCAAGTTATAAGTGAAATGCTTTGAATAGACAATACTGTTCTAATCTATTATATACTAAATTACCTGTTGTCAATTACTTATGAATCTTCTGCTCAGCTTTATTCGATTATCTGCAATAATAATGTTTCTGGCAGAGAGTTATATCTCTCGCTGGGACAATTTTTCAATTGTCTCACCCCCATGGGATTCAACTTTTTAGGTAGACGCAGAAGAAGCAGAAACCCTTCAGTAAGGGAAGAGCAACAGCAACAGCAGAACCAAGGACAATAGTGAATTCTCAGGTGGAGACACTGGTTGTCATGTCATGTATATAGAGAGTCCTATGAGTCGTCTCTGTACTCTCAGGTCCTAGGAGTCAGTAGTTAGTTTAATATCAATATGATATTTTGGCTTGATGCCTCGAGATTTTTATACTGTCTTTGTATAGTCTAACAGGGCAGTTGATGTTGTAACTCTTGAGAAGAAAGGGTACAAGAGATTTACTAGTAAACCAACATGTATTTGAAATACATTGGTTCTTTATGAAAGAGTTTTTCAGTTTATGGATCTCTCTGTAAAAAGTTATAATTTTTAGTGATTTTTAGTAATTCCACTACAAACGATACGCTTCCGCTTTAGTTAATCTTGTTTATGTAAGTTGGATTCCACACAGGACACAATCTATTCCCTTCTTCCCACAGCTGAACCTGACTCATCTCCTCACAACACGATCACCATTTCCCCCTTTCTACTTGCACCAACCTCCTCCATCGTCATTTCCACCACGTCCACCAGCCTCACCTTCTTCCTTCACCCTACAATTGATAGCCCAGGAAGTTGTAGTCGGCCATCATTGATCTTCTACTTCCAGCTCCAACTCTCCACGATACCACCACCAGGGAGTCAACCTTCCTATGCCAATCTACAAACCCTTCGGCCCTCAACCATATATGCGAAGACTACAGATCTGTAGAAGGCAAGACCTAATAATTATCCAGGGTGTTGTGCTTGTAGATCGGCTGACTGGATGGGTGACAAGACTGTTGGATATTAGGACTCCATGGAAGGAACTCGTCGGGAGCCACAACACACTGCCACCACCAAGGCATGGCACACAGAGACATCAAAATGACATCATCATCTTCTTTGTTCTTTCTCCATCACTCAATACTAAAAAATACATCTGGCGAGACTCTAGTAGCCCATGACACAGTTGTTGACCTAGAGGTTATACATTGTCCATATTTTGATAATGACTTAACCATTCCATTCATATGTATCTAATATGTGTATTAAAGATTGATTTCATATGTTAGGTACAAGAAAAGGATAAAAAATCCAAAGCCCTAGATTGGGTCAAGTTGAAGTCAAAAGAGCTACAAGTGTGCTATTTTGGAAATATATGTAAACGACCTTAGAACATTTTTGTAATCACTTGTAATGATGAATTGACTTGTAACTTAGTTGAGAAAATTGATCGGGACACTAAACACCAAGTTTTAATCACTTTATATGCACTTTAGAAAATTGTCCACAGGTAGTCAATCGGTCGATTTGCAAACTCGATCGATCCTCCTGGATCAAGTTTCTGAATATAGCATTGGTCGAGTTGTGGTTTCACAGAACTCGACCAATCAAGTACTTGAACAAATCGATCTTCATTGGTCGGTCGAGTTTTCCCAGGACAAACTCGACCGATGATTTGAATATTAGCTTTGGATTTTACTCTATCGGTCGAGTTACCTTTATTGAAACTTGACCAATTGCATTGTATGGAATTTGTAGAAAAAGTGATTGTGACGGTTGGTGTGTGTTTTGAGAGAAAATAGAGGCGTTGCTTTGAGCAAAAAATGGCTATTTTCGTATCTAAGGGTCCCATAACTTAAAGGGGTACCCTCAACTATAAATAGGACCTCTTGGAGTTCATTCCAAGGTTGCTCATTCACTACATGCTTGGTCCTAGCCTAGTTTAGAGTGTTCTAACCCTTTGAGCCCCTTTCTCTCTCTACCTTCAAGTCAAATTCGTGAGTATGAGTGAAATAGGTTCATTTACAAGAGAGCTGCTCCATGTATTGATGTAAAGCTCTCCTCCACCATCTTCCTACCCTCTTTCCTATCAAAGAAAAGGTTGAAGATCTTCTCCAAGTGAAGGAGAAGAGGTTGTTGTTCTTAAAGGTTGAAGAAGGCAAGGTGTTCCAGATCTCTGAGTGAAGGAGATAGTCAAGGCAAGCACTCAAGAAAGATAGGTAATCCCTTGAAGGCTGAAGACTTGAAGAAGGAGTGGGTAAGTCCATGTTGATGGCTGAAGACTCCATGGTTCAAGTGGGTAAGCTCCTTCTATAGGTTTAAGATCTTTGCTTGAGGTGCTAAGCCCTTGGATGTGTGGTTGTTGTGTCTTGTAATCTTATGATGGAATATAAGAGTACCAAGATTGCAAATCCTAGAGATTAACTACCTCTACGTAGTGGACTGACATTGCTCCTAGTTAGGACATGGAACCACTCTAAACCACCTATCCAAGTGCTTGCTCTTCCTTGTCTCTCATCCTTGTTGTGCTTGCTAGCTAAGACAACAAATTTGTTGTTTGTTTAGGCTTTTGTACTTAATATAATTTGGTGGTCTAATCCTTTTTGTGAGAATTGTGAAGCTCTGCTCACCCCCCTCCTCTAGAGTCGTTGATCCAACAAGTGGTATCAGAGCATGTCTTCTCCAAGCTACTTCAACAAGTAGGAGAAGATGGGTGATTTGTTTCTTGGATCCCTCAACCTAGAAGGGAGCTGCTCCATGAGACCTCCGGTCTTTGACGAAACCAACTTCCTATATTGGAAGAGAAGAATGTAGTTCTACCTTCATGGTGTGAGCTATGAGATGTGGAAGGTGGTGCACCTCAAGTATGAAGACCCAAAGGGGAAAATCTCCACTTGGACTGAAATGCAAATGAAGTAAGATCAACTTAATGCAAAAGCAGTGAGCATCATCTACGCAACCCTCATGAAATTTGGGACACTGCACATGAAATTTGGAACAGGCTATGTGTCACCTATGAAAGTACGGAGCAAGTAAAGGAAGCCAAGATCTACATGCTTAGTGGGCTACTTGAGAAATTCAAGATGGGTAAGAATGAGAGAGTGGTTGATTTGTACCCTAGGCTCAATGTGATCATCAATGGATTGGCAGCCCTTGGGAATGTGATGGACAAAGGCACTATCAACTCCAAGATCTTGAGACCTCTTCCTAAGATATGGGAGCCCAAGGTTTCATCCATTGAAGAGGTGTACAAACTAAGTGAGTTGTCAACCGAGGAGCTGGTTGGTTACCTTCAAGCCCATGAACCTAGGCTTTATAAGTAAGAAGAAGAAGAAAAGAGAGAAGAGAAGGAGTCCAAGAAGATCAAGAACACATGGTTCAACAACAACAACTTGCTCTCAAGTCCCCTACTCCTTCCTTAAGTGAAGATGAAGGCCCAAATGAGCATGAAGCTAACTACTCTAGGGGCAAGCACTACAAGGGGAATCCTTCTTCATCAACTTCGAGATGCTATGAGTGTGGCCAAAAAGGCCATTTCAAGAGTGACTGTCCAAAGGCCAAGAAGAGTCATTACAAGAGCAGCCACAAGAAAGACAAGGAGTACAAGAGAGAAGGCAAGTACAAGAGGAAAGAAAAGAAAGAAAGAAGATCCAAAGATGCAGCTCGTGCAGCTTGGGAGGAGTCATCCTCAAGCTCTTCAAGCTCCGAAGATGGAGAATGCCACCTTGCTCTCATGGCCTCTACAAGTGAAGATGTAGGTGAGGTAAGTGAGGTAAGTGGAGTCAATTTGAATGAGTTATCTAAGGAAACTCTTATTGATATTCTTAATGATTGCCGATCATCTTTTACTAAATGCAAATCCAAAAGGAAAAGATTAGGCAAGATAGTAGATGATCTTTATGCTAAAATTGAGATTCTTGATAATGAAAAACTGCTCCTTGATAGCATAGATTCTTTGCAAAGGCAATTTCTTGACCTTGAGCTTCAACATAATGGAGTAGAGGTTCAGAATAGGGTCTATCTTAAGACTATTGCAGATCTTAAGGAAGACAAACAAAAGTGCCAAGCTGAGTTCAATGTTCTGAAAACTGAAAATGTAGAACTAACTCTCATTGACGATGCTAGGAAGAAAGAGATTCATGTTTATCAAAAGGAAATTATGTTTCTTAAATCTGAAAATGCCAAGTTGCTTGCTCAAGTTAATGATTTATCTTTTAGACCTATTTTGCAAAGTAATGAAGTTGCTAGCATAGCTTTAGAATGATATTTCTTTCATACTAAAGCCCTCTGTTTAGAGCCTGACCTATTACATGCTAGATATGATCTTGCTAGTCTTTCTACTACTGTCATTAACCTTAGTGATGATAATGCCAAGTTAAGATCTTCTTTGTAAAAGTTTCTTACGGGAAAAAAGTCCCTCAATGATGTTCTAGAACACTCTACCAAACAAATTGGTACTAGTGGTTTGGGATATGATGGGACTACTCCCAAAGGTAAGAGAAAGAGCAAGAACAAGCGTAAGAAGAAGAGTGTGGAACCTCCTATCTTCCATGGAGAGACTTCTGGCTCTAAGAACCCTAAGGTATGTGTTCAGTGTAAATGTGATGATCATTACTCTACTTATTGTCCTTACAAGCCCAAGGAGACCAAACCAAAGATGAAATGGGTCCCCAAGCTAACTCCGGATCCCAAAGTTTGAGTTGGGTACCGACATCCTTCTTTCTTGCAGGTTAAAAAGAGATGTATTGTTGATAGTGGCTGCTCAAAACATATGACAAGTGAATTTAGCCATTTCAACAAATTCATGAAGAAGAAAGGAGGATCAGTGACCTTCGGGGACAACAAAAAGGGTAAGGTCATAGGTGAGGTGGTGTAGGCAATGAGCTATGTATCAAGAATATTTTTCTTGTTGATGGCCTACATCACAACTTGATTAGTGTAAGTCAACTATGTGATAATGGATATCTTGTGTTGTTTACATCTATAGAATGTTTGCTTCTAGATTCCCTCACTTACAATGTCATATATAAGGGAACTAGAAATGGTAATCTTTATGTTATTGTTCTTGATGCTCTTAAGCCCGTACTTGATAGATGCTTGGTAGTAGATAAAAATGATATTTCTCTTTGGCATTGTCATTTGGGACATGTGAATATGCATCAAATGAAGAAGTTGAGCAAAAAGGATTTGGTTTGAGGACTTCCCTAATTGGGTTTTGAAAAGATGAGGAATGCCAAACTCGTACAGAAGGCAAACAAACCAAATCCTCCTTCAAATCCAAAGGAGTCATGAGTACCAAAAGATCTCTTGAGCTTCTTCATATTGATCTATTCAGACCAATCAGAATGCAAACGCTTTGTGGTTCCAAGTGTTGTCTTGTTATTGTTGATGATTTCTCTCAATATACTTAGACCTTCTTTCTCATTTCGAAAAGTGATACTCTTTGATGTTTTCTTGAGCTTTTGCAAACGGGTTGAAAACGAAGCTTCTTGTCGGATTGTTTCTATCCGCAGTGACCATGGGGGAGAATTTGAAAATGATATTTTTGAACATTTTTGTGAAAAATCTGGTTACGCGCACAATTTCTCTTCTCATCATACATCTCAACAAAATGGGGTAGTAGAGAGGAAGAACAGGTCTCTTCAAGAGATGGTGAGGACAATGCTTCTTGAGTATGGCATTCCTATGAAGTTTTGGGCCTAAGCCGTTAGGACCGACTATTTTGTGCAAAACTGAGTTTTCACCCATCCTTATTTGAAGAAAACCCCTATGTGTTATGGCATGGTAGAAAGTCATCCATTGATTTCTTTCATGTTTTCTGATTTCCTTGTTTTGTTTTAAACACAAATGATTCTCTTGAAAAGTTTGATCCAAAATCTTATAAGCCTTTCTTCCTAGGCTATAGCACTACAAGAAGGGCTTATAGAGTATTCAATATTGAATTGTCTAAAATTGAAAAATCTATCGATGTTAAGTTTATTGAGGCTAACCCTGTTGTTGGAAAGCATGTTGTTGATAATGATGTTACAGATGACTTGATTCCTATCTTGAAAGACCTCAACATTGACAACAAAGGTAAGCAGGTGATAGAAGCTGAAGATGAACAAAAGAAGGATCCCACTCCCCACTTTGCATGGAACCATCCCAAAGAGCTAATCATTGGAAGCCCATTTGAGAGAGTGAAGACACGAGCTGCCTACAACAAAGAACAAGCAGACATCGCCTTCATCTCACAGCTGGAGCCAAAGAACATCAAAGAAGCTCTTGGTGATGATGAGTGGATCCTAGCCATGCAAGAGGAATTGGAGCAATTTGAGAAGAATCGTGTGTGGACTCTAGTGCCAAGACCAAGTGATAGAAAAATCATTGGCACCAAGTGGGTCTACCGAAACAAGCTAGATGAGCAAGGCCAAGTTGTAAGGAACAAGGCAAGGTTAGTAGCACAAGTTACAATCAACATAAAGGTATTGACTTTGATGGAACTTATGCTCCTGTTGCTAGATTAGAATATATTAGAATGCTACTTGCTTTTTCTAGTTATAAAAAATTATTATTATATCAAATGGATGTTAAAAGTGTGTTTTTGAATGGTATAATTGAGGAGGAAGTATTTGTTGCTCAACCTCCGAGCTTTGAAAATGACAAGCTACCTAATCATGTTTATTTGTTGCAAAAAGCTCTCTATGGACTCAAGCAAGCACCTCGAGCTTGGTATGAAAAATTAAAGAACTTTTTGTTAGACAATGGTTATGTCATGGGCAAAGTCGATTCTACTTTATTTCTAAAACACACTTCTAGCAACTTTTTTATCATTCAAATTTATGTTGATGATATCATTTTTGGCAGGACTAATCTTTATCTTTGCAAGGAGTTTAGTTCTCTTATGCAGAGTGAGTTCGAGATGAACATGATGGGTGAGTTGACTTTCTTCCTCGGCTTTCAAATCAAGCAAACAAAAGAAGGAAAGTTCATCAACCAAGGCAAGTACACGCACGAACTACTCAAACGCTTTGGGATGGAGAACATGAAGCTGATGGATACTCCCATGTCCAATACCGCCAAACTTGATAGAGATGAAGAAAAGATGAGAAGCTCTATAGAGGTATGATTGGAAGTTTACTTTATTTAACTGCCTCTAGACCTGATATTATGTTTAGTGTTGGCTTGTGTGCTCGCTTTCAATCTAGCCCTAGGAAATCACATCTTATTGTCGTTAAGAGGATTTTGAGGTACTTAGCCAAAACTCAAAATTTTAGACTATGGTATCCTAATTCAAGGGACTTTACTCTTGTGACATATAGTGATGCAGATTACGCGGGTTGTTTGGTTGATAGAAAGTGCACAAGTGGCACTTGCTTCCTTCTAAGACCATGCTTGGTGTCTTGGTATTCCAAGAAACAGAGCATCGTGGCATTATCAACTACTGAGGCTGAATACATTGCAGTCGGGAGTTGTTGTGCCCAGGTCCTATGGATGAAGCAAATGCTACAAGACTTTAACATACATTTTGATGCTTCTCCTATCTATTGTGATAATACTAGTGCAATCAATCTCTCTTATAATCTTATATTGCATAGTAGAGCTAAACAAATAGAGGTTTTCCATCACTTCCTTCATGATCACATTGCCAAGAAGGATATTTATATCACACATGTGGACACAGAAAATTAGCTGGTGGACATTTTCACTAAACCTCTATCTAGAGAGAAATTTAACTTTATTTCATCTAAATTACTCATTGTTGCTTTGGATGATATTGATATGTGATCTAGCTAGTTGTTTCCATCCTATATGTTTTTCTCATATTCTTCCTCATCTTGCTTGCCTATATATGTTTGAAATGTGCTTAACTTGCTTGTTGACATGCTTAGTTTTTACTTGTTTTTGGATTTTTCTCTATTTCTTGGTTTTATCGCAAAATAGTACCCAATGATGAGTGATATGTGCCTAAGTATGTTCAATGTACATAATAGAATTGAAAAATGAATTTAATCAGCATGTATATGGCTAGAAAAATTAAGATTGATGGTTTTAGATCAGGTTGACCATCGATCGAATTTCCCCCAGGAAAAACTCGACCGATCAGGAGCCAAGAGTTGTTCTTTAGAGAACCAATCAGTCGAGTTTCCGATTCTCAGAACTCGACCGATCCACGGGCTGAAGTCACTTAAAAGTTAGATTTGGCCGACTATTCTCCCTCTCAACTAGAGAATAGAAGACTGATTCATCTTCTTCTAGCCCTAAGCTCTCACCCCCACCCCTAAACCTCCCTCTCCTAGCCCTAGTTTGACCTAGATAGCTCAACCTAAACCTTCCCAGGGGCTCCCTGGTGGTGTTTGAACGACTTTTGAGGTTTGTTTTGCTTGTTTGCTCGTTCTCTTCCTCTATTTCATCTCCATGGCATCCCAAAGGAGAAAACGACCTGCTCCAAGCAATGCGCCTTCATCTTCGTCTTCTAATCGCTTGATTCCTTTTGACGATACCTCATTTATCTCGATTGAGGCTGTTAATCGGTACAAGGAACTTCTTCCTAGGAGTCCTTTTCCTTTTCGCACCTTGATTGATCCATCTCCTAGGCGTCAAGCGGCTATATATCAAGTCACTAGGTTGCTTGCCATTCACCACCTCTCTTCCTTGGCCGTCGAACGTGATTGCTTTAATAATTCCATGTATAACACTAAAGCAGTTCACGAGTTCTACGCTAATTTGCGTTGGAACTATGACTCCCTCATTCCCTCGCCTAATACTCAAGTAATCCTCATGTCGATGATCGTGGGAAAGCGTTTCCAAATCTTTGAGGATATATTAAATGTCTTCTTTTCTGGAGATGAGGAAAACAACACCCGGCGTAAGGATTATGGCGAGTATTTTGACCTTTTGGATCCGGAAGGTTTCTACAAGCAAAACAAATTAACTCTCCCTGATATTCATTGTTACTTGAAGAAACTTGACGTTCCCTACAAGAAGAAGAGCACCATTCCTTCCTCCTCCCTTGACCTTAGGAAGTGCATTCTAGCATTAGTGGTCAACTGCAATATTCATCTGAAGAAAAATCAAATGGATATTGCAGAGAACATTGATGTCATTATTTATTTCCTTTTAGAGAACATCGATGTCAAGTGGGCCAGATACATTCTACACCACATGACCTACTTTGACAATGGTAAGAACACCAAAGGCACTCACCCTCCCTACCCGACTTTGATTTGTAGTTTATTCCAATTCACCACTGAGAAATCCTTCTTTTATGACTTTCATTACAAAGTATCCTGAAAGGGTGTTTGTATCAGTGAGACCACAATTCAAAAGTTTGTGCCCGTGTTTGCCTCCTCTACCCCTGGTGCTTCTCCCTCTGCCTCAGACTCTATATCCCCTGCCTCCTCAGCCAGAGCTCCACCTCCTCAAACTCCTCCTAGACCTAGTTTTGCTTTGTTCTTTGTATCAAATGAAACCCTTATGGGATACATGATGCACCAACAAGTATACAACCAACAAGTTCAGGACCACCTGCATCAGGATTTGTATTCTCTCATGTCAGCCATTAACCTATCCTATGATTCACCCTACCCCACCTACTAGCCATACCCAGGTAGTGATTATGCTTCATATGCATACAATCATTACTACCCTACTCCCGAGCCTTCCGCTGGTGCTCCTCCACCTCCACCTTTTATTGTTGGTAGCTCTGCTCCTGCCTACCTCCCATTGCCTGCAGGCCCCCTGGACACCTTGCTTGCCATCCTTGGAGACTCTTCTCCGTCCTTTCCACATGCTAATGAGCTTCACGCTCTTGGTATGTCTTGGGCTGAGCAGAATGCTCATTGGCCCGTTCGTGCTTTCGATCCTCCTGCTGATGAGGAGATGCCTAACCAGGTTGACGATGCTGAGGCTGATGATGATGATGACGGTGATGGCGAGGACGCTTTTGACGATGGTGATGGTGATGGTGCTAGATCTGGTGATGAAGGCACTACTACTGCACCCTCTGATGGAGATGAGGACTATGAGCTAAGAGATGATGATGATGACGCTGTTGATATAGATAGTTTAGATGTTTAGCTGGTTTCTTAGTTTTTAGTCTAGCATGTTGATCATATACATCTTTCTAGGCTATTTTGTATAAGAAACATCTAGGCACATTTATCCAGACTTGTACTATTTTATCATATGTTTTCATCGCTTCTTGGTTGTAGTTGTTTTCTTGAGAACATGCATCTGAGTTGTAATATATGTGATGTGTACTCTTGCTATTTAATCTGATATATCTTATGCATTGGTGCCATCTTCTACCATATTTTGATTATGACTGAGATTGTATGTTGCTTTCGTCTCTGTTTGCCATATGATATGAGATTGCTTGTATGTATATCTGGTTGATTGTGTTTTGGAGAAGACCTAGATTTATGATCTTCTACCCCCCCTACTTTTTGATATTGTCAAAAGGGGGAGAGATATTTCAATGGTTTCAAACTCAATCATATTGTTATTCGTGGTTATACTATTGCTTATTTATTAGATCCTTTTCTTGTTCATTTACTGTTTTATCATGTGACTTGCAAAGGATCACATAGTGCATATATGCTATGATTACTATGTGTAGATAGACTAACCATGCAGGTTAGAGGAATCATAGATTGAGGGGGAGAAATTCACATTGTTCACATCTTGAATCCCCTTAATTCACAAGGCAAAGGTATAACTTCTGTATCCTTTTCAATATGTTTGAGGAATGTTTTGTCATTATCCAAAAGGGGGAGAATGTTGACCTAGAGGTTATACATTGTCCATATTTTGATAATGAATTAACCATTCCATTCATATGTATCTAATATGTGTATTAAAGATTGATTTCATATGTTAGGTACAAGAAAAGGATCAAAAATCCAAAGCCCTAGATTGGGTCAAGTTCAAGTCAAAAGAGCTACAAGTGTGCTATTTTGGAAATCTATGTAAACGACCTTAGAACGTTTTTGTAATCACGTGTAATGATGAATTGACTTGTAACTTAGTTGAGAAAACTGATGGGGACACTAAACACCAAGTTTTAATCACTTTAGATGCACTTTAGAAAATTGACCACAGACAGTCAATCGGTCGAGATGCAAACTCGATCGATCATCTTGGATCAAGTTTCTAAAGATAGCATCGGTCGAGTTGTGGTTTCGAAGAACTCGACCGGTCGAGTACCTAACCAAATCGATCTTCATTGGTCGGTCGAGTTTTTCCAGGACAAACTCGACCGATAATTTGAATATCAGCTTTGTCTTTTACTCTATCGGCCGAGTTACCTTTATTGGAACTCGACCGATTGCACTGTATGGAATTTGCAAAAAAAGTGATTGTGACTGTTGGTGTGTGTTTTGAGCAAAAATAGAGTCGTTGCTTTGAGTAAAAATGGCTATTTTCGTATCTAAGTGTCCCACAACTTAAAGGGGCACCCTCAACTATAAATAGGACCTCTTAGAGTTCATTCCAAGGTTGCTCATTCACTACCTGCTTGGTCCTAGCCTAGTTGAGAGTGTTCTAACCCTTTGAGCCCCTTTCTCTGTCTACCTTCAAGTCAAATTCGTGAGTATGAGTGAGATAGGTTCCTTTGTAAGAGAGCTGCTCCATGTATTGATGTAAAGCTCTCCTCCACCATCTTCCTACCCTCTTACCTATCAAATAAAAGGATGAAGATCATCTCCGAGTGAAGGAGAAGAGGTTTTTATTCTTCAAGGTTGAATAAGGCAAGGTGTTCCACATCTCCAAGTGAAGGAGATAGTCAAGGCAAGCACTCAAGAAAGATAGGTAATCCCTTGAAGGATGAAGACTTGAAGAAGGAGTGGGTAAGTCCATGTTGATGGCTGAAGACTCCATGGTTCAAGTGGGTAAGCTCCTTCTATAGGTTGAAGATCTTTGCTTGAGGTACGAAGACCTTGAATGTGTGGTTTTTGTGTCTTGTAATCTTATGATGGAATATAAGAGTACCAAGATTGCAAATCCTAGAGATTAACCACCTCTAGGTAGTGGACTGATATTGCTCCTAGTTAGGATGTGGAACCACTCTAAACCACCTGTCCAAGTGCTTTCTCTTCCTTGTCTCTCATCCTTGATGTGCTTGCTAGCTAATACATCAAATTTTCTATTTGTTTAAGTTTTTGTACTTAATATAATTTGGTGGTCTAATCTTTTTTGTGAGAATTGCGAAACTCTATTCACCCCCCCCCTCGAGAGCCCTTGATCCAACAACAGTTGCCTCTACCTCCTTTTCCCCTATATTCTAGTTGACGCTCCTTCTCCACCTTCTTCACACATAGCTGCCTTGGTTACCGAGGCCACACCACCACCTGAGACAAGGGTCGCTGCTAAGAACCATCAACCAACCCACAACTGCCCTGACTCCCATGCATTCTCTCACCAACCACTGTCAACTCCAGTGATGAATAGGCCACTGATTCATCTACCCATAGTCACATGTTACCTCATTGTTCCCTGGCCTTGTGCCTATTGGCTGACAGATAGGAGTCATTGTTGATCATTGATGATGGTTGTGGCATGTGTGGATATATGACCTGATGTTTCTCGTCACCTTCTCGATCTCAGCTACCTTCCTCTCAGACACATATCTCAACTCTATTTATATGAAGTTCCTTCTCTAACATCATGCCCTAGAAATCAATAGTCTGCTAGTCTAAACGGTGTGGGCCTCCAACATCATCATAGTGTGGACAACCTTCGACCAAGTTAGAGAGACTCGATGTCAATGTTTTATCTAATGTCTTTCACCAGGACAATTAGGAAATCCACCGTGAGTGACAACTGTAGGTGAGTTCTCTTTACATATGTATTGTTCATTAACTTAATATTAGATGAAGAAATTAGTTAACAAACAAACATACTAATAGTAAATGAAGATGATAACAATGTACAACTTTATCATATAATTGGTTGATTAGACCTATCATATATATAGCTATATATATAGTGATATATACTAGTAGTCCTAAATCCTGAAATTTATGGAGTCTTATACTAAAATGTTGATATAATAACTAATTTATTAAGCATGAAGGAGAGTGTTGAGGACATATCATCCAGGCATGTCAATAAGCCATATCATTTGATCAACTACTCTATGATATATCATAACTGTAATTACATTATGTATTGATAATAGCTAGATAGAAGTATGCAATTTTAGTGTCTAGTAGGTGAGTATATCCTAAATACTAATTTTATTCTTGTTGTAAATGACCTTATAAACATATTAGTTACGTATGGAGAATACAATATGGGTCTAAGAATTATAATCACCCAGATGAACTTAACAGAAATAAATGGTATATGATTAAATCATGCATATATAACATCTTTGTTCCCCATGTATTGGTCCCTAAACTAAATAAGTAATAATTGTGAATCAGAATACAATACATGAAGAAGTATAGTACCCTACCTTAGAATGGATATAGATACTTTTAATAATTATCACATGGACATTAATATATCAATAATGGATCTTGCAGTTTACTTAATATGATTGTAAACCCTAATATGTCATTAGGTGGTACTGAATAGGATGAGAACAATATGAAAATCTCTAATAGAAAAATGTACACATATTAGCTATGGTCTGAGTAACTTATGTAATGTGTTCTTAGGATGAAAATTCGACTTCTAAGACCAAGTATCAAGATTGGGTTAAGCCTTGACTGTGAAGATCAGGTATGTACATCCTCAATTTTATTTTTGGGCATTACTTGACTTAAACCTACATTTATTTAATTAGGCATCTCTTGAATATCAATTCTACTTGAAATTCAATTGTTGGACATCCATATTCCTGAGTTGGATTCATATAAATTCATATGTTTGTTGAATCATTCTTTTATACTAGGTCTTTAGACCCCCTCCTGCTATGATTGCCTTCTTACGTGGAATTGACTAAAATGCTAGTCTTGCTTCTCTACTTATGCATGCTACATGTTTGACTAGAATATCTAGAATAGTGATACTTATGTACAACCATACTTATAAAGGACACACTTATTTCGCCTGGGGTGTGCGTTTCCACCCTTATTTCTTTTAGGCCATGATCCTATGGTGTTATGGCCCTGTTTTAGGTATATTTAGTCACATCATTATGCATGCAAAAGTTTGTTGCTTTATATTGTGATTGTGTTTAAATGATACGAAAATACATTTTATTCCCATGCTTGTACTTTAATCTGCCTCATTTCTCTTGTATAACTCTTTTGAATACCTAATTGCAAAAAGCCCCCTTCTTATGAAAACATTTCTTTTTGGACCTTTAACCCAATATAATGCCCAAAGTATTTATTATATGTACATACTCAACCTTTACTAACCTATAATTGTTTCCTATGTTCTGGGTGATGTTTCCTACCACCCAGGTATAGGTACATTAGAAGACAAGGATGCAGGAAGATCGTATACATCATATTGGACCTAAGGATAGCTTGAAATGGTTGGGTTTCCCTCTGCAACAGGTCTTACACATCATTAGATTGATTAGATAATTACCCTTTTATTTTTCTATCCCACCTGTTACGGTGAGGAACAATTGTAAATGAATCATCATGTAACTTTGTAATAGTTTTGTTTCTGTTGCTTTATTATTACATGGCTCTTGTATTGTATCATTTGAGTGGATCCCCTTTTGAGTCTCACTCCTTATATTCATTATCCATATTCACTAGAGCTTGGCTAGATCCTCCACTAAAATCTTCACTTGAGCTTGAGTTGGAGGAGTTACTAAAACTTTTGTTCCATTCCTCCTTCATATTGTGCTTCTCTTCCCTTCTCTTGTAATGATGGGTCTTTTTGCCTTGTGGACAATCTTCCTTTAAGTGACCCTTATTTCCACATTTGAAGAAATAGGTGGAGGAGGAAGGCTTGCCTTTGTGAAGTATATCTTTTGAGTACATAGCATCTTCTTCAACTTGAGAGGATGGAGAGACTTGACCAACAATAGCTTCATTTTGGGCTTTGATTTCAGCCTTCTTCATTATCTTGAAATCATTCACTTCTTTATTTTTCTTCTTCTTTCTTGTTAAGTTCAGCTTCATGGGCTTGTATATTTCCTATGAGCTCTCCAATAGGAATATGACCAAGAGGCTTTGTTTCTTCAATGGAGGTCACCTTGGATTGCCACCTCTTGGGGAGAGTTTGAAGGATCTTTGAATTTATCTCTCCTCAATTTATAGGATGATCTAGAACAACAAGACCATTCACAATGGTGTTGATCCTTGAGTACATCTCGACTACCCTCTCCTCCTTTCCCATCTTGAAGTTTTAAAGAAGCCCTTTGAGCAAATAGACCTTTCTTTCCTTCACTTACTTTGTCCCCTCATAAGTGACACATAGCTTTCTCTATACCTCATAGGCTGTCTCACAAGAAGAAATTCGGTTGAACTCAGTGGGGGAAAGGGAGGCATAGAGACTGTTGATTACTCTTTCATTTAATGTTTCTTTATTTAAAGTAGCCTCATCCCATTCTCCTATCTTTGTCTCCAATAGCTTGTATGGAATATCTACCATTCTCCATAACTCAAGACTTGATCCTTGAATGTAGTATTACATACTTCTCTTCCAATAGAGGAAGTTGATCCCAGCAAAGATTGGAATGTTGATGATGTATCTCCCACCTTGGTAATCACCCATCTTATCCTACTTGTGGATGTATGCCTGGAGAAGACCTGCTCTGATACCACTTGCTCGATCAATGGGCTTTGGAAGAAGGGGGGGTTGAATACAGCTAAAGCACTTAACCAAATTCATTATACCTTAAAATTAATTCAAGAGGTAATATTGCATATAGGGAATTTGAGTGCAACTAAACATACACAGAAAGGGAGAGTGAGATTAAGCAAGCAACAATTAACACAAGCTATGTATATTGGTTACTACCTCCAAACTAGGATAAGTAGGTCCACAACCTATAGAGGTCAACCTCTACAGTTTTTTAATCATGTCTCACTCCTTATATTCCATCATAATAGTTACAACATATGAACTTCCTTTTCCAGGACAAGGATATCTAGCCTTCCCTTTGATGATAGGGGATTCAATAACCTTACAAAGGACTTACCTATCCATGACCAAGAGTATTCTACCTTACCAAAAACTTACCCACTTTTGCAATGAGTCTTCTCCCTTCACCAAAGACTTACCCACTCTTGCAACAAGTCTTCCGCCTTGAATATGTAGGACTAGATCTCTTACAAATATCCTACTTGATTAATAGTGCAACACGTAATTAAGCTTGAGAGTGGAAGGAGGCTTTTACAAACACTCAATTATAATATAGGGACCTTCATAGCGTTTGACTAACTATGGGATGAAGCCCAAGGGGTCTTATTTATAGTTGAGTTTGCCTACTATCAAGTAGAGACACTTAGGAACACATTCTAGCCATTTGGGGTGTTGCAATAGGTATATTTTTGAGTTTTGCAACACTCCAACAGTTAACAACACTTTTTCTGCACATTCCATACAATGTTTTCGATCGAGTTTAAATAAAGATAACTCGAATGATGGCACTATGCGACAATCAATTTTGAGTTGTCGGTCGAGTTTATCTTGGATGAAACTCGGTCGACGAATTAAAATTGATTTGTATGTGTAGGGGTGTCAGTCAAGTTTGTCCCAGGGAAACTTGGTCGAACCTAGCAGTTCCCTAGATTGATCAAGGGTGTCGGTCGAGTTTATCCTAGATAAAACTCAGCCGACAAAAGTCCTTGTGATGAATTTTGGAAAGTGCCATGAAAGTACTTAAACATTCGAATTAAGTGCTCCTGGTTTTTTTAAGCTTAATTATAAGTCATACAATCATTATAAGTGATTTACAACATGATTCTAATATATGTAGAACATATTTCATAAAAGTGCACTTGCATTGATTTTGACTTATTTTTCTCCAAGTTAGGATGTGTAGGTTAAGGCATTTGGAGTGTGTCTATACCTAATCAAAAATCACTCAAGTAGAAGAATTAGACACAAATAAGTGGAATGGTTTAGTCATCATTAAGACAAGGGATTAATCAATTTACATCTTGAGTCAATAGTCTTGATTTAGATAAGAAATAATGGTACAAACCCTAGTTCCATCACATATTAAATATTATGTGAAACCATAATTGTTATATCCATCATATCCTTTTATTATGAACACTTAGATCAGATTAAGTCATTAAGATTATCACAAGCTATGATCCTTGGTTTCAAAATCCTAATTATACATGTATGTGATAAAGGGTCTAGAAACACTATTTCTACATCATCATCTTAGATTCTCATTATGTTCAAAAATATCAAATAATTACACAAAAGAAAGCTTTTTAATGTTCTCAGCACTTTAAAATCCAAATCTTGGATTTCCATGTATTCATCACTTAATAATCATGTATGTAAGGTACTTTTGGAACTATAAAGAGAATCAGACTTAGATTATATTTTATTCGATTCCTCTCATTGTCAAAATGATATTATATATCATTCTATTCTAAGTTGCCGATAATTCACCAATTTTTTTCCAAGATAATCATTAATAATCTAATTAGTGAATGCCACCTCAGCATAGCAGGTATTATCCACATCATTTGTGGGGTTGGGGCCGAGCCAATCATATCATGCCACAAGTAAAGTCATGCCCACGTGGTTGGGTTTAAGGAAAAGGAGCAAAGGACAATAACGTCCTTACCTTTTTTAATTGACCCCAGGGGCATGGAGGACCTTTCCTAGTCCAACCGTCTCCTTCCTCAGGATGATGTTTGAACATGTGTCTAGGTGAGTTAACAAAATGGTTGACTTCATTCCTCTATCCGCTGAAGATCTGTGTGATGGTGCGGGAATGCTCGTGGGATCCTCCCGAACACGACGATTCCCTGGATCAATCAGAGAAGACTAGCCCATAGAGGAAGGAGGTCTGGTCTGTCGACGGTGTACCAAGAACTAAGGAGAAGGGACATGGGATTATGGGAAGGTCTCACTAGGCTTCTCTTTGCCTCACATCTTTGAAAAGGTCTCTCCCTATCGTGTCAAGTACCACGGGCCATATATGTAGGAAGCGTTAGGGGAGGGGTTTCAATAGATTTCTAATGGAGTCTAACATTAACCGTGATTTGGGGAAATCTCAAACTCTCACTAAAATAGGGAGAGTCATGGATGGATGGGTCCATTTTCTCCTCCTGAAACTAATAGGAGAGGTCTCAGTTTAGATTATAAACCAGAGAGAGACTCAAGAGAGAAAGGAATTACTATAGCCGAGTTGCCAAAACAAGCTAGAGGTAGAACATGGCTTCTGAGCCATTTGATTAATGATCAATGGCCACAAAGACGCATACCTGTATAAGGGCCGGAGTAAGGCTTCATGGTCACATTAGATGTGACAAAATATATCAATCCATTAATCCTTCACTTTAGGAAATCTCATAAAATTCAGAACTCTCTTCTCTCTCCTCCAATTGACTGCAAATTAAAAGGAAATCTTCTAATAACTTAATCTCAAATTGGGCAAGATTGGGTATCAAAAGGATGCTTGTAAATGTCCTTTTATCTCTCTTCAAATAAGTAGACAATATTTATGTATTACAAGTAAGCCCCTCATCTTTCACAATATTCTATAGGCCACTAGGAGCCATCTTTTAATATGAAACTTGAAGGGGAACTCATTAATATCTTTTCAAACCTTTATCTATTTTTTGAAATTTGTTGGCACAAATTTAATAACTAAATTTTGCTCTTTTGCCATTTCTATAAAACAATTACCATTATCACATGGAAAGTCCTTTTATATCTCAAGTTCTAAACTTCTCATAGTTTTATTATAATCTTCGAGTATACCAAAAGTCAGAATGAGATATCTTTATTTGATATCTCAAATCTTGTGTTACCATTCGTTGTTAGATCATTACTCCCTTCACTATCTAAAACATCACATGTATATTTTTTTTAGAAACATGACAATGGTTTCATATTTCAGTTATCTAACTAGCCATAAAGTTGTTATCTTTCTTTTATACACAATTTTTTTTTTATTTCTTTAACTTGTGCCACAAGGATCTATTTACAAAGCAAATAATCTGATGGGCCTTACTTGGGCCATGGGTTCCACCCATGCCACAAATTAGATGATTTTATTATTTTATCTATTATAATTAAAAAAATTACTTATCAATTGAAACCTAATATTTATCAATATTTCAAATTCACCAAATTTGAGGATATTACACGATATTTATTCACTAGTTGTTAAATCACAATTAATTTAGCATGCAAATCATAGTTAATCATCCAATTGTAGCTTGCATTGGGATGGAATTAACTCATTCAACATATTTACGTATTCATGGTCAGTTTGCACAAATCACATTTCAAATTTAGCGTCTAGTGAATATGACATTATGATTTATAACGCAATTACATCTTGGTTAATTGTGGTACCTTCTCCTAGTGCACTATGCATAGCAGATGTTGGTTCCAAAGCTGTTCAAATTCCAGTTCACATCTAAATCAGGCTTCATCATTTGATTGATACACGTACCACGATGCTATTACAACTTGTAGCAGCTCCCAAATACGATCATTGCCCATATCATTTTTGTTAATTTAAAATTTGTGTTTTGGTGAATAGACCATTCGGATCATGGTATATAGTTCGTTTGAATCTTGGTTCATTGTGTTATTGTATCATTTCCATCTGTATCACTAATTATATGAATAATATCATGTTTCATTGTCATACAATTTTTTTTGTTTAATAAACATTTAATAGTAAATAATTGACGATATGAATCCCTCTTCAAATGCATAAAAAATATTGAATAGCCTCAATCCTGGTTGATTGGTCATACCAATCATGATAGAAAATACACTTGTATACTAAAATATGATGCAGAGTACTACCTGACTGGTTTCGAAGACGTAAATCATTAAAAATAATCTAACTGTTATATACATCAATTGTGATCAATTCCTTAGGAACTCCCAAATCGTATGTGTCACTAGGATATCTTTCAATTGTTTCTTCGTGGTCTGCCATGTCTTATTAAGATTTACATCAAAATAATTTTAGCGTACATAACCATTAATATATTATTTTTATGATGAATGTACTTGAGAGGGCTCTTCACATATGCTCTTTCGTGTACATGAATCATATTTCCAACCATGAGGTTGAGAACCTATAGCTAGATCGAAGTCCTAGACGAATCAACAAAATATACTCATTGTGGTTAGGACTAGAAATCTCCTACAATATCTGCAAATGGGGATGTAAATGGATAGAATATGGTACGGGTATAAATATATCCATAACCTTGTCCTTTTAGTTAGACGGTATGGATACAAATATATACCTGCCTGATCAAAACTCATATCCACACCATACCTATACCCATTTACCCACCGGGTATGAGGATAGGGTACCGGTATATGGGTATATAAAAATTATAATACGTTTTTCAATAAAATGGTAATTTCAGCAACATAATTGTGTAGCTGAAAAATAGACACATGTTGCAATATTATTTATAAAAGGCGTACAACTAAAAAAATCACTTGGATCAATATGACACTTATCATTACATATTATATGTGCTACTTCTAAAGTTGGAGGTGGAAGTATGAGCCCTGAAAGCTTTGTCCTAGGACCTGTTGATATTGACGTTGTAGCGTGGGAGACTTGGATTTAGCCGTCACAGCAGTAGCGGAACACTGATACTGATAGAGGATATCATCTTTTCTTCTCATATCTTATTTGCTCACTCGATGGCTCTATTTATAATTGGTTCATGAGTTGCAATTTGCAATTACTAATTTCAATCAGCGGAAGTCTCCGTCTCAACTCTTATTTTTTCATGGACTAGCTCTCTTTCTAATTATTTTCTAGATTGCAATTAGCAATCAATTCAGCGGCTTTCTAGATTGCAATTAGCAATTAATTCAGCTGAAAGTGTTGTCATTAGTTTTCTCTTTTTATTTGATAAGATGCATCTACATGATCTTATATTTAACTTTATACATAACTACGTATGTATATATGTATCCAGTATTATATGTACATGTTATGTTATATAATGTATATCATACGGGTATACATGTATGATGGGTATGGGTATACTAATAACCACAACCTTATCCGGTAGATGGCGAACACAAGGGAATGCGGGTATACAATTATATGGTTATTTAAATCCGTAACCATGACAGGTTAGAAAGATATGGGTTCACGGGTATGCGGATATACCTGTGACTATTTACAACCTTATCTGCAAACCCAGAATGGAGAACAGAACTACTACATTGTAGGCTTTTTATATTCATATCATCTACTTCCATCCAATCATCATCATCCATATTATAAGGGTCTCATGGTTCTGAGACCATGACCCCTAAATTATATTAATTTCTATCTAATCTTATTTTATTATCCTAATAATGAAATTGATTGAGTTTTGATCTCAATTGAACAAGAAAAATATCTAATATGGTTCAATTTACCCTTTGCTTGTCCTAAATTCAAGTTTCTTAGCAAGATGTGGATTTAATTGTAAGTTTAACATAGCATGAGGACCAATTGCAAATTAAGTGAAAAATATCGTATCTTATATTGTTCGTCCTACTCATGCTTATTTGATACTTAAACTAAATTGATTAAGAGACGACTCTAGTCTAGACTACATTGTACTTAATTGCTTTGAAATGCAATATCAAGTTCACTTGTGGACTAATATGCAATTTCACCTTCATTGGGAACCTGGGCCGTTTGGGTAGACTCATCGTAACTACTGTAGTAATTCACGAATTCTGGGATTTTGATTACAGAACTAATGAAGTCAGTAATTGTTAATTGCCTTGTTCGGATGACTGTGAACTTGGAAATACAACAATCGGTAATTTGCTAATCTTTGTGTATCCCATTGTTCCTGCAATCTGTGCCAGGCAGATTAGGTAGCAAGATGGCAGTCCGAAGTTGCTGCTGCTACTGCTGATGCAAAGACTGGTGGGCGGCAAGGTCGGTGATAGAGCCGCCGCCGTCCGTCCTCTTCGGACACCTTCGGAAGAGCTTGGAGAGCATAGACGGAAGGCCACGACCAGCAGACCATGTGGGAATGAGGAAGGATCAACGACATCAAGTCATCAGGAACTCAATGCACAGCGGCGGCGGCGCCATTAGTGGAGAAGAGGATGGTGGGGCGGAAGAGGAGAGTTTGGGTAGTAGGGAAGGTGGAGAGACAGACACGAAGGAGACTGGCGGTGGAGGAAAGGTCGGGGGAGGAGAAGCAAAGGGATCCGTAGGAGACGATCCAGGGGGGAGGACAGCGGTATCAGGAAAGAAGCGAGGTTGTCACGACCTCACGGGGCAGAACCCGTGTCGAGCGAGAAAGAGGACCGATGGAGGGATTCCAAATCTCGCCATTTTCGGCGTCTTTCCGGAAGGTTGTCAAATAAAAGGGGCGAGAATACCGTATTTAGACTACCGTAATGTATAAAACCACCCAGCAGCATCCAAACGGTTTAATTACAAATGTTGTAGTTGGAATACCAAAACAGAATACAATACCTCCTCCAATTACTCCACCCAAACGGCCCCTAAGTGCAACTTTGAGTGCATAATATCCAAATGCATGATATCAATTATCATGACATATTAATGTGGTTTTTTTCTTTTGACTTGGGTTAGGGATTCAACCCTAGCTAGTATCATGGTCGTGGTTGTTGATGATCTATGGAGCGTCTTATGCTCTATCAATGGGATTTTGTCTTATGGAAGTGATAGACCAAATAAACCTCACATAGGATGATGGTAATGATTCTGAATCAGACAAGAATGCTAAGAGGGTTGATGATAATGATTCTTTGACCAATGGATGGCATGCTTTGACCAAAGATAATTGTAAACACTAGGTATGGGCAAATTGAACTTTTGTACCTATCCCCACTTTAAAAATCCCACCCCTTCGAACTACGAACTCTTTTAACACTCTATAAGATTCTAGAATTGTTGATGGAGCAATGGAGGCCAAAGAAAGCTCCAAGGAAGGGATGAACTTGGATGGAGCCTTGCATGTTGATGCATGTGGATGCTTGTTGTAGATCTAGCTTGTAACACCTGGGCCAACTACCCAAGGCACTAGTATAGTTTTAAGAATGATGACTGACCCCAAAGACCACCACTAACCTTAACTGTACGCTTTGTCCTCACTCACACGCAAGATAGGATAAACTTCCCGATTGGTCACCCATCCTAGTACTACTTTGGGTTGAGCATCATTAACCACAAGTTCTTTAGTGATGGGATCCCTGAAAAGGAGGTATACCTTAGTGATATGGGTAGTCTAATAATTCCTTTTGAGATCATTTAATCTGAGGCCTCAAACCCTGGGATGTTACATAACTCTTCAATATGCTTTCAATCTTAGTAAGTTTGTTTCCATCCCTAATCATTTTAGAATAATATTCTATGATATTGTTTCTTGTTGTTCTTCACCTCAAATTCGTGCCCCATGGGCTTCCATGGTGAAACTACTCCATCTATGTAAGGAACCTTCCTTTTTCCTCTTTTTTATCTAAGGGGTGCTAGATCTTGCTTGGAACATGAATTTCGGTGGGTTTGGAGGTATGATCTAGGATTTGGAAGCCTCTTTGAGGCCTTATTGAATGGAAAGTGTGATTATCACCATAAGAGGTGAGTGATATAAAATTGTTAGCATTCGTTTTCTGACTAGTTCATGCAAATATCTAAACTTGTTCTAAACTTGATTAACATGCCTAAAAATTGAATCTTTTCGAATTCTTTTTCTACCATGTCATATGATTTTGAACTTGTATATCTTACTTATTAATCCCCAACAAAATGGACCTGATTTCTATGGTTCAAGATCTGAAATCCGAAATTTGAGCATCTATAGCTTAATTTGTTCTAAATCTTGTTCTACGACCTCCTAATGTGTTAAAAGATGATGCCTTGAGAACTCTTTTAGGTAAGTGGACTATATTAATGAAATTTTATTTTCTTCATAATTAGATTGAGTTTCTCCTTAATGTTGTTTCTATGATCAAATGGTCAAGCACTTGTTCAATTTTGAAATACAAGTGAAATTGTTACTAAATATGCAATCCTTGTGGTGCATCAATATCATATGAAAGGAAAATGTATATGTGTGACGTCCCCAGATTTTGATTTCTCCAAACCCTATTGGGAATGAGATGTCAGAATCTGAAAACATCATCCAATCATATCAGAAAGCGATGCGGAAGCATAATACGCATACATGAACATACAACCATAACATTCTCAACATTCAACATGTAATTTATACAACATGAATTATTACACAATGATTTACAATTACATATTGAATGGAAATTCTACAAGTCTGAACATGTATGCTAAACTAGGATCTGCACAATAGGTACAACCTGAACAACTTGCTCACATCCTATTCCTTTATCTCATGCTAGCTCTGGACCTAGAAAATACGAGAAACCAAAACATCAACAAAAGTTGGTATGTGGAATTAAAAGCTATACTATGCTGGCATATAAAATACTCGAAATTGAAGAAAGAGAAGAAAACATTATTTAAAGGCAGAAAATCAGGTAATCCCAAGTTATTAATCATATTTCAATGGACATGTATTACTATGGTGGACTTAGCACAAACATAAATATTGGTCCCTATCCCTTCGTACCTTGTACCATTAGGGATCTCCCCGCGTACCTTGTACCATTAGGGAGGTGCTAGTCAACATTAATACTTTCCCTCTCTAATAGGGAGATTAATGAACCATCAGTAACTACATTTCATTTTCTTTCTTTAGTGTTCTTATTGTTCAAGGCGGAATATGACAATACATATAGATCTACATCCAACAATGTATTTCAAATACAAGCAAGCAAGTACATATATTTAACATCCAGCAAATCTAGTCATATAATTATATCCACGTACCTAAGTTCAGATATTCCTCACATATCCATGATCATCTAGATAATCTGGTCAACACCTGATTTAAAGAAATTAATCATCATTATTAATGGTATTTAGGTCCAAATTAGGGTTTGGCCAAATCTAGATCAATGTGAAGTTAGGATGGTGTCTAGTATTTTTAATCTGATCTATATGTCATTAAAAAGGTCTGATACGGTTTTCATATTTTTCTGATAACTGGCCTATTTTCTAGAATTAATAGGAGGGTTAAGGCATCTATTTAGTCTTTAATCATAAAAGGCCTAATATTGAACAATAAAACCCAAAACAAAGTTCACAAATGGGTTTTCATCATAATAAGGGTTCTAGTATAATTTTCTGAGTATTTATTTCAACTGGATACCATTTATTATATTTAATGAACCCTAAAAGAAGCATCATCTAATAATTTAAAACCCATGAATATTACTGCTTCAAAGGTCTGATTTAGTCATCTTATAATAAATTAGACATTTTTCTGAGTCTAGGAATATTTTGGGGGTATTTATTGGACACTGGAGCTATTTTTAATGATATTTCTAAATTTTAGTCAAATTCTGAGAAATTAAGAAGGATTTTACCTTGGTAGGTGATATCCGGATCCTTGGTTGGATCCGTCAAAGCCTCGACCCAGATACCCGCCCTAGCCAGTTCTCTCTTCCACACGACAACAGTGTTCTCGCGTCCTCCCCGTCTTCAGCAGGTACACGCACATATTGCTCCCTGCCGCCATGGCAAGACAAGACATCACAAGGTCGAATCCTCCTCGTAGTCTGGAACGTCTGGATTTCTTTTCATGGGATCCCGAGATCACCTACGGCCACTCCAACGCCAGTAGAGAGAAGTTATCTAAACTATCTGCTTTCCTGTTTAGCGCTGCCGCAAGCATCAGCTTTGGCATGCTCCGTCTTGGACTCCAGAACGGTGACCAGGGGGGTCCTGGTCGTAGATCGACGTCCTTCATGGAGACAGGGATGCGTAGTCATTTTACGCAGGGGAGCTCTGTGGCTCTACTACTATCACCGTGATGGATGGCAAGATCTTGCTCCTTGCCATGGGTTCTTCCACCATGAACTTCGCATAAACCTGCTACTGCGGAACGAGATGGCAGAGAAAGCTCCTACCATGATTCTCCTCCTTATCTCCACACCCGACGCCGCCCTGCGGATGATGGGAAGGCCTGCACTACCTCCGTGATCCCTCTCTATCTCTCTCTTGCATCTTCGCGATCTCGGTGATGTACCCATGAGCGTGGGCTTCTCAAAGCTTCAGCCGCCGCCTGGTCTAGCTCCGGCGAGGTATCGATGCCCGATTATCCTTCCTCACTCACGCACAATGATGCATGTGTGTGTCACCTTCTGGATCAGCCGCCCTGGGCTCCTGCGCGAGAACTGAGTTCTCCTCTTAACACAACGCCGCCATCGTTGTGGCTGGTCGGTGGCCTTCACTCGGCCATGGCTGCCGACAGCGCAACATCCCAGACTCCGCTCGAGGCACTGATGTCCGTGTGCTCCTCGTCTGATGCCCCTGAAACTGATTTCCTTCATCTTAAACCCCTCCTCAAAACACCGTCCCTTCTGCAAAGTATTATGGGTCTCTCGCACCCCACCACGCCAGCCTTATTGTGATGGGTTGTTGGGTAGTTCCGGGTATCGTGGATCTCTTCTAGCACTTGAGATTTATCTTAGTCTCACTGTGCTCCCGTTCTTAGGCCGGTGAGGATCAAGGTTTGGCCACGCATCAGCTCCGTTTTAGTCGGAGGTCGAAGATGAAGGTCAGCCATCCGATCCAGCTGGTGGAGGGTTTGGATTATACCACCTTGTCAGGCTTTTGACCACACCCAAGCAGAAGGAGGATAAACCAGCGTAACACCAATGTTACGGTCCGGATTACATGATTAAACCATACTATTCTACTTAGTCACCCCTTTCGTTCATTTTACCAAAGTTTTAGACACAAAGTCCATTATATTTTTTGTGTGCAAATAAATTCTTCGAACAACCTTATAAATAAGCATATTAACCTTGAATTCAATTCAAATCATCATAATTCTTGATCCTACAAGTCCATAATACTTGTTGTGATACTAATACCTCAAAATTCACTAATATATCACTTGAGTCCATTGGTACTATTAAACGGGTCCCATGGATTCATATGTACCCAAACAATTAATCAAACCTATTCATCATACTAGAACTCAATTAATGTTCTAATTGTCAATTGCATATCTAGTTACACTTTTTGGGTGGAAATATACAATAATTGAGTGACCAATTCCTTCATTTGGTATCATCATCTACATGATGCTCATGGTTTTCAAATACTATATTGGGTGTCATAATCATAAAATTGAGGTCATCACATTCACCCCATCTTATATGGAATTTCGTCCTCGAAATTCAACTAATCTCATCCTTAAGAGGCTATTTAGGAGTTCAACTTCATATACATCATCATTGCTTAGGTTCTAAGACCACCATAGTTGCATGCACTCTAAGTTGTCAGCTTAGGGTCTAGAGATTCTTGGGTGTGTCCACCCCACCTTATATATGTGTGGAAGCATCACTTAACCATAACATGATATTATGATCTCTTAGGATTACATCACCCCTAAGGGTACATGTTTTGTTCATACTTTTTAAGGTTCAAGAGGAATTCGTTTATGCCAAGGTATTCAGATCATTCAAATCTAACATCATTAACATCTTACAAAGATTTAAGCATTAGAGGATATTTATTTTCATCCTTGATATTATAATTTTTCTACTTAAGAAGGGCTAACGTAACATGTTTGACCATTAGGGTTTCACCCTATGGTGTGATATTCGTACTCAACTTAGAAGCATACATTGAGGAGAATCAAAGTTACGAACTATATTTCTGATCATATATCTTATGACCCAAAAATATCTTTATATCAAGTTCATGAGTTCAACTTTTTATGTCTTGCATGTATTATGTGAAGGGAAAGAGAGAATATACTAAGTTTATCCCATGATCTCAGCATCATATCTTCCATGTTTCATATGAAGGGGGAGAGAATATTTTAAAGTCAAACTTATCATGATTTCAATCTTGGGTACTACATGTATGATATGGGGGGGATATAGAATAGGTCAAGCTTATATGAGTGACTCCTCATATATAAGTCATCTACATAGCTCAAGTGAGGTTTCTATCATCGTATATTAAGAAGGAGAAGAAGAAGGGAGAACATGTATGTTGAGTATCTTTTGTACAAAGCATCATACTCTCATAACTAGAGTTCATATATTACCTCACTTGCAACTAATGATGAGATTCACAAAATATGTCACTCCGGCTAGGACCTAACTCAGCCAAAGGATTGACTTCATCATATGGGTCATCTACCCATCCTTTTCTTTTACCAAATCCTCACATATAGATTTGAATCATGCATAAGGACTCAACTCAACACTCAAGAGTAATCTAGTGTAGGACACAAATTTTTTTTTTGTTAACATGTATCTCATATATTGGAGACTAGGTCCTATGACCTTCTCCCTGTGGGTCTTACTCTCTCTAGAGTTCACCACATATCTCATCCTACCACTAGACTTCCTCTTTGTATAGGATCTTGAGGCTCATGCACACTCATCTCTATCTTAACTTAGATTATCTTAAGTAGGAAAAGGGAATGTACTTTCATCATCAAGATTTTGCTTAAATTCTCCAAAATTGGATTCAACTAGTATACAATTTAAACCTTTATAAGGAAACTTATACTATCAGAGATCAAACTTAGATAAGATTGCACATGCTTATTTCAACTATCATTCTATCATCCACTCCATGTATCACATATCTTGATAAGGCTCTAGACATCTAATCTAGACTACTCTCTCTTCTAGACTGATGTCACTCCCTTTCACTTAGGTTGCATGGACACCCACTACTCTCCTGTGTGAGGGACACATTTTTATATTTACATATATATAATAAAATATTATATAGTTTTTCTTCGAGAAAGAAGGCGTCAGAGAAAACTGTCGAGGTGCGAGCCGATTGGGAAACAAAACCAAACCAGAAAACTTGAGTGTCCAACACACATAGATGGTCTGGTGCCATGTAACCTAGTGAAATGGTGAGAACATGATGTAGACTAGTGTAGCTACCCAATACATATGAGCTCTATATGGAAAGGGTTTCAGACACTTGTCTAAACCTAGTTCTCGAACATCTAGGTTCTAACCTAGAGGCTAAGTCGAACCTAATCCTTATTCAACAACTCACTAAGTTTCTAGTATTTTATCTGATATGTTAAATTTAATTTTTTTTTATGTTTCATGATGAGTAATCGTCAGGTGTAGATATTGTTCATGCTCTAATACCAACTGTGACGTCCCCAGATTTTGATTTCTCCAAACCCTATTGGGAATGAGATGTCAGAATCCGAAAACATCATCCAATCATATCAGAAAGCGATGCGGAAGCATAATACGCATACATGAACATACAACCATAACATTCTCAACATTCAACATGTAATTTATACAACATGAATTATTACACAATGATTTACAATTACATATTGAATGGAAATTCTACAAGTCTGAACATGTATGCTAAACTAGGATCTGCACAATAGGTACAACCTGAACAACTTGCTCACATCCTATTCCTTTATCTCATGCTAGCTCTGGACCTAGAAAATACGAGAAACCAAAACATCAACAAAAGTTGGTACGTGGAATTAAAAGCTATACTATGCTGGCATATAAAATACTCGAAATTGAAGAAAGAGAAGAAAACATTATTTAAAGGCAGAAAATCAGGTAATCCCAAGTTATTAATCATATTTCAATGGACATGTATTACTATGGTGTACTTAGCACAGACATAAATATTGGGCCCTATCCCTGCGTACCTTGTACCATTAGGGATCTCCCTGCGTACCTTGTACCATTAGGGAGGTGCTAGTCAACATTAATACTTTCCCTCTCTAATAGGGATATTAATGAACCATCAGTAACTACATTCCATTTTCTTTCTTTAGTGTTCTTATTGTTCAAGGCGGAATATGACAATCATATAGATCTACATCCAACAATGTATTTCAAATACAAGCAAGCAAGTACATATATTTAACATCCAGCAAATCTAGTCATATAATTATATTCACGTACCTGAGTTCAGATATTCCTCACATATCCATGATCATCTAGATAATCTGGTCAACACCTGATTTAAAGAAATTAATCATCATTATTAATGGTATTTAGGTCCAAATTAGGGTTTGGCCAAATCTAGATCAATGTGAAGTTAGGATGGTGTCTAGTATTTTTAATCTGATCTATATGTCATTAAAAAGGTCTGATACGATTTTCATATTTTTCTGATAACTGGCCTATTTTCTAGAATTAATAGGAGGGTTAAGGCATCTATTTAGTCTTTAATCATAAAAGGCCTAATATTGAACAATAAAACCCAAAACGGAGTTCACAAATGGGTTTTCATCATAATAAGGGTTCTAGTATAATTTTCTGAGTATTTATTTCAACTGGATACCATTTATTATATTTAATGAACCCTAAAAGAAGCATCATCTAATAATTTAAAAACCATGAATATTACTGCTTCAAAGGTCTGATTTAGTCATCTTATAATAAATTAGACATTTTTCTGAGTCTAGGGATATTTTGGGGGTATTTATTGGACACTGGAGCTATTTTTAATGATATTTCTAAATTTTAGTCTAATTCTGAGAAATTAAGAAGGATTTTACCTTGGTGGGTGATAGCCGGATCCTTGGTTGGATCCGTCAAAGCCTCGACCCAGATACCCGCCCTAGCCAGTTCTCTCTTCCACACGACAACAGTGTTCTCGCGTCCTCCCCGTCTTCAGCAGGTACACGCACATATTGCTCCCTGCCGCCATGGCAAGGCAAGACATCACAAGGTCGAATCCTCCTCGTAGTTTGGAACGTCTGGATTTCTTCTCATGGGATCCCGAGATCACTTGCGGCCGCTCCAACGCCAGCAGAGAGAAGTCATCCAAACTATCTGCTTTCCTGTTGGGCGATGCCACAAGCATCAGCTTCGGCAGGCTCCGTCTTGGACTCCAGAACGGTGACCAGGGGGGTCCTGGTCGTAGATCGACGTCCTTCGTGGAGACAGGGATGCGTAGTCAGTTTACGCAGGGGAGCTCTGTGGCTCTACTACTATCGCCGTGATGGATGGCAAGATCCTGCTCCTTGCCATGGGTTCTTCCACCATGAACTTCGCATAAACCTGCTACTGCGGAACGAGATGGCAGAGAAAGCTCCTACCATGATTCTCCTCCTTATCTCCACACCCGACGCCGCCTTGCGGATGATGGGAAGACCTGCACTACCTCCGTGATCCCTCTCTATCTCTCTCTTGCATCTCCGCGATCTCAGTGATGTGCCCATGAGTGTGGGCTTCTCAAAGCTTCAGCCGCCGCCTGGTCTAGCTCCGACGAGGTATCAATGCCCAATTCTCCTTCCTCACTCACGCACAATGATGCATGTGTGTGTCACCTTCTGGATCAGCCGCCCTGGGCTCCTGCGCGAGAACTGAGTTCTCCGCTTAACACAACGCCGCCATCGTTGCGGCTGGTCGCTGGCCTTCACTCGGCCATGGCTGCCGACAGCGCAACATCCCAGACTCTGCTCGAGGCACTGATGTCTGTGTGCTCCTCGGCCGATGCCCCTGAAACTGATTTCCTTCATCTTAAACCCCTCCTCAAAACACCGTCCCTTCTGCAAAGCAATCTGGGTCTCTCTCACCCCACCACGCCAGCCTTATTGTGATGGGTTGTTGGGTAGTTCCGGGTATCGTGGATCTCTTCTAGCACTTGAGATTTATCTTAGGCTCACTGTGCTCCCGTTCTTAGGCCGGTGAGGATCAAGGTTTGGCCACGCATCAGCTCCGTTTTAGTCGGAGGTCGAAGATGAAGGTCAGCCATCTGATCCAGCTGGTGGAGGGTTTGGATTATACCACCTTGTCAGGCTTTTGACCACACCCAAGCAAAAGGAGGATAAACCAGCGTAACACCAATGTTACACCAATGTTACGGTCCGGATTACATGATTAAACCATACTATTCTACTTAGTCACCCCTTTCGTTCATTTTACCAAAGTTTTAGACACAAAGTCCATTATATTTTTGTGCAAATAAATTCTTCGAACAACCTTATAAATAGGCATATTAACCTTGAATTCAATTCAAATCATCATAATTCTTGATCCTACAAGTCCATAATACTTGTTGTGATACTAATACCTCAAAATTCACAAATATATCACTTGAGTCCATTGGTACTATTAAACGGGTCCCATGGATTCATATGTACCCAAACAATTAATCAAACCCATTCATCATACTAGAACTCAATTAATGTTCTAATTGTCAATTGCATATCTAGTTACACTTTTTGGATGGAAATATACAATAATTGAGTAACCAATTCCTTCATTTGGTATCATCATATACATGATGCTCATGGTCTTCAAATACTATATTGGGTATCATAATCGTAAAATTGAGGTCATCACAATATGTATGCTAGTCTTAGTGATCAAGAGTTCATATAAAACATTTATAAGGCATTAATATAATTTTTATGATGCTATAAGTTCCTTTGAATTAGATTTAACATCCCAAAGTAGGTCATCTATGCATGGAAGTGACACTTTTTATGTACAATAATGTTTTCAATGAAATACCCTCATACTATCCAATTTGGATATGAAAGTTGTTATGGTGGTGTATAATATGAAATGTAATCCAGAATTTCAAATGGTTATGATGTTCTTACATGGTATTAACTTAATGTGGAATTATAGATAAAATTACCTTTTTATGTCTAGTACTATTGGGATCGTATGTTGTAATGAGTACATGAGATTACTTTATATATCATATTATACTTCATGAAGATGTTTTTCCTCATTTATATCCTTCATGAAGATGAAATATATCTCGGAACTAAGAAATATTATTATATCAAAGAGGAGGATAAGTATCATAAAAAAAATTATCAATAATCATAGAGTAACTTGGGCGTTAATTTTTTTTCATGAGTTGCAACAAAGAATGGAAGTATTTTATGATACATAATCTTGATAAGGTTATTACCTACCTCACAAAAAAAATATGTGTTATATACCTCCTCATTTTACAATGATAAGTATTGGCTAAATGAGATAAAAAAATATGGCATTAAAAGTATATCTTGGATATGGGTTAAACATATATATATTAGAATGGGTGTATTGAGTTTGATTCCTCAAGTGAAATGACATGAGTGTCATCATAGGGATGATGGTTGAACCCAATGGTTATATACCATCCATGTTTGAATATTATTAAATCATAAGATGGGGAATAAAATAGTGGTAGCCTTAAAAGTGGATGAGTTATGTGACATTATGAGTTTTATAATCTTACCTCCAAATAATGATGAATACTTTACTGTAACTAAGTAATGGTTGGGGTATGAAATGATGATTTGGTTTGAGCTAGAAGTTCCTATAGTTTGATATCTACCAATAATTTCTCAAGTTATGCTCCTTACCCGGTATATTTAGAAGTTACTGTGGAGGTTGTCCCTAAACCTTTTGAATCTTCTATGTTTAGTTGTAGATGTAGCTCCTTTATGATATTTTGGAAAAGCCATGAAGGAGTGGTGGAAGTGGACTCAAAAATCAGACCTTGCATTAGAATGGTGATGATTAATCTCATTACATAATTTATTCTTTCTCTAATTAGTGAATGCGTGCCCTTTTTAGGTATGGAATATTTGCTAATGCTTATTGATTCTAATTAATTATTAGAAATAAATTTGATGCCTTGTTTAAGGTTGATATGTTATGAACTGATGGTGTGGGCCTTCTTGTGGCTGAGAATGATGTCTTAGGCATCATCATGTCCAAGGATGATACATGAACTCTTATTTGGTGTAATGAGATATTTTTGAATACATTGTATATCATTGGAAGTTTCTATGTTTGATTTAAATATCTATTTCACTTATACGCCATGTATGTAATTTGATTGATGTAATCTAAAAATAATTTAAATGGACTAGTTAATCAATTATAATCACAATCATGTAGTTCCCTGAGTCCGTAGACCTATTTGCTTAGGTTTGTGGTGGAAATAGCAAAAGGGGTCTCCTTGTAGCTATCTGAGGGGTGTGAGAAGGTTCTTGGTGTCGTATACTATTGAAAATATGCATGTGTGGGGAGTGTACATCTTTTTCATCCTAATTCCAAGGTTTTATTAGTACGGTCGAGGTCGTAGCTCTGGTAATATATGATATGTGATAAGTGATATGTGAAAACTAATATATGATATATGATTTATAAGAGTTGTATACCATGGTGATAGGTTTCATGGACTGTGTACCCAAGACAATCCTGGTTTGTTGTGGAATTGCCTTTAAGCTCTCCACTAGTGGTTTGGTCTTTGTGACACTACTTTATTTAGCCTCACTTTGATCAAGATGTGGGATATCTTTAGGATCCTGCTAATCCTAAGATCTTATATGGAGTTGAGTGCTACTTTGCAGTGGTCAGCTAGTAGTTTGAGTAGTACACCTCAAACTACCTAGGGAAATAATGCTATTTGTAGCTTAGTCATGTAGTATATTTGTTTAAGTTTAAATAAAGAATCACATGGATGTGTGATTGTATTCCTTTACTTATTACAAGGTGTTGTATATATTTCCCATTTCGCATAGCTAAGCATATCACTCGACTACATACATGATATTGTTGGGTAACGTGGCATCAGATAAGGTAGATAAAACAAAAAAATTACTTACCATATTCCTCTTTAATAATAAATTACATCAACAACTATGTCTGAGAAGGAAAGTTGTAAGGTTTATACCTGGTCCTGGAGCATGTTTAGCGACAATCCCTTGTAGCTTTGGGAGACTTTCTTCAAGTTGCACCTCGACAACAACAATGATGACTTATTGATTGATCACCATAGACAACGGTTGTCTGTGTCCTCCTAGCGGGCAACAAAGCCTCCTTGCTACTAGAGTAGTCCATGCAAACCACCGAGAACTCGTGTCATTATAGATGAACAGACAAGAAGGATTTGCCCCTTCTAGTCAGCATGATAGTGCCAACTTGCCCTCCTAATTGTCCCTCCCTTGCTATCCCTCTCTTTGATGGGTAGCACTTGCTCGGGATCTCTTGGTTACCACAACCAGAGAGGACAAAATTGTCCAGAGAGATTGTTTTTGTATCTCTAGAAGGCCTCCACTACCCCTCTGTTTATAGGTGGGTTAGGGCCAGGACTTCTAGTCTAAGGGGCAGTTGAAGAGATATATTTTCATTTTTCTGGAAGATACAAATGTTGAACCGGTCCATTCATTGTTGAACTGGTTAGCTTATAGGTGATCCGGTCAGTTCAATCATTAATCTGGTCGGTTCAGGTAGCTTTCCTTTTTCAAATCACATTGACATTCAATATATGATTAGTGCACAACATGACATCAACATCAATCCTAGATGCAATAATATTGATCATTGAACTGGGCAATTCAACACTTGAACTGGTCGTTTCAGACCTTGAGTCGATCAGTTCACTAAATAAGCAGGTCGGTTCAAGCCCTGGTTCAACTATTACTTAGCTAAAGTTGTTTCCAATTGACCTGACACTTGAATCGATTGGATCAACACTTGAATTAGTCGGTTAACTATACAGTCAGTCAATTTTGAACCATTGTTGTTTAAATTGAATTCATAATACCTTAGTAATCAAGTTAAACATTATTCACGAATAAACTCCTATTCTAAGTGTATCTTATGTGTATGACCCTATCGGTCCCAAGTTACATTAGCAGTGATGAGTGTAGTGATTTCTAGTCTAAGAATCACAATCACCACTATCACTATGATATCTTATTCTAACTATATTTCTATGGTATCAATGTATCACTGTCAAGGTGGGTCTGTCTAATACACTATTCTCTAACATGTACATGTGTGCTATACTTGATATCACATATCATGACTGATGAGACTTTGTGATCAGTCAACACAAACTCTAGTCTTATATATTACAGTTGTCTATGTTGCTTCTACAATAATATCTGACTACAGACATAACAAGAATGTATGTACTCTTATCATACATATGATCTCATTATTTAGGTCCTCAACTTGAATATGTATGCCATCGAGTAACATAATTCTTTATACATATATTATATTTGTGTCATCATCTCATGATTGAGACAAAAATAATAGACGAGATCACCTTTATCATTATCAAATCAAGTATATGATGCCCCATCACAATCATCATATGATTGTTTGTATGGGCATACATACCAATGGGCTTCCACTTGCACTTAGTTTTTAATCACCCACAAATCTTAATACAAGTGATCTTAACATGTTCATCATGTTTTTGTTGCATAAGTGCTTTTATAGCGGGTCAGCAATATTTGCTTCTAGTCAGTATTTTGAAAGTTTCACATCTCCTCGATGTATGACTTCTCGTATGAGATGGAAGCACCGCAGTATGCTATCTGAGATTCCTTGCCTAACTAGTAGCTCTATTGTTGTCACAGTTTCTCTACTATGCCATTAATGGTTGGAACCTCCCAAAAGTTCATCTATATGAGTACATTACATTGCATACATGATACATCCAATTGCAAATGCATATGGAATCTCACTTATGTTTTCCCATTCTTCACAAGAACTGGGACAGTGGGCTCTTGAGAGACCAAATTCATGGAACATGGACCTATTTTCTCTCATTCTGTCATGCATGTTGAACCCTTTCAACATCTTGCAAATGTATGTACTCTTACTTAGGTCAAGAATCTTTCCATATAACCCTTCATATAGAAGGTACTTCCCAACTAGGTTTTAATATTTGTAGTAAAGGAATGTTATTCCCCATCATTATGTGGAATATAAATATGCTCCTACTCAATTCTTGTACTCATATATTTTATCTTCATTTTGACTAAAGTCAAACTTTTTGACTATCTTGTCAAATCGAAGATTCTATCTTTGAGATGCTTGCTTCAATCCACTACTTGACCTTTGCAGGTTACAAACTTTATTCACACTAATGGATTTATAAAACCTTTGTGTTGTGTCACACATACATCCTCATAATTATTCCCATTAAGGATTGCAGTTTTAACATGCATATGACAAATATCATAGTCGTAATAAGTTGTAATACAAAGCATGATCTTGATGGATTTAACCATGACAACTGGTGAAAATATTTTACCATGTTCAACACCATGAACTTGTTTGAAACCCTTTGCAACAATTCTGTCATTATAGACTGGTACATTACCATCCATGTTAGTCTTTTTCTTGAGGACCCGATTGCAGCCTATGGGCTTTACCCCTTCAGGTGGATCCACCAAGGTCATACTTTGTTGGTGTATATGGAGTCCATCTTGTATCTCATGGCCTCAAGTCATTTCTCAAATTTTGGTCCCTCAATAGCTTCTAGGTAGGTTGTTAATTAATCGTCTATGACCAACAATCACCCTCTTGAGTTATAAGATATCATAACCTTTCAAGTTCAAGGTGTGTCTTGCTAGATCTTTGAGATTTTGTGTTATTAAAGAAAGTTGAGATTCTACAACAATTTGTTATTCTCATTGTTCCCACTGTATGTCTTTTAGGTTCAATGTTTTCTTGTTTGTCTCAAACTTTCAAATTTCTACGTACTTTGCTCCCATTGATTCCTTTGGAATTAAATTCCCTTTCAAGAATACAACCATCCTGGCAACAAAACACTTTTGTTGTTATATTGGAATATAGAAATAGTATTCAACAAAATAACATTCATGTGATTTGTGGACAAAGCTTTTCAAGAAAATATTTTCTTATATAAACTTTCAATCCTAATCTTTATAAAAGACATATCGAGACACTGCCCATGCGATATCTCATAGGGTGTCTTTTGAGCCATTTTAGATGGTGAATTGTATTATTGTAAAGAATGTGCCAAAAGGAAGTTGGAAGATTAGTTAGATTTATTGATAATCACACCATGATTTAATAGGGTGTCATTCCTTCTTTTGGATACATCATTATGTTTCAGGTGGAGTTCATTGTGATACACTATCACAGTCTCTCCAGAAGTTCCTCAAACTCTTAGTTCAAAATATTTCAACATCAATCATATTGAAGTGTCTTAATACTTTTACCAAGTCGGTTACGTACTTCATTCATGATCTACTAGAACATTTCAATAGATCTGTACTTGTATTTCATTCAATACAGACTTCCATATCTAATGATAACATCAATAAATATAATGAGGTATTGGTAACTACCTTTAGCATTTATTCTAAAAGGTTTATATACATCAATATGTATGACCCCTAATAGAATACTAGCTTTCCCACTACTATTAGTGAAAACATATTTTGTCATATTGCTCAATAAATAATACTTCCATGTCTCTATTGGTTCAATAACCAAAAGAGTCTAGCAACCATCATTATGGTTTCTAGAAATGCATTTCTCATTGGTTCTCTGTAGATGACAATGGTATATGTATTCATTGTATGAGTTGTCGAGTCATTCGGTACGTATAACTATCTCTAGAACTATCAAATATAAACTATGAGACAGTGCTATCATTTCCATAAAAGATCTTATCTTTGAAAGCAAAACATCAAAAATGTTCATAATATTCTTATCCATACAAGATTCATGATTTTTTGAAAATCGGTAGGTACATAATATCAATTCATTAATTCTATTACATGCCCTTTAGGATTAGATGAATGATAGGAAGAAACTCTTACTATACACAATTCTAGCTTATTTCTTCTCAGGTCCAGAAGTGGAGATCTCTATCTCCTCCTTCTTCCTTAGTTCCTCCAAGTAGAGAGGGAAATTCCTCTTCCAGTGTCCAGACTGGAAACAGAATTGACAATTGCCTCCTTTGGTGACCCCTCCCTTTGCTTTGAGTTCTGAAGACTTAGGCTTCCAGCTAGTTTTAAAACTCTTCTTAGCTTTCTCTTTGCCCTTGGTCTTTCCTTTGCCTCTACTGATCATCATCACAGACTTGGCCTTGTCTTTCTTAATATGCACTTCAACTGCTCTTAACATGCTAAGTAATTCTAACAATGTCTTGTCAAAATCATTCATGTTATAGTTCATCACAAACTGGTTGTATGACTTTGACAAGACTGGAGAATCACATATGTGGCCAACTCTTGACCCAATAGAAATCCCAGTCTAGCAAGGTTCTCCACATACCCAATAATCTTGAGCACATGGGGACCTATTGTATGTCCTTCTGCCATGTTGCATTTGAAAAACACCTTAGAGACATCATATCTCTCTTGTGTTTCCTGATCTTAGTACATGTTTTTAATATGTGTTACCATCTCAATTACATCCATGTTCTCATGTTGAATCTGAAACTCATAGTTCATTGAGCACAACATCAGGCACTTGACATCTATACCATCTTCAGAATGCTTCTTGTAAGCATCCTTGTTAGCCTTAGGTGCATTGGAAGCAGGCTCATCTGGCTCTGGTGTACCAAGGACATAGTGCTTGCACTCTTAAGTGAGAACAATTCTCAATGTCCTAAACCAGTCATAGAAGTTGTTCTCATTTAGCTTGTCCTTCTCAAGGACCAATCACAAAGAAAATGGGTTAGTGTTTTCCATTTAGATTCTACAAAAGAAATTTGCAACTTATGTCAAAAAACTTTTGATTTTATTTGATTTGATTTGATCTAATAGGTTTGGCGATAGCAATTAGGCATTTCACTCATTATCACTGTCACTATTTTGTTCAAATTGATAGTCTCACATATTATTTCGGAAGACTGCAGCATACAACCTTCTAGTGAGCCAAGATCCAAAACAATTGAGTTATTACCCGGCCAACACAACATCTATAACCAATTATTAAGGTTACATCTTATACAATTCTTATATAGATGGTATGTGAAACTCTTTGTCATAGTCATATGCATGCTTCTAGGTACTTAATCTCATTAAGATCACCTAGTTAAGTCTGACCCAAAAGCCAACACGATAGTGATGCACCCTGCTTTGGTAGACCAACATAACTACCATCACTCTTCCATGAGATGGACAACGCATAATGCTTTGTCGTAGCCTACGCTTAGTCAGTCAAGTTGTTCATGTGTGTTGTTGATGGAAAGCATCTAAGACTTAATATGTTTTATTGAGGAATTTTACATTTATATAAATACACATACAAATCCAATGACTACATACTTATAGTACATATTATATACATGCTATATCCTACAAATAAAAAATATGCAGTTACAAAACAGTTGTGATGGTTATGACCATATCTATTGTAATTCCTTGGATCTACACGGAATTACCACCACCTAAGGTCTACATCATATGTAGCAACATGTTGTTTATGAATATCTATGCATGAACGTTGATCTGTTCAACACTTAAACGGATCGGCTTGCTTCTTGCTCAGTTAGTTGGTCTATCAGATCAATTGGTTGGTCTCTAATCCAAATGACATCTGGACACCTCCACTCAATCGGTTGGGGCATCGGTCAATTGGTTTGGCTCCTCTTGTTGTCAGGACTCCACGGTCCTCCAGTCGATCAGTTCATCTTCTGAAACAGTCAGTTCGTCTGGTGTTGATCACTTGCTTTTCCATAATAAGAATTAAAATTATCCTAGTCCTATTTAGTATATTATATTGTAATAGGGAAACCTTAAGTTACATTTAAGGAGAACATAGGAAAGAAAGAATTAATACTTTTACATATGGAAAATGAGAGAGAGGCTCGGTATGCAAACTGATATAAAACAGGATAAACAATCACAACCATGCACATAGATCTAGGGTTTATTGACCATAACCATGCCAAACATCTACCATTAGAACCAATTTTAGGGCAACTGATGTAAATTGCATATGCATCATATATATATATATATATATATATATATATATATATATATATATATATATATATAAGTTGGGATCATATGTGATATATAACCGGATACACACATTAATTATTTGAAGTATTCACATTTTATGCAATAAATAAATGATAAAATATAAATCTGATCATATAGATTAAATCCCAAAGCATAGTAAATTGGCGTGGCCCTGATACCACTTTTGGGTAATATAGCATCAGATAAGGCAATAGAAACAAAAATTTACTTGTCATATTACCCTTTAATAACATATTACCTGGTCCTGGAGAAAGTCCAGCGACAATCCGTTGTAGTTGTCCGTGACTTTCTTCAAGTTGTACCTAGACAACAACAATTATAGCTTCCCGGTTGATCACCATAGACAACATTTGTTTGTGTCCTCCTAGCGGGCAGCAAAGACTCCTGGCCTCTAGAGTAGTCCACGCGGACCACTGGGAACTCCTGTCGTTCTAGTTGAATAGACAAGAAGGGGTTGTCCCTTCTAGTCAGTCTGCTAGTGCCAACTTACTCTCCTGATTGTCTCTCCCTTCCTAACCCTCCCTTTTATGGGTAGAACTTGCTCAGGATCTCATGGTTACAACAATCAGAGAGGACAAATTTGTCAGAGAGATTGTTGTTATGTCTTTGGAAGGCCTCCACTACCCCTCTATTTATAGGAGGGTCAGGGTCAGAACTTCTAGTCTGAGTTGGAGTTGAAGAGATATTTTTTTATGAATTTTTTGAAGCTACGAATGATGAATTGGTTGGTTCACTATTGAAGCATTCAGTTTACAGGTGATCTGGTCAGTTCAGGTAGCTTTCCATTTTCAAATCGCATTAGAATTCAATATACGATGAATGCACAACATGATGTCATCGTCAGTCCTTAAATCCAATCGTATTGATCACTGAACCGAGCGGTTCAACACTTGAACTGGTCATTTCAGACCTTGAGCCGATTGGTTCACTAAATAAAGCAGTTGGTTCATGCCCTGGTTCAACTATTGTTCAGCCAATGTTTTTTCCAATTGACCTGACACTTAAATTGACCGGTTCAACACCTGAACTGGCTGGTTCACATTCTGGTCAGTCAATTTTCAACCATTATTGTTAAAATTAAATTCCTACACCTTAGTATTCAAATTAAAAATCATTCATGAATAAACTCCTATTCCAAGTGCATCCTATGTGTGTGACCGTATAGGTCCCAATTTACGTGGGCAATTGAATGCTCATAACCAATTTATGACATAACAAGCAATGAGAGGTATCTAGAAACACATCATTGCTACCCAAGTAATTTGAAAAGTTGGAGAACAACTTCAATGTATAATCCATGATTAGTGTTACCATGATCATATAGTTCCTTTGTCTCTAAAATCTGGATTGAACTTGAGGCATGGGGTTGTCATCCTCTCAACGTTCAATCCATTTTCCTTGAACTAGAGCAAACCGTCTGAGATGCATGTGAGTTCATATATCACATATTAAATCACATCGAGTATGACCATACCCAATCCCCATTTGTCATAATTTATTTGGGTATCAACTTCATGGAAACCCTAATTCAAGGTCACATTTGATGATGTCAAAGTACATCAAAAACAACATGTGATGAGTGTAGTGATTTTAGGTCTAAGAACCAAAATCACCACTATTGCTATGAGAGTTGATTCTAACTATCATTCCATGGTATCAATGTATCTCTCTCAAGGTGGGTCTATCTGACATTGTTCTCTAACATGTACTTATGTGCTCGGTTTGATATCACATATCATGACTAATGAGACTCTATCATCAGTCAACACACACTCTAGTCTTATATATTATTGTTGTCTATGTAACTTCTACAGTAATATCCGACTGGGGACATAACAAGAATGTATGTACTATTATCATACATATGATCTCATTGTTCAGGTCATATGTCACCGAGTAACATCATTCTTTATACATCCATTATATTTGTGTCATCATCTCGTGATTGAGACAAACATAATAGACAGAATCACCTTTATCATTATCAAATGAATTATATGATGCCCCATCACAATCATCATATGATTGACTCTATGGGCATGCATACCAATAAATATAGTCTTTTATACTTACTAATTATTCATCCATGTGAATAAATATCATATTTATACACATCTAGTTATGATAATGTGTACTTGATGTATATATTTTGTGCACTTATATTTAACTGTTGATTAATCTACCTCTAAATAAATATATTATATTAGGCTTGTAAAGTAATAAGATGTTAGCTTTGTTATATCATATTGTTGGGATTGGGGTCTCACCTTTAGTTTTCCACTTCTTTTTTATCTATGTTGAAGCAATGGAAAGAAATTTTTGATCAAGATATAACAATAAAGATACAGTTAAGTCTAGAGTGTCCTTGTACTCTCACTTTTCTGAGTGATGGGTTGGTAGTTAATGAGCTACATAATAGGTTTCTTTACCTGATGTTTTAATATGAATATGAGTTGTAAGTTGATCTAATGCTTTTAATATGTTGTGTCCATATGAATATATCTAATGTTGTAATCCTACTTTGGCCGATTTAAAAAAGGTGTTTCAGTTTGTGCTCTTATAGGTCCTCTCTTAGCATGGTTCTAATGTGATGAAATACATGTACATAAGATGACATGTAAAGTTATATGATGGATGTTTGTAATTATATATTTATGTGGATTGCCCTTTTCCAACTCGATTTTGATGTACAATAGATGTGAGTTGGGTTTTGGCTTAGGATCTATTCTAATGGTCAATTGAAGTTTGATCATCAAGATGGGTCGTTACAGGTATACTACGTTAGAGTGGGGGATGGAAAGGAGAAGAGATGGAGAAAATAACTACATAATATAACATATTTATAAAAACAACTCTAAAGAATGAAGTATTACTAGTACAAAAATGATATATAACGTCACATTTGATGGTGTCGGTTACATATAAAAAAATTGATGCCAAAGTACAATGGTGTCGGCTAAATAATAGAATTGTCACCATATGTGAAGTTCAACCATTTATAAAAGACACAGGTACCCCTTTTACTTTAATGTCAGTTTCTTTTCAAAGAAACTAACATCTAAACTTACCCGTGAAATACAATTTTCTAGGAAAAAATTTTGTCTCCAAAATTTTCAATAAGGCATCGGTTGTTCCAAAACTGACGACACATATTTTGCGCCATGTCCCTACAAAAAAAAATTATCCCTCATTAGTCATCGATTGCCCCAAAAAACCGACGACTAATCACCCTTTGCGAGATAAAATGTATCCCCCCATTAGTCTTCAGTTTTTTACAAAGAACTGACGACTAGGGGTTTTCACGCCTTGTCCCCGCAAAAATATTTTCCCCCCAATTTTATTCTACGACGTCGGTATTTGTTGGGAAATCGACAACTATGGTCCTAACATAAGTTTATTTCGATATGTGAATAGATCGGTTGTTAAATCTAGAAACTGATGACTAAAACTCTAACCGCATGCAACTTTTTTGTTTAAATTTACACTTAGTTATCATTTTTTCAAGTGTGATCGATGTCTATTGGTATTAGGTGTCAATTTTTATAAATAACTAATGACTGTAGGAAACTTAATAGCACCCGCATAAAATAGACTCTTCCCCATTCTTTATTTCATCGTGATTTCACTAGGTCTGGCAATTTCATTACCCCATTCTCTGTCTTCCTTGCTCACCACCGATCTCTGGTGATTTCATTGCCACTCGTCATTGGGCTTCCTCACCGCCACCATCGTTGTGTCGTTGGGATTCCTCACCACCGCCGTTGGTGAGGAGATACTGAGCTGCATGCGCCCATTGTCTCCCTTCCTCCCATCGACCTACTGAGCTAGATGTGCCGCCACCATTGAGGCTCGAGCTACTGAGCCGCACCGCTACTGTTGAGGCTGGAGCTACTGAGCTACACTGCCTCTCCCATTGCCTCCCTCCCATCAACCTTGGGCTACTTCCCCTACTGCTAGGTAAGAGACTCCCTTACACCATTTATTTCTTTTGCTTTAATGTGCAACATGTTGTGTATCAGATTAGATCAGTTCAGGTGTATATGCCCCTACACATAATTAATGTAATGATTAAGTAATAAGAAAATGCATCCTTAAATCTAGTAAATGTGTTATGGATTGTGATATTTCATGATTTTGGAGTTTGTAGTAAAAAAATTATATTTATAAGGATGCATTATGAAATAGTGGATGTGTTTATCTTTTAGAGCTTTGAACTTCAATCAAGAAATCTAATTCTTTTTGTTTTAATGGATTAATAATTGGATGTAGATGAGATCTTCTTCCTATATATGATGGAAATATGAAATGATTGATGTTTTCCAAATCTTGGCTAGGGACTTTTTTCATAAATTGGATCATAATTATTATTAGGTGGATTACTTGAGGACAAGCAAAATCTTGTTTTACTCCAAGTTTAAGTTTGTTATGTGTTATGACGATGACTAGAACTATCTATATGGCTTTTAAGTTTATATGTGATGAGTGTTGCTACATGTTGTAATACAAGACATGTGGTAGTATAAACAATAGAAGTTGAAATCAATGTTATCGAATATGGTACTTAGACTAGGGTATGATTCAGATTACCAGATGTTATTGATGTAAATCAACTCAAATCAAGGTGCCTAATCTAGTTCTCTTAATTAATATTAATGTTTGCTTTCTCTATTGATTAACTAATCCAAATAGAAAATTGAATTGAATTAAATGATGTCACATAAAACCTAGGATATGAACGATGAAACTAGGATCGTAGGTATAGGAAATGACAACATACATGTATTTTGTTGGCCTAGAAACCCATCCGAGATTTACTCATTAGAAGTAAATCTTAGATAGTCCCCAGTTTGGGACTGTTCTTGAACACTTAATCTCACTTAGGATGTAAGCCTATAATGTATATTCGGTTTTCATGATGTTTCATCAGCACTTTCCCGTTTGTTCTATAAGTACATATGTTGGTGGCTATTTGCCCACGTACATCGATGTACTTGGAGAACTACGGGGAAATACTGCTGAAATTTTCTTGAAAACCCAATAAACATTATACACTTACTAGTGACATTAGGTGTTTAAGAATGGGATAGGTGGTACACACCTTTATTATAGGACCCTAAACCCTAATCTTTTAACCCTAAACCCTAATATTTTAATGCTAAACCCTAATCTTTAAATCTTTATCCCTAAATCTAAAAAAATAAACCCTAATCTATCTGTAAATCCTTAACTTAATATGTAATCCCTAAACCCTAATATATACCTATTTTTTCTTTGATCATAGAATGAATAGATCATGGATGTCCATTCCAAATCACTGCACCCCAGAGTTTATTGTTGGTCTTGATTAGTTTATTAGATTTGTAGAGGAACATAGGAAACAACCTGGAGATAGGTTCTATTGTCCATGTAGGCATTGCGGTAACAACTTGAAAGTCAGCACTGGTGACGAAATCAAAAGTCATGCCATGTGCAATGGGGTCATACAAGGCTATACAAAATGGTACCGACATGGAGAGATTTCAAACCCGAAATTAGTAGATGTTCATAGCAATGCTTGTGTGGAAGAAGAAATTGCCGCTGATGATGTAGATGTGAACAAACTGGTTCCAATAGACGTCGTTGATGAGATGTTGGATAGTTGTAAGGTAGAGAACACTGATCCACCTTCCATATTTAGGAACATTGTGCATGATGCTAAGAGACTGTTATACATAGGTTTTACTAAGTTTACTAAGCTTAGTACTATGTTGAGATTGTATAAGTTGAAGGCTAACAATAGATGGAGCGACAAAATCTTCACGCCATTGTTGTCTTTGTTGGAAGAAATTCTTCCTGAAGGAAACGAGCTTCCAATCTCAACCTATGAGTTAAAGAAATTATTATGCCCAATGGAAATGGAGGCTAAGAAGATACATGCATGCCCAAATGATTGTGTATTATTTCTAAAGGACTATGTGGATTTGAAAGATTGTCCAAAATGTGGGGCGTCAAGGTATAAAATGATGACTTTGGGGAAGTCCAAAATTGATTCTCCTGACAAGGTGATGTGGTATATACCTATAATACCACGGTTTCAATGCTTGTTTGACAATACGATAGATGCAAAGAATTTGAGGTGGCATGCAGAGGTTAAGAAAAATAATGATGGGATCCTACGACATGCGTTTGATTCCCCACAGTGGAAGAAGATTGATTTATTGTACCTTGAATTTGGTGAAGAAGTCAGGAATCTAAGACGTGGGCTTTGTACTGATGGGATGAATCCATACTGAACATTGAGCAGCCAACATAGCACTTGGCCTGTTATGCTTTTTATATACAATCTTCCTCCCTGTTTGTGTATGAAAATAAGTATGTTATGCTACCATTGTTGATATCGGGCCCTAAACAACCTAAAAATGATATCGGCGTTTATATTGAACCTCAGACTGATTACTTAAAGAAACTACGGGTAGAAGGTGTGATGACCTATGATGCTTCATGAAGAGAGACATTTTGTTTGCATGCTATGTTGTTTTGCACTATTAATGACTTTCCAGCATATGGGAATTTGTCTGGATACAGTGTAAAAGGATCCAAAGCATGTCCTATGTGTGAAGATAACATTGATTTAATACGACTAAAACATGGCGAAAAGACTGTATATCTTAGTCATCGAAGGTTTCTTCCATAATTCCATCCATACCGTACGTTGCACAAAGCGTTCAATGAATGGAATGAGGAACAGAGTGTGCCTAAACCTATACTAGGGGAGGTTGTTCATGAAAGAATAAAATATTTTATCAATGAATTTAGTAAGAGATCACAATGTACCATGCCCACACAAAGTGACAAATCTTCATTCAAGAAGAAGTTAATATTTTGGGATCTTCTTTATTGGAGTTCTTTGGCAGTTAGGCATTGTATCGATGTCATGCATGTCGAGAAAAAATTATGTGATAGTGTCATTGGTACTCTGTTAAATATACCGATTAAGACTAAAGATGGGATCAAATCTAGAATGGACCTACTTGAAATGGGAATAAGGAAAAAATTAACAGAAATAGTTAGTACTGGTCTGAGAACATATTTGTAACATACTAGATCTCAGACCCTACCCTAGAAGTTGGCATTTTGCACTTAGCCAAATAAGGTTGAAAGTTAGACCTAAATAGATGTTTAGTATAACCCCAATGAGATAATGCATGTATATATCACCTTAATGTAACCTAATGTTCTAACATTAATCTTAGGTTTATAATGAATACATAAAATATGCCACAACTCATTTTGCTGGTAGTATGAAGATAAGAAACTTAATTGGATGAATAATTTAGATAATGGGTTGTTAATGGGCCATATGACATATATCAAAAAAAGAAGTCTTAAAAGTGGAAACAAACTTCAAATTCGAAATCTACATATCAAAATTAGCCTACATGTCAAATTTCATCTAATTTGGATCACCTTGAAATATTAAGATACATTTAGGAGAGAGAAAATGAGTAAAAGGCATAAGTAATGAATAATGTGATTATATAACTTCAAAATATGGAAATAATGGCAAATTCATATTCAACACATCAAAGATAACTTGTGGATGAAGTTTGGTTTTTATGGAAGATGTGCTATTTCCTACCGAACAGATGTGATATTTCCTGTGCTTTTGGGATGGAAAGGAACCTCATACCCAGGGCAAGATGTGTGGTTATTGGCCCATGTTTTATATATTTGGGAGATTGGTAGTATTCTTTTCTCTATAAAGTTTATGAGACTTGGTTTCCTTTGTGTTTATATTGTTCTAGGGCTATATTTATCTCACATGCATGCAGGTTGATGGTATGGGGTGTGTGCCCTAATTCTTTACATGTGCTTGTGTGGCACAATCTTTATGTTTTATTAATGGCAAGTATTATTTTGTTATCATATGATTTCAATTCCTTTTCTCTTGATACCCATTTGGGTGGTCCTTATCCTTTCTATGGGAAGCCTTTTATATTTGATGTCCTATATTCCATATATTGCTCAATTTCCTATTTAGTATGCATGTATCAACCTTTGTTGATGTCATCTATTTTCTCTTCTTGTTGGGGTATGCTTCCAACCCTAGGTGAAGGACTTGGATGATAAGGCATGAAGTTTTAGACTAGCTTAAGGAGTTAAAGCATGGAGACAAATTTGTTATGGTTTAGATTTTCCTCTACTTAGATCCTTATGTTGTATCATACATGTAAACCCTTATGGGATATTCTGATGTACTTTTGTAATTTTTTGTGAAAGTTGAATATAGTCAGTTATTTATATTTCGCTGCTACACTTTGGTCTTTCGCATACCATTATAATAAATTTGGAAAATTTATACCTATTCCAACATGCCTTTGAGTGTGTTTGCAATGGATGTTAATTCTTCAAAAAAAAATAGTAAGGGGGTGATCCCGCCTCCTTACAATATTTATCTCCTGCTTGTTACACATTGTCTAGAAAGGAGAAGAAAGCTTTTTGTGAGTACTTGGTTAATGTTAAGGTACCATAGGGTTACTCTTCCAACATCTGTAGATTGATATCAATGAAAGATATGAAGTTGATAGATTTTAAATCTCATGATTGTCACACTCTAATGCAACAAATATTTCTCATGGCAATTCGATCTGTACTGCTGAAGCATGTAAGGTTTGCAATCACCAGACTTTATTTCTTCTTCAATAGTCTATGCAACAAAGTTATTGCTCCTGAGAATATCGATAAGTTGCAAAAAGAAGTGGTTGTTACCCTATGTCAGTTTGAGATGTATTTTCCTCCTTCATTCTTTGATATCATGGTACATCTTGTTGTCCACTTGACTAGGGAATTGAAAATGTTGGGATCAATTTTCTTGCATTGGATGTATCCTTTTGAATGATACATGAAAATTTTTAAAGGTGATGTTCAAAACTATTATCGGCCTGAAGGGAGTATTATTGAGGGTTATGTGGCGAGAGAGGCTATGGATTTTTGCAATGACTTTCTGAGTGGTAATGACGCTCATGTAAATGGAAAGAATATTTAGGAGTATTCTGGCAAAGGGATTTTAGGAGTACGGATGAAAGTAATCAGCCGTGAGCTATTCGAACAAGCTCATTTGTATATTTTACACAACATCGATGAAGTGATTGTTTGTATCACGGAACATACCAATTTCATCAAGAAACAATATCCTTGAGTCAATTCAATGTGGTTTGCTAGAGAGCATAACAAGACATTTATTAAGTGGTTTGAAGATAAAGTCTTATACATCAAATATCTCAAACACCAAATAATATTGCTGAAAATATCAAATGCCTCGCCTTTAAACCAAAAATGAATGTTATGTCTTATGAAGGGTTTGACATAAACGGGTTCTCATATTACACAAAGCGTTAAGATGATAACAGTGTCGTCCAAAATAATGGGGTCACCCTTCAAGTGACTTCATTATTTTTTTCTAGAGTGAAAGATAAGAGTCCACGTGAAGCTAAAATGTCATATTATGGTGTCAGTACGTAGATTTCATTTTTGACTCTTTAAGTGTAAATTGGTTGAAAGGAGTTATAGTGGATGAATTGGGTTTCACATTAGTGAATTTTGAAAATATTGGCGGGAAGGGTGAATCATTCATATTGGCATCACATGTGAAACAAGTATTTTATATTGAAGATCCTACAAATGATAAATGGTTGGTTGTTCTTCATGGTAAAAGATAGTTCATTGAAGATCATGTACATGAAGAAGACTACTATGATAAGTATGATGACTCGAGTCCATTCTCAGTTAGGTTGCCAACACCAAATATTGAAGCTAACGATGACTTATATGTGCATCGGAGATCACACAGAAAGAATGTTAATTGATAAAAGATCTTAATATTAGAGGCATTGTAACGTCCCTGCCTCCCAGAAACCCCCAATTAAGGGAGACCAAGAGGTCAGAGCCGTTATCCCAATTTCCTGGATCAAAGGTTTGACAAATAATCAATAATAATTATAAAATTCTACCAAACTATACTGAAATCTGGAATAAAATAAAACTTTACATACCATTTTTAAAAACTTTGGATATCTAACTTCTATCCACAGTTGGACTCTATTCTAACTAATCCTCCTTGAACTTTATTTCTTAATTTCACAGTATACCACTTTATTGTTTGTCCTTTTCAATTCTATACCTAAAATGGCGACAAACAAAATGTCGGTCAGCATAAATGAATATGTTGGTATGTGGGGACAACCAAAATATCACACATAAGGCTAACAACCTAATTATCACAATCAAGTTAATTAGCAATTCAATTTATGATTTCAATGTGTCAAACTCCACCGCTTTCGCCCTAACCCTGAAATACCCCCTTTTGGGTTTCTCTTTTGCCATTGACTTAAGGCCACCTTCTCCATCTTGAGATTGGTGCCTGGGGTCACCTCTCATGGTGCCCAACAGTCATGCAATAAAGGCCACCTTCTCTATCATGAGCTTGGTTCCTGGGGTCACCTATCATGGTGCCCATGGGCCTTCCCTCTTGGGCTTGACCTCATTGCATCTTACATCAGGGTGGCATGTGGGTGTGAGAATACACACTATATCATAATTGTGATAATCATAGTGTCTTTATAATTTGCACATATGAACATCCAAACAGATAGGTCACATTCAATGCAATCAAACATCTAGAAAACCTTTGTGAAACTAAAGCGGTTAACCATAAATAACCACATACCTATTTTGCAGATCTTTGAGATAGAATCAACCAATAAGAAAAGAAATCCAATCCAAGCAAGCAAGCAAGATTCCTAAAATAACATACAATTTCCTTTTTATTAATATTTACCCAAACTGTCTTGCTTCTTAGGGTTTCTATCCTTTTTAGGTTTTCTACCTCTTTTAGGGTTTTGTATGCAATTAGGGTTTTTTCGTACTTTTAACATCCTTAAACCCTAATTATACAAAATTACTCACAAACCCTAATTTTCTCATCTACTTCTCATAAAAGATCCTAAGATCATCTTTTAACCAAATATTCTCATATTTTCATATTTTCTCTTCTTTTATCCACTTTTAGGGTTTCTACATATATTATCCACTAAATTAGGTTTAAAACCCTGAATATGCAATTAATCATCTAAATCAGGTTAAGATTCAACATTATCATATAACAGGTTAATAATACTCGAATTAACCTATTATTACTCATAAAATTATCCATTACCATCAATTAGGGTTTCTAACCTAATTTTAATAGCTTTTTCATAAAAATAATATACTTTTACAAAAAGATACGGATTCAGGCCTTCAAACTATTTTTATCATGTTCCGCATATTTTTCTGATCAAATTTCATATATTAAGTTTATCCATCAGAACTCCCTAGCAAATTCTACGAATTTTGCAAGAAAAAGACATTATCTTGGATTATCTGTTTTTTATAAATACGTTGGCCGTTTGATTGATGATCCATTGGACCACGCTGGATCCAATGATCTGTGATCGTGCACCCCACCTGTGATTCAAAAGAAAAAAAGGCAGCTATGCCCTTACCTGGTAAAAGCAAGCACGAGGAAAAAGGGGTCTTTTACCCCTAGTCTTCTTCAACCTCAGGTTGGCTCGCGAGAAGCCCATCCAAGTCAACTCAGGGGTTGACTCTGGCCATCCGTGCGTCTGTAATCAAACTGATTGGTCTAGGAGCTCTGCCTGCTCCTCGCGGACTTGCCTGGGAGGTCTATTCCTCCTTTGCACCGCTCCTTCATCGCTGATGTGTAACATCCCTGACCTGGGTTATGAACTAACCCTAGGTGTTTTGCCTAAATATGTAATTAAATCCTTGTGATTAACTTTGGGCATGTAATTAAGTTCCTCAGAAACATATATTTCAATTTTGCTCCTTTATATATAAAGTTGTAGCATTGTTTTGTAATACAGGGATCTATGTGCAAATTACCCAGTTAAGGGATTAACTTGCAAATTGCACATGTTGAGATGTTCATATGATGTTGAGACATCATGAGGATGTTTATGATGAAGTTTGAGGGATTTCCCAAGCTTGATCACCAAGGTGCAGCTGTGGAAGCAACCCCTGTACTTGAAAACCCTAAATTGGTGTAAAGTGCAATTTACCCAATTTGAGGGGTGCAACTTGTAAAATACATCATCTAAAATATCTTTTATGACTTTTGGCATCATTTAGAAGAGAAATGATGAAAAGTTCACTTCATTTGAATAATCATATAATAAAGAACACCTTTGTGATTGAATAATCAAGGTGTATGTATAATAGCCCTTTTATGTGTATGCTTTAGTGATGGGTTGATCCTCTTTGCCTTCAATTCTTGACCTTAGAAGGAGTTTGTCCTTAGAAATAAGATGTGGGGACGTGCAAAGAAGAAAGGAAGGACTTAGATGAGAAATGAGGAAAGCATATGTTCTTATGTTGAAATTTCACCTAAGTATATATACTACCTTCCCCACTTAGCAAGGGAACGATCCTCTTCTTTTCATTTCTTTTCCCCTTGCTCAAAACCGACTAAGGCTAAGCTCTGGAGCAGAGAAGGACAACCAACGGTCCTAGGTAAGTTTGGATCATATCTTTTTCTTGAATTCATGGAGGAAACTCGTTTTCAAGGTTGAATTCATGGCTAGCTCACCTAGCTTTATCTTTCTAGCCATTCCTTTTCAACTTTCCTTGGAGAATACACCTTGGCCGACCTGTGGAGCTCAATTACGCCATTAAAGGCTTGGAGCTTGAAAGTTTGGAGCTCAAGGAACAATCTTTAGGCGGGTTTTATAACTCTAAACCTTATGCTTTGATTATACATCTTTTTCTATGCATATAGTTGCTAGTTCTTCTTCTTCCCTATCTTCCCTTGCATCCTTGCAAGTAAAATCGTGAAGAACTGCTACTGTTATTGAGGTAGAAGATAAGGGCGTTAATTCATATGCATATCCACGGATTTCCACTTTACCAAACGACCTCCACCAATTGCCCATACGGTTACACAACCGTTTGGTGGGCAAACGGTTTCAGGGTCGTATGAAGGCAAACGGCCTTCAAGACCATTTGATCGCGTTGACCAAACGACGACCGTATGAAAATCTTGTTTATAATTATGTAGGTTAATCACCCACAAAATTTGAGGGGTTAACTCCAAAGGAATCGTGAGATATAAGCAAATCAATTAGAAAATCCAATTGAATTAAGTTCTGATTTTCAATCTGTTTAATTTGCCCTTTTTGGGAAATGGTCTCAAGACCATTTAAGATGGTTGACCAAGCGTTGACCGTTTGGGATTACTGTTCATAATGATGTTGATTAATGACTCACCAAATTTGATGGATTAATTCCAAACGAGTTATGAGTTGAAGGTTGATTAATAGGGCAAATCCTAATTGAAATCAGTGCTGAAATTCCAATGAGTTAATTAGTGATTTTGGGTTGATTAGCCCAAACGGTCTCAAGACCGTTTGGGGAATCATCAAAACGGTCTCAAGACCATTTGAGGGTCACCCAAGACCGTTTAGAGGTCTGGGTTCAAGTATAGTTGACCAATTGAAGGTCCAAAGGTACCAAATCATATTGCAATTAAGTATTGATGTGATGATCAACTCAATAGATCAAACCTTGATGAATTTTCACTAGAGTCCAACGGATGGATGGGAAAACGGTCTCAAGACCATTTGGAACTCATCCAAATGGTCTCAAGACCGTTTGGTGTCAACCCAATACCGTTTGGAGGTCTAGGGTTAAGGTAATTTGATCAATTGAGGGCCCAATTACAGTGGGTTATTGAAATAATCAAATTGCTGATTTGTGACTTAATTAAGGTTCAACCCCTATCAAATCAACTTAGATTTTGATGAATTCTTGGGAAAACGGTCTCAAGACCGTTTGGAGGTTATCCAAACGATCCCAAGACCGTTTGGGCCAAGTTTGAGCCCGATTGGAGGTCAATTGATGGGATCAACTTCGATTTGATTCACATTGTTGAGTGTTGATGGTTGAATGTTTATAGACCTTAATTGAACCAACTCCAACCCTATTTGGATATCAATTGAGGATCAATTGAGTGACCAATTGGTTAAGGCTAACCCTAATTGTCTCAATTGATAATTGGTTAGCAAGCTTGAGACCAATTGAAGGCTTCAACATAGGAAACCCTAATCGAGTTTACCCTTTGAATCACCTTGGAGGTCCATGCGATCTTGAGCTTTTAGGACCATACGACTTCAGGACCGAATGATTCATACGACTTCAGGACCGAATGAGTTCATACGACTTCAGGACCGAATGAGTTCATACGACTTCGGGACCGAATGAGTTCAAACGACTTCAGGTCCGAATGAGCTCAAACGACTTCAGAAGTCAAACTATGACTAAACGGTCTTCACCCCATCTTGGGCAAACGACCTCAAGATCGTTTAAGGGTAAACGGTCTTGAGTGTCATGCGGTCTTGAAGTCAACCAAAGCTAAACGGTCTACAACCTTAAACGATCTCAGGATCGTTTGAAGGTTGAAGGTGTGAAACCTATTGGGGACTTTTAAGGATAAGTCTGCCTAATGCCTTGAAGGCTTAGATGGTTTGATGGTTGTTCAACCTAAACCCTAATGATACCTAGGGACATTAAGGGTCAAGTGGTTAGTATATTAACCCATGTTATGATCAATGGTGAACTTTACCAAAATACCCTTTATGGATTCAAGTAGGTAACCCCTTTTTATCATGCAAACCCCAATGGTTACAATGGTGATGACTTGGCTAGGCTTATCAATGTTGATTAGACCTAACCCAATCTAGAGGGATGTAATCATCACCTATGAGCAAGAGGAGAGAGAAAATCCCAATTATGGTTGAAATCCAAGTAAAATACCTTCAATATATATGAATGTACATGATTAGGGTATGATCCACCTATGTGAGATCATGAAAACCCTATTTATGATAATTGATGAATCTTAATCTTATCTGAGAGCATCATTGATGATGTTCCTCATACATGATGATGTTATGAGTTCATTTTACCATAATGTGAATAATAAACCCTAATTCTAGGGTGATGGCATGTAATGTGAATAGTAAACCCTAATTGATGAGAATCAGGCAACTTAGCTCTTATGGTAAGAGTGGAAAGTATAATTCTTGATTTGAATTGCTTTTATCAGTTGAATTAACCTTGCAGGTTCTGATATGAAGATGATCATATCCAGGTATGGATGATGATGCTATATTCATTGAAAGCATGTTGTTAGCTTTATGAATAGTAAAATATCTTGATGCCTTGTCAATGGCAACCTATGAATTAAATGGGCTGTGAGAGCCATAAATACCATCAATGTCATGCTTTAGAGATGACTTGTGATGAATGTATTGAGAAATGATGATTGATGAGAGTTAGGCTTGTTATATTTAGTATTCTCATTTCATAGTTGTTATTCTAATTTTATTGTTTGAAGAACAATGTATGATGTTAAAAGAATATTGAATGTACCTAACTAATCAAGTGTAATGTAGAGCCCTGATCATAGATCCATCATTGTCAGAGATCAAATGATGGTGAAACAGGTTTTCCTAAGGGAACTCCTGGATCACATACTTTTGAGTATGTGGGGTATATGGATGTGTAGAACCTTACATCCTAGTGTAGGTGTTTGATGTAGATGTGTAATCCATCAATCCTTCACTACAATTCCATACTGTATCAGTGGATGGTAAACATGAAACCTCCTGATGACAAAGAAAGCAAAGATATCTGTATCAGTGGAAGATAAACATGAAATCTCCTGATGATGAAGAGAGTACAGAATGCCACTGTAACTCTAAAATAGCGAAGGACCAGATTACCCTGGTAAGCTATTATTGTAGAGGCACGAGATGTCCTACAAGTAATCCTCTTACTGACTGAGGAAGGTGAAGGTCATAAGAATTCGGCTCTTTCGATGACCTAGTATGATACCGAGGCACTTAGCAGTGATTGGTTGGAGTATGAGTGGTAAACCTCATCTCCACAGGGCATAAAAGTAATGTTTGAAAAACATAATCCATAGCGTAGCATACCTGTTAGAGATAACTACGAGTTGATTGATTGATGTTACACTGTATAGTGCAAATGTCTTCATGTTTCATAACTGTTGAACTCATGCTTACTATTAAATCTGATGTTGAATACTTTGAAGCTTTTACTGCTTAAGTTATTCTTTGAGGTGCTATAATAAAGCTTCTGGCGGAGAGTTATAACTCTCTCTGGGACAATTATGTAAAATTGTCTCACCCCGTAGACTTCAACTTTTTAGGTGGACGTCGAGGACGGAGGAACAGGTCTACAGGTGACCGGTCCCAGCAGCAGCAGCACCAGGGGCAGCAGTAAAATCTCAGGTGGAGATTTAGCCTGCCATGTGGTGTAGTTAGAGTCAGTCCTATGTGTCCTCTGTACTCTCAGGTCCTGGAGTCTTTTGGTCTGAGACTTTGGTTATGAGTTCTTGAGATTTTGTATCATGTTGTATATAATTACTCAAGAAGTAATTATCTGAGATGTAAACAGTTTATCTCCTTTTATGAAGGAAGTTTTATGGTTTCAATGCTTTATCTCAAAAAGTTTTAATTTCCGCTGATTTTTGGTATTCCGCTACTAATCGAATCGCTTCCGCTAAGTTTAAATCGTGTTTATATCGTGGTTTGGAGATCAGAGCCCACAATTAAGTAGTATCAGAGCTCTAGGTTCGCTGAGTCTACAGAGGCATAGGACTTAGGATGTCGAGTCTATCCTTAGTATCTCTTCCTTATCCAGTAGAATCTTCTGCTCCTCAGGAGAAGAAGATACATAAGGATGGCAGAGCCACATGATGAGTATGTGGCAGAGAGTAGTGCTAGTGCACCTCGAGGCGGTGCAAGGGTTCCAGAAATAGAACAGCCTACACCTGAACCACCCCAGTTTGACCCAGCTGATATGGGTAACCCAACAGTTCAGACGATGTTTGGGCAGTTTATGACTGCAATGACACACATAACTGACAAGATGCCCATGCCTGCACCTAGGGCACCTGCCCAGCCTGAAGGACAAGGTATCGGTAAGACATTCGAGCGACTTCGTCGTGTCGGAGCTACCGAGTACTTTGGGACTGCCGACCCCGCAGATGTTGATCTGTGGTTAACAGAGTTGGAGAAGGCTTTCAGGATTCTTAATATCCCAGAGGCTGAGAAGGTTAGACATGTTGTCTATCTTCTCAAAGGCAGTGCTGGTCACTGGTGGAACATGGAAGAGCAGAAGAGACCTGGGATAGAGTTCTCGTGGGAAGAGTTTCGTCAGGAATTTATCAATAGATATTTTCCAAAGACCTTCCTAGATGAGAAGATCTCTCAGTTTGAGAGATTGAGGTAGGGCATGATGAACATTAGCGAGTATGAAGCTAAGTTCATGGAGTTGTTGCGGTTCTGTCCGCACATGGCTGCCACAGAAGAGGAAAGAATCAGGAGATTCGAGAAGGGTTTGAATGTTGATATATCAACCCCTGTGTCTGCCTTAGAAAACCGAGAGAGATTCTCTACCTTCATTGAGTCAGTCTGAAGGATAGAGAGATCTGTGGTTGAGAAGCGGCAAACCCAGAAAAGATATCCACAGTTCCAGGGTTCTTCATCTAGGGATTCCAAGAAACTGAGATTCTCTGCACCTAACCCTCCACCACCCAGATCAAGTTCCCAAACTCAATGGTCACCAAGTAGAGGTAGGGGACGAAGCCTACCTCAACAAGAGACTCACAGTTCTGCATCAATGTCAGTTACTGGACCACCAAGACCACAACAACTGGAAAGAAGTTGCTACAACTGTGGGAAGGTGGGACACTTGATGAAGGACTGCCGATCTAGACCTGTCAGTATGACACAACCTCAGAGACAGAGTCAACAGGGATCACAGAGAAGACAACCTCAAGGAGCAGCTCGAGGACACGGGCAAGCGTCTCAAGCTGGATCATCAGCACCACCTCAACCCCAGGCGACAGTGAGGTTTTATGCTATGAACCCACCTGAAGCAGTGGTCAATCCACGGGTAGTGGCAGGTCAGATGGAACTTTTATATTCGGATATGTCTACATCCTGTGTTGTATCTGTTCTGATTGACCCGGGTGCTACGCACTCTTTTATCACTCAGAGAGTGATTCGTAACTGCAATATGACGGTTAGTCATAGGGCAGATAGTTTGTTGTTGGAGACTCCGCTGAGTGGGTCTGCCATTTTGCAGGAGGTATGTTCTCCCTGCATCCTCTTCTTTTCTGATCATCGCATTCAAGTGGACCTTATACCACTTGATATGCAAGGATTTGATATAATCCTCGGGATGGATACCTTAGAAAGGTATAGAGTTGTCTTGGATTGTGAATCCAAGTTGGCTGTGTTTGCTGATGAAGGCAACACATGGATCTTTCAAGGTGAAAGAAAGATTCTGCCCACCTGTCTTGTATCAGCTATGGTTGCTGATAAGCTGTTGAGGCAAGGATGTTATGCATTCTTGGCCCATGTGGTAGATGTTACCAAGGAAAGTTCCAATCCTACTGAAGTTCCCATATTCAGGGAATTCGAGGATGTGTTTCCTGAAGAACTTCCTGGTATACCACCACCTCAGGAGATTGATTTTGAGATCAATTTGGTCCCAGATACGAAACCCATAGCCCAGACACCGTATAGGATGGCGCCTGCCGAGATGGCAGAACTCAAGAAACAGCTTCAAGAGTTACTTGAGAAGGGTTTTATCCGACCGAGCACTTCACCTTGGGGTGCTCCAGTCTTGTTTGTTAAAAAGAAAGATGGGTCAATGTTGTTGTGCATTGACTACAGACAACTTAATAAAGTAACAATAAAGAACAAGTACCCTTTGCTGAGGATTGATGATCTTTTTGACCAGTTGCGTGGTGCAACAGTCTTCTCAAAGATAGATTTGAGATCTGGATATCATCAACTCTGCATTAAGGATAGTGACATATCCAAGTCTGCTTTTAGGACAAGATATGGTCACTATGAGTTCACGGTTATGTCGTTTGGACTAACCAATGCACCAGCTGCATTTATGGAACTCATGAATAGAGTTTTTCGACCCTTCCTTGATCAGTGTGTTGTCGTCTTCATAGATGCATTCTGATCTATAGTAAGGATGCTCAGCAGCATGAGCAGCATCTTCGCCAAGCTTTGACCTTGCTAAGAGAACATAAGTTGTATGCTAAGTTTAGCAAGTGTGAGTTCTGGCTGCCGGAGGTATCTTTTCTTGGACATGTGATATCTGCCTCGGGAATTCGTGTTGACCTGCAAAGGTAGAATCTGTTCTACAATGGGAACAGTCGAAGACACCGACGGAGATTCGAAGCTTCTTGGGGTTAGCTGGTTACTATCGAAGGTTTATTAAAAACTTTAGCTCTATAGCCTTACCTTTGACCAAGTTAACCTAGAAAGATGCTCCTTTTTCTTGGAGTGATAAGTGTCAACAGTCCTTTCAGTTGTTGAAGGAGAGGTTGACAAGTGCACATGTGTTTGTGCTACCTGAGCAAGGAAAAGGATATGTAGTCTTCTGTGATGCCTCCAAGAATGGACTTGGATGTGTGTTGACGCAGGATAAACAAGTGATTTCTTTTGCTTCCCGACAGCTTAAGAAGAACGAGGAGAATTATCCAACACACGATCTAGAGTTAGCTGTCGTGGTTCATGCATTGAAAATCTGGAGGCATTATCTCTACGGAGAGACATTCCAGATTTTCACAGATCACAAGAACCTTAAGTATATCTTCTCTCAGCATGAGCTTAAAATGAGGCAACGTCGCTGGATGGAGTTAATCAAGGACTACGATTGTACAATTGATTACCATCCAGGGAAGGCCAATGTTGTTGCAGATGCCTTGAGTAGGAAATCAGCAACATCAACCATGGATAGAGCACAACTAAACTCTTTAGTATGCTCTAAGAGAGATATGCTTATCTCTTTAAGGCAAGACAATGTACAGTTGAAGGTGTCATTGTTAGCCGGGTTGATGGCTGAGATGCATATTAAACCTACCCTAAGAGAGCAGATTAAGGAGGCACAACATGTTGATGTTGTAGTTCAGCAGATTAGATCAGAGTATGGAAATGAGAAGTGAGATAGTTTCCATGATTCAGATGATCATGTAGCATGTTATCATGGGAGGATGATAGTGTCGGATGTGGATAACTTGAGGAAGTTAGACCTGGAAGAAGCTCATTCTTTAATGTATGCTATGCATCCAGGGAGCACCAAGATGTATCGTAATTTAAAAGATCTGTATTGGTGGCCTGGAATGAAGAAGGATGTTGCAGAATTTGTTCTGAGGTGTCTTGTGTGTCAGCAAGTTAAAGCTGAACACCAGAAGCCTACAGGAACAATGCAACCTTTACCCATACCACAATGGAAGTGGGACCATGTGACCATGGACTTTGTTGTTGGCCTACCCAGTACAAGCAAAGGACATGATTCCATTTGGGTAGTTGTAGATAGGTTGACTAAGACAGCACATTTCTTACCTGTCAAAACAACCTCTTCTGCTGAAAGGTTATCACAGTTGTATGTTCAAGAGATAGTGCGTTTGCACGGAGTTCCTGTCACTATAGTTTCTGACAGAGGTCCCCAGTTTACAAGTCATTTTTGGGAACGACTTCATAATGCTTTAGGCACCCAGTTAAGGTTTAGTACGGCCTTTCATCCACAGACTGATGGACAGTCGGAAAGGACCATACAGACCTTGGAAGACCTGTTGAGAACATGTGTTCTCCAGTTTACCGGAAGTTGGGATCTACACCTAAGCTTGATAGAGTTTGCCTATAACAATAGCTATCAGCATAGTATTGATATGGCACCTTATGAAGCCTTGTATGGTAGACGTTGTAGATCACCCTTGTGTTGGTATGAGACTGGTGAGCATCAGTTGTTAGGACCTGATCTTGTGCAGCAAACTACAGAAAAGATTAAGGTAATACAGCAACAGATTAAGACTGCACAAGATAGGCAGAAATCTTATGCTGACAAGTGTCGTAGACCCTTAGAGTTCGAGGTTGGAGACAAAGTGTATCTCAAGGTCTCTCCTTGGAAAGGAGTCCTTCGTTTTGGAAAGAAAGGGAAGTTAGCTCCTAGATTTATGGGGCCTTATCGAATCATTGAACGGATTGGAAAAGTAGCCTATAAACTAGAGCTGCCACCAGAGTTACAGAGGTTACATCCTGTGTTTCACATTTCTATGCTAAAGAAATGTCACCCAGACACTGAGTCAGTTCTACAACCTATGGAGGTAGAATTGAATGATGATATATCTTATGAGGAAGGACCAGTGTCAATCCTTGATAACAGAATTAAAAAGTTAAAGAAGAAAGATTTAAGCCTTGTGAAAGTCCTCTGGAACCACCGTGGTGTTGAAGAAGCCACTTGGGAACTAGAGTATGAGATGAGAAGGAAATACCCTGCCCTTTTCTCTTAATACATTTTATCGATTTTGGGGACGAAATCCTTGTAAGGGGTGGATAATTTGTAACATCCCTGACCTGGGTTATGAACTAACCCTAGGTGTTTTGTCTAAATATGTAATTAAATCCTTGTGATTAACTTTGGGCATGTAATTAAGTTCCTCAGAAACATATATTTCAATTTTTCTCTTTTATATATAAAGTTGTAGCATTATTTTGTAATACAGGGATCTATGTGCAAATTACCCAGTTAAGGGATTAACTTGCAAATTGCACATGTTGAGATGTTCCTCTGATGTTGAGACATCATGAGGATGTTTATGATGAAGTTTGAGGGATTTCCCAAGCTTGAGCACCAAGGTGCAGCTGTGGAAGCAACCCCTGTACTTGAAAACCCTAAATTGGTGTAAAGTGCAATTTACCCAATTTGAGGGGTGCAACTTGTAAAATACATCATCTAAAATATCTTTTATGACTTTTGGCATCATTTAGAATAGAAATGATGAAAAGGTCACTTCATTTGAATAATCATATAATAAAGAACACCTTTGTGATTGAATAATCAAGGTGTATGTATAATAGCCCTTTTATGTGTATGCTTTAGTGATGGGTTGATCCTCTTTGCCTTCAATTCTTGAACTTAGAAGGAGTTTGTCCTTAGAAATAAGATGTGGGGACGTGCAAAGAAGAAAGGAAGGACTTAGATGAGAAATGAGGAAAGCATATGTTCTTATGTTGAAATTTCATCTAAGTATATATACTACCTTCCCCACTTAGCAAGGGAACGATCCTTCCTAATAAAGCAATATTTAATTGATCTTGTTGCATTATCTTTGCAACTTGGACTCCTTGGAACCCAAGGAATCCTAAAGGCATGAAATTCACCTTTGGAGGATATTACTTAGCCTTCTAGAGGCTTCTACCTTTTTCTCTTCTCCCTTTCTTAATATATATTCTTTTATTAACTGAATTTCTTTTTCTCTTTTATTTTCTTTTTCTTGTTATTGGGCCCAATATCCAATAAGGCCCACAAAGCAACTAACAAGGCTATTGTAAACGAAATTCATTCATTTAAATCAAACCACACCATTATTTCGTCATATATCTATATTAAGAGAAATTGCATTTCTCACCAAAAAAACCCAAAATTGGGGTTATAACATCCTTCCCCTCTTATAGGAATTTTGCCCTTAAAATTCCACCAAGCATACAAACAAACAGGATAAGACCTTGGCATGTCCATCATGGCTCCCATGTGGCTTCACCCTCTCCATGGTGCTTTTCAAAAACCTTCACCATCTCATATTCTTACATCTGAGCTCTCTCTCACCTTGGTATCTAGTACCCTCATAGGTCACTCAGGACATTTTAGCTTCTCTCAAAGCTAAATAGGTTCATGGCTCAGCACATGGCTTGGGTACCTCACATAGTGCTCTAGATTGGACTCGTGGAACACATCATTCATCACGTTATCCTGATGGGTAAGGCTAAACATAAGCATCTCCACCAATCCATCTCAAATGGACCTATGTATCGGGGACTCAACTTTCTCATCTATAACTTAGAGGGGGGTCAGATTTTCATATCTAATATTCTCCCACAGTGAACTACATGTCCGTCTGCTTCGCACCAGCTCATGACTCTTGTCGCCCCTGGGCTTTCGCAGCCATTGCATGATCAAAGTGACTTCATCTGCACACACTGTGATCTCTCTGACCTTCCCAAGGTCTTTCCACCGACATCATCTTCATGAAGCGGTGACCGACACGGCCTCCCCTACCGAGCTTCTTACTTCTCGATAGTGGCTATGGTGGCTATCATCACAACTCTCATAGGACAAGAACTGTCTCCATGTATCACCCTAAATGAGCACACACGCTCTCATCAGACCCTCTAGTCTGGATCATACTAACAATCAGTTAGGGGTGATAAGCTGTACTAGCATCGAGTTCTTTGTATACCTACTTCCACCTCATGGAAGTGAATCTTTAGGTTATATTCAAGAACCTTTGAACTCACATCATGGTGTAGTTGAACCATCTCTCTTTCTTATATGTAGTTCAACCAGATCTGTCCCTTGATAGTACTCTCTCTTTCTCTTAGATTATGTCATCTAGGTAAGGCGATCTACCATAACCCATATTGCATCTTGACCTTCCTCGGTTCCTGGGAGACTCACCACAATGTCCATGGTGATCAACTCCCATTCCCTCTCGGGGACTCTTTATCCTCTATATCAACTCATTGGGTTACTGGTGTTCGTCCTTCACCTCCTGACATGCATGGCGACAAGCCACATGCAACTTTGTATACTTTTTCATCTTAGGCATCCAAATTACTACTGCAACTTACTATCTTAATAGTACCACGATATATGGTGGACTTAAAATCATGATCTCCTGTATGTCATGATTCCTCAAGGTTGGTTCCTTAGAAACCCTAAAGCACTCTAGTCATGGGTTCCATCGCCTTCTTTTCCATAGAAGCGCATATGAGGTTCTACAACCAACCTTCTATCGCATCTAGCCCTTGGTTGGCTAACCAAGCAACCACTAACTCGATCAACAGATCTCGTTACGTCCGAGTGTTAGCCAAACATATCTCACAACTTAGGGTTCACCTAGCCACCTCTTTTATCCTTTCCACTAGCTAAACTAGGCAGCTGCGTCACAACAAGAGCATCCATTACCACCTTTAATCTTTATATGCTAGGTAACAGTGAAGACCTAGACCTCCATGTATTCCACTTATCATCTCATATCGGACTTTAGGTCTATCTTCTTCAGAGCTCATCTTCTTGGTTATCGAACTAAAACTTATATAACTCATAAATTCCATACAACTCATGATAAGAACGTCCTTATAAGACAACTACCTTAGTTCTCTTTGTGTTTGTAAACCATCCACACATCATACACTCCACAAGGGTACATTATCATCTCTATCCTCATACCTCATAGCAACGTTCCAACTCACATAATCTTTATCCTTGGTGTATGGCATGTGTATTGTCCTATCTCTCACTCCCATAACAAGAGGAAATAAGCATTTGGTTGCAGTCCAAATATAGATTTCTTCCCATTCTAAGAGTAGAGATGGTACATCCCACATTTCCAGTACACCTACAATCTAAACTGAAACGTGCATCACATGTCGCTACATCATGAACATCTCGATTTCAAGGTTTTTCTTTCATGGAGAATTGGTCTCAAACACACTTGGGACATCACACGCTCCTTAGTCATATCCTCTAGGTCTATAGGGTGCTGGCACTTTTGGGGTCATCCTTCTTCCCTTATGCATCAGAGAGTGCCCTCCTCATTTTCCCTTTGGGTCCCATGGGTTCATGAAGGTGATCAATCTCCTAACCCATGGCCCTTAAACAATGACAGATGTTACCTCCCGACCCTATGGTCACGTGCAACTAGGGAATTAGGAAACTCCTACTTCCATCAGTCTTATCCCTACCTGACCTTAGGATAGACATAGGATCCAAACATAGCACATATCCAACTTGAAACCTTACCCAAGTCTCCATCATCTCTCTCAGCATTCGTGGTCTGACTTACATCCTTTCATAGGGATCATGGCGACCTACCTACCTCGGTTAGGCCCCATATTGGTTACTTACATGGTAACACATCCACATGTACTTAGAGATGGTTATCTATGGGTCTATCGGTTCATTCTTATACTATGTACTCTCCACTTAGCTTCTCAAGATCCTATGAGACCTCTTTAGATTACCTCAAACCCAACAAAAGGTGTACATACCCTACATAAGGGTCCCTCTCTCAGGATGGGAGGAAACTACATCTTGATAGCAACAAAGGTCACAAACGTATCTATGTCTCATGTTTATATCTGCATGAGCATGCTTAGCCCAAGCAAGCTACTAAGTCATATAGCTAACAAATAGACCACCTTCTAAACCATGCTAGGTCTCCATGGTAGCTCATACTTGTTCGCAATCCTCAATATTGGACCAAGATCATACATGCCCATGTCATCAACTTATATGCGAGGGGTTCATCAAACATACACTTTAATCCAAGGGGTTTCCCTTTCCTCTAAACATGAGGGGTGCCATGCTCAAATCTATGGAAACTCAAATCTCGTCGTGAGCATTAGGTACACCAGGCACTACTACTTCCCCTCTTAGGTCTAGGTTCACCTTACTGATGTCTCACTGCATACTCAGCCTTTTAACCCCTAACCAAGCATGTACAAGGTATGGCGTGAACTTCCTATTATCCTTCTACTCGAGAAACACCTCAGAGTTGAGTCCTCCTCAAGGACAACCAACTAGGTATGAGGCCTTCCAACTTGATACTATACCTTCTCAGGGTCTAAGGAACTCCTCTTCCTATATTTAGAAGGCAAGCACCTATATCATCTGCACATAGGTACCAGCAGTCTCATCTTTCTTCTAGGGTTTGGTTCCTCTAAAGGCAACCAAGATGCCACAAGCCTCCAAGGATCATGCATAAGGCAACCGCAACCATCTACTTAGGTCGTAACATACCCAACTTCTCAGGGTTCCTTATATCCCAGAGTCTAAGCTTCCAACCTTCTTGCTCGGGTCTTGCTCTCTCTCTCTCTAGAGATAACCCTACAAACAACCTTACTACTAGAGGTTCTCTCTCTGAAAATGTGGATCAAGCTCACATGTATACCCCTACATGGGTAAAACCTACGTCCGCTTAAGATCACCCATAGCACTTTATGCTTATCTCATAAGCTATCCAACATGCCCTTCTAGCCTGGGTTTTAACCTACTGCCAACGCTATGATGTACTCTAGGTGCATACACTACCATGCTCATATAAGCCCATAGGGTTTCTATAGGTTCTTCACTAACCTCATCAAGGAAGGAGTTATCCTTCTCCCTAACATGCATGACCCTTCCTAGGGTTGGGTCGCCAAAGGTACCAGGTCAGCCAACCTCACATGGCTCACACTATCATAGGATTCAAAACCAGCAACATGTCAACCCACACACAAGGTTGACCATGACTTCCATCTCATCATGCCATCTCTCTCTCTAACCACCACTTATGGTTAGGGTTAGCATCATCCTCAGAGGATATGACAGGTCTCTACCTTTAATGGAGGTCTCTTCCTCCAAGACCAACTCTACTTCATCCTCCTGACAAGAAGGTCTAACCTCAGGTCTCTCCTGTAGGCATGACAACACATGTCATGCGACCTAACCATGCAACTATTCTTTAGTTTACACATAAACTATTATCTTATGTCCATGACATCTTATTTACATGTTTTTCATTGATTTGGTGGAGGATTTCTTAATCTTATCTTACATACCCTGGCCTCAAGAGGGTGAGGAAGAGAAAGATCTTAAACCTTATAATCCTTAATTGAATTAGGGTTTAGAAGGGATGAAATAGATGAGAGTCCTAATAGGTATCTTATTTTGATTTAGAATCTCAGACATTGGCCAAGCAGTCACACTGCATCCAGGAGTCCTCATGACCGACTAGCGGGGTGGAGGAAAATATTGCCAGCCCCCGGACCGTGATCCTTTTCTAGACACCTTCGTCATCGGAAAATCCTCTAATAACTCCCTTGGGTTCTAAAGAGTTTGTAAATTTTAATAATTATTTGAGATTAAATGAGGAACCAATGCTCTGATACCAAATGTAACGTCCCCGCCTCCCGGTAACCCCCTATTAAGGGAGACCAAGAGGTCAAAGTCGTTATCCCAATTTCCGGGATCAAAGGTTCGACAAATAATCAATAATAATTATACAATTCTACCAAACTATACTGAAAGTTGGAATAAAATAAAACTTTGCATACCTTTTTTTAAAACTTTGGATATCTAACTTCTATCCACAGTTGGACTCTATTCTAACTAATCCTCCTTACATTTTATTTCTTAATTTCACAATATGTCACTTTACTGTTTGTCCTTTTCAATTCCGTACCTAAAACGCCGACAAACAAAACGTCGGCCAGCATAAATGAATATGCCGATATGTGCGGACAACCAAAATATCACACATAAGGCTAACAACCTAATTATCACAATCAAGTTAATTAGCAATTCAATTTATGATTTCAATGTGTCAAACTCCACCGCTTTCGTCCTAACCCTGGAATACCCCCTTTTGGGTTTCTCTTTTGCCATTGACTTAAGGCTACCTTCTCCATCCTGAGCTTGGTGCCTGGGGTCACCTCTCACGATGTCCAACAGTCAAGCAATAACGGCCACCTTCTCTATCCTGAGCTTGTTCATGGGGTCACCTCTCATGGTGCCCATGGGCCTTCCCTCTTGGGCTTGACCTCATTGCATCTTACATTAGGGTGGCATGTAGGTGCGAGAATACACACTATATCATAATTGTGACAATCATAGTGTCTTTATAATTTGCGCATATGAACATCCAAACAGATAGGTCACATTCAATGCGATCAAACATCCAAAAAACCTTCATGAAACTAAAGCGGTTAACCATAAATAACCACATACTTGTTTTGCAGATCTTTGAGATAGAATCAACCAATAAGAAAATAAATCCAATCCAAGCAAGCAAGCAAGCAAGATTCCTGAAATAACATACAATTTCCATTTTATTAATATTTATCCAAACCTTCTTGCTTCTTAGGGTTTCTCGCCCTTTTTAGGTTTTCTACCTCTTTTAGAGTTTCATATGCAATTAGGGTTTTGTCGTACTTTTAACACCCTTAAACCCTAATTATACAAAATTACTCACAAACCTTAATTTTTTCATCTACTTCTTATAAAAGATCCTAAGATCATCTTTTAACCAAATATTCTCCTATTTTTGGATTTTCTCTTCTTTTATCCACTTTTAGGGTTTCTACATATATTATCCACTGAGTTAGGTTTAAAACCCTAAATCATGCAATTAATCATCTAAATCAGGTTAAGATTCAACATTATCACATAACAGGTTAATAATACTTGAATTAACCTATTATTACTCATAAAATTATCCATTACCATCAATTACAGTTTCTAACCTAATTTCAATACCTTTTTCATCAAAATAATATACTTTTGCAAAAAGATACGGATCCAGGCCTTCAAACTATTTTTATCATGTTCCTCATATTTTTTTGATCAAATTTCATATATTAAGTTTATCCATCAGAGCTCCCTAGAAAATTCTGCAAATTTTGCAAGAAAGAGACATTATCTTGGATTATCTATTTTTTAGAAATATGTCGGCCGTTTGATTGATGATCCGTAGGACCACGCTGGATCCAACGATCCGTGATCACGTGTCCCACCCACGATTGAAAAGAATAAAAAAGCAGCTATGCCCTTACCTGGTAAAAGCAAGCGCGAGGGCAAAGGGGTCTTTTACCCCTAGTCTTCTTCAACCTCAGGTTGGCTTGCGAGCAGCCCAGCCGAGTCAACTCAGGGGTTGACTCTGGTCGCCTGTGCGTCTGTGATCAAACTGATCAGTCCAGGAGCTCCGCCTGCTCCTCACGAACTTGCCTGGGAGGTCTATTCCTCCTTTTCACCACTCCTTCACCGCCGACGAGTCTCTGATACTTCGGCGAGGCTACTGGTCGTAGAGGAGGAAGAACAGGGCCAACTATCTAATTGACCACACGAAAACGCTCGTTGTCACTCTCCAAACTCGGGAGGGTATATTTTGGGTGTGTGGGTGCCACAGTTCATCCCCCTCTATATATAGGGTCGGTTGCGATGTTCGGGTGATTTGGGGACTCTCTCGTTCGTCGATGAAACCACTGACAAATCGGGTTGGATGGCTTCGAAACAGACTCCCGAAGGTGATGGACTCGTCCACACCTCTGTTTATTACATAAAACGCGATCAAATTTTTATTATGTCCCCTCTCCCTTTCCTTCTGTAACTCGGCTAGACAATGCATAGTCATTGTTGGATCTGTGGTCCCTTGGACCACGCGGGGATCCAATGACTGTCATCGCTTCCCGGGTTTCCTTTTCTTTTAAAATAAGAAATTAGTGTAATAGTTAATTCAATTCAAAGGAAACTTGGAAAATTCATCTCTCTCTCCTCTTTTAACATTTTTCACTCAAATTTTAGAGGAAACTCTGTCTTGGCATTATCTACTCGTGTATTAAATTTGAAACCCAAATTCCAAAGGAAAAGGGTATTCCTTTCATAAGCAAGTTATTCTTTAATAAAACCAAATTAATTGGTATTTCCTCTTTCTTAATCTTTTATTTTCTTGATTTTGATTCCTTTTCCATTAGAAACCATGTGGACACGAAATCTTATCCAAGATGGATCCATTATCCATATATCCACATATTTCTTGTAATATCATTGTTATCTCATATTTCCTTCCTAATAAAGCATTTAATTGATCTTGTTGCATTATCTTTGCAACTTGGACTCCTTGGAACCCAAGGAACCCTAAAGGCATGAAATCCACCTTTGGAGGATATTACTTAGCCTTCTTGAGGCTTCTACCTTTTTCTCTTCTCCCTTTCTTAATATATATTCTTTTATTAATTGGATTTCTTTTTCTCTTTTATTTTCTTTCTCTTGTTATTGGGCCCAATAGCCAATAAGGCCCACAAAGCAACTAACAAGGATATTGTAAACGAAATTCATTCATTTAAATCAAACCACACCATTATTTCTTCATATATCTATATTAAGAGAAATTGCATTTCTCACCAAAAAAACCCCAAAATTGGGGTTATAACAGGCATGTTTTGAATTTTTTTTTAATGTTTTATTTTTTTGAATGTTAGATCGATGTGAACTTCATAATGTTATATTAATTTTTAGTTATGTTAAATGTTAAATGTTTGCTTATTTTTTATATGACACTTTCATATGGCTGACCATGAGTATGTTGATCGTGATGATGATTACCATGAGGGTGAGGTGTCGCCTCACAATATATGTTTTACAATATATCCAATATCTAGCTATATATATGAGCATTTCTAAGTTATATCCGATATGTTTTTTTGTCAATTTTTAGGTTGATGATGTACCCCCTGAAAACCTTGTGTCACTTGATGAGCAGTAGAAAAAAATTGAAAAAATCAGGGGCATCACTATAATGAACAAGTTACTACAACAAATGGGCAATGGACCAAAATTAGTTATGGATTTTGATCATACATGAAATCCACTTGGAAAGAATTGCATCTTGTTTGTTTTATATCTTGGGGTTCTTACTCCTAACCATAGTAGTGTAAATGTAGAAACTTGGCATACAGTTCCTAAAGGGTAGAAAGACTTAGTATGGAAAGAACTATGAGTGAGATATTATCATTTGTAATTCTATTTTTAAAGCTATTTACAACTCTATTTTTAGAATACTCTATTAAATATATGAAATTTTGCAGAGTATATTTGAGCTGGATGAAAGCCTACATCATAAAAAGGTGATGCAACGCTATGGGAGGGTCATAAGGAACTATAGGATAACTCTCAACCGACAATACATACAAGAGGCTGATAAGAGGAAAAAGTCAGCCCTTAAGCAATAGAACTACATGAACCCGACTGAGTGGAAGGTGTTTGTTGCCAGGAGAAATACTAATGAATTCAAGATATTAAGTTTCACTCCCAATTTAATTAATATACATTCTTAAGAATTCACCTATTCACAATTGACCTTAATTGTTACTCACTAATTCAATGTGATTACTAATAAGGCTATGAGTGATGCTCAAAGAGCAAGGCATGCATTAAATGTGCATGACCACACGATGGGTCTAGGTGGCTATGCAGCTCTTCGCCAAAAACTACAGACGTCTTTTGTTCAGCAGCTTACTGCTCCTAATACAGAGACAGGTGAGTCCTCTACTATTACTCTCGCACCTCTGTATCACCATGATCTGTGGATAGCTGGGAGGCAAAATAAAAAAAGATATAACCAACCCCGCAACTGTTGAGGCGGCTGTAAAAATGGTAAAATTCAACTCGTTGAGCAATTAGTATTGATGATCGTTATGTTTACTCACTAATTTCTATTGATGATAAATAGAGGGACCTTCACGAGCAGAGGAAGTAAGGCTCGTTCATCTCTGAGGTCACAAGGTATGAATTGACAGTTGCTCTCGATAACCCAGAGTAGCTTGGATGTGTTAGGGTTGCAGGGGTTGGAGTGGGCCTAAGAGCGTTCTTTGGGCCATCAGGGATGGAACAAATAGATGACATAAGAGAACAATGGGCAAAACTAGTGTTTAAAACTAGTGACTTCATTACAGGAGAAAAGTTAATATATGTACATAATCCCTATACGATGGAACAAATAGATGACATAAGAGAACAATGGGCAAAAACCTTTAAAAGTGAGGCAATTTTTTATTATAATTGGGGTATTGATGATGATAAAGAATGATATTTCTAAATTTTGATGTCATAATTATTTATGTATTTGATGACATTTCTAAACTTTGAAAGACAAGCTTATATATACATGCGTGAATGACTTTTTTGAATTGTCTTGTTGAAATTTGATCTATATACATGTGTGTGAATATAAAGATGAATGAATAGATGTGCTTCTATATGTGTGTGAATGTGAAAAGAAATGAATGAATAGAACTGTAGGTTGTTACATGTGTGTGAATGTGAAAATGGAGGAACGAATGGAACTACAGATTTCTACATGTGCGTGAATCATATGAATGAATTAATTATGTTTATTCATGTGTGTGAAACACATTACGTATATATAATCTTGATCATCTTGTTATTATAGGCTTGTGTCATGTTGTTAGTAGAAATCATAGGATGATGTAAACTTGCAATTCAGTTCTATTGTAGGTTTGTGTCCTGTTGTTAGCAGAAATCACATGATGATGTAAGCCTGCAGTTCAGAACTGAACTGCAGGTTCTACATCCTGCTGACCAGTCAGACAACAGGCCTGCAACTTGATTATTAAAAAAAATACTTAGTCGTCGGTTATCTAAAAAAATGTCACCTAATGCCAACAACGTCGGTTAATTATAGAAAATCGATAAGTATATTCTAACTCGGGCCAATTTTTTTGTTCGAGTATGGAGATAGGCGTCGATTTTCTTCAAAAAAACTGACGACTAATTTTTGTCAACGACATCGGTTATTTATAGAAAACCGACGACAAGTATGCTTTAATGTGGGCCAAATTTTTTTGTTCGAGCATGGAGACAGGCGTCAGTTTTCTAAAAAATAACCGACGACTACGGATCCTACTGGTGTCGGTTCTTTTTTTTGTTACAATCGGGGCCGGCTCTATGTCGACATTGTAGGATTCTACCTTTAGTGTTACCCACTTTGGTTTCGCTTGGAAACCGGCGTAAAAAAGTCATTTTAACCAACATGAAGGTGGTATATGTACTAGTGTGTGAATTTTTTTTGAAACAATATAAGCGTGAGAAAGAGCAACATACATATCTTTGGAACTCTAGCCGTGGAGGATAACATCATATCGTTATTCTGTTGATATCTTTTTCATGTCGGAACTCTACTTGTGATTGATTTGTGATTGATGTGTTAGAATTCTACTTACTGGATACGTGAACCTCTTCGAGCTAGAGAGGTGAGGAGCAAGATTGTCTAGTTGGAGATCTTCTTGGTGGATGAGAGAAAACTAAAGTTTGCGAGAAGAGATAGTTGGAAGTCGATTTTAAGTTAGAATGAGAAAAATAGAGGAAGAACCAATACTGGCAATGGCCTGCCTTGAGGAAGCTACAATCTATATGTCCCCTGATCTGATCTGGATACATTCCATCGTGGGCCCCACAAGCAAATGGTGAAGATATTTTGGACACAAAGACGGGTTCAGATTTGCTACACCTAATTAGTTGGGAAATATGTAGGTTATACCTCTCATTGTCTTTGTACACGTGTTGATACAATTAAAATTGTTCATATGTATTAAATCTCGTTGACACGTGGCATTAAATTAATCTGATAAAGAGTGTAAGCTACTTCATTTTCACACGGGACTAGCAGATTTTGAGGCCACAAAAGATGAACACTTATATGGAGCAAAGACGATTTGTGATTTCATACATGTACAGGGTTGTTACATCGAGTAAGAAGTTGGAATACGGTGCAACAGCCGCACATGTCGGTAGTGTGATTGAAACAACCAAATCCAAAGAGCCGCTGCAGAGTGGAGGATGCATATTTCCGTGCCAGCAACTTGGCATTGATTGCGGCATTATGTCACTAACCATCCCCATGTATTGGCCATATCACCCAGGAAGCTTCAACCTCCCTTCCTCGTTCTCTAGCAGCTTCTCCAATGAGAAAACAAAAGGACAAACCCCCCCATCTGGCCCCCCCTCAGATGCCACCTGCCCGTGACCCACCTCAATGCTGGTCAAATAAATGGTCTTACTAATGTAGTAGTCAGTTGTAGTCCTCTGTCCGCTCCAGTTGTGCACGCTCGCAATTATTCCCCAATTGCGTATCCATGGATTGGATACAGAGGAGATGATTCCAGTCATATTGATTGCCCACCGCATGGAGCTGCAAAAGCAAAACGCGTTCAAATGAGCTGTACGCTGGGGGTAGATAGCTAGCTGCTCCCAATAACCACTGCCGCAGTGGCCAGCGCGCTCCCACTTCGATTACCATCCCCTACACCAGTCCACACCGCCTCTGCTGCGCACATGCACTAGTCTACCAGACAGTCCCCTCAGGCCCTCACATGGCTCCCCGACTCCCCGTACCCTAGCTAGCTGTTCTGATCTATATAAAGAGAAGAAGTGACCGACGGCTGAACAACTCCCAGTCAAGTGATTATATCTCCCAGTTAAGCAGGCACCCAGGACAGGCAGAGGTCGTTCTAAATTACATCTAGATTGAAGACTATTACTTGTTCTTCTCATCTCACAAACGCCAGTCAACCATGGCTCTTTACGGCCGCCTCGCCCTGGCGTCCTTCCTCCTCCTCGCGTTCGCCGTCCTCCTGGTGCGGTCTGATACGGTGAGTGAAGCTCTAAGCATTGCCAGTCCTGCCCTCTTCGACCTGGCCGGTTTCCTGCTAGGCGCCGTTGCTGACAGCGTCTCTGTTTTTGTCATTGCAGGTTACCGTGGCCCCGGGCAATGTGACCCAGCAAAACAGTTCCCCGCCGAGAATCGGTAAGAAATATGGAGACACATTAACCAGTTCATACACAGTCATTCTAGCTCTCAGGGCCACCGCGCGCTTCCTACTTCACTCTCTCTCCGTTGTATCAATTTGTTCTGATGATTGATCGTCGTGAGATATATACTGAAAGAGAAACTAACCTTCTCCCTCTTTGCTTCCCTCCACAGACTGCCGCCCGGCGTGCGACATCCGCTGCAGCAAGTCATGGAAGCTCAACATGTGCAAGAAGCTGTGCGCCATCTGCTGCAACAAGTGCAACTGCGTACCCGATGGCCCGTCCGTCGAGGCCAAGGCACAGTGCCCTTGCTACGCCAACATGAAGAACCCCAAGGGGATGAACAAGTGCCCATGATGGGTTCAAAGAACAGAGAGAGAGAGAGCTAGCGCACATTCAGATTTTGTCAATTAATTACATTTAGAGAAACACTACTTTGTTTTGTATTCTTCGGCTAGGATACAATGCTGTTGTGGTTTACAAAATAAATGCATCAGTTTGGACGAATGTAGTAGGTGGTGGAACAGAGCTGCTAGTTTCTTCAAAAAATTAAAATCAGCGTAGCGTAGGGGTACATTATCATGTCAGTAATTAATCTATTTTAGGATGATGAGATCATGAGAATCGACGCTACGAGGACTGGGTTTTTTTGCCATTTACGATCATGTTAATCAGAGACCATTATTAAATTACTTCGAGAATGGCACGTCGCTTTATCCCTCCTTTACAACAAACTCTACATAGTACTCCCAACCTCCCTCCAAATAAACAACCGCAAACGTCTTATTTTCTTCAAACTCATGAACCCTACAAGGGTTCTAGGTATCCCAACTATTCTCACACCTAAAAGATCATTTTTAGTAAGCCCTCCCTCCCTCATGTTGTCGGGCGTTGACTAGATTGACCTTTAGCGGCATCCATGATTCATTCTCATTCTCGAATACAGATTACCCATGCCTTCCTAGAATTAGGCCATTGAAAATGAGATCTTTCTTCATTTGGTAGGGAGCCCAACCTTTCATAATGCTTCATTCTCTCACCTAACCCCCTTATTTCCTCAGCATGATGCAATCACCCTCTTTTTTACTGGCAATGATTGACAAAGGTCAACATGAAACATTATTTCGCTACTCAGGACAACCTAAGACAGTACCGTCCAAATCTTGATCAAGATATGAAACACTAGGAATCACTAGTTACAATCTATATTAGTACTAAATATCATGCAAATGGAGATCCTTTTTTGTATTAAATCAACAAAAATAATTTTCCTAACATGCTGGAGCTTGTGGAATCCCATTAATAAATAATTTTTAAAAAGCTTGTACCCTAGAACATGTGAAACTGACTTGTGTTAGAACCCTATTTTTTCAGTCCCCACGAATCTAAGGAATTCACTTTATATTAGGGATTCAGACCTAAATTACTCATTTTTCCCATTCAACATGTAACACATGGAACTTAATTTTAGCCTCTAATATGTGTTAAGAGTTATTGGCTTGTTGTATACATGGGCCCAAATATGCTTGGCCCATCAGGAATTCGGTCCAACATATAAGTACACCCTTCTCCTATATATAAGAGCGGGATTTAGCCTAAGAGATGAACGCATTATCCTCAAATCTTATTTTATAAATAATATCATATCAAACCCCACAAAATATGTGTGACGACCACACCTAAACGGAAATAATAAGTACAAACACGCAAAAAACCGGCTACACTTTAAAGGGATTTAAAAATCGTCCCACACCGTTGAGTTCTGAGTGATCCTTAAGATTAAAAGGTGTATGGTCCCTTCACGCATTGCTATTTGATTTTGAGTTGAATATCCACCCTCACACATGGTATTAGAGAATTGATCGAACAAAAAAAAACTCATAAGAGCGAGAGAGAGTCCTTCTTTCCCTGCACTTGTAGACAATGGTCGTGCCTTTCTTGCTTGGCCACCCATTAGCGTGGTGAAGTTGTTGATGATGGCCTTCTAATGGTTTGCATTAGTAGCTTTGAGTTACTTTGGTCTATCATGCCCTACTGTTTTTTAGTGTTTTGTTTCATTCTACAAACCATGGATCTGTGTGGTATGACCCTGTAAAGCTATTTAGTTTTTGCATCCATCTCTAATGTGTAACTGATCCTCCCTTTGCCGACACCTTTTTGACTCATTTGCTAGCCTCATGTACCCCCTCCTATGGGTGACCACACCGCAGCCAAGACCCACCACGTCACCATCAACTAGCTACATGAACAGAATGTTAGGCACCCACCACCGACGTCAGCCTACCCAAGGACTTCCTACATTATGCCACCCCTAGGTTCTCTCGTCATTGTAGTAGCCCCTCCATGTCCCTCCTATAGTGCCTTGTATACTTCAGGGACTACCTTCCCCCATGTTAGCCCCTCCAATGACTACCTTCTCAAGACCCTCCTCCATCATCTCCCACCTATGGACTCAATTCACCAAAGAAGTCCTTAGATCCCCATACCACCATTACTGACTAGTAGACCATTCCCAATGTTTGTCAACATTCATGAAAGATTTAACATATCAAAATCTACCTATCTTGGTTCTAGAAATCCTAATTCCATGATTAGAAGGTTAGTGTGTTTGGATCGTTAGAATTGATCAAACAAGGTTAATAACATACCCTAATACACTTACATGTACCCAAATGGACATATAATGCACATAAATGGATTGACATCTATATAAACCCTAACCATGCATATATGTGTCCCTGACCATACTTTAGATAAGTGAACACTAATAAGACAATGAGTTGTATATATGGAACCTAGCCCCGGAATGTGTACATGTTGATGAGATGTATGTGATGTACATCTAGTTGTATATATGGAACCTAACCCTAGAATTTGCTAGACCACCATAAGTGTTGTCGAGATTTCAGTACCACCACAAAGTGTTCCTTGAAGATAACGTCATCGGTGCATATACCTAAAATGTGGTATCACTATTTTACCCCATTTTATGATCTTTGTGTTACAATTTCAGTGCTCAATGGTGGGTCAGTGGTTTCAGCCATTGATGTCAGGATATATTGCCACTATTGTGTTCATCTAATTCGTCCAAGTTATTTTGTGAGATCCCTCACCCTCGAATGGATACTATGAGGTATTCAAGCTCTCTCCTTATTTTGTTTCCAAATTCATCCACCCAGCTTCTGTGGCAGAAGTCGGCTATGGAGTTCCTAGCAAGTTATCGTCTTGATCTTTAGGACTGGATAGGGATAGAGAACTTGAACTAATCATCTACACTTTATGCCTCACAGTACATTCCTATTTTGACTATAGCCTTGGAGATTGTGACTTAGAACCTTTTGTTCTCATGAATTAGAGAAAACAAATAAGATGAATATCTGGCTTTCCACAGATATGACCCTATCACTATGAAAAAAACATGAATTAGCTACAATTTCTCTAACTACGTGTGTTCCATTTGTAGTCAATAAATACTATTCTTTATATATTAAAAAACCAAACGCAGGTCTGTTCCCTGACTTGCGGTCCTTCTCACGGCTATATTTTCCTGTGCTAGGGCGTCTTCTCCAACTATCAGCTCTCCTCCAACCGCTTGTGGCTTCCTCCCTCTCACAGAAGTCATCCAATAGTGGTTGTATATCTCTTGATTAGCTCAAAGGATCAACTTAAGGGCACAACTGCTCCTCCTCCTCGTGGTTGGATTCATTTTCCTTCTCCAAACTTTGACCAAGTTTGTGTACTTTATGGCATATCTATATATTGTTGGAGAGAATCATGAACAAATATATAATCAATGGTCTGAATATACATGCCAACCATTATTTTTGTATGATATCATAGGTTTGAACTACATCAAGTGATACATGACTGAGTGTTACATCTATAATCTAAAAACATTACAGTAGAAATAGTGAACAACTCAATCTCCTACTCAATAACTGTCCAATAGATAATTACCATAACTTCTTGTTAGACTCCATCCATGCCATATGATGTCTTTATGCTATTTGACGTACATTGTGCATGTATCGAAACTTGGCACACTACTTAAATGCAGCAATACATGCTAGGTAAATTTTTTGTATATTAGTTCTATAGTTATATATATATGAAATTGTCTCTTTATTATTTAGATATTTGATATTAGAACAAAAAATGTTAGGTATGTATACATTTCTATCTAGGAAGCACGAACACTTCCCGGAGGTTTCCGTGTCTGTGTCCGACACGTGTCCAACCCGGACACGCCTTGGACACACATGGACATGCGGCAGACACTCCTCAGTGTGTCCAGATTCATATTTTATATATTTACAAACTGGACACGGCGTAGACACATCTAGGATGCTTAGTGGACACGGGAAACCCAACCCACATAAGATCTAACTAAAAAGAAAAGAGAAAATAAGATCCAACCATGTAGACTCCTCAACCAAACCCCAACTCCTCACCAAAACCCTCATCCCTTCCCTCGAGAGGTGACCAGCAAAACTCACCCTCTAATTGTTGTTGTTCCCATAGAGAATGTATGAAACTACTTCTTGCTGCACTTGATGCATGTAGCAGCTAGGTCCTGAAATTGCTGCAAGTAGCCACCATAAAGAGATGGAGTTGCTACAAGCAGCCTTTGCATCAGTAACCACTAGGAGCTAAAACCACCACAAGCAGTAGCCTTTTGTAACAGCCATTTGCCGCAGGAGCTGCCAATAGCTAGAACAGCCATTAGAAGAAACTCCCTTCCCTTTTTAGGAACTTCTTCCCTCTTCTTCCTCTTGATTTTCTTATCAATTTTCCTTTCTCCTCTTCTTCCTACTTTGTTTGTCCTCTAATGTGTCCATTCCTCAACCCACCTCTTCTTACTACTCTATCAAAACCTCTACTTCCCTCCTTTTCCTCCTAATAACATGCAGTCTTGTTTCTCTTTTGTCTCTTCCCTCTACCCTCCACTCCTTCATGACTACTATATATGCTATCCTCTAGCTTCACCACCATCATCACTACCCATACACACCTCCCCTCTATCACTACTGCTTCCCCTCTTCCCTATAGTGCACACCCCCATTAGTATTGTAACCTTTGGATCATTGTGCGTACTTAAGTTCTAATGATTTTCTTGTATTTCATTTCATCATTCTTGGACGGTATAATAATTTAATATATCATCTTGTATGCTAAATTTTGCAGCATCAGCAATATGAAGTGGATATCATGGTGATCTTTGTTTCTTCTTGTTGCTAAGAATAATGGAGCTTCTAATGTTCACAAATAAATTATATACATGTGTCTATAACTGTATATATATATATATATATATCTCGGAATCAGGTAAATATATTATGACGTTCCCCCTAAAAAATATTAGGGGGTCAAGCTTACATGTAGGACCAACGCCATACACTCAACACCGTTACAAATCACACATCTAGCTAATATGTAGTCTACTTCTAATGCCTTTACATATTTTTACAGCAATGCTTATGGCATTTGTGGACTTCCCTTGGTGTTTTCTAGCATTCCTTTCTTCCCAGATATGGTAGCATAGGCCAGCAAACAAAAGCTTTTTCTTGGCATCCATACCGCATCTAGCAAGCATCCTTCTCAGTTCAGTAATAAGTTGTACTTGAAGTCTGAATTCTCAGCATAAATACTCCCAAATCTCCTTTTTGAACTTACATTCCCCCACAAGATGGTTGTGGCTTTCTTCCTTTTCCTCACATAGCAGGCATTTAGTAGGTATATCATAATTCCAGCTCTTTATTCTATCAAGAGTAGCAAGGATATTATGCAAAAATTTATAGACAAATATGCTCCACTTTGGCACATACCTATCCTTCCACAGTTGTTCACCTACTGGGTCTTTTGCACCTTTTGTTCTGGACACCTCCCATAAGCATATCTTCTTATCTTTGAGCTGCCATCCTCCAAAATCATTTGCAACAAACAAGTGTCTAATGTGTGGCCACACTTCCCTCATGACATTGATAGTCCTTGAGTATCCTTCTCTTGTCTTTGGAATAAAATCCAGCCCCTATGATATCTTTCTCTCATCCATTTACCCCATGTAGAAGTGCCTTCTTGAAAAGCAACAAGTCTTCTCATGGAACCCCATCTAGCAATGTCTCTTGGAGTCTTCAGGTTCAGTCCACCTTCCTCTATAGGGAGCGTCAGCCTGGTATACTTCATGGGATGATGTTCACTTCCCCAAAGGAAGTTAGCAATCTTCATTTCAATTCTATCCAGAACAGTTATTGGAATTCCACCTTGTTGTACCCAGAAGATGAGGAGTCCCTCTATGGCATCTTGAATCAGAGTTCTGCACCTCGCCATGGATGCCTTTTGTGTAGGCCATCTGTTTATCATTTCCTCCATTCTATCAATGCATTCTGTAAAGTCTTTGACTTGGAGATTGTCGCCTATAAGAGGAAATCCCAAATACTTGGTTGGGAATTCACCTTTTTCCACTCCCATAGCCTGTGTGAGCCTATCCTCCATATGATAGCAGTTCTTGGACAAGAAGATGTGTGTTTTATTTGCATTAACACACAACCTCATTTGCTCCCCAAACTTTGCCAAAAGGCCTTTCAGATTTCCCAACTGTTGATGTTTGGCTTCTATAAAAATCAGCACGTCATCTGCGAAGATAAGATGTGTCATTACCTTAGTACCGTGGACTATATAAGGTTTTATTTCCCTACGTTCTTCAGCTTGCTGCATCTTTCTTGAGAAATACTCCATGACAATTACAAAGAGAAGAGGGGACAAAGGATCCCCTTGCCGTAGTCCATTGCCACCACAAAAGAGACATGCAGAAGTGTCATTAACCAAAATAGAAGAGCTAGTTGTCCCAACGCATTGTTTCATCCAGCTAATCCACTATTCATTGAAGCCCATCTGTTGCATGATCCACCATAGCTTCTCCCACCTCACACTGTCATAGGATTTGGAAACATCCAGCTTAAGGCTAGGCCTTCCTACTACCTCGCATGACATTATAATCCAAAAGAAATTCACCAGCTAGAAGGGCACAATCACTAATGTTCCTACATGTGACGAAAGCTCCTTGATTTTCAGAAATCAGATGAGGGAGGACCATCTTCAATTGAGCAGCTAGAATTTTAGCAATGATCTTGTATTGTACCGAGCAACAGGAAATAGGCCGAAAATCAACAAGAGAGGATGTAACCTTCTTTTTAGGAATAAGGACAAGAAAAGAATTATTAACCTGTCTCACCATGTACCCCCCCCTTCCATAAACCAGTTCACATAAGCGAGCAGATCATTTTTGATGATATCCCAAGTTTTCTTATAGAAGAAAGCATTGAAGCCATCAGACCCAGGTGACTTGTTGCTGCCAATATTCCATAGAGCATCTTTCACTTCATGTTCATTGACTCTTCTTGTAAGGATGTTATTATGAGTGCTAGTGAGCCTGTACTTCTAGTCAACTACTTCCTCATCATCAATATCATCAGGAAAGTTCTTGTTTATAGCATGTGCCTCAATGTCCTCATGCTTGTTAACCACCTCTCCATCAGCATTTATAAGTTCAGAAATAATGTTACCTGCCTCCCTCCTTCTCACAACGGTATGGTAGAGCTTTGTATTCCGGTCCCCATCACTTATCCATTTCTCCTTGCTTCGCTGCCAGTAGAATTTTTCCTCTACCTTTTTTAAATCTTCCAGCATCACCTTCAGCTCCCTATCTTTCTCTATCAAGTAAGAGTTCAGTGGATCTACTAGCAATCTTCCTTTGACTTCTTTACACTCCATTTTAGTCTCTTTCAGAAGATTTGGGATATTTACCTCATCCTTTGCCCACTTTTTCAAGACCATCTTGGTGTTCATCAGCTTCTTAGCAAAAACATACATGGGTTTACCAGTTACTTGAGTGTTCCATCTTTGCCTGATGACATCATCAAACCCTTTCCAATCAGCCCAGTAGTTAAGAAATCTAAACAGTTTCCTTTTCTGCTTTTTCTCTGTGAACTGAACCGATATAGGAGCATGATCACTTATATCAGATCCGCCTGCCTTTACTTGTACATTAGGGATAATTTTCATCCATTCATCATTCACCAGTGCTCTATCAAGTTTTCTTGCTATTATGTGCTCTGGATCCCTCTCATTGTTCCAAGTGAAAAGATCACCGCCCACCATAGGTATCTCAAATAAATCTGCCTTATCAATAGCCTGATTGAAAGCATCCACCTCAGCTGTTGTAGCAAGTCGTTTCCCCCTTTTTTCTTTTTGAAGTCAGACTATATTAAAATCACCAATGACCAACCAGGGAACCAGTACCTGTCTGGAAAGTGTAACTAGATCTCTCCGTAGATCAATCCTTGCTCTACCGTCATTATGACCATAAACAACCGTCAGCCAGATCAGCAAACCACCATTGTTTCTGCATTCCGTTGTGACATGTTGATCTGACATCTGTATCACTGACACCTGCCAAGCATTGAGCTTCCACCCCACACAAACTCTGGCAACATCACCACACTCCACATTAGACACGTGGTTCCATCCTTGTGGAAAAAGATACTTTATGCTATTGCTATTTTTCTTCTTTATTTTTTTTTCACCAATGCAACTATCGAGTGACCACTGGCAGCAATCGACTCCCGAATTTCCTTCTTTTTATTCCTATCACACCCACCCTTAATATTCCAAAGAAGTATGGACATATCAATGGTTTTTTGTAGACCCGGTATGCCTATTTGGCTCCTTCTGCTTGTCCTTGTTCTTTGCTCTTTTGTCCTTCACAATCTCTCCTTCTTCTTTGTCTGAGTCTGATAAGGCCCCAAAGCTTTTTGTGGTGTCAAGAATGGTTCCCACTCCTTGGGACTTTGGGATACCTGCACGTCGATGGCGTGTCCTATTAGAAGTTGGTGTAAATCCTTCTTCAGTGCCTGCAACATTCTCAGCATTATCGGCCCTCTTATCCTGTTTGCCATTAGAGTTGGGACCTTCAGCGCCATCATCAGTAGCCTGCTTTGCCTGATCCATGTTGACAGCAGTAGTAACGGAACCATCCTTGCTACTTGTGGATGACCCCTTGGTAGCCTTCATAGCCTCAGAACTACCCACTATTACAACCGCAACCCCCATCTTCTTAGCGTTCATTGGCGTAGCTGTATGATTTTCATCCTGCACCAGGGCGTCGTCCACTAGCTCATGTGTTGCGGTTGCAGCCGGCTGGCCTTCTCCAGCCTTATTTGTTTTCTCAACCCAAGCCAACTTTGCTTTAGCCTTGGTTTCCTTCTCACCCTCCCGACTGGTCACCTTGCATTGCTGCGAGCCATGCCCGAAGACCCGGCATCTGCTGTAGCTGACAGGAATGTGATCATACTCGATCGACAACAGAATCGATTGTCTCCCCTTCACATTAAGCCAGACCCAGGTCGGCTTCTCTCTGTCAACATCCAATTCGATCAGTACCCTAGGATCGTCACCTTCAAGAGATCTGTCGTCAACATGAAGGACCTGTGATGCAGGTTTACCGTGCGCAAAAACGCAAGTGAACGCGTCGAAGTAATATAGGCCTTTGTGAGGCCCGAGTCGAACTCAGGGATACGTGAAATTGTCAGAGACTCTTACTAACTGCTCACGATCAGCTAGACCGGTTAAATAGTTGAGAGTTGTTGTTAAAATTAAGAGAAAATAAAAATAAAAACAAAACAAGCAATCGATTAAATGTTGGTTTAATCAATTCAAAATGGAGATCTTTAGGATTGCGGTTTCACTGCGGGTTTTCATTGTATTAAATTCTATCCAGTCATCCAAATTTATCTCTCTATCCAGGTAGTGGCCTGAAATCAGAATTGCCCACTGTCGTGGTATAATTCACTACCTATGTCTAGGTCGGTTCCACCGTCGTAGTAACCTATACCCTAAACTAGGTGCATTATAAACGACCTCTCGGTATCCACCATTAATCTTACACCACCTTGTTCAAGGGATTTGTCAATTAATGTAAATTCTGTCTCTTTTCAACCGTTAATTCTTCTTTCAAAGCAATTAAGGGCATTAGGTTATTATTATGGTGATCAAGCATAACAATATATTGGAGAAAATGAAATTATACCACGGATTTAAGAGATAAGATATGAATTACTATTATAAAATCATCATACAATGAATCCCCGGGCTACTCCCGGTCCTAAAGACAAAGGGGATTAGCCCCGCATGTTCATCTCAAAGCAAAGCATGGTAGAGAAAAGGGGAAACATGAGAAAAACGTGATTGAGTGGTGAAACCCCTGAACGGAGGATATCCAAACAATCATTGGCGTAGAATACGCATTCTCCTGCCTTTCCGTGGTGGAATTCGTCTTCTTCAACGTCCGGATCGACTGGGGCGTAGGTCTGAGCTCTATTCTTCTCTCCTTGCTCTTCGGGATGTGTACAACAACTAATGTGGGTCGACTAGGGAATTAAACCTAATGACGGCGCCGGGTCGATGGTATCGACCTAGTGCGATGGCGGAAATCCTTCTTTTCTTTCGTCTGAGCGCCTGATGTCATCTCGATACCATCGACTCGTGTCGATGGTATCGACAACTCTGTAGCGACAGTTTTGTCCTTTTGTGTCGCTGTAGCTCCACCAGTCGATAGTATCGACATTTTTGTCGATAGTATCGACTCACTTCTCGCCAGCAACCTGATGGTATATCGATACCATCGACATCCCTGTCGATAGTATCGATCTTGTTCTGGTCCTTGCGGCTAGCAACCTGTGGTCCGGTCGATGGTATCGACCACCATCGATGGTATCGATGGTAGCAGATACTTGTTTTTCCTGAAATTAACACACAGAACTACATAAATCCACACAAAATATATTCTTTTGTTAATTAATACTCAAAATGCTTAAATAAAGGGAATTTGACATAAAGAAGTAGCATAGACCAAAATGAATGAAGTATGCAACATTAACCATGAAAATGACTAATAAATGCATAAAACGCATATCAAACAAGTCTATAAATGCGACTCAAAATTATCGCATCAAACTCCCCTAAGCTTGAACATTGCTCGCCCTCGAGCAACTAAACCTTAGAATAGAATTTCCAGAGTCAACTAAAGAACAAAGCATCACAACAAACATCCCATGTGATCCCCACCGGACATTCACATTCCGGCCCTCACTAACCACAGAATGATAATTACCCTGCAGGCGATAGTAATCATCCATAAAAGATGTCTACCTCAAAACTTATGAACACTATCAAATAAGGCAGTTAACATAATAAAATTCGCCGGTCCAGACTTAGTGCATCTTGTGATCTCCTATACTACATTGCTCGCCCTAACTACCATCTACATGGGAGCAGTTCTCCTTATATTCATAAGTGAGGAGAAAATCACGGTGGCCTACCAATTCGAGCAACGGGTGGATGAAATGGGTGGCTCATGGAAGAAGTGGAAGCATTGTACAGTTTCAACATGCATAAAACAAAAATGCCCTAAATGATGCAAATGCACATGAAACATGCCCTAATGCCTAAGATTGGGTGGAATGATGCATGCACTAACATTCCGTCTCAAAATGAGGTGGATATCTAATTGAGCTACATCATGTACTTACTCATCTTAATATGCAGGTGAGATTATGTTCCTTTCTCCCTCTTATTCCTCTTGCTTCTCAAAAACTTGCTTTCTTTTTTTTCTTTTTAATTTTTTTTTTCAAAAATTCTTTTTTTTCAGGCCCTTATATCCATGATTGACAATGAATACTTATTGGGATTATATTTTCTGCATAGCTCGAATATTTGCACTATTTGGAAGGTATGGAACAAATTAATTCACCATTAAAGAATAAATGAGGTACATGATATACTCCATGCATAAAAGTCATGAATGCAACTAAATGACATGCACCTAAGGGTATTGTGCATGTATAACTATTTTATATTTTTTTATTTTTCATGCAAAACATATGAACGTGGTTGCAATGCTAGTCCTATCTACATGATATGCAATCAAAAAGAGTTAAAACCGTACTTTGCTTCCAAATCTTGGTGGATTGTGCAAAATAATGAGGTGGAAAGATCACAAGACTAGTTGACTGAACCTTTGAAAAATATCATGTGTCCCTCCCTACTGACATGTGTAGTAGTTAAAAGATTTCTCTCTCTTGCTTCAAATTAAAGTCTCATTATCATTTGGTCATTTTAGGCTCAAACAACCAATTCCGTCCACTTTCATGAATCATTAGGAATATACAGTTGTGATTTTCTATTTTAAAGTTGACAAAACCAATCATTTTCAAAGTTAAGTGATCAAAGTTGAACAACACTCAAGCTTGCGAACACTCAAAATTTTTTTAATTTTCCTCAATGCCCATGCACATGCAACTGAGATGACTCAAGATTAATGACATCCACAATTACACTAGATAGAACGTGGATCCTACAAACAAACTAAGATTGCAGGAACTAAATGACAAGAACAAACAAAATAAATAAACTAAAAACTGAGAAAAATAAAAGATAGAGATGTTCCAACTACCCCCCCAAGCTTGAATTCGACTATGGCCTCATAGTCAAAAACAAACTTAAAGGTTGGAACAGAGATACCAATTTACTCGTCAGGCTGAGGCAGAGGCGGGTACTTTGGAGCGGTAGGGTCCCAAGTGGGGTACGCTCCCTGAAAGGTAGGATCATAATGGGGCATAGGTGGAGGTTGTGGATACCCCCCCCCCCAAAGTAGTTCTGGCTCCAGTAATGATCATAAAATGGCTGCTGCTGCATCTCCATCCTATGCAACCGGTCATGGATCTGGTGTTGGTTTTCAAGGAGGAGGCGCTCATTCTCGAAAATATGCCTCTGATTGTCGAGAAGCCGGTTCGTTGTGTCATGAATACCGGCATAAGTTGTTGTATGATGCTGCTGCGTATACTGTATATCCTGCAGCATAGCATACATACCCTGCATAGAATAGACATCCTCGCTTGGCTGCGAGGGAGGTGGTGGTGGCGGAGGATGTGATGATGAAGATGCACCTGGATGCATGCGAGGACGCTTCCGTGGTGCCACTCGAGCCCAAAGAGGTGTAAATGCCTCCTCTTCCTCTTTAGCCTCATCGTTGTTGTTGTTGTCTTCGTCGTTTCCACCGTCTTCATCGGAGTCGGCGATGGCTATGATAGGCCATCGGAAATGTTGCGCCCCTTCGATGTTGAAAACAGGATCGGGAAGCGAGCACTCCTGGTAAGCTTGGTTGACGTGGCAATGCACGTACGCCAAACCATCTCGAAGTAGTAGGAGGTTGGAGCAGTGCAGATGTTGCAAGTTCACCTTGCTCCTGGTGGAGAGCGGGGTCAAAGTAGCAAAATTCAACCCCAGGTAGGAGGCTAGCTTGGTGATAAGCCCGCCAAAGTGAATTGGGGCTTTCCTTATACTCCTCTACACTGCCAAAACCCACTGCAGGAAGAAAGCGCCCCAGTTGCATTCTTGGCGCTTAAGGAGTTTATACAAGAAAAAGAGATCCGGCTCCTGGAATTTGCTAAGGGATAGATCACCCCGAGCAAACAATGTCGAACTGAGCATCCGGTGCAGAATCTGGACGAAAGGGTGCTCGAAATCAGCTACCGCAGCATTATGGTAGCTTACTGACTTCCCCGGCGGCACCGTAACCAGCTCAGCGAAGATGGCGTCGTAGTCGGTGCGGTTGTCTGGCCGCCGATAATCAAATTGCGAGTGATTCCAGTTGAAGATCGCGTTGAACTGCCAGAGTGTCAGGTTGTAGTCATTTTTGAACAACCGGAAAGACACCCGGCCCTTAATCCACTTGCGGTCGGTGGCTATGATGTCGTTGGGCACGACACATACGTCCAGCGACGCCATAAAGTCAGCCACCAATTCCTTATACGTAGGCCAATCGGCGAAGAACGGCTGGCCATCTGCATTAAACTCCAGCTCGTCAGGCCTTCTTCCCGTGCGTTTGGCCTGTCCCTTCAGAACGTAAGTGAGGTTGGCTTCGAACCCCAAGTTGCAGATGGTATCCCGATCAACATATCGGGTCGGCTCGATCTTCCTCTTTAAGATCTCCTCGTAGATCTTTTTGATCTCCGCGGATGGATGAACAAGCCGCGGGCGTGAGATGGATGCAGTCGGTGGTGGCACAAACTCTGGGATGTCCATCGGGTTAGCACGTGAAGACGACGCACCAGCTACGTGCACCATGATGTCGAAAGAAAAGAGAATAGGAAGGAAGCTCGGTGAAGATCGGAGAATTGAATCTCTGCTCGATGAAGAACTAGCTCGATTTTGCTCGTCGTCGGGCTTGGACAGCTCTGGAACACGCTCAGCACAAGTGAAGGAGAGTTGCACTGAAGGTGTGATGTCATCTGATGCAAACACTCCTCATATATAGCTGTTGTCAGCGCTACTGTCCACTCGTCGATACCATCGACGCGGGTCGATGGTATCGACAGGGGTAGCACAATCCGTACCTCCTCGAGTATCGACGGTTGTCGATGGCTGGATCTGCGGGTCTCGGATAGCTGACGCGTCGATACTATCGACTCGGGTCGATGGTATCGACTCGTCCCCCAGATTGACTTCCTTGTTGCTGCGATCGTCGTTGATCTTCCCTCACGGATCGTTGATGTACCGCGTCGATACTATCGACGCAATTCGATAGTATCGACTCTCTGATCAGGGCAAACCCTCGCGAGGCCCGGTCGCCGCCTGCTGTATGTGAAAGTGTCGATACCATCGACAGGACCGTCGATGGTATCAACTTCACTGAGTCGATTTCTTCTGAAAATCTCCAGAGATCTCGATGGTATCGACTAGCATGTCGATACTATCGACTTGGACTCCGAAATCAACCTGTAGGTGTGTCGATACTATCGATGAGGCCGTCAATAGTATCGACATAGTGCGATTCTTGAAGCAGCCAACCTATACCACGGTCGATACCGTCGACACAAGGGTCGATGGTATCGACTCTGCCTCAGACCTGCACATTACAGAAACAATCACGGTACCTTTTTTACACTAAAAACTAAGTTAAAACAAATCAAACTACGAATGTAGAGGAACTAAACTAAAGTACCAATGGTTGGGTTGCCTCCCAACAAGCGCCCTTATTTAACGTCTTAGGCTAGATGACTTGAAGCAGATCATGCATCCGAAAGTGAAATGAGTTTGACCTCATTCACCTTCTTAGTGTAATCTTCACCAAAATAGAACTTCAACCTTTGCCCATTCACCAAAAATGTAGTCTCAGCGTCGCTCACCATGATTGCGCCATGTGGTTTGACCTCTTCTACCATGAATGGCCCACTCCACCGGGATTTCAGCTTCCCAGGATGCAACTTTAGCCTCGAATTGAACAAAATCACACGATCTCCCTTCTTGAAGGTGCGCATCTGAATGTGGCGATCGTGGATCAACTTAGTGCGCTCCATGTATATCTGAGAATTTTCATATGCAGTCATTCGCAGCTCATCCAATTCATTCAATTCAAGCAATCTCTTCTTCCCTGCTTCATCACAACTCAAGTTGAGCTTTCTCAACGCCCAATGTGCTTTGTGCTCTAATTCCACCGGTAAGTGACAAGCCCGGCCATACGCCAACCTAAAAGGTGTGGTGCCTATAGGTGTCTTGTATGCCGTCCTGTATGCCCACAACGCATCCGGCAGTAAAGCACTCCAAATCTTCCTCGTGGAAGCCACCGTACGCTCCAAGATTTTCTTAATTTCGTGATTGGAGACCTCCACCTGTCCTTGAGTTTGTGGGTGATACAGGGTACCTATGTTATGTTTGACCCCGTATTTCTTCAACAATGCTGAGAACTTTTGATTCTTAAAGTGCGTACCCCCATCACTGATGATCATTTGGGGTACTCCAAACCTGCAGAAGATATGTTCCTTAACGAATCTGCACACTACAGTAGAATCATTAGTCCTTGTGGGTATTTCTTCTACCCACTTCGACACATAATCAACAGCTAAGAGGATATATAAATTCGAATTAGAGGACACAAAGGGTCCCATGAAATCTATACCCCATAGGTCAAATACCTCAACCTCCTGGAAAACATTTAGGGGCATCTCTTGTCTCTTTGAAATGTTACCCGCCCTTTGGCAGGAATCACATTGTCTCACGAACTCATAGGCATCTCGGAACAAGGTAGGCCAATATAGGCCACTTTCCAACACTTTGGCCGCCGTACGAGAGCTCGTGTGGTGTCCTCCCGTAGGTAGAGTGTGGCAGTGACGAAGAATACTCTCGTACTCCACCTCAGGTACACACTTGCGCAGGACACCATCCCTGCATTGCTTCAAAAGAATGGGGTCATCCCAAAAATAATATCGTAGAGAATGGAAAAACTTTTTCTTCTCTTGATATGTCCAATCATCTGGGATGATCCTGCAAGCAAGATAATTCACAATATAGGAAAACCAAGGATCTTTAGAATTCACTTTCAACAATTGTTCATCCGGAAATGTCTCAGTTATAGGTATGTGTAAATATATTTCATCAACCCTCTCTAACCTAGACAAATGATCCGCTACAACATTTTCGATCCCCGCCTTGTCTTTAATTTCGATATCAAATTCTTGTAGGAGCAAGATCCACCTAATCAATCTAGGTTTGGCATCTTTTTTCTCCATCAAATATTTAATAGCGGCGTGATCAGTCCATACAACTACTTTCGATCCAACTAAATATTGCCTAAACTTTTCAAAAGAGAAAACAACAGCAAGCAATTCTTTTTCAGTAGTTGTGTAATTTAATTGAGCATCATTCAAAGTCTTAGAACCATAAAAGATCACGGTTGGTTTATTGTCCACCCGCTGTCCCAACATAGCTCCTACAGCAAAATCCGATGTGTCACACATGAGTTCAAACGGCTTAGTCCAATCTGGTGTTTGAACAACCGGTGCGGAAATCAATTTCTCCTTCAGCACATTGAATGCGTGTAAACATTTGTCATTGAAATAAAAAATGGCATCCTTCTCGAGAAGCTCAGATAGAGGTTTGGCTATTTTTGAAAAATATTTTATGAACCGACGATAAAATCGGGCGTGTCCTAAGAAGCTTCTTACCCCTTTTACCGAATTTGGTGGGGGCAATTTAGAAATTACTTCAATTTTAACTGGATTTACCTCCAAACCTTTGCTAGACACTTTATGTCCTAGCACTATCCCCTCACTCACCATCATATGGCATTTCTCCCAGTTGAGGACCAAATGTGTGTCCTCACATCTCTGTAACACCTTATCCAAATTATAAAGGCATTCATCAAAAGAAGCACCATAAACCTAAAAATCATCCATAAAGACTTCTAAACAGCGTTCTACCATATCAGAAAAAATGGCGAGCATACAATGCTAAAAAGTCGATGGTGCATTGCATAATCCAAAAGGCATGCGGCGATACGCAAAAGTTCCATAGGGACAAGTGAAAGTAGATTTCTCTTGGTCCTTAGGGTCGATTGAAATTTGATTGTATCCCGAATACCCGTCCAAAAAACAAAAATGAGATCGGCTGGCTAAGCGTTCTAGAATTTGATCAATAAATGGGAGAGGGAAGTGATCCTTTAGCGTAGCGGCATTAAGACGTCGATAATCAATACAAACTCGCCACCCAGTTACCAAGCGGGTGGTGACAGGTTCATTTAAGATATTTTGAGTGACAGTAATATCCCCCTTTTTAGGGACTACCTGCGTGGAACTTACCCATGTCGAGTCTGAAATCGCATAGATGATACCTGCGGAGAGAAGCTTTATCACCTCTTTCTTCACCACCTCCATCATGCTCGGATTCAGTCGACGTTGCGGTTGAATTACCGGTTTGGCTCCCTCCTCGAGCCGAATCTTATGCTGACACAAGGTAGGGGAAATCCCCTTAATATCTGCAACATACCACCCAAATGCTCCCCTGTGGTTCTTCAGCACTATCAACAATTGGTCCTCCTATTCCGCAATCAGATATGCAGAAATGATCACATGTAACTTTTCTTCCCTCGCTAGAAAGGCATACTAGAGATGCGGTGGTAGTGGCTTTAACTCTAACTCCGGTGGGCTGGTCAATGATGATTGAAGTGGAGGGGGAAGTTCACCTAAATCTTCATAATACCTCACATAGAAGCATGGAAGCATCTGAAGCATTTTGGCGCACTCCTTGAGTGATTTTCTTCTCATCCAATCCTGAGTGATATTGACTAAACAAGCCTCCAGTGGTAATTCTGGATATGCATCAAAAACTAAATTTGTTATGGAATCATCCTCTGTAGAGGGAGGAATGTCCTCATCCTCATCATTCGGGAACCCTACAACTTTGCAAAGGGAGACCACTTTGGTCTGCTCCATGATATCTACAGCCAAAGTCCCTTTGTCCACCTTGGTCATTACATGAGCCATATCAAGAAATGGCTTCCCCAGACAAAGTGAGATGTTATTATCAAAATGTTTTACCATGTGGCATTGCTCCTTGGATGTAGGTGAAGTAACGCTGGAAGGCATGACCATCTCAAATCGGTCATCATCTATACCCAAGGTCAACCGACCTCTCCCCATCTCGAGTATCATGTTGGCTGTAGCTTGGAATGGTCTTCCGAGTAGCAGCTCATTACCTTGTTCATCTTGTATCTCCATGACGACAAAATCTGTAGGAAATACAAATCTATCCACTTTCACGAGCACATCTTCACAAATCCCATATGGTTTCACCACAGAGTTATCCGCCAATTGAATTGTCATGTTGCTTTTCCGTGACTCCTGTAATCCCAACTTCTTGAATGTAGAAAGGGGCATTAAATTGATGCTTGCTCCTGAGTCACATAATGCTTCACCAAATTTGACTTTCTTGATATAGCATGAAATGTTAAAACAACCCGGATCTTGCCTCTTTGGTGGCAATGTACCCATGATGAAGGCACTCACTTGCTCCTTAAGCACAACTACTTCAGTGTCCGAGATTTTTCTCTTCTTGGTGATGATGTCCTTCAGGAATTTCACGTAAGACGGAATTTGCTCAATAGCTTCCAATAGAGGGATGTTGACTGAAAGCTTTCTAAAACTGTCTAAGAACTTTTTGAATTGGGCGTCTACCTTCCTTGCCTTAGCACTGTTCGGATAAGGGACCGGGACAGCCTATGCCCTTTGATGCAGTGGCACATAGGGTGTCCTTTTCTGAGGATCCTCCTCCTCTACAATCGGGTCTTCAGTAGCATCCACTGCTATGTCATCAACTGGTTCTGTGACCGGTACGGACAGCTCCTCAGTGGCCTCACCTTCAATTTCAGCTTGGGGTTTGCTTGCTTCATCAGCCCTGGGATTTAACAATTTCTTGCCACTTCTTAGCAAGATGGCCTTCGCTTGTTGGTTTCCTCCTGGAACATTAGTATTTCTCGGGAAACCTGGATGTGCCGGCTTCTTCAAACTGGCTATCTCTGCAGCCATCTGTGCCATAGATGTCTCTATTGTTCTCATTTGAGCCCCATGGCTCTACAGTGTCTGCCCAAATTGGTTCATGAACTCTCCTTGTTGTTTTATTTACTGGCCAAAAGTAACCATGAGTTCTTGATTTTGCTTTATCACTTGATTGAGCAGCTCTGTGCTCTTGTCCTCCGCTAGTGGTTGGGGTTTAGCATCCATATCTTGCAAGAAGTTATTTGGATCCTTCCAGGAGAACTTCTTGTCTTTCCTCCATGAATAGTCATTATTCCTTTAGCCTTTCTACTGCCTCATTAATTTCACTTGAGCCTCATCCTCGGACTCAGTATCCTCCTTTGCAAGCAATTTCTTTGTGAGAAGATCCATCTTCTCATTCAGCTCTTTTATTGCTTTCGATTCACCTGCCACTCGAACCTATTCCACGGCGCCTCTTTCGCCCCATGATTGTTTCTTAGCCATATTCTTTAGGATCTCCCAACATCTAGTGTCCGTGTTATTCAAGAAAAATCCAGAACCGGCCGAATCGAGGTTGCTTCTATCATGCTCGGAGAGAGCAAAATAGAAGATCTTGACTTGGGTCTCCTTATCAAGCCCGTGATGCGGGCAACGCCTGAGCATGATCTGAAACCTTTCCCAAGTCTCTGAATAGGTTTCTCCTGCTTGTTGGGTGAATTTGTGGATCTTCCTGATCATGTCATTGGTCTTTTCGGGCAGAAAGAACCTCTCAAAGGAAACCTCTACCATGTGGTCCCAAGACTCCATGTATTCATCGTCCAAGTTGTGTAGCCATTCGCGCACAATTCCCGCTAGAGAACTCGGGAAGAGCTTCAGGTAGATCACATCTTGTGGAAATCTGTCGATTTTTACCATATCACAATTTTCCACAAATTGACTTATGTGTGTGACGGGGTCTTCATTTTTGAGCCCATGGAAGGCATTCGAATTCACCAAGTTGATTAAAGCCGGATCAATCTTGTATGTCAGAATATTCACCGATTGCTTCTTGATCGGCCCCTTGGAAGCAGATGAGGAAGAAGCCTTGATCTTCTCCCATATTGTCTGTGGCTCGTCCATCTCTTCTTGTTCTAATTATAGTTTATTTCCTCAACATGGTCTTGATGAAGATCGTCCTCGTCTTCCGATCCTGGCGGCGGAACCTCTGGTGCGTGCTGCGTGTAGTCAGTACTACGCGTCTGCACCATGCACAGTACCTGCAAATAGAAAAATTAAATTTAGTACAGTGCTTGACGATTGCAAATATTCAGAAAATAGGTTATGAATTTTTGAAATGATAAAGGAAAATAAAAATTAAAAAAATGTGGCCTAGAGTGGCCGCTTGCAGCACTCGTAGAATACGCGTTCTCCCGCCTTTCGGTGGTGGAATTCGTCTTCTTCAGCGTCTGGATCGGCTGGGGCGTAGGTCTGAGCTCTGTTCTTCTCTCCTTGCTCTCCGGGATGTGTGCAGCAACTAATGACGTGATCCCCTGGTCTGGGGCGCCGTCATTAGGTTTAATTCCCGAGTTTTTGTCATCAATTAATCACCACCGTCCGATTAAGATCATTCTGAATCAAACTCATATATGACGGTGTCGATACCATCGACGCGGGGCGATGGTATCGACCTAGCGCGATGGCGACAATCCTTCTTTTCTTTCGTCTGAGCGCCTGATGTCATCTCGATACCATCGACTCGTGTCGATGGTATCGACAACTCTGTAGCGACGGTTTTGTCCTTTTGCGTCATTGTAGCTCCACCAGTCGATAGTATCGACATTTTTGTCGATAGTATCGACTCACTTCTCGCCAGCAACCTAATGGTATCTCGATTCCATCGACATCCCTATCGATAGTATCGATCTTGTTCTGGTCCTTGCGGCTAGCAACCTGTGGTCCGGTCGATGGTATCGACCACCGTCGATGGTATCGACGGTAGCAGATACTTGTTTTTCCTGAAATTAACACACGGAACCACATAAATCCACACAAAATATATTCTTTTGATAATTAATACTCAAAATGCTTAAATAAAGGGAATTTGACATAACGAAGTAGCATAGACCAAAATGAATGAATTATGCAACATTAACCATGAAAATGACTAATAAATGCATAAAATGCATATCAAACAAGTCTATAAATGCGACTCAAAATCATCGCATCAACCTGACCCGCCCCCACCACAATCGTGTCGGCGGCCATCTTTGTCCATGAACGCCCGAATGATCTCAAGGTGATCCATGTTGGTATGGTCGTGAAGGAGTCCTTCCTCAGCTCATCTCCGTGATTATAGTGCTTGGCTATGACGAGTTGGTGATCGAACCAGCTAGGCCCCATAGACAAAACTCCCTTCTTGTCCACCGCTGTGGAGAAGCAAACCAAGAAGATGTCGTTGTCACGGGAGAGGAGTTCGAAGGAGCCCTTCGACCACCACGTCCTTTTGATCCAGGCCATGAGATGGGGATAGAACAACCTTTTGCCCAAGGTATACACCATCACAGTGTGCTCCCAGATGTTCGCAAGTCATTCAAACTCCGCCTCCTCCAGATCGACATGCACCTTGCCTCCTTCAACCCTTGGCGGCGGGAACACCAACTCCTTTTCCTTGCTTGATGGCTGCTTGGCTATCAAGTTCCATGCAATTCTGCGTTGGTCAATTTCCTCCGTCAGTCCCAAATCCAGCACTGGCTTCTCCGCCAACACTTCCTCTCACTCGTCTCCTACAGGTACGTTATCTTTCCTAGTTGTTCTGGCTTGTTGTTGCCGTGGGTGCAGTATGGGGGCAGGTGGAGGTGGATTATTGTGGTGGTGGTCGCCACCAGTCGGGATGACCGCGGATGTGGGTGCCATGCCCGCGGCCTTCTGACGATCACCCAGGCAGTCGCCCAAGGATCGCCCGAAGCTAACCCTAAGGAGGCGTGTTATATATATATATATATATATATATATATATATGTATGTATATGTAAATTCACAAAGAATAAGGTAGTTCTATAGTACAGTTTGTTGATAAACTTATAAGACAATCACTAGGGTGCATGACTAAAGTCGTTAAACTGGTGAGAGAATACATAATTCACTTCATTTGACTACATTTAAAAATTACTTGTAAGGTTTTTATATTTTTACATTCTGGAAAAAAACACTCAAGGGTACTTCAGCATTTATAAAGGAGATGACCACCAAAAGACATGGCAAATTAACTAGTAGACAGATTATAAGTGGACATGGCAACAACAACCACTAAGTTACTGCCATGGTGGAAGTGGTGAGAGTGACAACTAGCATGGTGAGAGATAGTGAATGAGTGTAGCAAGAGGAATGCATGTGCTTGGTGGTATGTATAGACTTCAAAGGACATTGGACACAATGCATGGATAAATTATGGTGCTAGCATGTTAGGTGTTACTATATTTTTTATATTTTTTATATATTTCTCTATGAGATGACTATGTGGAAATGCTAAATTTATACCCAATTAATTATGTAGATGCAAAATTTAGAAGGTATAGTTAGACCCTTTATTCTCTAGTTTTGATATTTCAAGCTGAAGCGGATTGTCTCATTTTGGGGTGACAATGCACATATGTTACTTGGAATCTGTTGTTGATTCTAATCTTAATATGGATCTGGGTACTAGAGGGTTAGTCAATCCTTTTAGAGAAAGTAGTGTGGCCCATGCACAATGTGACATGGTCATATTCATTAGCTAAGTATTGAAGACACTTGGTCCCTTTGTGACGTCCCCGGATTTTCTAAAACTTAATCTGATGTGCGACGTCCAACTTGAAACACTCACCTCAGTGAGAATCCCAATTTAAACATCCCACATAAGGCTAAGAAGAAGAAAATCAAGGGAGTCGGAAGAAAACACAGTAGCACATGTACATGAACAATAATAAAACCATACACACATGTTCACCATTCAACATATAATTACAACATGAATTGTTACAACATTTGATATTACACATTGAAAGGTAAACTTATACATATACATGTACTACATCTAAACTACAGGATCTTAAGACAATAGGTCCACCTGTACATCAGCTCGCCACACAATTCTCACTATCCTGGATCTTCAAGAGCACAACCACAACCTAAACAAAAGATTACAAGCGGTACACGTCAGCACAATATTCAAGAATATTGTACTGAGTACGCCTACGTGTCTTTTATTTACCTCTCGTCATATCTTGACAATAAGATAAAACTAATATACTTGGAAGTAACAGAAGAATATAAGAAAAGCATATACTTGCACAAAGATGTTCGTTAACAAAAGAGAACACATATGTTAAGCTCATTTTCCATTATATGTTTGTGCATCTGCCTACCAATGGGATAGATGCATTCAGGCCTTATGATCTGCTTACCAAAGAGATAGATCATTGTACATGTGATCTGCTTACCAAAGAGATAGATCACTCACTAGCACTATGCTTACCAAAGAGATATAGTGCTTTCATATAATGGAGCAAATATATTATGTTTCATGTGTTCATAGTCATAAGTATGGAAAATCAGGCAACATATCATACAAGAATAATCATTTCATCCAATACCATATGCCAAGCATTTTACTACTCCTATAACACAAGCATATTGTATAATAAGACAAGTAAGAGGTAATGGCGTACCTTCCAAAGAGATAACCTAACCATCATATTCCTGATGTCATCTATATCCTTGTCAACCCTGATCAAGACAAGATCATATACAATCATCAGGTTCCCATCATCATAACCCTAGTTATATCCATTTTAGGGTTTACCTTATCTCTTTAGTATATTTCCATATCACTTGCATTCTTGTCCTATATTTATCATATTCATGTTATATTCCAGATTATGGTTCATTATCTTGATATACTCATGTGTCACATTATTATGTGAAGATACTTAACATTATGTCACATTCATTAACCATATTAGGGTCACATCATGTGTATTAAGGGTCACATCATATGTATTAAGGGTCATCCTCATGTAACATGAACTATATGCATTTAACTGATATCCGGTTTACATCTTATCTTCAGATTACTGATATAAACCTACTATGTAAATTTCATCATTTATTGATCATTAATGTATTTTCTACATTTTCTTCAAGATTATTAGCCCTAGATAGCCATATTAATCAAATTACAAGATTTTGTGCATCAACATCATAATTACTGACATCGTATGGATTATAAACATGATTATAGCTTACTGACATTTTTCCATGATTTTAAGCCATCATTTGGTATTTATTATCCATTAAACAAGAATTACATATATTACATGATATCACTATTATTAATGCATCAAAAGTCTGATATTATGCTTTAATATTGTTCTACACATTTTTATGAGAATTTTGGTATATTACATGTATTTTTCTGATAAGTGTGCTAATTACTGTGATTTAAACAACATCTGGGAATTATCTGAGATTATTACCTTTTTGAGCCAATAGGAGGGCGCCACGTGGCTCATGGCTTGTCTTGTGCAAGCAGCCCACTCATTTCCTGGACCCGCATGGTTTGGTTGTTGGGAACTGAACTGGTTTTTCTGCTATGGACCCAGTTCGCTTCTTTCTCATTCTCCCGACCTCGCCTGCTTTTGAGTCCCAAGCGGGACCTGTTCCTCCGCAGAGAACCGCCGCCACCTGGGCTCTCCTTCGACCAGCGATCAGCGCAATAGAGGTGCTCTGCATCAGCTCCTAAGACCATTGTCGGTCTCAGAGTCTTCGATCACCCTGCCTCTATGTTTCTAGGAGGTGAGATGACCAAATACAGGCCCGATGCCTAGGCGCGTCTTCTTCCTCCGCTCGAGGCTCGACGTCTTCCTGATCCAGGTCGTCGACGTGTCTTCAATTGATCCAGTTGAGAACTGCCGACCTGGGCAGATTCCAACGAGGGGTCACTTCAGGTCCTGACCTCCTCTACTTCTCGCCTACTCCAGCGCGAGCTGCACTTTTGGCCGCCATCATGGACTAGATCCGACGAGGAACCAACAGAGCACGTGCTCTACTTCGTGAGTGCCGCTGCATCTCCGAACTCTGACGACAGGTTGACTACTTCTAGACCTTCTCACTCGCCTTGAGTTTCTCACTTCAGCAGTGTTGCACCTGCGTCTCCTCCTCTATAACTACACTGGCGCAACACCTTCGTGCATCTATGCTTGGCACCATCGTCGATCCTATCTCAAGTGTGCGGTCAGCCGCCAAAACCTTCTCCTCACTACAGGTATCTACTATTGTGCCACCTCCTCACTCAAACCACTTATAACCTGTGGTGGAGAAGACTACAGAAGGGATGGGTCGTTCTTCCTCTAGTTCCCTACTGCTGCAAAAGAGAGACCAAGCTACTGGGGAAGGTTTTGTTCTCTCTCCCCCCATCGGTCAGGTGTATCAATAGGAACAACTAAGGGCAAAGCGGGTGTCCCACGATTGTAACTGTTCAAGTGAGGTAGTGAGATAACCCACAACCACGGACGTGGTGGTCATATTCAAAGCAAGCGGAACTGCCTCCCTCACGTTCCAGTCGAACACAGATTGAGGATGACATAAGCACTGTTAAATCATGCCATCCGACGGTCAACATGATGCCACTCAATCAATCCACAACTCCTCCCAGCCTTCAACAACGTTGGGGTGGCATCACATCTTGTTGATTAAAACCTAGGTTGTATATATATTTACGTAGGTTATCAAAACATCATATACTAATCATTTAGACTACTTTGTACCTAATCTTGTAATTATCTTCATAAGCACATGTAATAGGGCAAAATGACATCATCACCATATTGATATGTCAACACAAAACTCATCACAAAAACAATATACATGAATCTAGTTATCCAAATAAGCATCCAAGAACCTTAAAAGTTCACTCCATAACATCCTACACACCTTAAAAGAAATTTCATCCTCAAAATTAAACCAAAAACCAGTTCTTCACATCATATACAACTTAAAAGGAATTTCTCCCTCAAAATTAAGCCATTTTCTTACATTAAGGAAAAACCAAAAGGTATTCTTCCACATATAGGGCACCTCTCTCTGTGCCACATATTCAAAAAACAAAGCTCCATAACCATTTCTTAACCACTCCTATGAGGTTAAACATACAACAAGGGTGAACCACTCACCATAATATTTCGATACTTAGGTTATATCATGCCATGTTTCATATATTTAGGGTTGTGTCCTTATCTTACCCATTCATTAGGGTCCCCACATAATATTACCATGTTGCAAAGGAGTCAACTAAGGTCAACCCATTACATCAAGGTATCATAAACATTATGTTGTGTTAACTGTCAAACTATATTTTTCATCTTTGTTAAGCACTAAGATTAACATCTCATATAACATGTTTCATTCATATGATCTTATTTCATTGCTCACAATAAATTATAACATTTACAAGTGATTTCATCACAAGATTAACCAACAGTTTCACATCGTCATCATTATTCATATGCATAGTTAACCATATATTTGTTTCCATCTATTAAACCATTTCTAGGTTTTCGTCTTATCATGTCTATATATCACGTCTCGAGATTAGATCACATCCTTACATATATTACATCATGGTTGTGCTAAACAAACTTATGTGAGTGGCTAAATGAACATATATCAAAACTTTATCTAGTCCAATTGAGGTTCTCCCAACCATTATCCTGAGGGTGGTGTCATGCTCAATCTATTTGAGCTCACTCATTTCTATGAGTATCTCATAACAAAAACTTTATCTTCCCTCCTCTAGTCCAGCGTTCTCAGATTACCTCATTGGCGCCAGTAATAACTTTACAAGCTCTAGCCACATAAGCACAAACCAAAACATGTTATGATATACTCTTCATAGTTTTCTACCCTTGCAGCATCCTTACCCAAAACTCTCTTATATACACCACTAGATTCCTATGTGGGAAACCACCAACCCGAGCATGAGGCTTCACAGAAACTAACATAGCTACCTCCTCTAGGGTTTTGGGCTCTCTCCCTCACCCAGATGGCAGGCACTCATTTTCATGTTCACATATGCATATGTAACCAGCCTCTCTCTATCTCTAGGGTTTGGTCCTCCCAAGGACATCTAGGGTTCAACAAGACTATATGGATCATACCTAGAGTGACTCAACTCAATCCCTCAGGACTATTCTAGTTTAGGACATATCATATCACATATTTCTCATCATTCTCATATCTTGGAGTTTAGGTTTTCTAACCTTCTCCCAATGGGTCTCACTCTCTCTAGAGTTAACCTTAAAACTGGTCCCAACACCAGAGGTCCTCCCTTGGTAAAAGAGCTTGAGGCTCAAGCTGATCCACATCCTTGTCTCATCTTAGCTTATCTTATCTCATAAAAGCCTAGTTACTTTCCTCATCAAAACTTATATCAAATCCTCAAAACTGAACTTAAATCCTCAAAGTCAAACATACATCATCATAACCATCTTATGTCATGTATATAACACTCACATCATATCATCAAACCTTATTTCATCTATTACATCTATCAACAAGGCTCTAGACATCTAATCTAGAACTACACTCTCTTCTATACTGCTGTCATCACTTTCTCTTAGGTTGCATGACCACCTCCTACTCGTACATGTGCGGGGACACATTTTTGTAATACATATACATAATAAAATATTATATAGTTTTTCTCCGATAAAACAAGCGTCAGAGAAAACTATCGAGGTTCGATCTGTTTTTAATCAAAATCCAAATCCTAAAATGAGTGTCCCACACATAGTAGAGAGTCCAGTGTCATGAAAACTAGTCAAAAGGGTGAGAACAAGGGGTAGACTAGTGTAGCTACTCTAGAAAACATGCACAATATGTCTAGGGTTTCTCTTCCCTTGATGCACATTATTTCCAAATAGTGCAATGTCCCATACCGCTGCACTACAAGGAAAGAATGACATCTAAGGACTTTCTACTCAACAAGCACTAGTCTAGACCTAGTTCTCAGACATCTAGGTGCTAACCTAGAGGCTAGGTTAGATCTAGTCTCTAAAAGACGACTAATCTAACCCTAAAGATTATTAAGGTTCAAGGTTCTTTAGTTTTGAGTTGCATGATGAGAAAATGTCAGGCTTTGCTATTGTTCATGCTCTGATACCATCTGTAACGTCAACAGATTTTCTAAAACTTAATCTGATGTGCGACGTCCAACTTGAAACACTCACCTCAGTGAGAATCTCAATTTAAACACCCCACATAAGGCTAAGAAGAAGAAAATTAAGGGAGTCAGAAGAAAACACAGTAGCACATGTACATGAACAATAATAAAACCATACACACATGTTCACCATTCAACGTATAATTACAACATGAATTGTTACAACATTTGATATTACATATTGAAAGGTAAACTTATACATATACATGTACTACATCTAAACTACAAGATCTTAAGACAACAGGTCCACTTGTACATCAGCTCGCCACACAACTCTCACTATCCTGGATCTTCAAGAGCACAACCACAACCTAAACAAAAGATTACATGCGGTACACGTCAGCACAATATTCAAGAATATTGTACTGAGTACACCTACGTGTCTTTTATTTACCTCTCGTCATATCTTGGCAATAAGAAAAAACTAATATACTTGGCAGTAACAGAAGAATATAAGAAAAGCATATACTTGCACAAAGATGTTCGTTAACAAAAGAGAACACATATTTTAAGCTCATTTTCCATTATATGTTTGTGCATCTGCCTACCAATAGGATAGATGCATTCAGGCCTTATGATCTGCTTACCAAAGAGATAGATCATTGTACATGTGATCTGCTTACCAAAGAGATAGATCACTCACTAGCACTATGCTTACCAAAGAGATATAGTGCTTTCATATAATGGAACAATATATTATGTTTCATGTGTTCATAGTCATAAGTATGGAAAATCAGGCAACATATCATACAAGAATAATCATTTCATCCAATACCATATGCCAAGCATTTTACTACTCCTATAACACAAGCATATTGTATAATAAGCCAAGTAAGAGGTAATGGCGTACCTTCCAAAGAGATAACCTAACCATCATATTCCTGATGTCATCTATATCCTTGTCAACCCTGATCAAGACAAGATCATATACAATCATCAGGTTCCCATCATCATAACCCTAGTTATATCCATTTTAGGGTTTACCTTATCTCTTTAGTATATTTCCATATCACTTGCATTCTTGTCCTATATTTATCATACTGATGTTATATTCCAGATTATGGTTCATTATCTTGATATACTCATGTGTCACATTATTATGTGAACATACTTAACATTATGTCACATTCATTAACCATATTAGGGTTACATCATATGTATTAAGGGTCACATCATATGTATTAAAGGTCATCCTCATGTAACATGAACTATATGCATTTAACTGATATCTGATTTACATCTTAGCTTCAGATTACTGATATAAACCTACTATGTAAATTTCATCATTTATTGATCATTAATGTATTTTCTACATTTTCTTCAGGATTATTAGCCCTAGATAGCCATATTAATCAAATTACAAGATTGTGTGCATCAACATCATAATTACTGACATCGTATGGATTATAAACATGATTATAGCTTACTGACATTTTTCCATGCTTTTAAGCCATCATTTGGTATTTATTATCCATTAAACAAGAATTACATATATTACATGATATCACTATTATTAATGCATCAAAAGCCTGATATTATGCTTTCATATTATTCTACACCTTTTTCTGAGAATTTTGGTATATTACATGTATTTTTTTTATAAGTGTGCTAATTACTGTGATTTAAACAACATCTGGGAATTATATGAGATTATTACCTTTTTGAGCCAATAGGCGCGCGCCACGTTGCTCATGGCTTGTCTTGTGCAAGCAGCCCACTCATTTCCTGGACCCGCCTGGTCTGGTTGCTGGGAGATGAACCGGTTTTTCTGCTCTGGACCCGGTTCGCTTCTTTCTCATTCTCCCGACCTCACCTGCTTTCGAGTCCCAAGCGGGACATGTTCCTCCACAGAGAACCGCCGCCGCCTGGGCTCTTCTTCGACGAGCAATCGGCGTAGTAGAGGTGCTCTGCATCAGCTCCTAAGACCACTGTCGATCTCAGAGTCTTCGATCACCCTGCCTCTATGTTTCTTGGAGGTGAGACGACCAAATACAGGCCTGACGCCTAGGCGCGTCTTCTTCCTCCGCTCGAGACTCGACGTCTTCCTGATCCAGGTCACCGACGTGTCTTCAATTGATCCAGTTGAGCGCCGCCAGCCTGGGCAGATTCCGATGAGGGGTCACTTCAAGTCCTGACCTCCTCTACTTCTCGCTTACTCCAGCGCGAGCTGCACTTTTGGCTGCCATCATGGACTAGCTCCGACGAGGAACCAACAGAGCACGTGCTCTACTTCGTGAGTGCCACTGCATCTCTGAACTCCGACGACAGGTCCACTACTTTCAGACCTTCTCACTCGCCTTGAGTTTCTCACTTCAGTAGCGATGCACCTGCGTCTCCTCCTCTATAACTACACCGGCGCAACACCTCCGTGCATCTGTGCTTGGCACCATCGTCGATCCTATCTCTAGTGTGCGGTCAGCCGCCAAAACCTTCTCCTCACTACAGGTCTCTACTACTGTGTCACCTCCTCACTCAAACCACCTGCAACCTTTGGTGGAGAAGACTACAAAAGGGACGGGTCGTTCTTCCTCTAGTTCCCTGCTGCTGCAAAAGAGAGACCAAGCTACTGGGGAAGGTTTCGTTCTCTCTCCCCCCATCGGTCAGGTGTATCCATAGGAACAACTAAGGGCTAAGTGGGTGTCCCACGATTGTAACTATTCAAGTGAGGTAGTGAGATAACCCACAACCACAGACATGGTGGTCATCTTCAAAGCAAGCAGAATTGCCTCCCTCACGTTCCATTTGAACACAAATTGAGGATGACATAAGCACTGTTAAATCATGCCATCTGACGGTCAACATGATGCCACTCAATCAATCTGCAACTCCTCCCAGCCTTCAACAACGTTGGGGTGGCATCACATCTTGTTGATTAAAACCTAGGTTGTATATATATTTACTTAGGTTATCAAAACATCATATACTAATCATTTAGACCACTTTGTACCTAATCTTGTAATTATCTTCATAAGCACATGTAATAGGGAAAAATGACATCATCACCATATTGATATGTCAACACAAAACTCATCAAAAAAACAATATACATGAATCTAGTTATCCAAATAGGAATCCAAGAACCTTAAAAGTTCACTCCATAACATCCTACACACCTTAAAAGAAATTCCGTCCTCGAAATTAAACCAAAAACCAGTTCTTCACGTCATATACAACTTAAAAGGAATTTCTCCCTCAAAATTAAGCCATCTTCTTACATTAAGGAAAAACCAAAAGGTATTCTTCCACATATAGGGCACCACTCTCTGTGCCACATATTCAAAAAACAAAGCTCCATAACCATTTCTTAACCACTCCTATGAGGTTAAACATACAACAAGGGTGAACCACTCACCATAATATTTCGGTACTTAGGTTATATCATGTCATGTTTCATATATTTAGGGTTGTGTCCTTATCTTACCCATTCATTAGGGTTCCCACATAATATTACCATGTTGCAAAGGAGTCAACTAAGGTCAACCCACTACATCAAGGTATCATAAACATTATGTTGTGTTAACTGTCAAACTATATTTTTCATCTTTGTTAAGCACTAAGATTAACATCTCATATAACATGTTTCATTCATATGATCTTATTTCATTGCTCACAATAAAGTATAACATTTACAAGTGATTTCATCACAAGATTAACCAACAGTTTCACATCGTCATCATTATTCATATGCACGGTTAACCATATATGTGTTTCCCTCTATTTAACCATTTCTAGGTTTTCATCTTATCATGTCTATATATCACGTCTCAAGATTAGATCACATCCTCACATATATTACATCATGGTTGTGCTAAACAAACTTATGTGAGTGGCTAAATGAACATATATCAAAACTTTATCTAGTCCAATTGAGGTTCTCCCAACCATTATCCTGAGGGTGGTGTCATGCTCAATCTATTTGAGCTCACTCATTTCTATGAGTATCTCATAACAAAAAATTTATCTTCCCTCCTTTAGTCCAGGGTTCTCAGATTACCTCATTGGCACCAGTGATAACTTTACAAGCTCTAGCCACATAAGCACAAACCAAAACATGCTATGATATACTCTTCATAGTTTTCTACCCATGCAGCGTCCTTACCCAAAACTCTCTTATATACACCACTAGATTCCTATGTGGGAAACCACCAACCCGATCATGAGGCTTCACAGAAACTAACATAGCTACCTCCTCTAGGGTCTTGGGCTCTCTCCCTCACCCAGATGGCAGGAACTCATTTTCATGTTCACATATGCATATGTAACCATCATCTCTCTGTCTCTAGGGTTTGGTCCTCCCAAGGACATCTAGGGCTCAACAAGACCATATGGATCATACCTAGAGTGACTCAACTCAATCCCTCATGAGTATTCTAGTTTAGGACATATCATATCACATATTTCTCATCATTCTCGTATCTTGGAGTTTAGGTTATCTAACCTTCTCCCAATGGGTCTCACTCTCTCTGGAGTTAACCCTAAAATTGGTCCCAACACTAGAGGTCCTCCCTTGGTAAAAGAGCTTGAGGCTCAAGCTGATCCACATCCTTGTCTCATCTTAGCTTATCTTATCTCATAAAATCCTAGTTACTTTCCTCATCAAAACTTATATCAAATCCTCAAAACTGAACTTAAATCCTCAAAAACAAACATAGATCATCATAACCATCTTATGTCATGTATATAACACTCACATCATATCATCAAACCTTATTTCATCTATTACATCAATCAACAAGGCTCTAGACATCTAATCTAGAACTACACTCTCTTCTATAATGATGTCATCACTTTCTCTTAGGTTTCATGACCACCTCCTACTCGTACATGTGCGGGGACACATTTTTGTAGTACATATACATAATAAAATATTATATAGTTTTTCTCCGATAAAACAAGCGTCAGAGAAAACTATCAAGGTTCGATCTGTTTCGAATCAAAAGCCAAATCCTAAAATGAGTGTCCCACACATAGTAGAGGGTCCAGTGTCATGAAAACTAGTGAAAAGGGTGAGAACAAGGGGTAAACTAGTGTAGCTACTCTAGAAAACGTGCACAATATGTCTAGGGTTTCTCTTCCCTTGATGCACATTATTTCCAAATAGTGCAACGTCCCATACCGCTGCACTACAAGGAAAGAACGACATCTAAGGACTTGCTACTCAACAAGCACTAGTCTAGACCTAGTTCTCAGACATCTAGGTGCGAACCTAGAGGCTAGGTTAGATCTAGTCTCTAAAAGACGACTAATCTAACCCTAAAGATTATTAAGGTTCAAGGTTCTTTAGTTTTGAGTTGCATGATGAGCAAATGTCAGGCTTTGCTATTGTTCATGCTCTGATACCATCTGTAACGTCACCAGATTTTCTAAAACTTAATCTGATGTGCGACGTCCAACTTGAAACACTCACCTCAGCGAGAATCCCAATTTAAACATCCCACATAAGGCTAAGAAGAAGAAAATCAAGGGAGTCAGAAGGAAACACAGTAGCACATGTACATGAACAATAATAAAACCATACACACATGTTCACCATTCAACATATAATTACAACATGAATTGTTACAACATTTGATATTACACATTGAAAGGTAAACTTATACATATACATGTACTACATCTAAACTATAGGATCTTAAGACAACAGGTCCACCTGTACATCAGCTCGCCACACAACTCTCACTATCCTGGATCTTCAAGAGCACAACCACAACCTAAACAAAAGATTACATGTGGTACATGTCAGCACAATATTCAAGAATATTGTACTGAGTACGCCTACGTGTCTTTTATTTACCTCTCATCATATCTTGTCAATAAGATAAAACTAATATACTTGGAAGTAACAGAAGAATATAAGAAAAGCATATACTTGCACAAAGATGTTTGTTAACAAAAGAGAACACATATTTTAAGCTCATTTTCCATTATATGTTTGTGCATCTGCCTACCAATGGAATAGATGCATTCAGGCCTTATGATCTGCTTACCAAAGAGATAGATCATTGTACATGTGATATGCTTACCAAAGAGATAGATCACTCACTAGCACTATGCTTACCAAAGAGATATAGTGCTTTCATATAATGGAACAAATATATTATGTTTCATGTGTTCATAGTCATAAGTATGGAAAACCAGGCAACATATCATACAAGAATAATCATTTCATCCAATACCATATTCTAAGAGTTTTACTACTCCTATAACACAAGCATATTGTATAATAAGCCAAGTAAGAGGTAATGGTGTACCTTCCAAAGAGATAACCTAACCATCATATTCCTGATGTCATCTATATCCTTGTCAACCCTGATCAAGACAAGATCATATACAATCATCAGGTTCCCATCATCATAACCCTATTTATATCCATTTTAGGGTTTACCTTATCTCTTTAGTATATTTCCATATCACTTGCATTCTTGTCCTATATTTATCATACTGATGTTATATTCCAGATTATGGTTCATTATCTTGATATACTCATGTGTCACATTATTATGTGAACATACTTAACATGCTGGGAGTTGAACCGGTTTTTCTGCTCTGGACCCGGTTCGCTTCTTTCTCATTCTCCCGACCTCGCATGCTTTCGAGTCCCAAGCAGGACTTGTTCCTTCGCAGAGAACCGCCGCCGCCTGGGCTCTCCTTCGACGAGCGATCCGTGCAGTAGAGGTGCTCTACATCAGCTCCTAAGACCACTGTCGGTCTCAGAGTCTTCGATCACCCTGCCTCTATGTTTCTTGGAGGTGAGACGACCAAATACATGCCCGACGCCTAGGCGTGTCTTCTTCCTCTGCTCGAGGCTCGACGTCTTCCTGATCCAGGTCGCTGATGTGTCTTCAATTGATCCAGTTGAGCGCCACCGGCCTGGGCAGATTCTGACGAGGGGTCACTTCAGGTCATGAACTCCTCTACTTCTCGCCTACTCCAGCGCGAGCTGCACTTTTGGCTGCCATCATGGACTAGCTCCGACGAGGAACCAACAGAGCACGTGCTCTATTTCGTGACTGCCGCTACATCTCCGAACTCCGACGACAGGTACACTACTTCCAGACCTTCTCACTCACCTTGAGTTTCTCACTTCAGCAGTGATGCACCTGCGTCTCCTCCTCTATAACTACATCGGCGCGACACCTTCGTGCATCTGTGCTTGGCACCATCGTCGATCCTATCTCTAGTGTGTGGTCAGCCGCCAAAACCTTCTCCTCACTACAGGTCTCTACTACTGTGCTGCCTCCTCACTCAAACCACCTACAACCTGTGGTGGAGAAGACTACAAAAGGGACGGGTCGTTCTTCCTCTAGTTCCCTGCTGCTGCAAAAGAGAGACCAAGCTACTGGGGAAGGTTTCATTCTCTCTCCCCCCATCGGTCAGGTGTATCAATAGGAACAACTAAGGGCTAAGTGGGTGTCCCACGATTGTAACTGTTCAAGTAAGGTAGTGAGATAACCCAAAACCACAGACGTGGTGGCCATCTTCAAAGCAAGCAGAACTGCCTCCCTCACGTTCTAGTTGAACACAGATTGAGGATGACATAAGCACTGTTAAATCATGCCATCCGACAGTCAACAAGATGCCACTCAATCAATCTACAACTCCTCCCAGCCTTCAACAACATTGGGGTGGCATCACATCTTGTTGATGAAAACCTAGGTTGTATATATATTTACGTAGGTTATCAAAACATCATATACTAATCATTTAGACCACTTTGTACCTAATCTTGTAATTATCTTCATAAGTACATGTAATAGGGCAAAATGACATCATCACCATTTTGATATGTCAACACAAAACTCATCACAAAAACAATATACATGAATCTAGTTATCCAAATAGGCATCCAAGAACCTTAAAAGTTCACTCCATAACATCCTACACAGCTTAAAAGAAATTCCATCCTCAAAATTAAACCAAAAACTAGTTCTTCACATCATATACAACTTAAAAGGAATTTCTCCCTCAAAATTAAGCCATCTTCTTACATAAAGGAAAAACCAAAAGGTATTCTTCCACATATAGGGCACCACTCTCTGTGCCACATATTCAAAAAACAAAGCTCCATAACCATTTCTTAACCACTCCTATGAGGTTAAACATACAACAAGGGTGAACCACTCACCATAATATTTCGGTACTTAGGTTATATCATGCCATGTTTCATATATTTATGGTTGTGTCCTTATCTTACCCATTCATTAGGGTTACCACATAATATTACCATGTTGCAAAGGAGTCAACTAAGTTCAACCCATTACATCAAGGTATCATAAACAATATGTTGTGTTAACTGTCAAACTATATTTTTCATCTTTGTTAAGCACTAAGATTAACATCTCATATAACATGTTTCATTCATATGATCTTATTTCATTGCTCACAATAAATTATAACATTTACAAGTGATTTCATCACAAGATTAACCAACAGTTTCACATCGTCATCATTATTCATATGCACGGTTAACCATATATGTGTTTCCATCTATTAAACCATTTCTAGGTTTTCATCTTATCATGTCTATATATCACGTCTCGAGATTAGATCACATCCTTACATATATTACATCATGGTTGTGCTAAACAAACTTATGTGAGTGGCTAAACGAACATATATCAAAACTTTATCTAGTCCAATTGAGGTTCTCCCAACCATTATCCTGAGGGTGGTTTCATGCTCAATCTATTTGAGCTCACTCATTTCTATGAGTATCTCATAACAAAAACTTTATCTTCCCTCCTTTAGTCCAGGGTTCTCAGATTACCTCATTGGCACCAGTGATAACTTTACAAGCTCTAGCCACATAAGCACAAACCAAAACATTCTATGATATACTCTTCATAGTTTTCTACCCATGCAGCATCCTTACCCAAAACTCTCTTATATACACCATTAGATTCCTATGTGGGAAACCACCAACCCGAGCATGAGGCTTCACAGAAACTAACATAGCTACCTCCTCTAGGGTCTTGGGCTCTCTCCCTCACCCATATGGCAAGCACTCATTTTCATGTTCACATATGCATATCTAACCAGCCTCTCTCTGTCTCTAGGGTTTGGTCCTCCCAAGGACATCTAGGGTTCAACAAGACTATATGGATCATACCTAGAGTGACTCAACTCAATCTCTGAGGAGTATTCTAGTTTAGGACATATCATATCACATATTTATCATCATTCTCGTATCTTGGAGTTTAGGGTTTCTAACCTTCTCCCAATGGGTCTCACTCTCTTTGGAGTTAACCCTAAAACTGGTCCCAACACTAGAGGTCCTCCCTTGGTAAAAGAGCTTGAGGCTCAGGCTGATCCACATCCTTGTCTCATCTTAGCTTATCTTATCTCATAAAAGCCTAGTTACTTTCCTCATCAAAACTTATATCAAATCCTCAAAACTGAACTTAAATCCACAAAGACAAACATAGATCATCATAACCATCTTATGTCATGTATATAACAGTCACATCATATCATCAAACCTTATTTCATCTATTACATCTATCAACAAGGATCTAGACATCTAATCTAGAACTACACTCTCTTCTATACTGATGTCATCACTTTCTCTTAGGTTGCATGAACACCTCCTACTCGTACATGTACGGGGACACATTTTTGTAATACATATACATAATAAAATATTATATAGTTTTTCTCCGATAAAACAAGCGTCAGAGAATACTATCGAGGTTCGATCCGTTTCGAATCAAAAGCCAAATCCTGAAATGAGTGTCCCACACATAGTAGAGAGTCCAGTGTCATGAAAACTAGTGAAAAGAGTGAGAACAAGGGGTAGACTAGTGTAGCTACTCTAGACAACGTGTGCAATATGTCTAGGGTTTCTCTTCCCTTGATGCACATTATTTCCAAATAGTGAAACGTCCCATACCGCTGCACTACAAGGAAAGAACGACATCTAAGGACTTGCTACTCAACAAGCACTAGTCTAGACCTAGTTCTCAGACATCTAGGTGCGAACCTAGAGGCTAGGTTAGATCTAGTCTCTAAAAGATGACTAATCTAACCCTAAATATTATTAAGGTTCAAGGTTCTTTAGTTTTGAGTTACTTGATGAGCAAATGTCAGGCTTTGCTATTGTTCATGCTCTGATACCATCTGTGACGTCCCCGGATTTTCTAAAACTTAATCTGATGTGTGACGTCCAACTTGAAACACTCACCTCAGCGAGAATCCCAATTTAAACATCCCACATATGGCTAAGAAGAAGAAAATCAAGGGAGTCAGAAGGAAACACAGTAGCACATGTACATGAACAATAATAAAACCATACACACATGTTCACCATTCAACATATAATTACAACATGAATTGTTACAACATTTGATATTACACATTGAAAGGTAAACTTATACATATACATGTACTACATCTAAACTACAGGATCTTAAGACAACAGGTCCACCTGTACATCAGCTCGTCACACAACTCTCACTATCCTGGATCTTCATGAGCACAACCACAACCTAAACAAAAGATTACATGTGGTACACGTCAGCACAATATTCAAGAATATTGTACTGAGTACGCCTACGTGTCTTTTATTTACCTCTCGTCATATCTTGGCAATAAGATAAAACTAATATACTTGGAAGTAACAGAAGAATATAAGAAAAGCATATACTTGCACAAAGATGTTCGTTAACAAAAGAGAACACATAGTTTAAGCTCATTTTCCATTATATGTTTGTGCATCTGCCTACCAATGGGATTGATGCATTCAGGCCTTATGATCTGCTTACCAAAGACATGGATCATTGTACATGTGATCTGCTTACCAAAGAGATAGATCACTCACTAGCACTATGCTTACCAAAGAGATATAGTGCTTTCATATAATGGAAAAAATATATTATGTTTCATGTGTTCATAGTCATAAGTATGGAAAATCAGGCAACATATCATACAAGAATAATCATTTCATCCAATACCATATGCCAAGCATTTTACTACTCCTATGACATAAGCATATTGTATAATAAGCCAAGTAAGAGGTAATGGTGTACCTTCCAAAGAGATAACCTAACCATCATATTCATGATGTCATCTATATCCTTGTCAACCCTGATCAAGACAAGATCATATACAATCATCAGGTTCCCATCATCATAACCCTAGTTATATCCATTTTAGGGTTTACCTTATCTCTTTAGTATATTTCCATATCACTTGCATTCTTGTCCTATATTTATCATACTGATGTTATATTCCAGATTATGGTTCATTATCTTGATATACTCATGTGTCACATTATTATGTGAACATACTTAACATTATGTCACATTCATTAACCATATTAGGGTTACATCATATGTATTAAGGGTCACATCATATGTATTAACGGTCATCCTCATGTAACATGAACTATATGCATTTAACTGATATCCGATTTACATCTTAGCTTCATATTACTGATATAAACCTACTATGTAAATTTCATCATTTATTGATCATTAATGTATTTTCTACATTTTCTTCAGGATTATTAGCCCTAGATAGCCATATTAATAAAATTACAAGATTTTGTGCATCAATATCATAATTACTGACATCGTATGGATTATAAACATGATTATAGCTTACTGACATTTTTACACGATTTTAATCCATCATTTGGTATTTATTATCCATTAAACAAGAATTACATATATTACATGATATCACTATTATTAATGCATCAAAACCCTGATATTATGCTTTCATATTGTTCTATACATTTTTCTGAGAATTCCGGTATATTACATGTATTTTTCTTATAAGTGTGCTAATTACTGTGATTTAAACAACATCTGGGAATTATCTGAGATTATTACCTTTTTGAGCCAATAGGCAGGCGCCACGTGGCTCATGGCTTGTCTTGTGCAAGCAGCCCACTCATTTCCTGGACCCGCCTGGTCTGGTTGCTGGGAGTTGAACCAGTTTTTCTGCTATGGACCCGGTTCGCTTCTTTCTCATTCTCCCGACCTCGCCTGCTTTCGAGTCCCAAGCAGGACTTGTTCCTTCGCAGAGAACCGCCGCCGCTTGGGCTCTCCTTCGACGAGCGATCAGTAAAGTAGAGGTGCTCTACATCAGCTCCTAAGACCACTGTCAGTCTCAGAGTCTTCGATCACCCTGCCTCTATGTTTCTTGGAGGTGAGACGACCAAATACATGCCCGACGCCTAGGCGTGTCTTCTTCCTCCGCTCAAGGCTCGACGTCTTCCTGATCCAGGTCGCTGATGTGTCTTCAATTGATCCAGTTGAGCACCACCGGCCTGGGCAGATTCCGACGAGGGGTCACTTCAGGTCCTGACCTCCTCTACTTCTCGCCTACTCCAGCGCGAGCTGCACTTTTGGCTGCCATCATGGACTAGCTCCGACGAGGAACCAACAGAGTACGTGCTCTACTTTGTGACTGCCGCTACATCTCCAAACTCCGACGACAGGTCCACTACTTCCAGACCTTCTCACTCGCCTTGAGTTTCTCACTTCAGCAGTGATGCACCTGCGTCTCCTCCTCTATAACTACATCAGCGCAACACCTTCGTGCATCTGTGCTTGGCACCATCGTCGATCCTATCTCTAGTGTGTGGTCAGACGCCAAAACCTTCTCCTCACTACAGGTCTCTACTACTGTGCCGCCTCCTCACTCAAACCACCTACAACCTATGGTGGAGAAGACTACAAAAGGGACGGGTCATTCTTCCTCTAGTTCCCTGCTGCTGCAAAAGAGAGACCAAGCTACTGGGGAAGGTTTCGTTCTCTCTCCCCCCATCGGTCAGGTGTATCAATAGGAACAACTAAGGGCTAAGTGGGTGTCCCACGATTGTAACTGTTCAAGTAAGGTAGTGAGATAACCCACAACCACAGACGTGGTGGTCATCTTCAAAGCAAGCAGAACTGCCTCCCTCACGTTCTAGTTGAACACAGATTGAGGATGACATAAGCACTGTTAAATCATGCCATCCGACAGTCAACAAGATGCCACTCAATCAATCTGCAACTCCTCCCAGCCTTCAACAACATTGGGGTGGCATCACATCTTGTTGATTAAAACCTAGGTTGTATATATATTTACGTAGGTTATCAAAACATCATATACTAATCATTTAGACCACTTTGTACCTAATATTGTAATTATCTTCATAAGCACATGTAATAGGGCAAAATGACATCATCACCATTTTGATATGTCAACACAAAACTCATCACAAAAACAATATACATGAATCTAGTTATCCAAATAGGCATCCAAGAACCTTAAAAGTTCACTCCATAACATCCTACACAGCTTAAAAGAAATTTCAACCTCAAAATTAAACCAAAAACTAGTTCTTCACATCATATACAACTTAAAAGGAATTTCTCCCTCAAAATTAAGCCATCTTCTTACATAAAGGAAAAACCAAAAGGTATTCTTCCACATATAGGGCACCACTCTCTGTGCCACATATTCAAAAAACAAAGCTCCATAACCATTTCTTAACCACTCCTATGAGGTTAAACATACAACAAGGGTGAACCACTCACTATAATATTTCGATACTTAGGTTATATCATGCCATGTTTCATATATTTAGGGTTGTGTCCTTATCTTACCCATTCATTAGGGTTCCCACATAATATTACCATGTTGCAAAGAAGTCAACTAAGGTCAACCCATTACATCAAGGTATCATAAAAATTATGTTGTGTTAACTGTCAAACTATATTTTTCATCTTTGTTAAGCACTAAGATTAACATCTCATATAACATGTTTCATTCATATGATCTTATTTCATTGCTCACAATAAATTATAACATTTACAAGTGATTTCATCACAAGATTAACCAACAGTTTCACATCGTCATCATTATTCATATGCACGGTTAACCATATATGTGTTTCCATCTATTAAACCATTTCTAGGTTTTCGTCTTATCATGTCTATATATCACGTCTCGCGATTAGATCACATCCTTACATATATTACATCATGGTTGTGCTAAACAAACTTATGTGAGTGGCTAAACGAACATATATCAAAACTTTATCTAGTCCAATTGAGGTTCTCCCAACCATTATCCTGAGGGTGGTGTCATGCTCAATCTATTTGAGCTCACTCATTTCTATGAGTATCTCATAACAAAAACTTTATCTTCCCTCCTTTAGTCCAGGGTTCTCAGATTACCTCATTGGCACCAGTGATAACTTTACAAGCTCTAGCCACATAAGCACAAACCAAAACATGCTATGATATACTCTTCATAGTTTTCTACCCATGCAGCATCCTTACCCAAAACTCTCGTATATACACCATTAGATTCCTATGTGGGAAACCACCAACCCGAGCATGAGGCTTCACAGAAACTAACATAGCTACCTCCTCTAGGGTCTTGGGCTATCTCCCTCACCCAGATGGCAAGCACTCATTTTCATGTTCACATATGCATATGTAACCAACCTCTCTCTGTCTCTAGGGTTTGGTCCTCCCAAGGACATCTAGGGTTCAACAAGACTATATGGATCATACCTAGAGTGACTCAACTCAATCCCTCAGGAGTATTCTAGTTTAGGACATATCATATCACATATTTCTCATCATTCTCGTATCTTGGAGTTTAGGGTTTCTAACCTTCTCCCAATGGGTCTCACTCTCTCTGGAGTTAACCCTAAAACTGGTCCCAACACTAGAGGTCCTCCCTTGGTAAAAGAGCTTGAGGCTCAGGCTGATCCACATCCTTGTCTCATCTTAGCTTATCTTATCTCATAAAAGCCTAGTTACTTTCCTCATCAAAACTTATATCAAATCCTCAAAACTGAACTTAAATCCACAAAGACAAACATAGATCATCATAACCATCTTATGTCATGTATATAACACTCACATCATATCATCAAACCTTATTTCATCTATTACATCTATCAACAAGGATCTAGATATCTAATCTAGAACTACACTCTCTTCTATACTGATATCATCACTTTCTCTTAGGTTGCATGAACACCTCCTACTCGTACATGTGCGGGGACACATTTTTGTAATACATATACATAATAAAATATTATATAGTTTTTCTCCGATAAAACAAGCGTCAGAGAAAACTATCGAGGTTCGATCCGTTTCGAATCAAAAGCCAAATCCTGAAATGAGTGTCCCACACATAGTAGAGAGTCCAGTTTCACCAAAACTAGTGAAAAGGGTGAGAACAAGGGGTAGACTAGTGTAGCTACTCTAGACAACGTGTGCAATATGTCTAGGGTTTCTCTTCCCTTGATGCACATTATTTCCAAATAGTGCAACGTCCCATACCGTTGCGCCACAAGGAAAGAATGACATCTAAGGACTTGCTACTCAACAAGTACTAGTCTAGACCTAGTTCTCAGACATCTAGGTGCTAACCTAGAGGCTAGGTTAGATCTAGTCTCTAAAAGACGACTAATCTAACCCTAAAGATTATTAAGGTTCAAGGTTCTTTAGTTTTGATTTACATGATGAGCAAATGTCAGGCTTTGCTATTGTTCATGCTCTGATACCATCTGTGACGTCCCCGGATTTTCTAAAACTTAATCTGATGTGCGACGTCCAACTTGAAACACTCACCTCAGCGAGAATCCCAATTTAAACATCCCACATAAGGCTAAGAAGAAGAAAATCAAGGGAGTCAGAAGGAAACACAGTAGCACATGTACATGAACAATAATAAAACCATACACACATGTTCACCATTCAACATATAATTACAACATGAATTGTTACAACATTTGATATTACACATTGAAAGGTAAACTTATACATATACATGTACTACATCTAAACTACAGGATCTTAAGACAACAGGTCCACCTGTACATCAGCTCGCCACACAACTCTCACTATCCTGGATCTTCAAGAGCATAACCACAACCTAAACAAAAGATTACATGTGGTACACGTCAGCACAATATTCAAGAATATTGTACTGAGTATGCCTACGTGTCTTTTATTTACCTCTCGTCATATCTTGGCAATAAGATAAAACTAATATACTTGGAAGTAACAGAAGAATATAAGAAAAGCATATACTTGCACAAAGATGTTCGTTAACAAAAGAGAACACATATTTTAAGCTCATTTTCCATTATATGTTTGTGCATCTGCCTACCAATGGGATTGATGCATTCAGGCCTTATGATCTGCTTACCAAAGAGATGGATCATTGTACATGTGATCTTCTTACCAAAGAGATAGATCACTCACTAGCACTATGCTTACCAAAGAGATATAGTGCTTTCATATAATGGAACAAATATATTATGTTTCATGTGTTCATAGTCATAAGTATGGAAAATCAGGCAACATATCATACAAGAATAATCATTTCATCCAATACCATATGCCAAGAATTTTACTACTCCTATGACACAAGCATATTGTATAATAAGCCAAGTAAGAGGTAATGGTGTACCTTCCAAAGAGATAACCTAACCATCATATTCCTGATGTCATCTATATCCATGTCAACCCTGATCAAGACAAGATCATATACAATCATCAGGTTCCCATCATCATAACCCTAGTTATATCCATTTTAGGGTTTACCTTATCTCTTTAGTATATTTCCATATCACTTGCATTCTTGTCTTATATTTATCATACTGATGTTATATTCCAGATTATGGTTCATTATCTTGATATACTCATGTGTCACATTATTATGTGAACATACTTAACATTATGTCACATTCATTAACCATATTAGGGTTACATCATATGTATTAAGGGTCACATCATATGTATTAAGGGTCATCCTCATGTAACATGAACTATATGCATTTAACTGATATCCGATTTACATCTTAGCTTCAGATTACTGATATAAACCTACTATGTAAATTTCATCATTTATTGATCATTGATGTATTTTCTACATTTTCTTCAGGATTATTAGCCCTAGATAGCCATATTAATCAAATTACTAGATTTTGTGCATCAATATCATAATTATTGACATCGTATGGATTATAAACATGATTATAGCTTACTGACATTTTTCCATGATTTTAAGCCATCATTTGGTATTTATTATCCATTAAACAAGAATTACATATATTACATGATATCACTATTATTAATGCATCAAAAGCCTGACATTATGCTTTCATATTGTTCTATACATTTTTCTGAGAATTTTGGTACATTACATGTATTTTTCTGATAAGTGTGCTAATTACTGTGATTTAAACAACATCTGGGAATTATCTGAGATTATTACCTTTTTGAGCCAATAGGCGGGCGCCACGTGGCTCATGGCTTGTCTTGTGCAAGCAGCCCACTCATTTCCTGGACCCGCCTGGTCTGGTTGCTGGGAGTTGAACCGGTTTTTCTGCTCTGGACCCGGTTCGCTTCTTTCTCATTCTCCCGACCTCGCCTGCTTTCGAGTCCCAAGCGGGACCTGTTCCTTCGCAGAGAACCGCCGCCGCCTGGGCTCTCCTTCGATGAGCGATCAGCGCAGTAGAGGTGCTCTGCATCAGCTCCTAAGACCACTGTCGGTCTTAGAGTCTTCGATCACCCTGCCTATATGTTTCTTGGAGGTGAGATGACCAAATATAGGCCCGATGCCTAGGCGCGTCTTCTTCCTCCGCTCGAGGCCCGACATCTTCCTGATCTAGGTCATTGATGTGCCTTCAATTGATCCAGTTGAGCGCCGCCAGCCTGGGCAGATTCTGATGAGGGGTCACTTCAGGTCCTAACCTCCTCTACTTCTCGCCTACTCCAGCGCGAGCTGCACTTTTGGCTGCCATCATGGACTAGCTCCGACGAGGAACCAACAGAGCACGTGCTCTACTTCGTGACTGCCGCTGCATCTCCGAACTCCGACGACAGGTCCACTACTTCCAGACCTTATCACTCGCCTTGAGTTTCTCACTTCAGCAGTGATGCACCTGCGTCTCCTCCTCTATAACTACACTGGCGCAACACCTTCGTGCATCTGTGCTTGGCACCATCGTCGATCCTATCTCTAGGGTGCGGTCAGCCGCCAAAACCTTCTCCTCACTATAGGTCTCTACTACTGTGCCGCCTCCTCACTCAAACCACCTGCAACCTGTGGTGGAGAAGACTACAAAAGGGACGGGTCGTTCTTCCTCTAGTTCCATGTTGCTGCAAAAGAGAGACCAAGCTACTGGGGAAGGTTTCGTTCTCTCTCCCCCCATCGGTCAGGTGTATCAATAGGAACAACTAAGGGCTAAGTGGGTGTCCCACGATTGTAACTGTTCAAGTAAGGTAGTGAGATAACCCACAACCACAGACGTGGTGGTCATCTTCAAAGCAAGCAGAACTGCCTCCCTCACGTTCCAGTTGAACACAGATTGAGGATGACATAAGCAATGTTAAATCATGCCATCCAACGGTCAACATGATGCCACTCAATCAATCTGCAACTCCTCCCAGCCTTCAACAACATTGGGGTGGCATCACATCTTGTTGATTAAAACCTAGGTTGTATATATATTTACGTAGGTTATCAAAACATCATATACTAATCATTTAGACCACTTTGTACCTAATCTTGTAATTATCTTCATAAGCACATGTAATAGGGCAAAATGACATCATCACCATATTGATATGTCAACACAAAACTCATCACAAAAATAATATACATGAATCTAGTTATCCAAATAGGCATCCAAGAACCTTAAAAGTTCACTCCATAACACCCTTGTACCAAAAAAAGCTAAGTTTCACTTCTATGTTGACTGATTTGCTCAAAGTGATACAATATAAGGCTTCTTAGTGATTCACAGAAGATGGGAACTTCATAAAATTTGCTCCACTATGGAAGGATTCTAGGGTGATGTTAGACAAGGAATAAGTTATCTAAAGACACCATACTTGTGAGCCTACATGTTGACCCTTTTTGTAGAGTTGCTATTTGAAGAGATCATTGGATATGTGTCAAACTCTATTGCATGCATGGTCCTTGTTTTTGGCATAACGAGACAGTGGGTCCTACTATAGTGGGAATTGTACTAGTCCCTTGACTAGTACAAGTTATTTGGAGGATGTCACGCATTCATGGTATTGTGTAACAACCTTATGATGTATATTGGAACACTTGAGATGTCAACCCCTCTTGAAGTGATGAGGGGTATATGTCTTAGTGGATTTCACATGTAAATCACACCAATTTCATTGATGTTGGATTTAGGTTATGTTGTATACTAACATATTAGGATAGTGATTCCTAGGTTCTGACAGATGATTGCTCTTCCTAGGATGGAGAAGTGCAGTACAAACTACTTGGTTTCTATATTAAGTTCAATCCAATGGTGTTAATACAATTATCATGATAGATCTTGTAAAGTCAATGAGACATTTATGAAGACGTGACATGATCAATTGAATATGACTTTAGAGGCCTTCCTTGTTGAACGAGTTGTACTCTAGAGTATTTGGCATGTCTTTCTTCACCTCCCCTGACTGTGGTGGCCTATGATCTTTACGTAGAATGGCCAAGTACTACTTGACAAGCCTCATTGCTTTTTTGCATTATTATTTTGTATTTACTTACTTGTGGGTGATTATAATAAGAGATTTATTGTTGAAAATTTGTTGAATTTCCATTTATCATGATCTTGTGTTTCATCTTAATAGGGGCTAGTGAGACATTATTATTTTGTATTTACTTACTCATTGGTTGAGGTATATTTCATCTTAATAGGGGCTAGTGACCTTGTGTGTTTATACTCATTAATGTGGTTGAAATAGTCTTTCCTTTAAGTATTTGTGGCTCTAAACTGTGGTAAGTGTTGAGGTCTCTATCATTAAGGTTGGTTGATGAGTCAAGTGACCAGGCTGGATGGGATCCTAACTTGTGTGATGATTCTTGATGGGTGGTCACGTCATCGTTTAACTCAAATGTTAGATGATTACTAATTCCAAATCTCACTTTGAAATAGTCTTTTAGAATTTGTTAATTATGTCAGTGTAGGATCCCAATCACATTTAAGTGTTTCTAGTGTCCCATTCCACCACTAGTAGGTTCGTTCTTTCCTCCAAATGATCATACTCAATTGTTCCAATGGGAACCATTTATTAAGGGGATAAGATTATTTCAAGTTGCACTAGCTCTATAACGCACACTTAGTAAGCCAAACTATTGGAATGTAATGGGTTTTGAACATGAAACTTTGGACCTAATTGGGTTAAAGCACTATGTATTGGATACAACTCATTGTCTTTATCGTTGACATTCCTTGATATAGTTTATACAACAAAATATGTACTTATGTTTTGGGTTCCCTTTGGTCTTTATAATTGAATAGATATCCTTGTTTTTCATATTTTAGTATTTTGGACATTGATGGTCAAAAGCATTATCATGGACATTGATTTCTTTACTTTCATAATCAAGGGTTTATTCCTTTAAAAGGTTCCCTCATTTACAGACCCCATGGTAGATTACAAGTGGGACCTCCCTATTTTTGTGAGATTAGACATATACATGCCTCGACATATTCTAATTTCTTTTGTCAGTCTCTCATTTATTTTTCATTCTAGTGAGTAAATTAATTGTTTCCTTTATTAATGTCCTTGCTATACTTCTGAATGTGTTTAGGGTTGTTTTGGTTTTTTGGGTCTACTTAATAAATCTAGGGATATAGTTTGAGCAGAACTGTGTTGGAGAATAATAATTGTTGATCATGATGGGTGATATAATCATTGCCTTATCCATAGGGAGTATGAAATAAGTCACCATTGTGAGTCTTTATCCTTATCTATACCATGTGTTAGACTTTATTGCTAGTATCCAATGTATAAGGATAACTTAATATGTCTATTTACATTTTTAATTTGTGAGTGGTCTCAATCATTTGGGAAATGGTTGTAGTCCTTCAATTAGACTCAATTTTCTGATTTTATAAAACTTTTTCTTCTCTAAAGTCTCTATGAGTGGATACTTCATAGTAGACAAAGGGTCTCTATATGATTTTTAAAGGGTGAAAACAAGTTTGAAAACTTGTGTGGTCTTTAACATACAAAGTATATCACTTCATCTGTAGGATAAGATTTCTACATTTAGCTCTTAACTTTTTTAGAGATCCACATGTATCACCATAATGGTTAACAAATTATTTTATATGTGCTACACATATTAGAAAATGTAAGTGATTGTGCATACCATGCTAGATATACACATGATTTGGGGTGTCCCTGAATGATAGTGTACATTCATGCACTCTATTTATGCACAAGGTCTAATAAAGGCTCAATCATCTATGAGATGGATTGGATTCCTTTAGACAACCCATATTGATCTGTCTTGACTTGACAATGTTTTGATGTTTCATATTAAGGCCATGGAGTTTCCAGTTTTCTAGGTCCTTTCCTATACTCTATCCACTATAAACATCAATGTTATAGTTCTTTATTACTAAATGGAAGGAAAAATTATTTTGAGAGAACACCCCAAGGTGTTTGACCACAATTTTGATTTTTCTATTTTGGATGTGGTTAAACTTGGGTAGAAGTGGAAGTATCCACCTTTTTAATGGGTCATGACGTTCATACTATGTTAGGTAGATAAGGTGGAAAGTATAGCCACAAATTCAACAACAAAAAAGATAAAGTCACAATAAAATCTAGAAGGGAAAGGATATTGTTTATATGAAAATAGTGTCTCAAATTACACCTATCGCAAGTGTGCTAAAGTTTGTTTAGGATTTTTAACTTGGATACTGATGAAGGTTCTAACAAGGATCCAATTATCATGTTGTGGTATGACAATATCAAAGATGAAAGTCCTTACATGAGCCACATGGTATCCCTTCTGGTTGTTTCTGTTGTAATTCTTCAGCCTTTTGGCCATTAGAAATTGTAGTACCTAATGAATTTTGATCCATGCTTTTCATTCAAATATTTATCTTATTCATGTTCTACTTCTGGATGTATTATATTTTGGAAATATAGAATTTAGTAGTAGATGTGGTAGAGGATGTCAAGACAAGTTGTATTTGCATTGGAGGGTTGTGAGGATTTGGAAGAGGTGGTATCTTTATGACAAAAGAAAGTCAAGGTTGTACCATGGTGACAGTCAAGGGTAAATCCTAACGTCAATTGTATCAAATGGCGACCCACTTATGGGTGATATAAATACAATCATCTCATTTTCAACTTGTTCTTATTCTTACTTTGGTAAATAATAACTTCAAAATTTTGGTTAAATTCATTGTTATGGGTTTTAGTTTGTCACTATGCATAGTTCTGACCACTACTTCAAGATTCACAGACTCATTGTGAGTACACAGAGTGATGAGGTGGGTATTATCCAAACATGGATGCAGTGTCCCTACTCGATAAAGGAATTAAGTCAAATGGTCATGTGGAATTTTTTTCTTCTTGTTGTTAGTAGGGGAATACCTATACATGAATGGTGTTGGTTATTACATGCCTTGGTGTGTAACGACACGTCAAGATTCATGCAGGTGGGTAATAAACTTTGGGTTTCATAGAGATATCTAAACATAAAAGGGAACCATGTAGGTGTCCAATGAGATTTACACCTTTTCCATGAGAGTGAGGCTCATTTTAGGTTAAACTTGTACTATAGTTGAGTTTCTTTTTTGAAAATACTAACTCATAAAATCTATCAAACTAGTATAACCTCATTCAGTATCTTAATATAATTGTGTTTTTTTATCTATAAAAGATAGGCTCTTGATTGGTGCTAGCTTCACTTAGCATTATAATGTTTTAAACAGAAATCAACCCCACTCTGTAATAAGCACATAGAAGGAATAAAACCTTAACATCATAGATCAAACTCCATTGCTTTCATATATTATAGATCATAACCGAGTTGTAACTACAGATGTACAACTCTAACACAGAGCATAGAAACAATGTGAGCCAAACTCCAATTAGGCTAATTGCAAAAGACAGAGCAGCATGTCAACATGCATGAAGCAGACTCTAAAAATTTGAAAAAAGACAAGAAAAAAATCACATCGAGCTTTATCCAGCCAACAGGGAAGCAAAAGGAAGGCGTAGACACAATAGCAAAAGGGATATAGCATGCAAAACTATTAGCTCATTATCTGAATAAATGTGTGAAAGTTAGAGAAGAACCGGTTTGAAAACAAGCATAAGAAAATGGAAGTTCTTTATAGTGTTAGAATCTATCCCAGCAATTAGAGTTATGCTTTAGTCATGTTGGTTCTCACTAGAGGCATAAATCATTAAGGGGATTCCTAGGTCATACTAACGATGTCAATCAATCAGGCTCCCCATATGCTTACTATATCAAGGATAAGATAGTAGTTATTCAATCTTTCGCTATGTTGTAATGGAAATAATGCATGGGGTTAGGTAGAAAGGACAGCTAACGCTGATTTCTTACCTTAGATAAGAAGAATCCTATCCGAACTTAGTCATGCAAGATCGAATTTTTATATAACCAAGCTCATCGACTCTCAGCAATAGTACAGATTACAATAGAAATCATCTAGTATTAAAAAAAGGTTAAGATGAAATATTTTGCATTCAAAGTGGTTTTAGATGAATGATTATCTGGTAGTACATATTATAATAGAGGCCCTCTGGTATAGGTCGTCTAGTAGTAAAAAGAAGGTTAAGATGGAAAATTTTGCATGCAAAGAGGCTTTTAATGAAAGATTTTCCATTAGTACATATTATAATAGAGGCCCTTTAGTGGATTTTTACACCATATCATCAAACTCCAATCCTCGAATTTTTCCACCCTCATTTTCCCTCTTCCTCTTGTTTTTAGTTTTGATGTTCACTCCATCCTAATCCTACAATAGCCAGCACTACAAAGACAAAGTACTTGACCCAGTAACTTAGATAAGAACCATTCTAAACTCAACATGCCTCCTTCACCTTCCACTCTCTCTACCAATCACTCCACCTCTGTGTCAATCCCTGCAAATAATATTACATATGTAACACCCTACATCTTAAGAAATATGTCTCGCAAGGGGTCTGGATTTTTTTGGAGATCTGATTAGTGGCAAACATTCATATGAATTGTCTCAATTGTGGAGGGGTAGTGAGCTTCCATATACTGACCGCCCACATGTTTTGCGATAGTACATTTTGCATCAGCCAGTTTGGTGCTCCCTAGTTGGCTCTAAGATAGTAGGCCAACCTGACAGACTTAACCATCTATAGTGGGATACCAATACAAATCATTTTTGTTTGAGCATAGAGGGCTGCTCATTATAGCCACAACAATGACTCTCTAATTGTCATAGAGGGGTATCAAGGGGGATTCATCATAGAGATTTACATATACACATAGATATATATACATCGTGCACACATTTGTATATATGAAGAAAAACCTCATCTAGAGTTGTGTCTGTGTCCTATGTTTTAGAAAATTGACATGTCTCATGTCCGTGTTGGTGTCCGTGTCTAGAAACTTGTCCATGCTTCCTTGGTTAAAGCTTATCATCCTAGTCCAACAAGACAACAAAACTATTTTGATATTTATTACCAATACGTCATAGATAAATAGATATATACATGGCTTGTCAAAGTATTATGTATACTATGGTTGGTATTATACTTTATTGATTTTCTACTATTTATATATTTAATTTTTCATTGTGTTTAATTATGTATACTTTTTTACCTTCTTTATTATTTTTTTAAAATATTTCCGTTTGATTAACAATTTCTACGTATTTATAAATTTATTTTATTGATGTGTTTACTTACATTTATGTAGGGAAGTATGATTGACAAAAGTTGGATTATTGAGGAAGACAGGACCAGTACAAAGTACTTAACTGGGGTAGTCAAATTTATAGAGGATGCTTTTGAAAAATGTAGTAGCAATGAGACTATCTTATGCCCTTGTAAAATGTGTCTAAATACACAAAGACACAACCGTCAAGTGACAACCGGACACATGTTATGGAATGGTTTTTTCAACAGCTACACTGATTGGATTTTTCATGGTGAGACTTCTTCTGATGCTAAGGAAGATTCTTCTATGCAAGACAACATGCCATTTAATGATATGAGATACATGTTGCACGATGCATATGGAGTCTAAAACTGTCGAGAAACTATGGACAACGACGGAAATGATGTATTTGTTTTTATTGACGATGAAGAAGTTGAGCAATTCTACAAATTGTTAGAGATTGCTACACAAGAGTTGTATCCTAGAAATAAGAAGTATTCCAAGTTGTATACCATTGTGAGGTTGTTCCATATAAAATGTAGCAATCATTGGAGCAATAAATCATTTACTGAGCTACTTGAACTTTTAAAGGATTTGCTTCCTGAGGGTGACACGTTGCCTTGCTCATACTATGAAGTAAGGAAAATAATTAGGGACCTTGGTCTTAACTACGAGAAAATTGATGCTTGCATAAATGATTGCATTTTGTATCACAAGGAGTTTGCAAATAATACTTCATGCCCACGTTGTCATGCTTCTAGATATATAGAGACTGAAACTGATGTAAACGGTGCACAAAGTATGGGAATTAAAAAAAAAGAGTTCCTTGTAAAGTTATGCACTACTTTCCCTTGACTCCTAGGTTGAAGAGATTGTTTATGTCCTCTAGAGTTGCACCACTAATGCGGTGGCACGATGAAAGTCGCACCAAGGATAGAGTTTTAAGACATCCAGCAGATTCACCTATATGGAAGACATTTGATAACATGCATGCTGATTTTGCATCTGATTCTCATAATGTGTGTCTTGGTTTAGCATCTGACGGATTTAATCCCTTTGGCATGATGAGTCAATCATATAGTATTTGGCCAGTCTGTGTGATTTTGTACAATTTTCCGCCGTGGTTATGCATGAAGATGCCTAATATTGTCCTTTCTATGATTATTCCTAGTCCAACTCAACCAGGAATGAAGATAGATATCTACTTACAACCTATGATTAAAGAGTTGAAAGAACTGTGGGAAGTTGGTGTTGATACCTACGATGTTGATCGTAAGTTGTATTCAAATTGTGTGTCGCCTTACTATGGATGACAAATGACTTCCCTGCCTATGGTTATTTATCTGGTAGGAAAACTAGTGGGTATGGTGCATGTCCTATTTGCAATAAGGACATGTGGCCTATTAGACTACCACATAGTAGAAAACAATATTTCATGAGCCACAGGAGGTTCCTTCCAATGGATCATAAATTTCATAGGGATATGTCCTCATTTGATGAAAAATAAGAATTAAGAACTGCTCCAAAGATGTTTTCTGGAAATCAAGTTTTAGTTCAAACCAGAGATGTAGACAATATGTCTTACAATTAGAAAAACAAAGCATTTTCTTTGAGTTGCCATACTGGAAGTACAACCATATTCGTCATAATCTTGACATAATGCATATTGAAAAGAATGTATGTGAGAATTTGATTCACATGTTACTTGGGATGGACAAGTCAAAGGATAATGAAAAATCTCGTTATGACCTTTTAGAGATGGGAATAAGACCTAGACTGCACATTATCAAGAACAGAATCAAGAATATTATCTCACCTTCTTGTTTTACTTTGAAAAGGGAGGAAAAATAATTATTCTGTAAGTTTTTGAAGTCTGTACGGGTTCCAGATGGTTATTCCTCCAATATCTCATGAAATGCATGCATCAAAGAAAGAAAATTGTTGGCATTAAAGAGTCACGACTACCATATATTAATGCAACAATTTATGCCATTGGCTTTACGGGTAGCGTTGCTGAGCAAGAACATCATAACTGTGATAACTGAGTTGTCTAGGTTTTTCAAAGACATATGCTCAAAAGAGATAAATCTGTATGCTATTGAGAAGTTAGAATCTAGAATTGCAGTGACTCTGTGCAACATGGAGAAGATTTTCCCACCCTCATTTTTTGACATAATGGAGCATGTGGTCATTCATCTTCCACGAGAAGCTAAGATAGTTGGACCACCATTTTATCGTTGGATGTATCCAGTGGAAAGATAGTATGTATTACTATTTATTTCACTAAAATTTTATCAAAAGTATTTTTTGTTTTAAACAAATTCTATTTATCATTATAGATACTTGAAAACTTTGAAAGAATATGTGAGGAATAAAGCTGCTCCAGAAGCTTCCATAGCAGAATGTTACCTGGTAGATGAATGTTTAACATTTTGTTCAAGGTATCTCTCTGGGTAGAGACAAGGTTCAAAAAATTGGCTAGAAATGATTTTCAATATGATGATATTGTTACTAATGATGAGTGGTCTATATTTTTACACAAAGGGCGTCGAATAGGAAAGAGTATTCCTGTTTATCTTGAAGATGTGATGCTGAAAATTGCACATCAATATATTTTATCTAATTGTGTTGCAGTTGAACCGTTCATGGAGTGAGTTCATTAAATTATTAAGAAATATGCATGCTCACCGTTAGATGCATGTACACATGACTTATGTACTTGTTAGCAGGGAACACATTCGCCACGTGAAGAAGATGAATCTGCGTGCAAGACAGTGGGAAATCAGTAATATTCATATGAACACTTTTAGTTATTGGTTTAAGAAGCATGTAAGTCTATAAAATTAACTTCATTAAATATTGTTAGAGCATTGTATTAATAACTCAATTCATAATGTATACTGATTGAAGAGAATGCCAAGTCAGAAAATTTGCCATCAAATCTACTAATTCTGGCTCGAGGACCACAAAATATGGCGAACAAATACAATGTATATGTAACAAATGGATATAGATTTCGAAACAAGGAGGGGAACATGGTAAAAAAACCCAAAATAGTGGGATAATGGTGAATGCCCAAACAGAAAGCTTTTCCAGTTCCAAGGACAAAAATCCTAAATTGGGTCAAGTTACCTACTATGGGATACTCCGAGAGATTTTTGAGATTAGTTACTATGAGCAACTGAAAGTTGTACTGTTCAAAGGTGATTGGGTCAATGCAAACAAGGGCGTCAAAAAAAGATGAAAATGAATTTACAATGGTCAAATTAAAATTAATTGACTTAATTGAAAATCCATTTGTATTGGCCTCTCAAGTACAACAAGTCTTTTATGTGACTGATATCAATAACTGTGGGTGGAGCTTTGTCGTGCAGACGACACCATGTGATACTTATGGCATGGATGAGAATCTTACTGAAAATTTCATGGATGGGACATGTGTACCTAAAGATTCTCATGCAGATGATTGGGAATCTATTTTTAGTGATGTTTCTGATGGATCTGATTTGGTTAGAGAAGATATGGAGGGTGTAACTTTTTATGATGGCAAAAATGATGAGCAACTTGATTGAGATCATTATGATCTATCATGTGTAGTTTTTAATATTTTGTATCTCGATGTAGCATAACAATTTAGTTTTATTCATTATTATTAATTATGAATGTCTTTGTTCTTCCTTTCATATGCATACCATTTCTCTTTAAATTAGCAAACTTTTTTTGTTCTCAATAATCAAATTAGCAACTATTTTATAATGTTTATATCAGGTAGCCCCTACAACAATTATTATTTAACTATATTTTTATGGTTATACTTTTAATTTATTAATATTTGTTATGCATTCTATTTTCAGGATGTTGAAAAGACGTACACAATTGTTGTCTGCGTGAGAAATTGATGATGCAAACAATGAAGTAATTAAAGGAAAAATGGCGGGTACAGTGACATACAATTTATCTATTATTATTTTGTACTTATCGTTATAAGAGATGACCTAATTATTTATCTTTGTAGGAATGTATAAATGATTGCAAATGAATGGAGGCTATCTTGGTTCAATTAATGTTGATTTGGGAATGAATGGAGGTTATCTTGGTTCTGTTAATGCTGATTTGGGAATGAAAGGAGGAGATCTGGGTTCAGTAAATGCTGATTTGAGAATGAAAGGGGGCTATCTTGGTTCAGTTAATGCTGATTTTAAAAGTTCCAAATCTGATTTGAGAAATAAAACTAATAAGAAGGGTGGTGCATCATCTATTTATAGCCACAAAAATGTTGAAGTAAACATAAGAAAAGAGAAGCATCAACAAGTGTCTATGATAAATCATGAGGTTGGAATTGATCATAGAAATTCTTTGACAATTAATAGAATCAGAGTGGGTCATTATATTGATAAGGCTAATATCAATCATAAGGTTGCCACATCTGTTAGGAAATCTTTGGCAAACAATGGTACTAGAGTTGGTCATTCAGTTGATAATGCCAATATCAATCATGAGGTTGGAGTTGGTCATAGGGATTCTTTGGAAAATAATGACATGAGAGTTGATCATTCTGTTGATAATGGCAATATAGATCATGAGGTCAAAACCAATCATGTAATTGATGAGGACTATGAATTGGTTGATGATGATACTACTGCTAATCATGATGAAGTAGAAGGTACATAACTCTTTAATTAACAATTTACAACAATTAACTATTACCTCATATTTTAGCATATATATTTATATTTAAAAATAATTGCCTCATATTATTTTCAATTTTAGGTGGTGTTGTGCATAATAAAAAATGAGGCTATTCTAAGTGTCTTCGATTATGGAGTAAAACAGGGGATGCAAAATTACCCATTACATTGGATGAAAATGGAGAACCAGTTGGACCTCATCAAAATGACTTATCTTCTTTTTTGGGAACAATTGCTAGAAATTCACAACTGGAACCCTTAGATTACTTGGATTGGTGACAAGTACCAGCTGGAAAGAAAACTGAAATATGGAATTATGAATTGGTAATATATATTTGTAAAGAGTTATTTAAGCATGTATTTGTTATATTCATTTTTTTTCATGTAACAGAAGAAGTTTACTATCAACCCAAAGGGAAAGAAATCTATTCTACGCACAGTTAGGGATTGTTGGAGAAACTTCAAATCTGAGATCAAAAGGAAAAATTATATGCACCACAAAGAAAAATAGACAAACTTAACTATTGTCCTTCCCGTGTTGATCCATTGCAGTGGGCTTTTCTTGTGAATTTCTGGGACTCTAATGATGGAAAGGTAAGATAATTAATTATATATTATGTCTTGTCTTAATTTTCATTGGTGATAAGGTTAATTGTTCATGAACTGTAGTTACAGAGTGCAAAGAATAGTATGAGTAGAAAGTTTGTTACCACACGACATACATCGGGGTCGATGCCCTATGCTTGTGTGAGAGCAAATGTGAGTAATTTTTTGACATAATGATAATAATATCATTACACATTCACACTCTACTTATACTTTATTTTTGTGTTAATAATAGTTTCAACAAAAGAATAAAGGGGGTACCGTTAGTCGACTACAGTTGTTTGTTGCTACCCATAAGAAGAAGGATGGTACTCCTGTAGATGCAAAATCAGCTAAACTAATTGTAAGTATAAAATTATTCATGATATATTTGACTTTATTTGCTCCCTTTTTATTTATAATTATGGTTACTGTTGTAGGACAAGTTACAATCAGCAGTTAAAAATAATGATGCAAATCTTGATGAGGATGAAATTGCTGATCAAATATTGGGTGCAAAGAAGGCTCGTGTGAACCATGAGATTAATGAGTTTAGTCAGGCATATGTGGAGGGTTTTGAAGGTAAAGTCAACGACCTACAACAACTATGCAACACACAAAAAATGGAATTGTCAGATCTGAAAAAAAGACAAGAACATCTAGAAGCCATAATCTTGGGAAATTCAAGCTGGAGTGTGCCATTTCAAGCAAATCAAGTAATTATTCAAATTTTAGTAATACTTATAAGTTATGATTTCATTAATGTGATAAGTGTTTTTTATTGTGGAATATGGAAATGTCCAGGAATGAAGGAACACCCATGCCACAAAAGTCATGTAGTGGAACCACCATTACAGAAAGACAGGTTATTAAAAGAAAGAAAAAACTCCTAATAACTTTGATTCTTGATATCTAAAATTTTACATTGTAATTTGTACAACTTATAGGTCGTGAGGTTGTTATGTTTCGATGATGGAACATCAATTGTAGCTCAAGGACAAGTGATAGGCATGAATCCTGACTTTGTAATAGGAGGAGGAAAGTTAGGGTCTGCATTTGTTGTTGTTTGTATTAATGTGGTAATTAAACCAGAAGAGCAATTGGTAAGACCATTTAACAATTATAAAATCATTAAAGATGCAATCGGATCAATAATAGCTTGGCCAAAGAAGTTACTCATTGTTTGGTAATTTTTGTTTCACTGTACTATAAGTGTAACATGTCTATATAATGGTTTTAGATAATTATTTTTGTTATTGTAGGTCATTTGCTTAGAGCGAGGCAAGCGAGGCAAACAATAAAAGTTCCTTCAGAATTATTTATATGCTATTTTCCCTCTTTTCTATAGGTTTAGAATAAAGTTTTTGTTTGATGTAATGGATATAGAAAGGATTGTCATCTGAACCACCATTACAACATTGTTTTCCATTTCTCTTGCTACATAAGACCATGATATGAATATTCTATAGTATTGGTTAACATTTAGACCTCTTTTATGGCAAGGCCCCATTTCACACTTATGTATGTGATGTTCTCTAGTATGCAACGATGCGAGTATTCCTATTAATACACATTTGTGCCATGTGTTATTGTTGACTTTATCTTGAACCTATCAATGCAAGTCTTAATTAGGAGAAACATGATACCAATCATTCTTTTTTATAATCTTGCCAACTGTTTCAGATGTGTATTCAAGTATGATGCAAGGTATACATTAGAATTGATATAAATATTGTATACATACCAACACACGCCTTCTAGTCCCTTAGCATACATATCAATCTCATTAGGCATGTCTCAAATCCCAATTATGGAAGCTTGTTTAATGTTTTAATATTGGATAGCTCGTAAATTTACCATATTCGTATGGCTGAATCTGATATGAGTATAATGCTCTCAAATTCCATTTTTGTTGCTTATTATTGATTTGGTAAATGTTTAGAAATAATAAGTGCTCAAAGTCTTGTCACTACTAATGGAGGATATTACGCTGGATGCATGTGTGCATATGTTTGTCATGTGTATATGTTAAGAGTGTAAGTGTTTTCTTGCATATAATGCCATTGTAAGTATTCATCTATTAACATGTTTTAAAATGTTATGTGTTGTCCTCGTGTTGTATAGCATCCAATTCACTCATAAAATGGTGTGACATGTCATGCTAAGGTATGCTCTAAAATTAGAGGTGGTATTAACTATAGTTGTGTCTCGGACAGTGTCTCTATTGTTGTTCTAACAATGATCATTCGCAAGGCGCTCCTGCTTTGGTTCCTTTCCAGCTACCTCCTACAGAAGGATGATAAGGTGTGGACATTTATTCAGTTTCACTTGTGATTTGTGTATGATTACTGAAGATTTCAAACATAAGAGGAGTGAGGTATGAGGGTTGTGTGCTAGCAATATTAATATGATACCATTTATATAGATTGTAGTGTGAAAATTTACATAGACAATACCATCTTGCGCATAAGAAGGTTTCCTTATACTATTATAACCAGTGACAAAAACATTACTCATAGCAAAAATTTCTGGAAAGAGCAACTGGAACATGTATTCAGGAATTTCAACTGAATAATCTAGAAAAGGTTTTGATCCCTACACACTTGGGATTTATTTGATCTTGATATAATCTCACAAAGTGATTGGTTTCCATCTAATATAGTTGCTACTTCCTCACACTTTCTTAGGTACTCTTTGATTTATGTAACTATGGGATATATTTTAGGGCATTCTGATTCTACTGCTAAATACTCAGGCATTCAAGGACATTATTTACCTATTCTTTTAGTGGCAAAGTGAAGATATTTTTGTTGATATTGATGTTGAGGCTAGACACATTCCTAATGCTAGTAATGTTTCTGGTACTAGTCTATCTTCATTTCTAGTTAATTATTTGTAACATAGTTTTAATATTGATTCTTCCTAGAGATCAAATATTTTCTGTATTTAATTAAAGATACTTCACAGTGATTACCTTGCTATTGGCTAAACTTCTATAAAATATGGCTACATTTGATGGCTCCCAAGCATAGGAGTGTGATAGTGAAGGCCATTGTAAATGAGAACCAACCCATTTTGCTTTTTCTCATTGCCAAAGGTCACTAAAAACTTAAGTATCTGTTGTTATGCATTATGCTTCTATATTTATTAAAACCACACCACTAGAATGCCTTCATTGTGTTGCTAATTTGCAATTATAAGGTCATCCTTTCATACAAGAAACTAGTAATATGCCTTCTTTGTGAAAACGTTTCTTTCTGCATGAAATTGATATATTAGGTGTACATTATTCTGTTTCAGAGAGAAATAAAATAGTTTATTTCTATCTTCTATGTAGCATTTGTCATTATTTATGTTAAATAGTGATTGAAGATTTTCCTTGCTCGAAAACATGGTCTAGTTCAGTTTAAAATCCAACTCTATATAGTATTTAATAGTTCAACACTCTAATAAAGTGTCAAACTTTATAACCTTACTAGCTTACTAGCTCACTTGTCATTTAGTTAACCTGAAAGTAATGCAACATTGGTATAGATTTCTAGCCATCTTTTTGGTGAGATAGACCAACAAACTGATTTCATATTATTGTCTTGTGGAGAACAATTTATTGATTTGTTATAACCAAGCTTTTAAAAACGCATTCAGGTGCTAGAGCATATGTTTTAGGCAGTGTTGATAGAATATACCATAAGGTTTTCATTATTAGCTTCTCAGTAAGAGCTTGTGCCTTAATAGGTGGTGTTGATGGGAAGAAGGTTCCTCATGCTGCAACTATGTATCCTGAGCAGGCCAACAAAACTCATGTGGGCAGTGACAAGTGAAAGCAACAGACGCAAAATCTGGTAGTTTCATGTGCAAGCCATGCAATAGATCCTTCAATTCAGATGATTTATTGTAGTCTCACACGAAAGCCAAACACTCCACTTAGTTCAACAATTGATAACCATAATGTGAAAGTCAACTCACAGTTCATATATAGAGGGATTCCTATGATAATTTGGTTGTCTCAAAGTTTAACTTACATCTCAAATGGAAACATTTAGTTTGTGACTGCAAGAAGTTCAATTTCTACTGGGATAAGTCAAGCATCTCCTGCGTCTATAGGAGAAAATATACCCACTTTGGTCTTCTGGTGGAACTTCACCTAGGCTCTTCAAAGCATCTCTCAGAGACATTCAAATGAATAGGTACACACACCATATATTCAAGCTATAGTATGCAATAATAAACTCCTTTCCTCATGTTAAATAATTAGACATGCCTTGTACTATAGCTTGACTACCTCCTTAGTTATCCTTGACTACCTCCCTGCTGAGATGCATATCCCTTCGAAGTGATACAAGTTTGGTTCTACTGTGATTCTTTGTTTGAAGCTGATGAGATATGTAGTTTCTCCATTCTTCTTTTGACTATGTTCCAGTCTTTTATGAAGAATTCTTGTTTAAGCTTTGAGCTAGTGCTCTGTGATCTGTTGTTGATCAACTTTCTGCTCAGCTAAAATTTATTTTCATGTTCCTCTTTAGTTATCTTTAGTTGTTTAGTATAATTGTTCCCTGCATCCATGTTTATGATATGACCATATTCACATATTTTGAATATTCTTCAATGTGTAGGAGGCCTGAGTATATTATTCCTTTGTCGAGTTTGAAGATGGATCTAGGTTCAGAATTCTTATTTGAATAATATTTCCACAATGGATGTATTGAGTTCAATCTAGTAGTTTCTTGTGTGAATAATATGTTTGAAGATGATTTTTCTCCATTATATCTTGTTGAGGATGCTCATAACAGTGATTAGACCACACACTTGTTGAAGATGCTTTTCACCACCACAATAGCATTTATTTTAAGGTTTAGCTGGATAAAACCCAGTTGAAACGTGACCTGCAAGCCAAGGAGAAAGGAAAACATTGTAAAAGATTGGTGAATATCCCTAGGTCCTAGAGAAGGATTTATTGGTCTTGCCACACAACTGAACGATAATTTACATAAGCAAGGGAGGTTAATGAACTAGCCTTATAGGTGATTTCTTGAATAAAAATAGGAGTGATATTTATTATTATGTAACAAAACTTTCCTCCATATCTTTCTCTTGTACGTAAGTCACTATATATTATCTACTTCTCATCCATATTCTTATTTCTTTTTAGGGTTGTGCCTTCTCGGATATTGACGTAAGCCTTTTTTTTAACACTGGATAATGAAACTAATAGTACATCCCACTTATATGAATAGAGTAGTGTTACTGATTTCATTTACAGTTGAGATGTACTTTGTAGTTTTATATAAATGTTTGAATACATGATGATTTGGCAGCCTTGCCAATGGCTTTTATAGCAGCTGCAGCACAGACAGTAGGCTTCTCATGTTTAAATTACGAAGCTTCACAGCAACCAATGCATTTGGAGTTATGGATTTTCCTTTTTTCCTTCTCGAATGGATTTCTGGATCTCTTCTTGTTGCTTTCTAGTCTCCAGTGCTTGGATCTATATTAGTCGGCTTCCATTCACCTTGCTTCAGAGTGAGACTGATATTGCCTTTAGGAGAATAGATGTTGAGTGGCATGAGAGAGTTCTGAGATTAAAATTACAATAACGGTTCCTATGTAATACCATAACTTCACTAAGGCCTACCCATACGTAAAATTATGTATGTGCAAAAAAAGCTCAAAAAATACAAGCTAGACATCCATAAGAATAAAAACTCATTGTAGGAGCAATTGATAACTAACATGACATGCTCTGAGGCTATTCTGACCTGAACAGAAAAACGATGTTAGGATGTGGACAGCATGTCAAAACAATTAGTAGTTACCTTTCTAACAATTCTTAAGAACAATGAGCTAATACCACCATATTTTTAGTAGAAGAAATATTTATTACATCCATCTATCTATATGAGACTAATATGACATCCACGGGTCCTCACTAGCATAGCCATGAAAGAAAAGCATTATTATTCTTATTCCATCAAGAAGATGACTTACTTACTTTAATTCTGTAATAACTCGTGCTGCAATGTATCATATTCACATGACTATAACCTACTACAAGGTTGGATCCTATTACCATACAATTACACCTTATTAACAACTCTGCTGGCCTTAAACTGGAAGAAATGTACCATTTTCACAGAACCAAATAAAACCAAAATTCTAACATCTTAAATGCGGATATAACTTGGATTGCAGTTCAACATGGAAATACAAGCACATCTCGATGTTAATATATTTTCCTGACATCCATTGACATAGTAATATGCAATCAACTTTAGTCACTATTTTCCATACATTGACTATGTCAGAGTTGCATCTAGATGCCTTGAAGAATGAATGAACACGGTTCTTGAGAATCTCAATTAGCCAAACTCCCAAGTAACTCCAGCTGTTAAACTATGTTGCAAACCCTTTGAACTTTCTTTTGGATGAGCTTCCTTTCCCAATCTACAACATTTGTAAAAGCATGATCAAGCAGGCTCTCAAAAGGTTCTTTTTGTGAAATGTGAATCATTCTTAGCTAAATGATAGGTGGCCCCTCGAATAGCCCTCCTTATATCCACATTGCCTCTTTAAAGTCAAAAATTATAGGAAGGATCAAAATCTATATTGCAGAACCAAAAAAGGTAAGTTATCACCACTGTAGGAGTTTGACCCGATCCAACTACAAATGGACATATTCATTTCCTTTCCCTTCAGATATGGTCCACTCAAGAGATGACACAGTTTGGGAATCTTGATCTTAGCTAATCTAGATCGAAATTTGTAGCACGTCTTCTGATGTGTTTAATTCCAACTTCTCCCCATGGATTTTTGGCAACCGAAGATGGTACCATTATGCATTGGGACATTTGGAAAGGCTGCTAATACCACTATATGAATGAATTCTCATAAATTTTCTAGACTAATATGTAGCACATGAGACTCGAACAAGTCTTGGGAGTTTTTCTGGGTTTTATTAAGGGATATCATTTGGGTAAGATATGTTGGGTTATGTGCTTATTTTGAAAACAAAGACATTGTTCGTTTATCTTCATAATATTGGTTTACCTACTTTCTCTATCAGCTAGTCACCTTGTTCCTTGCATTAACATTTGCAGGCTGAATTTGATTCTAGATTCTCTAGTTCCATCAACAAGTAGCACAGAGGACTTCTCAAGACTTTGCAACATTGCCCAAATAAATTGATGCAGTTTCCAACTAAACTTCCACTGAGAAGGATGTATAAGTGCAAAATGAAATAAAGAGGATTAAGGAAATGTCATTGTAGATTCAGAAAGGTGAAGCCACTACATGATTTTATTTGTGATGTTCAATATAAGATTTACTTTTTTGACTAATTGAATATAGAATGATGTTCTGTTTGGTTACTACTCTCATTTTGATATCATGCATCAGGCATCACAAATTAGTATACATATATATATTCATGTTTCTATTTTAAGTATTATAGGTAGAGCTACTACAACTAATGGATTTTGAAGGTCATGAGATAGATGTCAGTATTTCCTATCACAGAAGGACATGAACCTTTTTCTTCATTTAGATGTTTATGATTAGCTACACCAAAAACTATTTTTCCATCCTTGCAGCCCCCAGTTCCCTTCAATTAAGGTATAGATCTGGAATTCTCAGTGGATATGTGGATTTGAAATAGACATAATTATCTACTAACACCTAGATGGGGTATGGATACAGTTCATGGTCAAGAAGAGCAAGGGTTCTGGTTGGTGCTTGCCCTTGATGGATGAGTGAAATTATTTATATCATAATTCACCAAGCTATGTGCTTCAACATTGATCATAATTACTCTTGGGCTGCTGCAGTCCTAGTATGTTGACCTTGTATGCTAGTATATCTTTTATCATGAACACCACTGCTTTCAAATAAAATGGCAGGATGAGATGTGGTGACACAAAAAATTTTTGTTAACATATTTGACATAGACAAAACAGAGTAAAGAGGTGACTTTAGAATGGAAATACCTGAGATAAGACATTAATCAACATCACATGAGCATCTAAACCCAACCATGGGGTGAGCTATATGGATCATACTTTCCCGTTCAATTCTAATATGGGCTTAATGGGTCCAAAAGAAATCTAGAAAGCCACTTAGTGTATCACACTTTAACCTGAATTTACTCCTATCAAAATCTAGTGGAAGCCTTATTGCATAGCAAGTGAAAGAAACTCCTTAACTTGGACAACCGGACAAGGCTGACTCAATGTAGCTCTGGTTGCTTGAGATACAAATGGTAGAAGGGTTATTGTCTAGATTCTAATGGTCATTTCTACTTGAGATATAGAGGAACCCATAGTGCCTTTATGGCCGTGACCATGTGCTAAGGCCTAGAAGGACTACTCACACCAACGATAGGTCAAGAGGAAAGGAGCATCATCCTTGACGCATCACATTCAGGGATAGTTAGAATAGAGAGTCAACTTGATGGCATCTAAGTATGTTGTTGGGCCATATGGTATTGGATTCTAAGTGTCTAATGCATTAAAATTAGGATTGGTTGTAGGATGTTGAATATAACAGAAATAAGAACAATCCTATTGACTATAACAAGAAATTTTATTTCAGATAATTACCATGTCATCTGGATTTATTACCAGAATCTCTCTACTCTATCCAGATGGCATGTTCTTTCCCAGCATCACCAGTAACACTATCACAAGCTAGTCTCTACCTCAAGCACCATTTCTTAACAAATACTTGTTTTTTAAACACCAGCAACTAACAAAGGCCTTATGAATACATAGCTTACATATTTTCCTTTATTCCACTTAATGCTTATCATTTACCTCATTTTGTTTGATTATATTTCAAATGCCATCTTTTATGTCAATTAATATAACCTATTTGGTAAGTTCGGTATTTTCTCAATCTTCCTCAGGAAACAGAGAAGTTACCTCTTTGATATGGTCATCTTCAAATCCTTAATAGCTAAAATAGAAAGGCCAAATGGTATCATATTCTTCTAGGCCCCAAACGATAGTAATGACATCCACAACTAATAGTAGAGTATGTGAGTGGGTGTTAGCCATCTTGGCTATTATGAATTTTTCTAGAATCAACATGTTGGCATGTTCACCCACCTCCCAGGGCACCTCCCATGCTGACCTTCTTGAATTCCAGTTTATATTATGTTAATAATAAATATTTCACACAAGGTGGACATATTTGAATATATCAGCTGATGATACAGCCAATTATTTTGGTACTTGATATTTTCTTTCACAATCTCCAGTGGCTATTCAGACAGTGGAACAGATGAATATATATGCTTCCACGTCGAATCAAGAAAGTAGACATTTCTTCCCTAGAAATACTTAATGTAATGCAATGCTCAAGAGATATTTGAGTTGTTTTCATGAATTCTGATTTCTATGTTCTTAACAATTTATTGCCACCTATTAGATAGTGAGCTGAAGGCTAATATCAGTATATGGAGCATACAACACCTACTTCTTAGCCGGAAATTGGTGTTGCATATAGTATTCTAGCATACCAACCTGCCACGATGGTAGGAACTAGTTCTCCGGTAGTTGGTTCAGGATCTCCTACTTCTCCATCACATCTATCAAGCCAACAACAACTTGCATATCAGCAGGTTCAGCAGTTCCACCACCTGCAACAACAACAACAGTAGCAGCAGCAACTCCAGGCATTTTGGTCCAATCAAATAGTTGATGTTGAACAAAAAATATTTATACCATATTCTCCTCAAGATACTTACTTTACATCATAGGCATGACTTTCCCTTATCATTTTCTCTCACATTTCCTGCATGATAACCAGAATTCTATTCATATCACTTTGTTGTAGCTTGAATTTACTGTAGGTGTATACTGACAATAATGTTATTGGGTTGTACTTTCAAATGGTCTAAATGAATGACCTTATTGTGTAGGTTATAGACTGAAAATTCTGGACATGGCAAGCCTCAATGGTGCAAGTGAACTATCTTACAATTTTCCCATACAATTCTTGGGCTGCAATAAAACATGGATGAACTGCCTAGATACTTCTCGTCTCTTCAAGGTACTAATTCTATCATCTTATTCTCATATAAACATTCATTTATTCCATGTATGAATGATTATATATCTTTATTACACTATTTGGATGACCTTTATCTTATTTTTAATGCCTCCTCATTTGTAAAACCTTATTTTCGGGGTTAAGAGAAGTACAAGCTTCGCCATCATAGCAACTTCCATTACCTGAATTAGAGATTGAGCTTAACAACGTCAAGAATTCAGATACAGAGTATAAGAAGTATCTAAGACAGCCCCGGTGCAACTGGTGCTCTCCTGTGAAGCATGATGATACATCTCCATTTGAATCCCAGGCCCACCCAGTCACAACTGCAACAATAGCCACAGACGCAACAATGTATCATGATATGTTGCAATTTGATATGGCTCTTTGCTTCTATCAGAAGGCTGCATTTCATAGACCTATGTATATATTTGAACAGCCATTGTCAGCATCTGCAAAAATAGTGACCAACTTCATAGGGACCATATTCCTTCTATCTCTACTTAGAAGGTTCTTTTCAGATTCTTATCTCGGGTGCTTTTGGGCGATGCTGGCCGAACAACAACAATTCGAACAAAAGAAGAAGATAATAAGGATGTTAAAACTGGCTGAGAAAGACACAAATCTTTCGCAAAGATGTTAGTAGACCACTGAATCATTGATATATGTATATACTTTTCTTTGTACACATTGTGTAATAGGGGTAAGGTATACATCCTCCCCATGTATATTCGACGTTTCATTATAAATGAAAGTAAGATTGTTGGCATAATGAGCATAACTTGTTCTAAATACTACAATTTTGTTACTAAAATAGCTTGTGTACTAACAAAATATTATATATATATGAATATATAGTCGAGCTAAGCATATATGTATGTGTACTAAATGGCACTACATATGTAGCTAGATGCATAATTAACTACATATATATGTATATAGTAACTGTTGCCTTTCCCTACACACTAAATACATATAAAATGTATTAACTTCATGTTTTTTCTACATACTGACTATATATACAATTGTAGCCATACATTTAGCTATAATTATACTTATATTTAAATATGTAAGGACAATATCTAGCTACGCTTCCGGATACATATGAATTTGTAGCGAATGGATTATGTAACTACATATTTGAAATATATAATTAAAGGCTTTAGCTATACGAGCATATACTACAACTTGTATGTGTAAAGAAATATGTAGTTAAAGCCTTTAGCTACAAAATATGGGGTTTTCGCTACAATTTTTTTTTTAGTTAAAGACCCTTTTTTGTAGTGTATGTTGATTTGATTTTGTCAGGCATTTGTGGGGACTTGGAAACTGTTGTTATATTTTGTTATTAATTGGAAAGTTTTGAGAGGTATATTGACCTATCTTTCCCAGTCATGCATTAACATTTGATGCATGATGTGGAGGGCAGTATGGTCGTTTACTTTAATTTTAATTTCAATATTTCAATAAATCCAATTTTCTTAGATAATTAATAACTAATTGTATGGTTATCCAAAAATAGTAAATAAATATTCATTAGAATCAGAAGCAAATCCTACCTATTAATCTTATTTTCAAAATTAAAATTAAATGATAATAATTCTTTTATTATTTAGGGTTTGAAGTATACACATTAATTATGATATATATATATATGCAATGTGATGATACGTGAAGGACACCCTAGTCAGATCTAAGGTTTGAACCTTAATAGTTGAAAAGTATCTCCAAGGTATGTTGCATTCTACTATTCCATATTGGGAAATTGCCTACATTTTCTCTCTCGATCCTTTTGAGACATATTACCCTATGAAAATTCTCTCTCTTCTAGGATGTTGATTCACGTGATTGCATATATTTCAAATTGATCTTCTAATCTTCTAACCATTAGATATGCTTGTTGGAAACTAAACTTGTATCATGTTCATCTTTTTTATGAAGTAACCCTATTTTGTGGATTTGAACTAGATTGTTCCTTTTTGTGAAATGAAACCCTATTTTCCCACCTTTTTGGTTTTGATACTTTATATTGCCCATTTGTGTGATGGAAATCTCACTAAATCTATTGAGTGACTAAACTCTAACTTGCCTCTACATTATTGCATGCTTGTTGATTCAATAGTACTACAGTTATACATCTTTTCATTTCTAATTTTTATTCTCGCTTTTGTGCTATTATTAAGCATTTGAGGTTTTTGTCCTCCTACCATGCACTGAGTTTCAATGCTCATGTAATGTTAGATTTTTGGGACATAGGATCATATGCCCCATAAGTGGCTTGTATGCCATCATAGTTTGGATGTGTTCCATTCTTTATCAGGCTTTGGTTATGTGCCATAATGAACACTAACTTTATATTTACATTAGTGTTGCCTTTATCTTAATTGCATGATAAATTATTGGTTGTTTTAATGGGTTGTGTGCCCAAATTTGTATGTTTTTATTATGAGGTACATGATTATATGCGTTTTTATATGGCAAGTAAATCTTTTTATACCTTGAATGTATTTCTCTTTTAAATCCACTGGGATTTTATATTTCCCTCTTTGTGTGAAGCCTTGATAACTTTGTGTTGTCCTTTCTCCATAATATTTCTCAATATCTATTTGTTCGCATATCAACATTTATATGTTTACAATATCTGTGGGCTCTGATCTCCAAACCACGATATAAACACGATTTAAACGTAGTGGAAACGGTTCGATTAACAGCGGAAGACAAAAATCACGGAAAATTAAAACTTTTCAAGATAAGAGCTTGAATCCATAAAAACTTCTTTAATAAAAGGAGATAAACTGTTTACATCTTTGATAATTACTTCTTGAGTAATTATATACAACATGATACAAAATCTCAAGAACTCAGAATCAAAATCTCAGACCAAAAGACTCCAAGGACCTGAGAGTATAGAGAACACATAGGACTGACTATCTAACTACATAACTCAGCAGTCTGAATCTCCACCTGAGATTTACTACTGCTCCTAGTATTGCTGCTGCTGATACTGTCCACCTGCAGACTGATTCCTTCGTCCTCGACGACCACCTAAAAAGGTTGAAATCTACGGGGTGTAGCGAGAGTTATAACTCTTCGCCAGAAGCTTTATTATAACAATTCAAGAACAACATAGGCAATAAAAGCTTTAAGGTAATCAACAGCAGATTGTTATCAATTAGAACAACAACATTTAAGGAATATGAAGAACATGTATACTAAGTAATGTATCTTCAATCAATGTGTCTCGTGGATCAACCTAAGTAGATATGCTATGCGGTTGATTATGTTTTACAAACATCATTATGCCCTGCAGAGATGAGGTATACCGCTCATACTCCAACCGATCACTATTAAGTCGCATCGGTATCATACATAGGTCATCAAAAGAGCTGGATTCTTATGACCTCATCTTCCTCATTCAGTGTGAGGATCAACATGCAGGACATCTAACGTCTCTGCTATTATAGCTTACCAGGGTATTCTGGTACTTCGCTATTAGAGTCACAGTGGCATTCTGTACTCTCTTCGCCATCGAAAGATTTCTTATCACAGTGGCATTCTGTACTCTCATTCTAGAAGTTATACTTTCAAACTCTTAGAAGAGTCAAGTCCCCCAATTTTCATCAATTAGGGTTTACTATTCACATTACATGTCATCACCCTAGAATTAGGGTTTACTATTCACCTCATGGTGAATTGAACTTATAACGTCATCATGTATGAGAAACATCATCATTAAAGCCTTAAGATAATATTAAGATTCATCAATTATCATAATTAGGGTTTCCATGATCTCACATAGGTGGATCATACCCTAATCATGCACATTCATGTGTATTGAAGGTACTTTACTTGAGTTCCCACCAAAAAGGGGTATTTTCTCTCTCCTATGATACTTTCTCTCTCCTCTTACTAGTAGATGGTGATTACACCACTCCAAATTAGGTTGAGTCAAGTCCTCATTGGCTAACATAAGCCAAAACATCACTGTCATGTGATTAGGGTTTGATTAGAACAAGGTATTACTCAATTGAACCCCTCAAGGGTATTTTGGTAATTTACCCCATTGATCACCATCGTGGGTCAATTAATTAGTTACTTATTCCCTTAATGTTCTAAGTTACCATTAGGGTTTAGATCAAACCATCATTGAATCAATTACACCTTTAAGTGATTAAGTACAAACAACCCTGAAACCTCCAAACGGTTTCAACCTTCAACCACCAAACGGTTTGAAACCGTTTGGGTGCGTTGACCGTTTTCTAGGTTTGACTCCAAGACCGTATGACCTCAAGGTCGTTTGCCCAAACCGTTTGGAAAGGTTGACTTTCCAAACCATTTGAGCTTATGCGGTTTGAAACCATTTGATCTTAAACGATCTTGGGATTGATTGGTCCAAACGACCTTGAGATCGTTTGAGCCCAAACGGTCTTGAGACCGTTTGGCCCCAAACGGTCTTGACACCGTTTGGCCTCAAACAGTCTTGAGACCGTTTGGATCCAAACGGTCTTGAGACTGTTTGGTCCAAATGGGCTCAAACCGTTTGGACCTCAAACATGGTTCAAAAGTTACAATTGTTTGTGGTTATCAATGTTGAAGCCCCCAATTGGCCAAAGCCATGTTAACCACTTATAAATTGAGTTAATTAGGTTTATCCTTAACCAATTGGTCACTCAATTGACCCTTAATTGATATCCAATTAGGGTTGGAGTTGGTTCAATTAAGGTCTATAATCGTTCAACCATCAATGCTCAACAATATGAATCAAATCGAAGTTGAACCCATCAATTGACCTCCAATCGGGCTCAAACTTGGCCCAAACGGTCTTGGGATCGTTTGGATAGCCTCCAAACGGTCTTGAGACCGTTTTCCCAAGAATTCATAAAAATCTAAGTTGATTTGAAGGGATCGAACCTTAATTAAGTCACAAATCAGCAATTTGATTATTTCAATAACCCTCTGTAATTAGGCCCTCAATTGATCAAATTACCTTAACCCTAGACCTCCAAACGGTCTTGAGACCGTTTGGATGAGTTCCAAATGGTCTTGAGACCGTTTGCCCATCCATCCTTTGGACTCTAGTGAAAATTCATCAAGGTTTGATCTATTGAGTTGATCATCACCTCACTACGTAATTGCAATATGATTTGGTACCTTTGGACCTTCAATTGGTCAACTATACTTGACCCCAGACCTCTAAACGGTCTTGGGTGATCCCCAAACGGTCTTGAGACCGTTTGGATGATTCCCCAAACGGTCTTGAGACCGTTTGGGCTAATCAACCCAAAATCTTTAATTAACTCATTGGAATTTCAGCACTGATTTCACTTAGGGTTTGCCCTATTGATTAGCCTTCAACTCATGACTCGTTTGGAATTAATCCATAAAATTTGGTGAGTCATTAACCAACATTATTATGAACAGTAATCCCAAACGGTCAATGCTTGGTCAACCATCTTAAACGGTCTTGAGACCGTTTACCCAAAATGGTCTAATTAAACAGGTTTGAAAATCAGAACTTAATTCAATTGGATTTGCTAATTGATTTGCTTATATCTCACGATTCCTTTGGAGTTAACCCCTCATATTTGGTGGGTGATTAGCCTACATAATTGTGAACAGGATTCTCATACGGTCTTTGCTTGGTCAACTGGACCAAACGGTCTTGAAGACCGTTTTCCTCCATGCGACCCTGAAACCGTTTGCCCACCAAACGGTTGTGCAAACCGCAAGGGCAAAGGGTGGAGGTCGTTTGGTAAAGTAGAAAATCGTGGATAAGCATAGGAAATAACGCCCTCATCTTCTACCTCAAGAAAAGTAGCAGTTCTTCACGATTTTGCTTGCATGGATGCAAGGGAAGATAGGGAAGAAGAAGAACTAGCAACTATATGCATAGAAAAAGATGTATAATCAAAGCATAAGGTTTAGAGTTATAAAACCCACCTAAAGGTTGTTCCTTGAGCTCCAAGCTTCCAAGATTCATGTATTTAATGGCGTCTTTGAGCTCCACAGGTCGGACAAGGTGAATTCTCCAAGGAAAAGTTGGAAAGGAATGGCTAGAAAGATAAAGCTAGGTGAGCTAGCCATGAATTCAACCTTGAAATCGAGTTTCCTCCATGAATTCAAGAAAAAGGGATGATCTAAACTTACCTTGAACTCCCTGGTCGTTCTCCTATGCTCCAGAGCTCTGCCTTAGTCGGTTTGATCAAGGGGAATAAGTGAGGGAATGAAAGAAACGTTCCTTTGCTTGCAAAGGAAGTGGTATATATATTTTGGGTGAAATTTCTCCATAAAGCTTCTACTTTATCCCATTTCTTATCTAAGTCCTTCCTTTCTTCTTTGCTCGTCCCTTTCCCTTATTGCCAAGGACAATCTCCTTCTAATGTCAAGAATTGAAGACAAAGAAGATCAACCCATTACTAAAGTATACATATAAAAGAGCTATTATACTTATTCCTTGATTATTTAATCACAAAGGTGTTCTTTATTATATGATTATTCAAATGAAGTGCCCTCTTCATCATTTCTACTCTAAATGATGACAAAAGTTATAAAAGATATTTTAGAAGATGAAATTTACAAGTTGCACTCCAAATTTTGGGTAAATTGCATTTTACCCCAAAACCAGGGTTTCAAGCATAGGGATTGCTTCCACAGCTGCACCTTGGTGCTCAAGCTTGGGAAATCCTTCAAACTTTACCATAATCATTCTTATGATGCCTCAACATCATAGGAACATCTCAACATGTGCAAATTGTAAGTTAACCCTTCTAACTGGGTAAATTTCACATAGGTCCCTGTATTACAAAACAATACTAAAACATTATTCAATTAGGGCAGAAATGGAAATATGTGTTCCTCAAGAGTTTAATTACATGCCAAAAGATAATCACCAATATCTTAATTACATAATTAGGCAAAACACCTAGGGTTAACTCATAACCCAGGTCAGGGATGTTACAAATTATCCACCCCTTACAAGGATTTCGTCCCCGAAATCGATAAAACGTATTAAGAGAAAAGAGCAGGGTATTTCCTTCTCATCTCCTCCTCTAGTTCCCAAGTGGTTTCTTCAATACCATGGTGGTTCCAGAGGACTTTCACAAGGCTTATATCTTTCTTCTTTAACTTTTTAGTTCTACTATCAAGGATTGACACTGGTCCTTCCTCATAGGTTATATCTTCATTCAATTCTACTTCCATAGGTTGTAGAACTGACTCGGTATCTGGGTGACATTTCCTCAGCATAGAAATGTGAAACACAGGGTGTAACCTCTGTAACTCTGGTGGCAGCTCTAGTTTATATGCTACCTTTCCAATCCGTTCAATGATTGGATAAGGCCCCATCAATCTAGGAGCTAACTTCCCTTTTCTTCCAAAACGAAGAACTCCCTTCCAAGGCGAGACTTTGAGATACACTCTGTCTCCGACCTGGAACTCTAAGGGTCTACGATGCTTGTCAGCATAAGATTTCTGCCTATCCTGTACAGTCTTAATCTGTTGTTGTATTACCTTAATCTTTTCTGTAGTTTGCTGCACAAGATCCGGTCCTAACAACTGATACTCACCAGTCTCATACCAACACAAGGGTGATCTACAACGTCTACCATACAAGGCTTCATAAGGTGCCATATCAATACTATGCTGATAGCTATTGTTATAGGCAAACTCTATCAAGCTTAGGTGTAGATCCCAACTTCCGGTAAACTGGAGAACACATGTTCTCAATAGGTCTTCCAAGGTCTATATGGTCCTTTCCGACTGTCCATCAGTCTGTGGATGAAAGGTCGTACTAAACCTTAACTGGGTGCCCTAGGTGCAGGCATGGGCATCATGTCGGTGATGTGTGTCATGGCAGTCATAAACTGCCCGAACATAGTTTGAACCGCTGGGTTTTCCATGTCAGCTGGGTCAAACTGAGGTGGCTCTCTGGGTGGCTCAGGTACAAGTTGTTCTATCTCCAGGTTCCTTGCACCTCCTTGGGGTGCAGCAACACTACTTTCTGCCACGAACTCCTCGTGTGGTTCAGACATTCTTAATTATCTTCTTCTCCTGAGGAGCAGAAGACTCTATTAGATAAGAAAGAAATACTAAGGATAGACTCGACATCCTAATTCCTATGTCTCTGTAGACTCAGCGAACCTAGAGCTATGATACCACTAATTGTGGGCTCTGATCTCCAAACCACAATATAAACACGATTTAAACGTAGTGGAAACGGTTCGATTAACAGTGGAAGACAAAAATCACGGAAAATTAAAACTTTTTGAGATAAGAGCTTGAATCCATAAAAACTTCTTTCATAAAAGGAGATAAACTGTTTACATCTTTGATAATTACTTCTTGAGTAATTATATACAACATGATACAAAATCTCAAGAACTCAGAATCAAAATCTCAGACCAAAAGACTCCAAGGACCTGAGAGTACAGAGAACACATAGGACTGACTATCTAACTACACAACTCAGCAGTCTGAATCTCCACCTAAGATTTACTGCTGCTCCTAGTGCTGCTGCTGCTGATACTGTCTACCTGCAGACTGATTCCTTCATCCTCGACGACCACCTAAAAAGGTTGAAATCTACGGGGTGAGACAATTTTAAATAATTGTCCCAGCGAGAGTTATAACTCTTCGCCAGAAGCTTTATTATAACAAATCAAGAACAACATAGGCAATAAAAGCTTTAAGGTAATCAACAGCAGATTGTTATCAATTAGAACAACAACATTTAAGGAATATGAAGAACATGTATACTAAGTAATGTATCTTCAATCAATGTGTCTCGTGGATCAACCTAAGCAGATATGCTACGCGGTTGATTATGTTTTACAAACATCATTATGCCCTGCGGAGATGAGGTATACCGCTCATACTCCAACCGATCACTATTAAGTCGCATCGGTATCATACATAGGTCATCAAAAGAGCCGGATTCTTATGACCTCATCTTCCTCAGTCAGTGTGAGGATCAACATGTAGGACATCTAACGTCTCTTCTATTATAGCTTACCAGGGTATTCTGGTACTTCGGTATTAGAGTCACAGTGGCATTCTGTACTCTCTTTGCCATCGAAAGATTTCTTGTTTATCTCTCATCGATTGCGGTATAAAAGACTTCCTTGGTAGATTAGTGTTACATCACCCCGGCATAACCCATAGTGAAGGATTGATATATTAAGATACATCTACATCAATTCCTACACTAGGATGTAAGGACATTCACATCCATTTTCCCCACATACTCAAAAGTATGTGATCCAGGAGTTCCCTTAGGAAAACCTGTTTCACCATCATTTAACTCCTGACAATGATGGATCTATGATCAGGGCTCTACATGGTATGATTATACTTGATTAGTTAGGTACATTTTAGTATTCTTTTAACATCATACATGTTTTCAAACATTAATCATTAGAACAGCAGTTATGAAAGTAGAATACTAAATGTATCAAGTCTAACTCACATAATCATCATTTCTCAGTACTCTCATCACAAGTCATCTCTTAAAGCATGACCTTGATGGTATTCATGGCTCTCACAGCCCATTTAATCATATAAGATGCTACTAACAAGGCATCAGGATATTTCACTATTCATAAAGCTAAAGCATACTTTCAATGAATATAGTATCATAATCCCTACATGGATATGATCATCATCTCATGACAACCTGCATGGTTAATTTAACTGATAACAGTAAACAATTCATTCTAGAAGTTATACTTTCAAACTCTTAGAAGAGTCAAGTCCCCCAATTTTCATCAATTAGGGTTTACTATTCACATTACATGTCATCACCCTAGAATTAGGGTTTACTATTCACCTCATGGTGGATTGAACTTATAACGTCATCATGTATGAGAAACATCATCATTAAAGCCCTCAGATAAGATTAAGATTCATCAATTATCATAATTAGGGTTTCCATGATCTCACATAGGTGGATCATACCCTAATCATGCACATTCATGTGTATTGAAGGTACTTTACTTGAGTTCCCACCAAAAAGGGGTACTTTCTCTCTCCTATGATACTTTCTCTCTCTCTTACTAGTAGATGGTGATTAAACCACTCCAAATTAGGTTGAGTCAAGTCCTCATTGGCTAACATAAGCCAAAACATCACTGTCATGTGATTAGGGTTTGATTAGAACAAGGTATTACTCAATTGAACCCCTCAAGGGTATTTTGGTAATTTACCCCATTGATCACCATCGTGGGTCAATTCATTAGTTACTTAGTCCCTTAATGTCCTAAGTTACCATTAGGGTTTAGATCAAACCATCATTGAATCAATTACACCTTTAAGTGATTAAGTACAAACAACCCTGAAACCTCCAAACGGTTTCAACCTTCAACCACCAAACGGTTTGAAAGGGGAAACACCATTTAAGAGATATGGGGCTAATCCCCTAAGGTTGAACATGCGGGGCTAATCCCCTTTATACCACGGATTTAAGAGATAAGATATGAATTACTATTATAAAATTGTCATACAATGAATCCCCGGGCTACTCCCGGTCCTAAAGATAAAGGGGATTAGCCCCGCATGTTCATCTCAAGACAAAGCATGGTAGAGAAAAGGGGAAACATGAGAAAAACGAAATTGAGTGGTGAAACCCCTGAACGGAGAAGGTCCAATCGATCCTTGGCGTGAAATCCACGTTCTGCCGCCTCTCGATGGTGGAATTCGTCTTCTTCAGCGTCCGGATCGGCTAGGGCGTGCTCTCATGCTCTGTTCTTCTCTCCTTCCTCTCCGGGATGTGTGCAGCAACTAATGACGTCCTCCTTTGGCTGGGGGCACCGTCATTAGGTTTAATTCCCGAGTTTCATCGCTAATTAACCACGGCCGTCCGATTAAGATCATTCTGAATCAAACTCATATCTGACGGTGTCGATACCATCGACGCGAGTCGGTGGTATCGACCATGCGCTGATCGGCCGGCTCTCTTTCCTTTTCTTCTGTCGCGACCAATACCGACTCGATACCATCGACTCGGGTTGATGGTATCGACATGCATAGGCATCGGTTTTATCTTTAAGCGTCGTTGTAGCTCCATTAGTCGATAGTATCGACTCCTGTGTCGATAGTATCGACTCACTTTCTTCCAGCAACCTGATGGTAGCTCGATACCATCGACATCCCTGTCGATGGTATCGACTCTGTTCTGGTTCTTGCGGCTGGCAACCTGTGGTCCGGTCGATGGTATCGACCGCCGTCGATGGTATCGACGGAAGCAGATACTTGTTTTCTCTAAAATTCAAACACGAGACCACATAAATTCACACAAATAATAATATTTTGACAATTAATGCTCAAAACGATAAATAAAGGGAATTTGACATAAAATAGTAGCAAAGACCAAAGTGGATGAATTATGCAACATTAACCATAAAAATGACTAATAAAAGCATAAAACACATATCAAACAGGTCTAAAAATGCGACTCAAAATCATCGCATCAAACTCCCCTAAGCTTGAACGTTGCTCGCCCTTGAGCAACTAATCCTTCGAATAGAATTGCTTATGTCAACTAAAGAACAACACCCCACAACCAACATCCCATATGACTCCCACCGGACATTCACATATCGGCCCTCGCTAACCACAGAGTGATAATTACCCTGAAGGCGATAGTAATCATCCATAAAAACTGTCTACCTCAAAACTGATGAACACTGTCAAATAAGGCAGTTAACATAATAAAATTTTCCGGTCCAGGCTTGGTGCATCTTGCGATCTTCTATACTACATTGCTCGCCCTAACTACCGTCTACATGGAAGAAGTTCTCCTAATATTCATTAGTGAGGAGAAATTCATGATGGCCTACCAATCCGAGCAACGGGTGGATGAAATGGGTGGCTCATGGAAGAAGTGGAAGTATCATACGATTGCAACATGCATAAAACAAAAATGCTCTAAATGATGAAAATGCACAAGAGAAATGCCCTAATGCTTAATATTAGGTGGAATGATGCATACACTAACCATCCGTCTCAAAATGAGATGAATGTCTAATTAAGCTACATCATGTACTCACTTATCTTACAATACAGGTGAGATTATGTTCCTTTCTCCTTCTTATTCTTGTTGTTTCTGGATAACCCCTTTTTTCAATTTCAGACTTTTGTTTCTTCTTCTTTTTTTATTAAAAACCCTTATATCCATGATTAACAAGAATACTTATCGGGCTTATCTTTTCTGCATAGCTCAAATATTTGCACTATTTGGAAGGTATGGAACAAATTAGCTCACCATTAAAGAATAAATGAGGTACATGACATACTTTATGCATAAAAGTTATGAATGCAACTACATGACATGCACCTAAGGGTAATGTGCATGTATAATTGTTCTAAAATTTCTCATTTTTTTTATATATGCAAACATGTGAAGGTGGCTGCAATGCAAGTCCTATCTACATGCCATGCAATCAAAAGAGTTTAAACCGTACTTTACTTCCAAATCTTGGTGGACTGTAAAAAGCAATGGGGTGGAAAGATCACAAGACTAGATGACTGAACCTTAGCAAGATATTATATGTCCCTCCTTACTGACCTGTGTGGTAGTTAAGAGGTTTCTCTCTCTTACCTCCAATTAGAGTCTCATTATCACTTGATCAGCTTAGGCTCAACAACCATTTTCGTCCACTTTCATGAATCATTAGGAATGTACAGTTGTGAAATTTTGTTTTACAGTTGACAAAACCAATCATTTTCTAAGTTACGCGATCAGGGTTGAACAACACTTGAGCTTGCGAAACACTCAAAAAAAATTAGTTTCCCTTAATTTCCCATGCATGATTAATGAGATGACACAAACTTTATGACATCCACGATTACACTAGATAGTATGTGGATCCTACAAAAACTAAAAAAATGCAAGAAACAAATAACAAGAACCCAAAAACAATAAAGTTAAAAACTAAAAACAATAAAAGATAAAGTTGTTCCAACTACCCCCCTAAGCTTGAATTCAACTATGGCCTCATAGTCACAAACAAACTCAAAGGTTGGAACAGTGATACCGGTTTACTCTTGTGTTGGAGGCAGGTATTGTGGAGCCGTAGGGTCCCACGAAGGATACTCCCCCTGGAAGCTTGGATCAAACTGGGCCCTGGGTGGAGGTTGTGGATAGCCTCCAAAGTAATTTTGGCTCTAATAGTGGTCGTAGAAGGGCTCCTGTTGTGTCTCCATACGATACAACCGATCATGTATCTGTTGTTGGTTGTCAAGGAGGAGGCGCTCATTCTCGAACATCGCCCTTTGGTTGTCCAGTATCCAGTTCGTAGTGTCTTGAATACCGGTATACATCGCCATGTGCTGCTGCTGTGACTGTTGTATATCATGCAGCATAGTATACATGCCCTGCATGGAATAGACATCCTCGCTTGGCTGCGAGGGCAGTGGTGGTGGCGGTGTAGGCTGAGATGATGAAGATGCACCCAGATGCATCTGAGGATGCTTCCGTGGTGCCACTCGTTCTCGAAGAGGTGTAAATGCCTCCTCTTCCTCCTCAGCCTCGTCGTCATTTCCGACATTGCCACCGTCGTTTCCGCCTTCTTCATCGGAGTCGGCGATGGCTATGATTGGCCACCGGAAGTGTTGCGCCCCTTTGATGTCGAAGACCGGATCAGGCAACGAGCACTCCTGATAGGTGTGGTTGACGTGGCAATGCGCATACGCCAAACCATCTCGAAGAAGTAGGAGATTGGACCGGTGCAAATGTTGCAAGTTCACCTTGCTCCTAGTAGATAGAGAAGTGAGCGACTGTAAATTCAAGCCGAGGTATGAAGAAAAGATTGGACCGGTGCAAAAACTTGACGTGGCAATGCACATACGCCAAACCATCTCGAAGAAGTAGGAGATCGGACCGGTGCAAATGTTGCAAGTTCACCTTGCTCCTAGTAGATAGAGGAGTGAGCGACTGTAAATTCAAGCCGAGGTATGAAGCCAGCTTGGTGATGAGCCCGCCGAAATGAATCGGCACTTTCCTCGTACTCCTCTTCACTGCCAATACTCTCTGCAGAAAGAAGGCACCCCAATTGCACTCTTGACGCTTCAGGAGCTTATACAAGAAGAAAAGATTCGGCTCCTGGAATTTGCTAAGGGATAGATCACCCCTAGCGAACAGTGTCGAACAGAGCATCCGGTGTAGTATCCGGACGAAAGGGTGTTCGAAGTCAGCTAACGCAGCATTATGGTAGCTAACAGACTTCCCCGGCGGCACCGTAACCAGCTCGGCGAAGATCACGTCGTAGTCGGTGCGGTTGTCCGGCCACCGGTAATCGTGTGGCGAATGATGCCAGTTGAAGATAGCATTAAACTGCTTGAGGGTGATAGTATAGTCGATGTTGAATATCCGAAATGACACCCGGTCTTAAATCCAGTCGCGCTCGGTGGCAATAACTTCGTTGGGCACGATGAAAACGTCCAGCGACGCCATGAACTCTGCCACCAACTCCTTGTACGTAGGCCACTCGCCGAAGAACGGCTGCCCATCTGTATGGAATTCTAGCTCGTCGAGTCTTCGGGTTGTGTGGCGCGCCTGTCCCTTAAGAACGTAGGCCAAGTTGGCCTGGAACCCCAGGTCGCGGATCAAGTTCCGTTCGACATAACGGGTTGGCTCTATCTTCCTCTTTAAGATCTCCTCGTAGATCTTCTTCACCTCCGCAGAGGGATGAATTAGTCGCGGGCGTAAAACCGACGCGGGAGGAGGTGGCACGAACTCCGGGATATCCGCCGGGTTCGCACATGACGATGACACACCCGCTCCGTGCACCATGGTTGCGAGAGAAAGAGGATTAGAAAGGAGCTCGGTGAAGATTGGAGAATCGAATCTCCGCTCGATGAAGACCTTCACCCGGTGATGCTCGTCGTCGGGCTTGGACAACTCTGGAACTCGCTCGGCATAAGTTGAGGAAGATTGCACTGAAGGTGTGATATCATCTGACGTCAATCATCCTCTTAAATAGATATTGCTGGCGCCACTGTTGACCCATCGATACCATCGACGCGAGTCGATGGAATCGACTCGGGTAGCGCGATCTGTCTCGTCGCTGGTATCGACGGTTGTCGATTGTTGGATTTGCGGGGACCGGATTGCTGACGCGTCGATACCATCGACGCGGGTCGATAGTATCGACCCATCCCCCGAATCGACTTCTTTGTTTTCCGCGATGCCGTTGATCTTTCTCGCGGATCGTTGACGTGGCGCGTCGATACTATCGATGCGAGTCGATAGTATCGACTCTCTGATTAGGGCAAATCCTCGCGAGGCCCGGCCGCCGCCTGCTGTGTGAGAAAGTGTTCTGAAAATCTCCAGAGATCTCGATGGTATCGACTGGCATGTCGATACTATCGACTTGGACTCTGAAATCAATATGTAAGTGTGTCGATACTATCGACGAGGCCGTCGATAGTATCGAAGCAGTGCGACTCTTGTAGTTGATAACCTGTACCACGGTCGATACCATCAACACAAGGGTCGATGGTATCGACTCTGCCTCAAACCTGCACAAGTAGCAAACAATCACGGTATCTTTTTTTACACTAAAAACTAAGTAAAAACAAATTAAACTACGAATGTAAAAGAACTAATCTAAGGTACCAATGGTTGGGTTTCCTCCCAACAAGCGCCCTTATTTAACATCTTAGGCTAGACGTCTTGAAACTCCTCATCAACTTGGTAGTTGGGAGAAGGTGCCCATAGGATCGTGTGGCAGCTTGAACTCCACGCGATCTCGACCGATTCCCAATGTGAGCGTACCTCTCCCAATTGTAGTTACTACATTGGTTGTTGCTTTAAACGGCCTTCCTAGTAACATCTCACAACTCTTAAGTTGTGGCATATCCATGATTACAAAGTCTATTGGAAAAATGAATTTGTCCACCTTAACAAGTACATTCTCGCAAACTCCCTGTGGCCTCACAATAGATCCGTTTGCCAATTCAATTGTCACAGCCGATTTCTTTATCTCTTTCAACCCAAGCTTTTGAAATGTCGCCAGAGGCATAAGATTGATGCTGGCGCCCAAATCACACTGAGCTCGTGGGAAGTGTCGATCACCTATTGAACATGGAATATAAAAACTCCCCGGATCTTTCTTCTTCTGTGGTAAGCTCCCATGGATGATTGAGCTCACCACTTCATTCATCCAGCATACATCAGTATCTTTGATCCGCCTCTTTTTGTTGATTATTTCTTTAATAAATCTCCCATAGGCGGGAACCTTCTCAATCATTTCCACCAATGGAATTTTAATATGAAGTTTTCTGAACATCTCCAAGAATTTTCTGTAATGTCTGTGCTCTTTCTTCGGCTTTGGGTTGTCCAGACTTGACACAACTGCCACATTACCACGCTTATGAGGTGGCACATATGAACTTTTCAGGGTCGGCTCCCCTAAGCTTGCTTCAATGACACCCTCTGGCGTGGGCCTTGTCGGAACCTCATCAACATGTAGCCTTCGTTGTGCTTCCTTTCTCGCAATAGATATATCCGCACCTTGACAGACAGCCTTCACTTGCTCTTCTTGCCTAGGCGGGGACGCAACCATCATGGGCTCTTGGCGGGATTTCCTAAAAAGAGTGTTTCTGCCCGGAAATCCATAGTAAGTGCGAGGATACGGTATTTCCGGTGTCGCCTCCGTATCAAACCTCATTTTGCTTTGATCCTTTGTCTCTGCCTCCTTGGGTTCTTCCTCATTGATCATAGACATGTATTTAACTTGATGATGTGCTTGGACCACATCTGCATTTCTGGCATGTTTCTGCGGATTGGCGTGCTTGATGGCCGCCACTTCAGTTGAAATCTGGGTAACGGTTGTCTCTAGAGCCCTCATTTGGGCTCCATGGCTTTGCAGTGTTTGCCCAAACTTGGTCAAAATGTCTCCCTGAGATTGCAGCTGCTTACTGAACATACTCATCATCTCTTGATTCTGCTGCACCATTTGACTAAGCAACTCGGTGCTTTTATCTTCAGCTCTAGGTTGTGGCTTTGCATCAGGATCTTGTAGGAAATTATTTGGATCCTTCCATGAGAACTTCTTGTCCCTCCTCCCAGCATAATCATTATTTCTATAGCCCTGTTGTTGCATGAATTTGACTTGGGCTTCCTCATCAGATGATGCATCTTCCTTGGCAAGCAATTTCTTGGCTAGCAAATCTAGCTTGTCATTCAGTTCCTTGATAGCCCTGGACTCACTTACAGCTTTGACTTGTGTCGGTTCATCCCTTTCACCCCATGATTGTTTCTTTGCCATGTTCTTTAAGATCTCCCAGCATCTAGTGCATGTATTATTCAAGAAGAATCTGGAACCGGTCGAATCTAGGTTGCTTCTATCATGCTCGGAGAGAGCAAAATAGAATATCTTGACCTGTGTCTCCTTATCTAAACCATGGTGCGGGCACCTCCTGAGCATGATCTGAAATCTCTCCCAGGTCTCAGAATAAGTCTCGCCTGCTTGTTGAGTGAAGTTGTGGATCTTTCTTATCAAATTGTTCATTTTCTCAGGCGGAAAGAACCTTTCAAAAAATACCTCGACCATGTGGTCCCAAGACTCCACATATTCATCGTCGAGATTGTACAACCACTCTCGTGCAGCTCCTGCCAGAGAACTCGAGAAAAGCTTAAGATAAAGTGCATCCTGTGGAAACCTGTCGATTTTAACCATGTCACAGTTCTCAACAAACTGACTTATGTGTGCGACAGGGTCCTCATTCTTAAGCCCATGAAAAGCATTGGACTTCACCAGATTTATCAAAGCTGGATCAATCTTATAGGTAGGTATGTTGAGTGCTTGCTTCTTTATAGGCCCTTTTGACGCGGATGCGGAAGAAGCCTTGATCTTCTCCCATATTGTCTGTGGCTCGTCCTCCATCTCTTCTTTTTCCTTGGGTTCAGAATATGTATCCTCTAGATGATCTTGATTGTACCCGTCCTCATCTTCAGGTCCCGTCAGTAGCGGAACCTCTGGTGCGTGACCTGCGTAGTCAGTACTACGCGTCTGCACCATGCACAGTACCTGAAAATAGAAAGATTAAATTTAGTACAGTGCTTGACGATTGAAAATATTTAGAAAATAGACTATGAATTTTTGGAATGATAAAAAAAATAAAAAGGTGGCCTAGAGTGGCCGCTCACAGCACTCGAAGTGCCAACAAATTTCCATATCCCCGGCAACGGCGCCAAAAACTTGACGCAATTTTATTGTGTGTATAAACACAAGTGAACGCGTCGAGTATTACAGACCTTTTTGAGGCCCAAGTCGAACTCAGGGATACGTGCAATCATCGGGGACTCCTACTAACTACTCGCGATCAGCTAAGCCAATTAACAAGTTGAGAGTTGTTGTTAAAAATAAAAGAAAAATAAAAACAAAATAAAAGAAGCAATCGATTCAATGTTGGTTTAATCAATTCAAAAGGGTATCTTTAGGATTGTGGTTTCACCGCGAGTTTTCATTGTATTAGATTTTATATAATGCCTCAATTTTATCTCTCTATCCGGGTAGTGGCCTGAAAACAGAATTGCCCACTGTCGTGGTGCAATTCACTACCTAAGTCTAGGTCGGTTCCACCGTCGTAGTAACCTATACCCTAAACTAGGTGCATTATGAACGATCTCTAAGTATCCACCATTAATTTTACACCACATTGTTCAAGGGATTTGTCGATTAATGTGAATTCCGTCTCTTTTTAGCCATTAATCCTTCTTTCAAAGTGATTAAGGGCATTAGGTTATTATTATGGTGATGAAGCATAACAATATATTGAGAAAACGAAATTATACCATGGATTTAAGAGATAAGATATGAATTACTATTATAAAATTGTCATACAATGAATCCCCGGGCTACTCCCAGTCCTAAAGATAAAGGGGATTAGCCCCGCATGTTCATCTCAAGATAAAGCATGGTAGAGAAAAGGGGAAACATGAGAAAAATGAAATTGAGTGGTGAAACCCCTAAACGGAGAAGGTCCAATCGATCCTTGGCGTGAAATCCGCGTTATGCCGCCTCTCGGTGGTGGAATTCGTCTTCTTCAGCATCCGGATCGGCTGGGGCGTGCTCTCGTGATCCATTCTTCTCTCCTTCCTCTCCGGGATGTGTGCAGCAACTAATGACGTCCTCCTTTGGCTGGGGGCACCGTCATTAGGTTTAATTCCTGAGTTTCGTCGCTAATTAACCACGGCCGTCCGATTAAGATCATTCTGAATCAAACTCATATCGGACGGTGTCGATACCATCGACGTGAGTCAATGGTATCGACCATGCGCTGATCGGCCGGCTCTCTTTCCTTTTCTTCTGTCGCGACCAATACCGACTCGATACCATCGACTCAGGTCGATGGTATCGACATGCATAGGCGTCGGTTTTATCTTTAAGCGTCGTTGTAGCTCCATTAGTCGATAGTATCGACTCACTTTCTTCCAGCAACCTGATGGTAGCTCGATACCATCGACATCCCTGTCGATGGTATCGACTCTGTTCTGGTTCTTGCGGCTGGCAACCTATGGTCCGGTCGATGGTATCGACCGCCGTCGATGGTATCGACGGAAGCAGATACTTGTTTTCTCTGAAATTCAAACACGAGACCACATAAATTCACACAAATAATAATATTTTGACAATTAATGCTCAAAACGATAAATAAAGGGAATTTGACATAAAATAGTAGCAAAGACCAAAGTGGATGAATTATGCAACATTAACCATAAAAATGACTAATAAAAGCATAAAACACATATCAAACAGGTCTAAAAATGCGACTCAAAATCATCGCATCAGTGACCAAGACTTTTCTTATTGGATTTGACTTTTAGGAGATAGCATTGAAGTAGCTCAGACTTCCCTCTACTTATTTTATGAGTCTTAGCTTTTACATCACCTCAAGTTTTAGATCTATCATATAATATAGTAAGTTCTTAATAGTCATCATATTTCATTTTTCTACCACACTTTTGTGTTTCTTATCATAATGATTGAACAAATGGGACTACCCACTAGTATCGAAATGGCTTATAACGTCACATTTACAGGCGTCGGTTGTATCCAAAAAACCGACACCTAAACCCTATAATGTTGGTTAACTACACAAACTGACATCTATATGTGAAGAGTGGCCAGACACGGGTATCACTTTTTATTTAGCGTCGGTTCCTTGATAAGCAACCGACGCCTAAGATCGGCCGCCAAATCCAAATTTTCCAGTGAAAAAAAATTACCTCCAAAATTTAACATACGGCGTCGGTTGTTAACAAATCAACTGACGACTAAAGGTTTTTCACGTGATAAGAAATTGGGCCCATTTTTATCGTCAGATTTCTTATACTAACCGACGCTGATGCATTTTCGTGCGCTTTCCCGCAAAAATTTTCACCCCCCTTTGGCGTCGGTTGTCAACGCCAACCGACGACTATGGTCATAATCCAAGAACATTTTGTTTTTGTCGGCATATGTAGATAGACGTCGGTTTTTCTATTTGAAACTGATGATTATAATTGAGAATAGGTGTCAGTGTGTTTGAGGTAATCGAAACCTATTGTTATAAGTGTCGGTTGATTTTAATAATTGAAGCTGATTGGTTACTTAACCATGCGAAGCAGATAGACACTTCTTCCCCTTTACTCTCTCTCTGTTTCATTGCGCCCCACTTAGGTCTCTGGCAATTTGCATGATTTTGTTGCCGCTCCGCCGTCGCTGCTGTTGTGATCACTGTCGTCGTTGCTGCTGTGATCGTTACCACTGCCATCATTGTTGCTTTGCTCACCTGCTCCGGTGTTGTTGCTGCCACCGTCGGCCCTGCTGCTCTCCTAGGCCCTGCTCCCTGCTCTCCAGGTCGCTGCTCCGACCACAGCTCCTGCGCTGCTCTGCTCCCTGCTCTCCAAGCCAGCCGCGGATCTCCTAGGCCTTCCTCCTCCTCTCTTCCTCTACCCTCAAGGTACTTCTCCTGCTGATCGACCACCATTGGTTGGTCAGATTCACATTAATATTGCCAATTATGTAGGAAATGAATGCTAGCTCCAATTATAGACATATTGTATATGGTTTTGATCAGAAAAATGCGTAGATTGTGAATAAAATATACTTAAATCTCTATTATTCTTCTTGTTACAAAGGTATAGTTAGTACATGAATATTAGATGATTATTCAAGAAAACCCTAGTTTGATGAGCATGTTGTTAATCATGTTAATTATGATTCTTTTATATATTCTGATGTCAGTATATAATTATGCGATCCCAACATCTTAAATTGAATTAGAATGATTTCAATGAATTATAGGGTTTTAAAGTTGATAATCATGTACATGCGGAAATAGGGTTATTAAACCAATGGTTATAACATAGTATGATCTTAATCTGATCTGGATGTTCATAATAATGTAGTATGTTAAATATGATGATTAGGGCTACATATAATGTCTAGTAAAAATTCCGAGCCCTTTTGTCATTAGGGTAATTTTTATACATGTTTGAGTAAATTAGGGTTCTAATCTACCCTTTTGTCCTATATTTGTTGCTAATTGTGCATATATGTTGAGTTTGGGACTTTAGTGGTGGAATTTGTCCTAAGTTGTTATTTTTCATCTAATATGAAGTCTAGTCTCATCTATCCTATCTTGGAAATCAGTAGTACATTGATGTAATATCAACTAAGGGCCCAAGGTCAACCCCACCCCTCCCCCCCTTTTCCATATTATCAATGAGCTTCATCTTACTCTTACCTAAGAAATTTTTTTCTTAATATCTTATACATCACTATATTAAAGGTTAGTCTGTCTACTAGAGTGTGGGGATTAACCATGTTTCCTGTAGTTTATAACATTACATTGTGAATTATTGCATGTTTGAAACTATTGATTTCTTGATTTATTATTTAATAATGCTCTATAGATTAGGATTAACCATGTTCCCTGTAGTTTATACACATTTATTATATATAAGAATGACAGCACATATATTTTTTGGCCTAGAAACCCGTCCAAGATTTACTCATTAGGAGTAAATCTTGGATAGTCCCCGGTTTGGGACTATTCTTGAACACCTAATCTCACTTAGGATGTAAGTGTATAATGTGTATTGGGTTTTCAAGAAAATTTCGGGAGGATTTCCCCATTTGTTCTCTAAGTACATATGTACTTGGAGAACAATGGGGAAATGCTGCCGAAATTTTCTTGAAAACCCAATACACATTATACACTTACTAGTGAGATTAGGTGTTCAAGAATGGGATAGGTGGTACACATTTATTATATATAAGAATGACAGCACATGTATTTGTTGGCCTAGAAACCCGTCTAAGATTTACTCATTAGGAGTAAATCTTGGATAGTCCCTGGTTTGGGACTGTTATTGAACACCTAATCTCACTTAGGATGTTTTAACCATTAATTATATATAAGACCTTAAACTCTAAAGTTTTAACCATAAACCCTAATCTTTTAACCCTAGACCCTAATCTTGTTCTAATATATACTTGTTTTCTCTTTGATCATAGAATGGATAGATCATGGATGTCCATTCCAAATCGCTGCACCCCCGAGTTTATATCTGGTCTTGACCAATTTATTAGATTTGCTGAGGAACATAGGAAACAACCTAGAGATAGGTTCTACTGTCCATGTAGGCATTGCGGTAACAACTTGAAAGTCAGCACTGGTGACGAAATCAAAAGTAATGTCATGTGCAATGGGATTGTACAAGGCTATACAGAATGGCACTGGAATGGAGAGATTTCAAACCTAAAATCAGTGTATGTCGATAGCAATGCTTGTGTGGAATAAGAAATTGCCTTCGACGACATTGATGTGAACGAACCAGTTCCAGTAGACATCATTGATGTGATGTTGGATAGTTGTGGGGTAGAGCACACTGATCCACCTCCCATGTTTAGAAACATTGTGCATGATGCTGAGATACCGTTATACACAGGTTGTAAGTTTACAAAGCTTAGCGATGTGTTGAGATTGTATAAACTGAAAGCTAACAATCGATGGAGCGACAAAAGCTTCACGTAATTGTTGTCTTTGTTGAAAGAAATTCTTCCTGAAGGAAACGAGCTTCCAATCTCAACATACCGGTTAAAGAAATTGTTGTGCCCAATGGGAATGGAGGCCAAGAAGATACACGCATGCCCAAATGATTATGTATTATTTCAAAAGGACTATGCGGATTTGAAAGATTGTCCGAAATGTGGTGCGTCAAGGTATAAATTGACGACTTTAGGGGAGTCCAAAACTGGTTCTCCTGCCAAGGTGATGTGGTATCTACCTATAATACCACGGTTTCAACGCTTGTTTGCCAATCCTATAGATGCAAAGAATTTGAGGTGGCATGCAGATGTTAAGAAAAATAATGATGGGATCCTACGACATGCGTTTGACTCCCCACAGTGGAAGAAGATTGATTTATTGTACCCTGAATTCGGTGAAGAAGATAGGAATCTAAGACTTGGGCTTTGTAGAGATGGGATGAATCTGTACGGGACATTGAGCAGCTAACATAGCACTTGGCCAGTTATGCTTGTTATATACAATCTTCCTCCCTGGTTGTGTATGAAAAATAAGTATGTTATGTTGTCGTATTTGATATCGGGCCCTAAACAACTTGGAAATGATATCGACGTTTACCTTGAACCTATGATTGATTACTTGAAGAAGCTCTAGGGTGAAGGTGTGATGACCTATGATGCTTCACGAAGAGAGACATTTTGTTTGCACGCTATGTTGTTTTGTACTATGAATGACTTTCCAGCGTATGGGAATTTTTCTGGATATAATGTAAAAGGATCTAAAGTGTGTCCTATATGTGAAGAGGACACTGATTTAGACTAAAACACAACGACAAGAGTGTATATCTTGTTCATCGAAGGTTTCTTCCAAAATTTCATCTGTATCGTAGGTTGCGCAAAGCATTCAATGGACAAAATGAGGAACAAAGTGCACCTAAACCTATATCAGGGAAGGATGTTTATGAAAGAGTAAAATACATTGCCAATGAATTTGGTAAGAGATCACAATGTATGGCCACACGGAGTGACAAGTCTTTATTCAAGAAGAAGTCAATATTTTGGGATCTTCCTTATTGGAGTTCTTTGACAGTCAGGCATTGTATCGATGTCATGCACGTTGAGAAAAATGTATGTGATAGTGTCATCGGTACTCTGTTGAATATACCATGTAAGACTAAAGATGGGATAAAATCCAGAATGGACCTATGTGAAATGGGAATAAGGACAGAATTAACAGAAGTAGTTAGTAGCGATCGGAGAACATAGTTACCTCCCGCTTCTTACACATTGTCTAGAAAGGAGAAGAAAGCTTTTTTTGGGTGTTTGGTAAATGTTAAGGTTCCACAGGGTTACTCATCCAACATTCGTACATTGGTATCAATCAAAGATCTGAAGTTGATAGGTCTTAAATCTCATGATTTTCACACTCTAATGCAACAAATATTGCCCGTGGCAATTCGATCTATATTGCTAAAGCATGTACGGTTTTCAATCACCACACTTTGTTTCTTTTTCAACAGTCTGTGCAACAAAGTTATTGACCATGATACTCTCGATAAATTGCAAAGAGAAGTGGTTGTTACCCTATGTTAGCTTGAGATGTATTTTCCTCCTTCATTCTTTGATATCATGGTACATCTTGTTGTCCACTTGACTAGGGAAGTGAAAATGTTGGGACCAGTTTTCTTGTATTGGATGTATCCCTTTGAACGATACATGAGCATTTTTAAAGGTGATGTTCAAAACTGTTATCGGTCTGAAGGGAGTATTATTGAGGGTTATGTGGCGAGAGAGGTTATGGATTTTTGCAATGACTTTTTGAGTGCTAATGACACTCCTGTGAATGACAAGAATATTGAGGAGCATTTTGGAAAATGAATTTTGGGATCACGGGTGAAAGTAATCAGTCGTGATCAGTTGTAGCAAGGTCACTTGTATATTTTACACAACATCGACGAAGTGAGTGTTTATATCGAGGAACATATCAATTTCATCAAGAGACAATATCCTCGATGCAATTCAATGTGGCTTTCTAGAGAGCATAATAAGACATTTATTAAGTGGTTTGAAGATAAAGTCTTACATCAACTATCTCAAACACTAGATAATCTTACTAAAATCATCAAATGCCTCGTCTTTAAACCAAAATTGAATGTTATGTCTTATGAAGGGTTTGACATACATGGATTCTCGTATTACACAAAGTGTTAAGATGATAAGAGTGTCATCCAAAATAGTGGGGTCACCCTTGAAGCATCTTCATTGTTTTTTGCAAGTGCAAAGGATAAGAGTCCATGTGAAGCTAAAATGTCATATTACGGTGTCATTGAAGACATATGGGAGTTTGACTATGTAGATTTCAGAATTCCGCTCTTTAAATGTAATTGGGTTGACAACAACAAAGGAGTTATAGTGGATGAATTGGGTTTCATGTTAGTGAACTTTGAAAAGATTGGCGAGAAGGGTGAACCATTCATATTGGCATCACAGGCGAAACAAGTATTTTATATCGATGATCCTGCAAATGATAAATGGTCGGTTGTTCTTCATGGTAAAAGACAGTTCATTGAAGATCCTATAGATGAAGAAGAGTACTATGATAAGTATGATGACTCCAGTCCATTCTCAGTTGGGTTGCCAACACCACCAAACATTGAAGCTGGGGATCACAATGACTTGTATGTTCGCGGGGATCACAATGAAGGATGTTAATTGATAAAAGATCACAATGTTAGAGGCATGAATGTTTATATTTTTTATATGTTTTATTTTTCTGAATGTGAACTTTACAATGTGAACTTTACAATGTGAATGTAGACTTTACAATGTGAATTACTCTACAATGTGAATGTGAACTTTACAATGTGAATTACTTTACAATGTGAATGTGAACTTTACAATTAGTGTTACTTTACAATGTGAAATTTATAATTTGAATGTGAACTTTCAGATGGCTGAGCATTCCCATGATGACCGTGCTGATGATCACCGTGAGGGTGAGGACGTGCTTGCGTCGCCTGACAATGTAAGTTTTAAGAATATATCCCTGAGGTTTCTATCTATATGTTCATTTATAATTATATTATGTAAGTGTGTTTTTTTATCAAATTTTAGGTTGGTGATGTACCCCTTGAAGAAATTACAGCACTTGATGAGCAGCAAAAGAAAATTGAGAAAGTTAGGGGCATCACAATGATGAACAAGTTAATACAACAAAGGGGCAATGGACCCAAATTGGTTGTGGATTTCGATCATGCAGGAAATCCATATGGAGTGAACCGCAACTCATTTGTTTCATATCTTGGGGTTCTTACTCGCAGCCATTGCCGTCCTATCCTAGAATCCTGGCATAAAGTTCCTAAGGGGAAGAAAGACCACATATGGAAGGAACTATGCATGAATTATTATTATTTGTAATTCTATTTGTGTAGATTACTAATTTGCAATTCTATTTAGGATACTAGTTAACAGCAATTCTATTTAATTTGCAAAGCATATTTGATCTGGATGAAAAGTTGCATCGTAAATGTGTGATGCAATGTTGTGGGAGGGTCCTAAAGAACTATAGGACCAATCTCACCTGAGATTACATACGTGATGCTGATAAGAGGTTCTTGATTGATTTCCAATTCTAGACATTGATCACTATTTCACTAACTCTACACTAATAATTTTTGTTTGTATTCTCTTTAAAAAATAAATTTAGGCAGAAGGAAGCCACAAAGCAATGGAACTACCTGGACCCCAAAGACTGGGAGGCATTTATTACCCAAAGAAAAACAGATGAATTCAAGATATTAAGCGCCACTCCCAATTTATGTATTCACCTATTCAAGATTAACCTTTAGTGTTACTAACCAAATCAATATGCTAACTAACTAGGCCCTCAGTGAGGCGCAAAGAGCAAGGCGTGCACTGAATGTGCACGACCACACAATGGGTCCACGAGGATATGCAGGCGTTCTCCAAAGACTACAGGTTGAGTCTGCTCAGCCTACTGCTACTCAAGAGACTGCAGAGTCCTCTACTACTGCTCCCGTACCTCTGCCTTGCCATGCTATGTGGATAGCTGGGAGGCAAAATAAGAAGGGAGACATATCGATGCCCGCAACTACTGAGGCAGTTGCAAAAATGATAAAAATCAACTCTTAGAGCAATCGATCGATATTGATTATTGTTGTGTTTAATTACTTACTAATTTTTGTTGATGGTGATTAGTGGGAGCTGCACGAGCAGAGGAAGGAAGGCAAGTTCATCCCTCATGGCACAAGGGATGAACTGATAGTTGTTGTGGGTAACCCAAAGCATCCTGGACGTGTTAGGGGTGCAGGCACTGGTGTGGGCATCAAATCGTTCTTTGGGCCATCCCAGCGCAAACCTGTCCCAAAAGCGGGACTTTCACAAGCTGAGGTAACCTATTCTCTTATTTTAGAATGTTATTGCGAAAGGGAATTCAATAATCAGAAGCTAGCATTTCTTTTATCCATGTATAGGTAGATTCATTAATTAATAGGAAAGTCGAGGAAGTACTTGATCAGAGACTCCATGAAGCAATTAGCAAGTGCAGGCGTCTCAGACTGCCACTCAGACAGTACCTGTGTCGGGCCACTCTTCTCCTACTGTTTGTACTGTAGAGGTTGGGAGTAATCCTATAGACCCACCACCTAGCACGTCCTCTGTAAGTATTTTTATGACATAATAGCTAGTCTGTTCAAGATGATATGTTTGTTTATATATGCATATAACATTCTTTACGTAAATTTGTAGGGGTTGAAGCCATGCCGACTAAAAAGTCAAGAATATATCGTTGCAGCGGCATCGGCTTACCCACCCCTTAAAGGGTGCATGTTTCATGGGTATCCAGTACCAGATGGTGTGGTACGTGTGAGCCCGATACATGTACTCCCCGACTGGATGGATCTTCCACTGCCTCATGCACACCCAGATGCTGAAACACTTGGTGAGGTAGTAGGCGGAGTGATACTGTGGCCCAAAGTGGATGTCCTCTATACTAATATTGTATGATAAATTTCCATTACTTTAATTTGTTAGTGTGTATATATGAGTCAATTGATATGAAATTATTTATACAGGTCAAACAGACGAGACCCGCTACATCTTAGACTCCACCTCCTCGACTACTAAGTTGGCTTCCAAGGGACCTACATGCCTCGATAGGTCCTAATTGTAGGGGTGTGGCAGTATGGATCGGTGAACATGATACAAATTGCCCTATAATTATTACTATTCCGGAGGATGTTGCAGGTAAATCATACGATAACAATCTATTTATACATGTTTAGAATATGTATTAATTCATGCGTAATACAAGTTCTGCATACGTACATATTAATACATAGGTATTAATGCAGGTCAATCATATGAAAACAAGATATTTATACAAGATATTTTGGAGTTGTTTAGTTATGAATAGTTGAACACATCTATGATAGAGCTGTGGATATGGTGAGATCTTGTTTATACATTCATATACCTTATTTTATATATGGTGATCTGGTTTCTTATATATTAATGCATACGTAATACATGTTTTGTAGCCACTTACACAAGATATGTACAGATTTTGGGTTTTCCCATGTGGGATTTTTGGTTCCATCTTTGATCAGTCTTGAATATACAGACCCTTCTTCAGTTACTTTATACTGCTATTATGCTTTTGAATATTTTGGTAAAAATAAGAATACGGTGATAATAGCTCCATTCAATGTCGAGTAAGTTTACTTTGCTTATAATTTGGACTTAATAAAATTATATTTTTATTGTGGATTTTGAGTTATTAATTTTTAACTTTCTTACCTGTAGTGGTAGGTATGGGAGTTACTAGTTATTGTACCCAAGACGTTCACTGTCTATTATCTAGATCCTGTGGGGAATGAGTTGGATACATTATATGGACATGCAATTAAAAGGCCATTATTCTCGTGAGAAATATTTCATGTTTTATATCTGTTAACATCTATTACAGCATTACTATTTAATTATGCAATTTAATGGGTTACATTAACATATGTAGGGCTTCACAAGAGTACAAAAAAGCTGGAGGAAATGTCCCCAGGAAAAAGGATCTGTCACTAATTTGGGAGAATGTGAAAGTAATTTTCTGACTCCAATGTATATATTATTTATGTGAACTGTGTTTATTTGTATTTTTGAATATTTTGTATGTTTCAATTTATAGTGTGCTACACAAGACAACGGCTGGGTATGTGCCTACTATGTGATGCTATTTATGGACCTAATCATCTAACATGTCGTAATGGAAATCGATAAGATACAGTAGGTATTATACATAGTCTCATTAGATAATATGAAATATATCAATCTTATTATATATTATTAATTATATATATACGTCATTCTCTTTGCAGGTCTTTAAAATTGTTGACTTCAGCACAGGTGGAAAGTGTTTCGATGTACATGTTCCCTATACGAGAGATGAATTAGATGTTGTAAGAGAAGAATGGGCAAAATCCCTACAAAGAGTGGGAATTTTAGATATAATTTTATTGACAATGATGACAATGATGAATAAAGAATAACTTTGTTCTCATACTTATTTTTGTGTGAATGTGAATGATTTTTTACGAATTGTCATGTGTGTGTGAAGATGATCAATACATAAATGTTTCTACATGTGTCTGAATGTGAAAAGAGATGAAATGAATGGAACTGTAGATTGCTACTGGTTTCTACATATGTGTGATGAAAAAATAATATGAATTAAATGTTCTTATACATGTGTGTGAATCACATATATATAATATTATCCATCTTGTTAATTTTGCAGGTTTGCGGCATGTTGTTGGTTGATATCAATGGATGTCATAAACCTGCAATTCAGATCTGAACTGCAGGTTCTCATCTTGCTGACCAGCCATACAGTAGGCCTGCAAACTGATAAGAAAAAAAACCAAAACATAGGTGTCGGTTATTTGAATAAAACTGACACCTAAGACATACGGCAGTGGTTTTTGACCTAAAACTGATGTCTATGTGACCAGGTAACACGGTCGTGCTGGGAAGCATGGTCGTGGTGGCAGCCAGGGGATATGGTGTCAGTTATTAGCACAAAACCGACGTCGGTTCAGATGATATGGTGTCGGTTATATATAAAAACTGACGCCCATAGGCCTTTGCTAGCACATTTTTCGGTGGCAGGAAGCATTTTGACGTCGGTTATTTGAACAAAACCGACACAAAAGACATACGGCGGCAGTTTTTGACATAAAACTGACGTCTATGTGACCAGGTACCACGGCCGTGCTGGGAATCACGGTCGTGGTGGTAGGCAGGGGATATGATTATATGGCATTGGTTATGTTTAAAAATTGACGCCCATAGGCCCTTTGCTAGCGCATTTTTAGTGGCGGGAAGCATTTTGACGTCGGTTCTTTTAATAACTGACGTCTATAACAATTCTACAGTGTTGATTTTAGTAAACAATCAACACCTATAGTCCTTTTTCTAGCGCATTTTCGGTGGCGGGAAGTGTTTTGGCGTCGGTTGGGAACTGACGCCGAAGGGGTCCACCTTTAGCGGTGTCCACTTGGGTGTCGCTTGGAAACCGACACTAAAAGCCCTTAATTAACCGACGCTAAAGGCTCGTTCTGTAGTAGTGACCATCCATTTACAAAAAAATGATAAGTTGTTTGGTACATGGGATGCTTCTTGATTAAGTAGCGAGCACCTCCCTATCAGGTTCCACTCCATACAAAACCTCAAGCAAGGGATACCACCATAATACAAACCACACAACCCCTCAAAAATTCACTCCACCATCATTAGACACTAATAGGGTCATTCCTAATGTTTACAACATTCACATAGGCACAAGAAAGCCACAACAACCCAAGTAAAGGTTGTGGCCATTTTCCAACAACAATAGACCTAGGAAAGGTCGTTGCCTAGAGGACAACAACCGCCACATCCTCTACATGCCAATTTCACAATTATTTATTAGTTTAAAGTATAAAAGCACATATATTGCACCTACAAGATCTTATCAAACAATATAGAGGATTTAAAGTTAGAAAGTAATACTAAAATGGATTGGTGACTTTAGCTACTTCCCACATGTATGATTACCAAAAAATCACACATCCTGAATGCTCTAAGAGCAAGGCATAATTGATCCTAATATGCATATTATGGCATATTATTTAAATGCAATAGAACTACAATATGTAGGGTGTTCATTCAAGCATTGTTGATTGTTTTGTTATTCTAGTTGTTAAACTTGGTAAAATCATCAGAATAACATCCCTCACCTCAATCATGTTGTGGTTATTTTGTTCCTTCCTCTTTAGGCATCTAGTCTGGATGGTGGTCACCAACCATTACTATTTTTGCACCATTGATTATCAATTTCTACAACATTTTTCTCTCTTTGAAAAAAGTTTTACCTTTCACAGAAATCTATGCATTTAGATTGAGATTTGTCTTATCACAATAAAAGTATTAAATGAGAACATCATTACATGCATCATCACAAAAAAAATTATAAATAGCAGATTATGTCCATTAGTACCATTTACAGCAGTTGTCAAATGCAACTCTATTAGGGAAAGATGAAGAATAAGTCAAAAACTCCACTATTCAGTGTTGTACTTAGTTATGTTTCCTCTTTATATCTAACATAGATACACACATTTACTTTTTATATTATGTAAATGAGTTAACATAGATTTTTAGTTGTTGATATGATTCATGTCATCAACATGCAAAATGATCGATGTTGTATGCTTATAGAAGGCTTCTGCCTGGAAACTTCCATGAGTATTAGTTTGATTGAATAAGTGAGACCCAAGAAAAGATGAAATCTCTAGCTTGCTCTCTGATGAATGTATATTCATCTCTTTTCAAATGCATTTTTTTAGTATTTTCATAGGAATTTATTTCCTTTTTGCTAAGTTTCTAGAAATAATTGCAATTTACTCATTTCTTGACCAATAATGTAAATTTGTATCTTTTTCATCTATATTTTGCATATTTTACCTTCACAACAATATATTGAACATTTTAGCACTCGAACTGACCGGTTCATGCTGTATATTGGTTGTTTCATTCATACAAGAAGTTTTACTTTAGATTATTATTCTCACACAGGAGCACAAGCTCTATGTCCTGGAAACACCAGAGCTAGATGAAACTACTCCCACTGTGCCTAAGGATGACAATGATTCTTACAAGAAGAAACCTAAAGATGTCATGGATGTGAAGTGCATGATTTTATGCTCAATAAACTATGAGTTGTAGAAATAATATGAGAACGTGGATGTTATTGAGATTGTCACACATCTTGAGAACATGTACCAAGATCAGGCAAGACATGAAAAATATGATGTCTCCAAGGTGTTGTTCAAGTACAACATGGAAGAAGGAGATCAAGTAGGTCCCCGTGTACTCAAGCTTATTGGGTATATGGAGAACCTTGCTAGACTAGGATTTCCCTTTGGTCAAGAGTTGGCCATAGACATGATTCTGTAGTCATTTCCAGAGTCATATAACCACTTTGTCATGAACTACAAAATGAACAATTTTGACAAGCCATTGTCAGAATTGCTTGGCATGTTGAGGATTGTTGAAGCGCAAATGAAAAAGGACAAACCCAAATCCATGATGATGATCAGAAAATGGAAGGGGAAGTATAAGGTCAAAGGCAAATCTAAGAAGAGTTCTAATACTGGCCAGAAGCCCAAGTCTTCTGCACTTAAAGCAAAGGGAGGGGTGAACAAGGGAGGCAATTGTCACCACTGTCACTAGCCTAGATATTGAAAGAGTAATTTCCCTCTCTACCTAGAGGAACTGAGGAAGAAGAAGGATGGATAGAGATCTTCACTTCAGGTATATGCGTTATTGAAATAAATTTGTCTACTTCATCTTGGGTACTAGATACCGGTGTGGATCTCACATATGCTCGAATATGCAAGATCTAAAGAAGAATCAAGCCTTTACAAAAGGGTGAGGTTGAACTGCATGTCGCAAATGGGGCAAGAGTTGATTCCACTATAGTTGGAGCCTATAATTTATCTCTACCCACAATGCTTGTAGTAGAGTTATATAAACAACTACTATTTGGTACCTTCCATAAATAGAAACATTATTTTTGTATCTTGTATGGACAATGATGGACATGAATTTCATATAAAGAATGTTCAATGTTCTATTTCAAAAGATGAGATCTTTTATGATAGTGCATCAATGTCCTATGATCCTAATTTATTATATCTTAAGATAAATGTTTATAACGTAAATACCAAAAGGTTAAAACTCAATAACTCAAACAAAACATATCTTTGGAATTGTTGTCTAGGGCATATCATTGAGAATTGTGTATCTAGACTCCATAAAGATGGTTATCTAAAATATTTTGATTTTGAATCAACAGAGACATGTGAGTCTTGTTTTTTGGGCAAGATGACCAAGACTCCCTTCAATAGCAACAGTGAGAGGGCTAGTGATCTATTAGGACTCATACATATCGATGTATGTGGCCCTTTTAGAAAAAAAAATGCTAGATGTCGTTATCAGTACTTCATTATCTTTACTGAACTTCAGTATTCAGAAACTCTTGAAAAGTTCAAAGATTTCATGAATGAAGTACATAACCAACTTGGGAAAAGTATTAAGACCCTTCATTCTGATCAAGATAGAGAATACTTAATCCAAGAGTTTGAGGACCTTTTGCGAGCCCGTAGTTTCATATCACAATAGACTCCACCTGGAACACCACAGCAAAAATGGTGTATTAGAAAGAAGGAATCACACATTGCTAGATATGGTGTGATCAATGATGAGTTTTGCCGATCTTCCGACTTTCTTCTAGGATTATGTTCTAGAAACTACAATGTGTATGCTTAACCATGTACCATCTAAATCAATTCATAAGACACCATATGAGATACGGACTAGGAAGCGTCTCAAAAATGCCTTTTATGTGGGTTTAGGGATATGAAGCTTATGTCAAGAAAATTCCTAAAAAGCTTGGCCCTAGATCACATAGATGATATTTTGTTGGATATCCTAGGGAAACCAAGGGATACCACTTGTATAAGACAACTAATAACAAAGTGTTTATTTCCAGAGATGTTGCATTCCTAGAAAAGGAATTCATTTCTAAAGGAATCAGTGGGAAGGAAGTAGAACTCGAAGAGGTTCGAGACCAACAAGAAAGCATTGAACCTGTAGAGGTACAAGAGGAACATAAAGAGTCACAAACCATTGTGGAATATCAAATTCCTCATGTAAAACAAGAACCTCACAGATCTAGTAGGACACACCTTGAGCCAGATAGATTTGGTTATCTACTAACTCAAGAAGGCAAGGTGTTGGTCATTGATAATGAGCCAACTACCTACATAGAAGTTGTGAAGGGACCAGGGTCTGAGAAATGGCTTGAGTCTATGAGATTTGAGATGGAATCCATATACACCAACAATGTATGGACCTTGGTGGGTACACCTCAAGGGGTAAAACCCATACATAGGGTGCAAGTAGGTTTTCAAAAAGAAGACCAACATGGATGGTCATGTACAAAGTTACAAAGTTTGATCAATTGCAAAGGGTTTCAAACAAGTTCAAGGTTTTGACTGTGACAAACCTTTTCTCCAGTTGTCATGGATAAGTCCATCAGGATCATGCTTATTATTGCAGCTTATCATGAATATGAGATTTGGCAAATGGATATTAAAACCACATTCCTTAACAGGATTCTTGTTGAGGATGTGTACATGACACAACCTGAGGGTTTTATAAATCCAAAGGATGAAAATAATGTATGTAAGCTACAAAGGTCAATCTATGGATTGAAGCAAGCATATCGAAGCTGGAATTTTTGATTTGATGAAACAATCAATGAGTTTGGCTTTAGTCAAAATGAAGATGAACCATGTGTTTACAAGAAGGTTATTGGGATCATGATTGTATTCCTCATATTATATGTGGATGACATACTATTAATGAGGAAGGGCATCCCTGCCTTTCAGAAGGTAAAGACATGGTTGGGAAATATATTCTCTATGAAGGACTTAGGTGAAGTATCCTACATCCTAGGAATCAACATCTATTACTACAACAAAAATACTCATTAGTGGCATTTAACAAATACCACTAATAAAATATAAAAGCCACTAAAAGTATTTAGTGGCATTTGTTGACACTTAAAAAATGCCTTTAGTACCAATGTCACTAGAGAGATAGTGGCACAAGTTGCAAATGCCACAAAACATTCAATTTTAATGGCTTTCAATAAATTCCACTAATACATCATTTGGCTTTTACTAATACATCATTTGGCTTTTATAAAAATGCCACTATTACATCAATTGGCTTTTATACAAAAGCCACTATTGTGTATTAGGATGTTGTATGAAACTATTCTTATTGAGTATAATGGCGTATAAAAAGTACCACTAATGACATGCTAGTTGTGTATGATGACATTTTCATGGCTTTTAATCATTCAGTTTTTAGTTCATTACCAGGATTTCTAAATGAACACCAATTGCAACTGCAACTCCAAATTTTAAAAGTATAGATATTTTTTATTTATAATCAAATTCAAATTACATGGGGAGGACATTTTACCTTGCCCCTTATATTGAATACAATACCCATGAGTTACTCTTTCATACTATATTTTTCTATCCAGTACAATAACTTCTACATCCTTGCATCTGTCTCTTCCTTGATATAACTATTGACTTTTATGAAGGCCGAATTCAAAGCTCCTTCCAATTATGAAAAACAATCTTGTCATCATTGAAGCACCTTCAAAGTAGGAAGTATAATATTGACGAGACTAGCAAATCCAACATGATATTTTTTGCATGGAGGTGCCTATTAAGCATGAAATTGATACAAGACAAACACTAGGATCATCCCATCTACTTTCAAATGTATTGTCAAGCAACACTCTCACCTGTGTGAAACCAGTACATATGCTTAGCTAAAGGTCAAGATATGTAAATCAAATCAACACGAGTTCATATATCTCCTCTCAGACATTCCATATCCACATGCTACCAAATAAAGATGAGAAGAATACCCTTTCAGTGTGTTGTTTGCTGGAACTGCTAAGTGGCACCACGAGGTTGGATAGAAGATTCTATATTAGGCATCTTGGTACTAGACATTGTGATGCACTGTAGAGGTTGTATCACCAAATAAGTTATCTAACATTTAAAGAATAATTAACATGCTCATTACAAGAGATGTGCCTACCTTGGTAGGGGCTCATGTTCAACACCTTTGAAGGCCTATGGAACCCATGATTACACTATATATGTATGAAATCACCAAGATGAGAGTTGAACCCCATGGTGCAGCTGAGATGGTGCCCAATGAATGGGCATTCACTAGAGGTAGGATTCCACCTATTGGAACCTGAGAGGAACAATCATAGATATGAATGAGAAAACTAAAAAGGACATCATTTTTTATTCAGACAACAATTCAAGATGAAAAAAAATTCTATGAGGTTCAATAGATAAACATGACGTCACCATGAACACATAAATAAAGGATTATTGTTGCATAAAATAGGTCCAAACATTTTATTGTCATCATATGTGGATTCAAAATATGTGGATGTGGGGATCACCCTCTTCGGTTTCAAACTATAACCTAAGAAAGAAAGAATGGAACGCAATATCTTGCAAGAAAGTTTGCCTTCCAAAAACCATGGAGGGAGTAAAAGTTTGTTGAATTTGATCCATAAAAGACTCTAATTAAGTGTTGTGGAATGTGGAGAAATCAAACAATCATTTACAAATCTGATTAATCTACTAAAAACCACACTATACTGGTGATGATTGTGCACACTACCCCTCAATTCTATATATTTTGAAAGCTAGGAGACAAAATTTCATAATTAAAAGGATTATTGTAAGAAAACTATCCAATGCTCACCAATTTATTCTTCATATCCCACAACTGAGGCATATCAAAAAATGACTATTAAGGGGATGAATCCCAACATAACACTCTGCTAGCTACCATTCTAGGCCATAGGGTGGATAAACTAGCCAAGTAGCTTTGTGAGGCTCCCATAGTCACTTAAGTAATACCCTAGTATGGAGCCAATGAGGTCGGAATTGTTAGTATGCTAAAAAAAACTGTAGACAATATATGAAGTGCTAAATATAGACAAAATATGAAGCACTTTAGGTCTAATTAGATTTAAACTGAAAGATATATTACTCATAATAATAAGTCACGACCTCATACATCACAAAGAAAAATAGTATCATATAAAATGATAGTCAAACTTAAAACTCTATATACTTTTGAAATACAAAACATGGATTAATAGAGGTATTGAATTCTAAATATATAAAATTCTAATATCAAACCATGTCCGTCAAATAAGGAAAACTAGTTGTAAGGAGTATCAACTGGTACTCTAGTCTTCATGACATACACATGAATAACAACATTGGCTCTCTTCCTAAAATAGATCACCTGTTATTTTGATGTTGGCAACTTAGATCAGCTACTCCTACTCTATCTCCAATAGACATGCTGATAAGAAAAGATAGTGATGTGGAATTTTAATGCAATGTTAAAACCGATTGATATAAAAGGAAATTCCCTATTTAATCATTCAGAATCATCTTTATTGTAAGACTCTTCTTCAGGTTGATTTTACAAATATTGGTTTCAATCTAACCAACAATGTTCAATTCAACATTTAACAAGGATAAGCTACAAACAAAATCCTCTCCTATTTTTGAACCAACCAGTTGCACATAGTGATTGTTGTGATTAGAATATGGCATTCTATCAAAAGAACCAACATGAACGGCAATACTAGAATCAGATATGGCATGTATCTAAAAATGTATCATTGTTGAGGTGTACATTGACAAAAGTAATATGCTTCCTAGTCAGTATGTAATATGAAGTGTAGACTAGCCATTGCTGAGGGGTAAGGAAGTAGTTATACGATGAAGAGAAAAACACTAAGATTCCAATTTTTTTGACATACATACTATAGTTTGTCTTCTGAATGAAAATTATAATAATGAGGCACCTAATAGTTTTTGCCAAACACAATAATAGTTTGAGACCAAATTGATGTTATAATTTAAAGGATGGAAACATATCTCATAGGTTCTTTGCAAGGTTATAATTTAAAGTCTAAATTTTCATACCTACTTTGCAAGGTTTGATGCATAATCGGATGATTTCATATCTCATAGTAGAAAACTATAAAGTTCAGAGCATGTCCTAACATATATGAAGGAGAATAAAACACAAAGATCAGAAATAATAAAATGTTGGGCTAAAACAACCATCAACCTTTTGTGATAAATATCATGGAGGGTTTCATGCATCCTCCTACTAGGATCCCCTACAATTCATGGGTATCTAGAGGCCTTTCGAGACTTCCATTTTGTCTATATGTGGGTAAAGGAGTCTCCTTGGCTTTAACCACTTCGGTGGTGGACACTTTGTGAAGGTAGCTCCAAGTTGCAGTTAGAATTTTGTAAATAATAGAGAGAAAGGAGAGTATCATACAATGAGGTGAGAATAATATGAAATTGTGTCTTAAAGAGTACATGAAAACTATAGATGAATGAGTAAAAAAATTCAACATTTCCTCTCACAAAAACAATGTGTATAATGATTTTTTTGTTGGATTAGTGATATTGGGTTATGTCAAAATAACAAACACAACATGAAGGCCAATGGAAAAGTGAAACACGTACACAACTCTTGTTTCATGGTTACCTCTTGGTTAAGTTACATTTTTTAGGTAGTCAGGAAAATCTATCCTAGTTTCATATGTTACCTTTGGATAAGCACTAAGGTGTTGTTTTATAATATGGTGTCTTGTCATGCTTAGCCAACAAATAGTCTATCTATGCCTTTGTGATTTCAATCACAAGCACAAAGTTATTTCCGAATTTAAGAGTTGGTGACAATCAATAAGAATTATGAAATAATTTACAATTAATGAGATATTAGACTATCGTATATTGTACCATTATGACTATTTATGTATGCATGATGAAAAGGAGTCTATCATATTATGTCATACTATTCCAAACTATGGTAAATATAAGTATATTATAATTTATACAAACTATTCTATACTAAAATTGTTTGATATGTCATCTATAGGGATGTTAGTTTTCCTAGAAATACTTTTGTTGTCAAAAAACACAAGAGTGTCACAATGTATTATTTCTAGAGACACTCTAAGACATTGTAATTCATCCTACACTGCTACAGAAACAGCATTCAGTGTCGCTTTTCTGGGCGTCGGTTCTTTAGGAAAACCGACGCCTACAATATTAGACGTCGGTTATTTAGGCAAACCGACGTCTATATTCAAAGACCAGCCAGACACGGGTACTGCTTTGAATACAACCTCGGTTGTTAATAACAAACCGACGCTTAAAGTCGCCCGCGAAATCCAATTTTCGAGCAAAACAAATAGTGTCACTTTCAGCGTCGGTTATGTAGATAGAAACCGACGCCTATGTGCGATGAAAATTTACGCGAAAAGTGTCACTTTCAGCATCGGTTATCCTTTTATAACCGACGCTGAAAGTGGTTCCTGCCAAACAATTTCGTGAAAATATCGTCCAATTGGACGTCGGTTGTTTCAAACAACCGACGCTAAAGAGATTTAGGCGTCGGTTGTTTGAAACAACCGATGCTATTTAGGAACTTAATATCCCGCGATCGCCCGACTCTTCCCCTTTCTTCTGTTTCATTGCGAGCCGATTTCCCTTTTCTTCTCTGTTGTCGCCCGACCACGCCGCCGATTTCTCCTCCACAAAAGCTCCTTCTTCCTCCACGACAGCGCCGCCGCGCCCCCTTCTCCGCCGCCACTGCTGCTGCCTTCTTCCCCTTCTCCGCGCCCCCTTCTCCGCCGCGCCCCCTTCTCCGCCGCCACTGCTGCTCCTTGCCGCCGACGCCGCTGCTCCTTGGTCTGCCTACCTGACACCTGGAGCTCGCCGCCGCGCCGCCTTCCTCCTTGCCGCCACCCGCCGACGCCGCTGCTCCTTGGTCTGTCTGCCCTACCGCCTGGAGCTCGCCGGCCACCACTGCACCTGCCTGCCCTGTCGCCTGGAGCTCGTCGGTCACCGCCACCACTGCTGGGAGGTCAGTTGTTGTTGCTCGCTCAGTAAGCGCCTTCCTCTTTATTAGACAACAAAACAGAGTTTATGTACAAGTAAGGTTTAAAAGAAAACTACAAACCACCTATACATCCAATCTATAAAAGAAAAACCAGCTCAATCATATAGGGATACTAGATCCCTGATGCTGTTCCAGCATTTGTTATTGTCAGAAGATAAATTTCTGAAAGTTCTGCAGTTTCTCTCTTTCCAGATGATGAAAAGAGTAGACAAACAAAACATCTGCTATTTCTTTGACCTCGACCCAATCCTTAGCACATTTTTAGTATCAATATACTCATCCAGAAATTTATTTCCAGGCATCCACGGATCTTTCCAAATTCTGAAACTAGACCCATCCCCAATATGCAGCTTAATCAAAGGCAAGATAGTGCTTCTAAGGCTGCACAAATGCTTCCACATCCATGAGCTGTTAGATTTAACTTTATAGGACCAGATTAGATTCTGAAATGCTTCCACAAATGCCTCCACATCCACGAGTTGTGTATTTAATTTGGATGTATATGTTGAACCTAGATTTAGAGAGGACATGCTATAGTATTTTCCTAGTATGGTGAAAGATTTTCAATCGTGTGTATCACATGGGATTCTTATCTCAACACAATGGACTGCAATATATGCATCTAATGCCTTAAATGGAAGACTCGAATGTTATAAAATCCCATCAAAGTAGGTAGAAACAACTTATATATATTCAGATATTAATAATTCCATGAAGTGCACATTATCTTACTCAGGAAAAGTATGTGTATAATGTAGGATTTGTTCCATATAATGGTTTGTTGCTTGCATATATTTGTCATATATTTGTGCTTCTAATCGTAATGTTTGGCCTAATTCAGTAAATTTTGATGCATGTTGAAATAAGATTTAAACTTGTCAATTGTAGCATCCTAATTTGATTTGATTAAACCCTAACATCAATTGTGATGAAACCCTAACATTAATCGTGATGAAACCCTAACATGTACATATCTATTATTGTGTTTGTTGGCCTAGAAACCCGTCCAAGATTGACTCATTAGGAGTAAATCTTGGATAGTCCCCGGTTTGGGACTGTTCTTGAACACCTAATCTCACTTAGGATGTAAGTGTATAATGTGTATTGGGTTTTCGAGAAAATTTCGGTAGCATTTCCCCGTTTGTTTTATATACTTGTTTTCTCTTTGATCATAGAATGGATAGATCATGGATGTCCATTCGTAATTGTTGCACCCCAGAGTTTATATCTGGTCTTGATCAGTTTATTAGATTTTCCGAGGAACATAGGAAAAAACCTACAGATAGGTTCTACTATCCATGTAGGCATTGCGGTAACAATTTGAAAGTCAACACTGGTGAGGAAATCAAAAGTCATGTCATGTGCAACGGGATTGTACAAGGCTATACAGAATGGCACTGGCATGGAGAGATTTCAAAATCGAAACCAGTAGATGTCGATAGCAGTGCTTGGGTGGAAGAAGAAATTGCCTCTGATGACGTAAATGTGAACGAACCAGTTCCAGCAGACATCGTTGATGCGATGCTGTATAGTTGTAGGGTAGAGCACACCGATTCACATCCTATCTTTAGAAACATTGTGCATGATGCTGGGATACCGTTATACACAGGCTGTGCTAAGTTTACGAAGCTTAGCGCTGTGTTGAGATTGTATAAGTTGAAAGCTAACAATAGATGGAGCGACAAAAGCTTCACTTCATTGTTGACTTTGTTGAAAGAAATGCTTCCTGAAGGAAACGAGCTGTCAATCTCAACATACCAGGTAAAGAAAATGTTGTGCCCAATGGGAATGGAGGCCAAGAAGATACACGCATGCCCGAATGATTGTGTATTATTTCAAAAGGACTATGTAGATTTGAAAGATTGTCCAAAATGTGGTGCGTCACGGTATAAATTGACGACTTCGGGGGAGTCCAAAACTTGTTCTCCTGCCAAGGTGTTGTGGTATCTACCTATAATATCACGGTTTCAACGTTTGTTTGCAAATCCGAAAGATGCAAAGAATTTGAGGTGGCATGCAGATGTTAAGAAAAATAATGATGGGATCCTACGACATGCGTCTGATTCCCCACAGTGGAAGAAGATTGATCTATTGTACCCCAAATTTGGTGAAGAAGATAGGAATCTAAGACTTGGGCTTTGTACAGATGGGATGAATCCGTACGGGACATTGAGCAGCCAACATAGCACTTGACCAGTCATGCTTGTTATATACAATCTTCCTCCCTGGATGTGTATGAAAAATAAGTACGTTATGTTGTCGTTGTTGATATCGGGCCCTAAACAACTCGGAAATGATGTCGATGTTTATCTTGAACCTTTGATTGATGACTTAAAGAAACTTTGGGTTGAAGGTGTGATGACATATGATGCTTCAGTTAGAGAGACATTTCGTTTGCACGCTATGTTGTTTTGCACTATTAATGACTTTCCAGCATATGGGAATTTGTCTGGATATAGTGTCAAAGGAGCTAAAGCGTGTCCTATATGTGAAGAAAACACTGATTCAATAAGACTAAAACATGGCGGCAAGACTGTATATCTTGGTCATCGAAGGTTTATTTCAAAATTCCATCTGTATCGTAGGAAGTGCAAAGCATTCAATGGATGGAATGATGAACGGAGTGCACCTAAACCTATACCAGGGGATGTTGTTTATGAAAGAGTAAAAGACATTGTCAATGAATTTGGTAAGAAATCACAATGTAGTATGGCCACACGGAGTGACAATTCTTCATTCAAGAAGAAGTCAATATTTTAGGATCTTCCTTATTGGAGTTCTTTGACAGTCAGGCATTGTATCGATGTAATGCACGTTGAGAAAAATGTCTGTGATAGCATCATTGGTACTATGTTAAATATACCAGGTAAGACTAAAGATGGGATAAAATCCAGACTGGACCTATGTGAAATGGAAATAAGGTCAGAATTAACAGAATTATGTGAAATGGGTAATAAAAGAACATACTTACCTCCCGCTTGTTACACGTTGTCTAGAAAGGAGAAGAAAACTTTTTGTGAATGCTTGGTAAATGTTAAGGTGCCACATGGTTACTCATCCAACATCCGTAGATTGGTATCAATGAAAGATCTGAAGTTGATAGGTCTTAAATCTCATGATTGTCACACTCTAATGCAACAAATATTGCCCGTGGCAATTCGATCTATATTGCTGAAGCATGTAAGGTTTGCAATTACCAGACTTTGTTTCTTTTTCAACAGTCTATGCAGCAAAGTTATTGACCATGATACTCTCGATAATTTGCAAAGAGAAGTGGTTGTTACCCTATGTCAGCTTGAGATGTATTTCCCTCCTTCTTTCTTTGATATCATGGTACATCTTGTTGTCCACTTGACTAGGGAAGTGAAAATGTTGGGACCAGTTTTCTTGCATTGGATGTATCCCTTTGAACGATACATGAGTGTTTTTAAAGGTGATGTTCGAAACCGTTATCGGCCTGAAGGGAGTATTATTGAAGGTTATGTGGCGAGAGAGGTTATAGATTTTTACAATGACTTTCTCAGTGGTAATGACACACCTGATAATGACAAGAATATTGAGGAGGGCAAAAGAATTTTGGGATCACGGGTGAAAGTAATCAGCCGTGAGCAGTTGGAACAAGCTCACTTGTATATTTTACACAATATGGACGAAGTGAGTGTTTATATCGAGGAACATACCAATTTCATAAAGAGACAACATCCTCGAGCAAGTTCAATGTGGCTTGCTAGAGAGCATAATAAGACTTTTACTAAGTGGTTTGAAGATAAAGTCTTACATCAACTATCTCAAGCACCAAATGATATTACAGAAACTATCAAATGCCTCGCCTTTAAACCAAAACTGAATGTTATGTCTTATGAAGGGTTTGACATTAATGGATTCACATATTACACAAAGCGCCAAGATGATAAGAGTGTCGTCCAAAATAGTGGGGTCACTCTTCAAGCGTCGACTATGTACTTTGCAAGTGCAAAGGATAAGAGTCCACGTGAAGCTAAAATGTCATATTACGGTGTCATTGAAGACATTTGGGAGTTTGACTACATGGATTTCAAAATTCCGCTCTTTAAATGTAATTGGGTTGATAACACCAAAGGAGTTATAGTGGATGAATTGGGTTTCACTTTGGTGAACTTTGAAAAGATTGGCGAGAAGGGTGAACCATTCATATTGGCATCACAGGCGAAACAAATATTCTATATCGATGATCCTGCAAATGATAAATGGTCGGTTGTTCTTCATGGTAAAAGACAGTTCATTGAAGATCATATAGATGAAGAAGAGTACTATGATAAGTATGATGACTCCAGTCCATTCTCAGTTGGGTTGCCAACTCCACAAAATATTGAAGCTAATGATGACTTATATGTGCGCGGAGATCACAATGAAGGATTGTTAATTGATAAAAGATCACAATTTTAGAGACATGTATGTTTATACAAATGCTAAATGTTTGCCTTTTTCTAGTTTATACAAATGCTAAATGTTTGCTTTTTCTAGTTAATACAAATGCTAAATGTTTGCCTTTTTCTAGTTAATACAAATGCTAAATGTTTTCCTTTTTAATAACATTTTCAGATGGCTGACCATGATGAGCATGATGTCCATGATGAGCATGAAGTCCATGATGAGCATGTTGTCCATGACGAGCATGGCGAGGATACCAATGTAAGTTCTAAAAACATATCATGTATTTCTATAAAATTCATTATCTTCTAGTTATGTCATATATCCTATATTTCTATATTGGGCAAATTCCGTGTGTTTATTTTTGTCAAATTTTAGGTTGATGATGCACATGTACCCACTGAAGCACTGGAGCAACTTGATGCGCAGCACCAAACACTTAACAAGAAAAGGGGCATCACTCTGTTGAAGAAGTTAATAGCGCTTAGTGGCAGTGGATCCAAATTGGTTGTGGAGTTTGATAATGGAGGAAATGCAATTGGAGTAAACCGCAATAATTTTGTAAACTATCTTGGGTGTACCACTCGGAGCCATTGTGGTGTTAAGTATGATAATTGGCATAAAGTTCCTCAGGGGAAAAAAGACTTGATATGGAAGGATTTATGCGTGATTTATTATTATTTGCAATTCTATTTTGTAGATTACAAATTCTATTATTTGCAATTCTATTTTGGATACTAGTTAATAACATTTCTATTTTACAGAATATGTTTGCATTGGATGAGAAGTTGCATCGTAAAAGTGTGATGCAACGCGCTGGAAAGATGCTTAGGAATTATAGGACAAATCTGAACAGAGAATACATAAAAGAGGGTGATAAGAAGAAGAAGTCAGCCCTTGAACAATGGAACTTCTTGGACAAAGAAGATTGGGACAATTTTGTTGCTTCAAGAAAATCTGAAGAATTCAAGGTATTAGGCGTCACTCCCAATTTAATTAATATACATTGTATTCACCTATTCAAGATTAACATTTAGTGCTACTAACCAAATCATTAATGTGCATACTAACTAGGCCCTCAGTGACGCACAAAAAGCAAGGCGTGCACTGAATGTGTATGACCACACTATGGGTCCAAAAGGCTATGCAAGCATTCGCCAAAGACTACATGCGGAGTCTGTGGCTACTCAGGAGTCTGCTCCTACTCAGGAGTCTGCCACACCCATGCCTCGCCATGATATCTGGATAGCTGGGAAGCAAAACAAGAAGGGTGAAATAACCACCAACACTCTTCATTTACATTGCTGCAAGCCAGAATGACATAAAGTGAAAAAATATCAAACCATGATGACTCTACGGAGAGGAACATCTCAAATTTGTTTTTGTTTGAATAGATACGTACCCAGTCATTGCAGGATGCTTTCCAATGGTTATATATGTTATCATTGGTTTTCATGCAGATCATGTGGCTTATCTAGACATCTCAGCAGTACTATAGGCACTAAAACTAGTAGATTGAAAGGTACATCAGATAATCCTTTCAGTATATTCTCAATCAATGTTCAGACTCGAACATGGCAACTCAGCCTAGTCAAGAAGGTGCCACGAGCCTTGCGACAACCACGTTATGAGCACCCAGCCCAACGCCGAAGGATAAGGAGGGTGTGGCTTTGGCCAAATAAGGAACGGTAGATCTCAGCTAGCAGCACCCTATCGTCGTACACCTTTAGCGCTAGTCAAGGTGAAGAGTAGCTGAACAACTCCAGTGCAACGCCACCCATTGTGCCAACAAACTTGAGCATCCTCCTGACGTACCCGCTTTGCACACTGCAGTAGATACAAGGGCAACAAGGAGACATGACAGAGGAAAGGAAGACCTTGGGTCGCACGAATATGCTAGAAATGGTGGTGGATGTGGTTGGCAGGTGGACCACTCGCAGTACTTAGGTCGACGAAGGAGGCAAAAACCAGAGTTGCTGACGTGGTTGATGAAGATGGTGGAGCCGTCAATAATTGTGAGGCCACTTTGACTACCTTCGGGTGGTGGATGACGGTGTCTTCCAGCGCTCTCCTGAGGGAGGTGGTGTCGACACTCGAAAGGGGGTCATGATCATCGGCAGCGGCGTTCAGACGACGCTAGTAGCGGTCCTTTGCGTACCCCTTCTTACTACTGCTAAGGCTCATCCTAATGTGCCTTCCTAGTCCTTCCGTGACCTTCTTTCCGCCCACTGCCTTAATCGTGATCTTCTCGTTCTGTGACATTGCATTGAGTGGGTTGTGCTGGAGCCCAAGGATGTCCATTTCAATCTACAACGTGCACGCTGTCACAACAACTGTGGCCTTGGCCGCAACCAACAGCTGTTGAATCCACAGTGCCGCGTCAATGTGATCCTTCTCTCCTAGTCACAGATTTGAAATCCATGCGGTGTTGTGGATTTCAAACTCTTCAACCCCTTGGACAGCGTTGGGGACGGGTTCGTTCGCTTAGAACACCCCTAGGGCCGGCGGAGCAATTGTTGGAGTGTGATTTAAAACCAAGCGCAAAAATGACCCTGCGAAGTCGCGTGCTGGATAATTGCCAAGATAACAAAACCAAGAACTTTTAAAATAAATCGAGTTACACGCTATGACAAAGTGGGACAGGCAATTATAATTGCCAGTATAGAGAATTGCAAATGTCTCATTCTTTGGTTCGCTGTGTAACACTTACATTAACTACTTTAGTGGCGTTTTTAAAGTAAACACCACTAAAAGTATACAGCTAATGGCATTTCTAACTAATGTCACTACATTAAATGCCGCTAATGGACATTTTTATTGTAGTGTATAGAGATAGATCTAGAAGGCTTCTTGGACTAAGTCAGAGCACATACATTGACAAAGAGTTGAATAAGTTCATCTTGGAGAACTCAAAGAAAGGAAACTTTCCCATGTCTCATTGTGTTACTATCTCTAAATCTTAATGTCCCAATTCTTGTGAATAAAGGGAGTGCACGAGTAATATTCCATATGCCTCTACAATTGGATCTATCATGTACGCAATGTTATGTACTCATCCAGATGTCTCGTGTGCCTTGAGCATGATGAGCAGATATTAGTCAGATTCCGGTGAAGCTCACTAGACTGTCGTGAAGAACATCATTAAGTACTTGGGAAGAACTAAGGATTAGTTCTTTATCTACGGTGGTGAGAAGAAGTTGGTGGTAAAGGGTTACAACGATTCAAACAAATTGACAAAGATGACTACATATCGCAGTCTGGATTTGTGTTTTGCCTCAACAACAGAGTTGTAAGCTGGAAGAGTTCCAAGTAAGAGACAGTTGTAGATTCTACAACAGAGACCGAGTATATTAGTGCATCCAATGTATCAAAGAAGGATGTTTGGATCAAGAAGTTCATATCAAAACTTGGTGTGTTTCCTAGCATCAACGATGCAACTGAGCTATATTGTGACAACAATAGAGCTATTACACAAGGTAAGGAACCTAGATCACATCAGAGATCCAAGCATATACAAAGGAGATTCCATCTCATATGAAAAATCATACAGCGAGGAGATGTGAAGATTTGCATAGTACCAACCGAGCACAATATGTTGACCCCTAGAAAAAATCACTTTCGCATCATAAGTATGAAGGTCATGTTAGATCACTTGAGATTAAGTTCATGAGTGATTGGCTAGCTCTAAGTGCAAATGGGAGTCTTTTGGTATGTATGCCCAAAGAGCCAATCATATGATGATTGTAATGACATATCTTGTAAATGATTGATTAATAATAAAGGCAATCTTTCAAAAAAAATTGTTTTATTCAGTTATGAGATAATGATGTAACATAAAAAATGTGTAAAGAATGATATTACTCAATGACGTATGTCTTCGGCTTGAGGACCTCAATAATGAGATCTTACGAATGTTAAGAGTATATGCATTCTCATTATGTCCCTAGTTGTATGTTATTGTAGAAAGTTGATAGACAACAATAACACATAAGACTAGAGTGTGTGTTGGTCGATGACATGACAGAATCTAAATAGTCATGATATGTGATATCAAACCAAACACATAGATACTTGTTATTGAATAGTGTATCAGACAGACCCACCTTGAGAGTTACACATGGAAACCTTAATTGGTAGTCAGAGTCATCTATCATAGTGATGGTAGTGATTGTGGCTCTTAGACCTGAAATCACTACTCTCATCAGATGTCGTTCAGTATACTTTGTCATAATCCATAGTGATCTTGAATAAGGTTTGCCACAAAGTGGTCCATGTCGACTACAAGAGAGGTGAGGAGGGTGTTATCTGTTTCTAGGAGGATGAAGTCAACTGTCATTTGTGGTAATCAACCAGGAGGCTGCTGCTGACGTTGTCTAGGTGTAGCTTGAAGAAAGGGGCACACTACTGCAAGGGATAGTCGTTGGATTTACTTCAAAACCATGTATAATCCTTGAAAACTTTCTTTCCCATAGCATAGTTGTTGACGTGAACTATTATTTAAGGAGAATATGGCAAGTTCAGCATTTGTTTCTGCTTCCTTAGCTGATGCCATATTTCCCAACTGATCAGGGTATCAGATTTTTACTCTTTAAAAATCATAAATAAGTGTGTCAAATTTAGATTATCGTATGCCTTCCTTCCTTATCCATGCATGAGTCACTTCTTCCTAGTTTTTCGATTTTTTGACAAAAACTCAACGGTGACTCGAACCGTTTCTCTATTTTAAATTTCTAATGAATATGTATACATATATATGTATATGTATTTGTTTATGTTTATGTTTATGTTTATGTATATGTATATGTATATGTATATGTATATGTATATGTATATGTATATGTATATGTATATATAGATATATATATATATATATATATATATATGTGTGTGTGTGTGTGTGTGTGTGTGTATGGGATTAAGAGAGAAAGATTTCTCCCCCCATCTCCCACGCTCGTGGCGGAGGCCGAGCACCCGAGACGGTGGTAAATCAAGGCAGCTACTGGGATTCAAACCCATGTTTCTTTGTTAGGAGACATTGTGTTTGATCACTTGAGCCACTCCTTGTCGACAGTGTACATGTATGTATGTATGTATGTATGTATGTATGTATGTATGTATGTATGTATGTATGTATGTATGTATGTATGTATACGTAGACACACACACACACTAGTTTTTCAGGTGCAAAAGTAACATAGAATAGGCTATTGAGTATCATTTTTTCCCCAAATTATATGGGGGTTTCTAACCAGATGTTGTGATAGGTCAAGACAAAATTAAAGGAGTGTTAGTTTGGAAATTAATTGTGTGGAGGTTTCAAAAAAAGTTTAGCTATGTGTTTAGGTGTCAATGCATAACTAAGAGGGCTATCCATAAGTACATGGCCAATTAGGATATGTGATGAGAAATGAGACATGTTGAACTGATTATAGTTAATGAACCTAAGAGTTTGGGATGACCTCTTGTGATGAAAGGAAACATCATTGCCAGTAAACCCATTCGTCGTTGTCGGATATAAGTGGCAGTGTGTTTGGGTGGGTGGGTGAGGGAGTGGGTTAAATCTTGAGTGTTTTGTGAAGATTTAGGATCTCCATGCATTGTTCTTTCTCAGTTGTAGGTTGTGGGAGTAGCAATAAATGTGAGATTTATTTATGAGTCAATAAATTGTACATAGTATTAACGAAAAACATACAAATGCAATATTGTTTTTATTTGTGAAATGAATTTGCTTTGTATGTCTGAAAATAAAAGAGCCATTTTATTTTACTTTGAGTTCTTAGATCTATAAGATATTTTATAAATGTTTTGTTATTTTATTCATTAAGCGACTCAATCACTACTATAGAAATAGCTTATAACATCACATTTAGAGGCGTCGGTTGTATCCCAAAACTCGATGCATAAACCCTACAATGTCGGCTGAAAGCACAAATCGACGTCTATATGTGAAGACCGACCAGACATGGGTATCACTTTTTATTTAGCGTCGATTGCTCAATAAGAAACCGGCGCATAAAATCGCCTGCCAAATCAAATTTTTCCAGTGCAAAAAAATTACCTCCAAAATTTCACATACGGCATCGGTTGTTTACCAAAAAATCGACGACTAAAGGTTTTTCACGAGACAGAAATCGGCCCCATTTTGGTCGTCGGTTTTCTTACAATAACCGACGTAGATGTGTTTTCGTGTGCTGTCCCCACAAAAAATTTTACCCCCAAATTGCCCAATTGGCGTTGGTTGTTGACCAAGTAACCGATGACTATGGTCGTAATTCAAGAACATTATTTTTTGTCGGCATATGTAGATAGACGTCAGTTTTTCTAGTTGAAATCGATGACTATAATTGAACATAGGTGTCGGTTTTTTGTGGTGACCGACGCTTGGTGAACATACGTGTCGTTTTTTATTAATAACCGACATCGATACTTTACTTAATAGCACCCGTGCGGCTGCGCAAGCCAGACTCTCTGTTTCATTGTGTCGTCGACTGTTCGAGTACCTAGGTCTCTGGTGATTCCCGCCACCGCCGCCGCCGATTGTGCTACTGCCGCCGTCGTCGACTGAGTTGCTCCTCTTCCTCCTCTACGAGCTCACTGTAGACAAGTACATTTTCTCCTATTCGATCATCCTCCTACTCTTCTTCTTCCTGCTCCTCTTCTTCCTCCACTGTCTTCCTGGCTGTCGCTGCTTGTTCTAGAATAAGGGAGGTGGTCAAACCTTACTCCATAACTGACAGTTATGAAGAGGACATATTCTTCTTGTTGCTCCTCTTCTTCCTCCACTCGTCTTCCTGCAATCTTTCTCCTCTCTTCTTCCTCCACTCTTCTTCCCTGTTAATTCTTCCTGCTCCTCTAAAATTGATGCTTATTGACACCTAATTAATTCATTATAACAGAATTGCGTTGATGTGCTTGTGCTCTTGGGCTGAATTGAGTTGCTGTGAGTTGTTGTGTCATCCATTTGTGATGTTGACTTGCATATATTTGTTCTTCAGCCTTCAAGTGAGGTATAATCGCACTCTCCCAGTGTGCCATTAGGCTTCATTTTGATTCAAATCTTGTGCTTGCATATATTTGTGCTTTTAATCCTCATGCTTGACCTAATTCAGTAAATTTTGATGCATGTTGAAATAAGATTCAAACTTGTCCATTCTAACATCCTAATTTGATTTGATTATGTGCTTTGAACCTTGAAACATGCGTGTTAAAGATACATTGATGTTGAATCTCAAACTTAACTCACATGTGGGTCTTCTATTTCTAAAATGATTATGTGAACTCCTAAATCAGTAACATATATTATTCTTTGTGCACCCAAATACATTGTGAATCATGTATGTGCCCTAAGGTGATTAAATGTCTAGATCTTGACTTGAAATATGGCCTAGTATGTATGTTGATATATGAAGCTCTAGTCTCTTGAAAGTCTTGCCCTAATGACCACCCCTATTGTGTAATGATCTCCAATCAATAACTTGATGTTTTCGATGACACATAAAACCTAGGATATGAATGATGAAACTATGATCATATATATAGTAATGACAACATATATACATGTATTTTGTTGGCCTAGAAACCCGTCCAAGATTTACTCATTAGGATTAAATCTTGGATAATCCCCAGTTTGGGACAGTTCTTAAACACTTAATCTCACTTAGAATGTAAGTGTATAATGTGTATTGGGTTTTCAAGAAAATTTCAGTAGCATTTCCCTATTTGTTCAATACACATTATACACTTACTAGTGAGATTAGGTGTTCAAGAATGGGATAGGTCGTACACATTTATTATATATAAGACCTTAAACCCTAAACTTTTAACCATAAACCCTAATCTATTAACCCTAGACCCTAATCTTTTAACCCTAAACCCTAATATATACTTGTTTTCTCTTTCATCATAGAATGGATAGATCATGGATGTCCATTCCAAATTGCTGCACCCCAGAGTTTATTTTTGGTCTTAATCAGTTTATTAGATTTGTCGAGGAATATAGGAAACAACCTGGAGATAGGTTCTACTGTCCATGTAGGCATTGGGGTAACAATTTGAAAGTCAGCACTGGTGACGAAATCAAAAGTCATGTCATGTGCAACGGGATTGTACAAGGCTATATAGAATGACACTGGCATGGAGAGATTTCAAACTTGAAATCAATGGATGTCGATAGCAGTGCTTGTGTGGAAGAAGAAATTGCCTTCGACGACGTAGATGTGAACGAACCAGTTCCAGTAGACATCGTTGATGCGATGTTGGATAGTTGTGGGGTAGAGCACACAGATCCACCTCCCATGTTTAGAAACATTGTGCATGATATTGAAATACCATTCTATACATGTTGTACTAAGTTTACGAAGCTTAGCACTGTGTTGAGATTGTATAAGATGAAAGCTAACAATAGATGGAGCGACAAAAGCTTCACGTCATTGTTGTCTTTGTTGAAAGAAATTCTTCCTGAAGGAAACGAGCTGCCAATCTCAACATACCAGTTAAAGAAATTGGTGTGCCCAATGGGAATGGAGGCCAAGAAGATACATGCATGCCCGAATGATTGTGTATTATTTCAAAGGGACTATGTGAATTTGAAAGATTGTTGAAAATGTGGAGCGTCAAGGTATAAATTGACGACTTTGGGGGAGTCCAAAACTGGTTCTCCTACCAAGGTGATGTGGTATCTACCTATAATATCACGGTTTCAACGCTTGTTTGCCAATCTGATAGATGTGAAGAATTTGAGGTGGCATGCAGATGTTAAGAAAAATAATGATGGGATCCTACGACATGTGTCTGATTCCCCACAGTGGAAGAAGATTGATTTATTATACCCTAAATTTGGTGAAGAAGTCAGGAATCTAAGACTTGGGCTTTGTACAGATGGGATGAATCTGTACGGGACATTGACCAGCCAACATAGCACTTGGCCAGTTATGCTTGTTATATACAATCTTCCTCCCTGGTTGTGTATGAAAAATAAGTATGTTATGTAGTCGTTGTTGATATAGGGCCCTAAACAACTTGGAAATGATATCGACGTTTATCTTGAACCTGTGATTGATGACTTAAAGAAACTCTGGGGTGAAGGTGTGATGACCTATGATGCTTCACAAAGAGAGACATTTCGTTTGCACGCTATGTTGTTTTGCACTGTTAATGACTTTCCAGCATATGAGAATTTGTCTGGATATAGCGTCAAAGGATCTAAAGCATGTCCTATATGTGAAGAGAACACTAATTCAATATGACTAAAACATGGCGGCAAGACTGTATATCTTGGTCATCGAAGGTTTCTTCCAAAATTCCATCTGTATTGTAGGTTGCGCAAAGCATTCAATGGACGGAATGAGGAACGGAGTGCACCTAAACCTATACCAGGGGAGGTTGTTTATGAAAGAGTAAAAGACTTTGCCAATGAATTTGGTAAGAGATCACAATGTACCATGGCCACACGGAGTGACAAATCTTTATTCAAGAAGAAGTCAATATTTTGGGATCTTCCTTATTGGAGTTCTTTGGCAGTCAGGCATTGTATCGATGTCATGCACGTTGAGAAAAATGTTTGTGATAGCATCATTGGTACTCCATTGAATATACCAGGTAAGACTAAAGATGGGATAAAATCCAGAATGGGGCTACGTGAAATGGGAATAAGGACAGAATTAACATAAGTAGTTAGTAGCGATCGGAGAACATACTTACCTCTCACTTATTACACGTTGTCTAGAAAGGAGAAGAAAGCTTTTTGTGAATGCTTGGTAAATGTTAAGGTGCCACAGGGTTACTCATCCAACATCCGTAGATTGGTATCCATGAAAGATCTGAAGTTGATAGGTCTTAAATCTCATGATTGTCACACTCTAATGCAACAAATATTGCCTGTGGCAATTTGATCTATATTTCTGAAGCATGTAAGGCTTGCAATCACCAGACTTTATTTCTTTTTCAACAGTCTGTGCAGCAAAGTTATTGACCCTGATACTCTCAATAAATTGCAAAGAGAAATGGTTGTTACCCTATGTCAGCTTGAGATGTATTTTCCTCCTTCGTTCTTTGATATCATGGTACATCTTATTGTCCACTTGACTAGGGAAGTGAAAATGTTGGGACCAGTTTTCTTGCATTGGATGTATCCCTTTGAACGGCACATGAGCATTTTTAAAGGTGATGTTCGAAACCATTATCGACCTGAAGGGAGTATTATTGAGGGTTATGTGGTGAGAGAGTTTATGGATTTTTGCAATGACTTTATTAGTGGTAATGACGCTCCTTTTAATGATAAGAATATTGAGGAGCATTTTGGCAAAGGAATTTTGGGATCACATATGAAAGTAATCAGCCGTGAGCAGTTGGAACAAGGTCACTTGTATATTTTACACAATATCGACGAAGTGAGTGTTTATATCGTGGAACATACTAATTTCATCAAGAGACAATATCCTCGAGTCAATTCAATGTGGCTTGCTAGAGAGCATAACAAGACATTTATTAAGTGGTTTGAAGATAAAGTCTTACATCAACTATCTCAAACACTAGATAATCTTACTGAAACTATCAAATGCCTCGTCTTTAAACCAAAATTGAATTTTATGTCTTATGAAGGGTTTGACATAAATGGATTCTCATATTACACAAAGCGTCAATATGATAAGAGTGTCGCCCAAAACAGTGGGGTTACCCTTCACACGTCCTCATTGTTTTTTGCAAGTATAAAGTATAAGAGTCCACATGAAGCTAAAATGTCATATTACGGTGTCATTGAAGACATATGGGAGTTTGACTGCGTAGATTTCATAATTCCGCTCTTTAAATGTAATTGGGTTGATAACACCAAAAGAGTTATAGTGGATGAATTGGGTTTCACATTAGTGAACTTTGAAAAGATTGGAGAGAAGGGTGAACCATTCATATTGGCATCATAGGCGAAACAAGTATTTTATATCGATGATCCTGCAAATGATAAATGGTCAATTGTTCTTCATGGTAAAAGACAGTTCATTGAAGATCCTATAGATGAAGAATAGTACTATGACAAGTATGATGACTCCAGTCCATTCTCAGTTGGGTTGCCAACACCACCAAATATTGAAGCTAATGATGACTTGTATGTGTGCAGAGATCACAATGAAGGATTGTTAATTGATAAAAGATCACAATATTAGATGCATGCATGTTTATATTTTTTATATATTTTATATTTCTGAATGTGAACTTTACAATGTGAATGTGAACTTGACAATGTGAATTACTTTACAATGTTAATGTGAACTTTCAGATGGATGAGCATTCATATGATGACTATGTTGATGATTACTGTGAGGGTGAGGACGTCAATGCGCTGTCTCACAATGTAACTTTTAAAAATATATCCCTGAGGTTTCTATATATATGTTCATTTATAGTTATATCTTGTAAGTTTGTTTGTTTTTGTCAAATTTTAGGTTGGTGATGTACCCCCTGAAGAAATTGGGGCACTTGATGAGCAGCAAAAAATTGAGAAAGTGAGGGGCATCACAATGATGATGAAGTTACTACAGCAAAGGGGCAATGGACCCAAACTGGCTGTGGATTTTGATCATGCAGGAAATCCAGTTGGAGTGAACCGCAACTCATTTATTTCATATCTTAGGGTTCTTACTCGCAGCCATTGTAGTCCTAATGTAGAATCCTAGCATAAAGTTCCTAAGGGGAAGAAAGACTTAGTATGGAAGGAACTATGTGTGAGTTATTATTATTTGCAATTCTATGTTTGTAGATTGCTAATTTTTAGGATACTAGTTAATAGCAATTCTATTTTGCAGAGTATATTTGATCTAGATGAAAAGCTGCATCGTAAATGTGTGATGCAACACTGTGGGAGGGTCCTAAGGAACTATAGGACAAATCTCACCCGAGATGTAGGGCTGTCAATGGGGAGGGTATTATCCATTTACCCTTACCCTTACCCTGGAGGGTAAGGGTAAGGGTAAAGATTTTTATTACCCTTTATCCGTTTACCCGTTCCCCATTTCCCCGCTATACTATAAGGGGAGGGTAAGGTATAGACATTATCCATACCCTTTTACCCTTTTACCCGCACATGATATAAAGGTTACACAAATTAAAATATTTTAAAGGGGTTTGTATGTAAATGTTTAACCCTAATACTTTATTCTATCATTGGAAAATGACTTGGTGTTGTGCTTGTAATACTTTCTTGTTGAGAGAAAACATATATATCTTGCAGAAAATGAGGTGTTGGTGAAATACTTATTTGTTATGCATACTTATGCAAAGGAAAAATAATAATTTATGCATAAAAAATTGTTATTGTGTGAATTGAATTAACTTAACATGGAGAAACATATGATTTTGAATTGGATATAATGTTTTATATGTTGTTATCAATAAATTAGTTGTAAAAATTTTAAAAATCAACACACAATGTGTATAAAATTCTTTTTTGTCAAAATTACCCGCTTACCCTTTACCCTCCCCGTTTACCCTGTGGAGAAGAGGGTAAGGGTAAGGGGAGGGTAAGGGGATTTCTGAGAAGGATAATTACCCTTACCCTTACCCGCTACCCAAAGAGGGTAAGGGTAAGGGTAAGACCTTACCCTCCCCATACCCTCCCCATTGACAGCCCTACCGAGATTACATACGTGATGTTGAGAAGAGGTTCTTGATTGATTTCCAATTCTAGACATTGATCACTTTTTGACTAACTCTACACTAATATTTTTTTAAATATTCTCGTTAAAAAATAAATTTAGGAAGAAGGAAGCCATTGAGAAATGGAACTACCTGGACCCCAAAGATTGGGAGGAGTTTGTTATCCAAAGAAAAATAGATGAATTCAAGGTATTAAGCGCCACTCCCAATTTAATTAATATACGTTCTTATGTATTCACATATTCAAGATTAACCTTTAGTGTTACTAACCAAAGCAATGTGCTTACTAACAAGGCTATCAGCGATGCTCAAAGAGCAAGGCATGCACTGAATGTGCATGACCACATAATGGGTCCAAGAGGCTATGCAGGCGTTCGTCGAAGACTACAGGCTAAGTCTACTATTCAGTCTGCTGCTACTTAGGACACTACATAGTCCTCTACTATTGGTCCCACACCTCTGCCTCGCCATGCTATGTGGATAACTGGGCGGTAAAACAAGAAGGGAGATATAATGAAGCCCGCAACTATTGAGGTGGCTATAAAAATGGTAAAATTTAACTCTTAGACCAATTGATATTGATTATTGTTATGTTTACTTACCAATTTCTGTTGATGGCGATTAGCGGGAGCTTCACGAGCAGAGGAAGGAAGGCAAGTTCATCCCTGAGGGCACAAGGAATGAATTGACAGTTGCTCTTGGTAACCTAGAGCATACCAGATGTGTTAGGGGTACAGGCGCTGGTGTGGGTATAAAAGCGTTCTTTGGGCCATCACAATGCAAATATGTCCCAAAAGTGGGACTATCAAATGTTGAGATAACATGTTCTTTTTTTAGAATGTTATTGCTAAAGGGAATTCAATAATCAAAAGCTAGCGTTTCTTTTGTCCATATATAGGTAGATGAGTTAATTAATATGAGAGTCGAGGAAGCTCTTGATAAGAGACTCCATGAAGTAATTAGCAAGTGGCAGGCGTTTCAGCCTGCCAATCAAACAGTACATGTGGCGTGCCGCTCTTCTCCTATTGTAGAGGTGGTTGAGAGTAATCATGTAGACCCACTACCTAGCACGTCCGTTTTAAGTATTTTTATGACATATATAGTAGCTAGTCTTTTCAAGATGATATGTTTATGTATATATGTATATAGCATTCTTTACGTAAATTTGTAGGAGTTGAAGCCATGACGTCTAAAAAGTCAAGAATATATCGTTGCAAAGGTACAGGCTTACCATCCCTTCTAGGGAACATATTTCATGGGACTCCAGTACCAGCTGGTGTGGTTCGTGTGAGCCCGATACATGTACTCCCCAATTGGAGGGATCTTCCACTGCCATATGCCCACCCAGATTCTGAAACGCTTGGTGAGGCAGAAGGTGGAGTGATAATGTGGCCCAAAGCGAATGTCATCTATACTAATATTGTATGGTAAATTTACATTACGTTAATTTGTTAGTGTGTATATATGAGTCTATTGATCTGAAATTATATATACAGGTCAAAAGGAAGACACTCACTACATCTCAGCCTCCACCTCCACCTCCTAAAGTACCAAGTTGGCTTCCAAGGGACCTACACGCCTCGTTAGGTCCTAATTGTAGGGGTATGGCATTATGAATAGGCAAATATGATCCAAATTGCCCTATAAATGTTTCTATTCTGGAGGATGCTACAGGTCAATCATACGATAACAAGCTATTTATACAAGATATTTTGGAGTTGTTTCGTTATGATTGGCTGAATACATCTGTGATAGAGCTATGGATATGGTGAGATCTTGTTTATACATCTATATACCTTGTTTTATATACGATGATCTGGTTTCTTATATATTAATGCATACGTAATACATATTTTGCAGCCACTTACACACGATATGTACAGATTTTTCATTTTCCCATGTGGGATTTTTGGTTCCATCTTTGATTAGTCTTGTAGATAAAGACCCTCCTTCAGCTACTTCATACTGTTGTGCTGCTTTTAAATATTTTGGTAAAAAAAAGACGGTGATAATAGCTCCATTCAATGTCGAGTAAGTTTACTTTGCTTATAATTTGGACTTAAGGAAATTACATTTTTATTGTGGATTTTGAGTTATTAATTTTTAACTTTCTTACCTATAGTGGTATGCATTGGGAGTTACTAGTTATTGTCCCCAAGACATTCACTATCTATTATCTAGATCCTACGGAGAATGAATTGAATATATTATATGGACACACAATGAAAAGGTCATTATTCCCGTGAGAAATATTTCATATTTTAATATTCTTTAACATGTGTTATTACATTACTATTTAATTATACAATTTAATGTTTTACATTAATATGTAGGGCTTTACATGAGTTCAAAAGAGCTGGAGGAAAGGTCCCCAAGAAAAAAAATCAACCACTCATTTGAGAGAATGTGAAAGTAATTTCCCGACTCCAATGTATATATTATTTATGTGAACTGTGCTTATTTGTATTTTTGAATATTTTATATGTTTCAATTTATAGTGTGCTATACAAGACAATGGTTGGGCATGTGCATACTATGTGACGTGATTTATGGACCTAATCATCAAACATGTCGCAATAGAAATCGATACTATACATAAGATATTATATATAGTCTCATTAGATAATATGAATTGTATTAATCTTATTATATATTATTAATTATATATACATCATTCTCTTTGCATGTGTTTAAAACTGACTTCACTACAGGTGGAAAGTTATTAGATATAAATACTCCCTATACGAGGGAAGAATTAGATGATGTAAGAGAAGAATGGACAAAAGCCCTACAAGTAGTGGGAGTTTTTAAATATGATTAGGATAGTGATGACGATAATGACGATGATGAATAAAAAATGATATTTCTAAACTTTTTTATCATAATTATTTTTGTGTGAATGTGAATGAATTTTTATGAATTGTCATATGTGTGAATGTAAATATGATCAATACGTAAATGTTTCTACATGTGTCTGAATGTGAAAAGAGATGAAATGAATGGAACTGCAGGTTGCTAAATGTGTGTGAAAATGGAGGAAATTTGAAATGTCTACTGGTTTCTACATGTGTGTGATGAAAAATAATATGAATTAAATGTGCTTATACATGTGTGTGATCATAAATTGTTGTCCATCTTGTTAATTTTGTAGGTTTGTGGTATTTTGTTGGTTGATATCAATAGATGTTGTAAACCTGCAGTTCAATTCTAAACTGCAGGTTCTACATCCTTCTAACCAGCCATACAGCAGGCCTGCAAACTGATAAGAAAAAAAACCAGAACATAGGCGTCAGTTATTAGTATAAAACTGACAACAAAGACATACAGCGTCGATTTTTAGCAAAAAATTAACGTATATGTGGCTAGGTAGTGTCGGTTGTATATAAAAACTGACACTGATGGTGCCCTTGCTGGCGCATTTTATTGATGGCAGAAAGGGTCATGACGTCGATTTTTGTGAAATTCTGACATCTTTGACCTGGATATAGTGTCGATTTTATTAAATAATTGATGCCTATATTGTCCTTGTTGATGCGTTTTTTATGGCAGAAAGGACTATGTCGTCGATGTTAAAACTGACGTTGAAGGTTTCGATTTTAGCGGCGCCCACTTGGGTGTCACTTTGAAACTGACACCAAAGGTATTAAATAACCGACACTAAAGGTCGGTTCTGTACTTACTAAATGTCTTGCATTATATTGACTAGGTGGAGAAATGTCGGCTGTGGCGAAAGAAGGGGCGACTGTGGCGAAAGAAGTGGCGACTGCGAGCGCCGCCGGCGGCGGATCAGTGGAGAAGCATAGTTCCTTGTTGAATGATGCTCAGTCAAACTCGTGGAAGGATCTTTTCAAGAAGCCCCCTCAAGGAGAAACCTCACTGGAAAAGGTGGAGATAGTGTTTGATGGACAAACCTTGATCTATCCGAGTGAGGAGGCAGAGAGAAATGCAGAAAGATGGAATCGATGCCTTGTTGGCTATGTTGTTGGTTTCAGACCTTTCCTTCCCACTCTTGAACGATATCTTCGCCAGATCTGGATCTTGAATGGCACGATAGAAGTCATGAATCATGGGAATGGTTTTTTCTTGATCAGATTTTCAGAACAGGAGGATTTGGATTCAATCTTGGATGGCCCCCCGTGCTTCGTTAGAGATAAACCTCTGGTTTTATTGAAATGGAAACTAGGTCAACAACTATCGAGATTCAAGTTGACAGAGGTGCCAGTTTGGGTGCAGGTCCATGATTTGTCGTTGGAGCAATGGGAGAAGAAGATGTTTGAGAGGATTGGGTCCTTTTTGGGTACTCTGCTAAGAACAGATAGAGCGACTCATGATTTCAAATGTCTGGAGTATGCAATATTACAAGTTCTCATTAATGTTGATTCAAAATTCCCAGAATCATTGGAAGTTTCCAGTGAAAAGGTGATTCTAAGATAATTTCGTTCATATATGAATGGAAGCCAAAGCTCTGTTCGGTATGTAATCTGTATGGGCGTGAGTGTATGGATTCTGGGGGCCAGAAAGTCAAGAAAGTTTGGGTCCCTAAAGCTGTGGCTGTGAATAGTAATGGAATGATCCATGGGTCTATGAGTATTCCAGTTCCATTGGTAAATGAACCATTATCTGAAGCTATAAGCAATGTCGCTATTTCTGTTGATAAGGTGTTTGAGCCTTTTACTGAATCGGGTTCAGGAACAGGGGGTAGGGAAAACCAGGGAACTGGTTCTGAGGAGTCGGGTGTGGAGGAGTTTCATGTTACTAATGACTCATTCGAAGAAATGGCTCCTGAGCCAGATGAGGAGGCTATTTCTAGAGTTGTAGACTTGGTCACTCCCCCTAATACTCCTGAGAATGTGAAGGGTAGCAAAGTTCCACAGAGTTTAGAAGGTTTCCAAGTGCCGAAAAGATCTAAGAAGTCGAAGGCGAGAAATCATGGTCCCACTTATGAGTCTCCAAGCCCAAGCTCTTTTAATAACAGGTTCAAGAATTTGGAAAAAGAGGAGAGAGTTGAAAAGGAAGTTCTGCCCAGCCTAGTACTGGAAGAAAACTCGTCCAATGGATAATCTAAATCTTACTATCGTCTCCTGGAATGTTAGAGGCTTGAACAATAAGGTCTTTAAAGTTCTGGAGGAAGTAAATAAGGCTAAGCCACATGTTATTGTGTTAAATGAGATGAGGGTTCGTGAGAAAAAGATTAAGAAGGTTCTGAATAGATGCTTTCCTGACTTCAATTAGATGTCGAATCATTCTTCTCATGTTCTTAGTAGGGTCATCATTCTCTGGAAGGAGGAGATTTGTTCTATTACAAAGATTAGTGAATCAGATCAATGCATTCATACTAATGTTAGGACTGATAATCAAAGCTTTTTGTTAACGGCTGTTTATGGGCATAATGAGGATGGTGATAGAAGTAGGCTTTGGAACAAAATAGATGAGTTTTATTCCTTGGTCAACACTCCTTGGGTTATTATGGGAGATTTTAATGTTGTGAGAAAGGAAGATGAGAAGATTGGCAGAGAACCTCCAACGAGGAGATCCATGGAGGAGTTTAATAAATGTCTTTTGAATTGTGGCTTATTTGATCTGAAGTTAAGTGGGTCTAGTTTTTCGTGGGATAACCATCAAGGTAGAGATAGATTTACCACCTCTTCTGTTGATAGGGTTCTTTATAACTCCTATTTTATGCAAAGTTTTCCTGAGTTTACGGGTTTTCTCATTACTAACTTAGTCAGTGATCATAAAGTGATGAAGTTAGTGATTGGCGAAATGAAGAAGATCTATGCTCCGTTCAGATTTGTCAACACATGGACGAAGAGAGAGGATTTTGATGATATTATTAAGAAGAGCTGGCATACTAATAAGAATGGCTTTCCTCTGTTTCAGGTTTGTTCTAAATTGAGAAACGTTAGATGTGAGTTGATCAAGTGGAATAAGCAGAAAGTGGGGAACATTATGGATAATGCTAGGGAAGCGGAGTTAAAGGCCTATGAAGCTCAAATTAGATTGGACACTAATCCTCATTGTATTGAGCTAAGAGATGAAGTGGTTAGATATCGTAAGATTGCCTGTGATGCCTTGGATGTTGAGGAGTCTTTGCTAAGGCAAAAGTTGAGAATTCAGTGGCTTAAAGAGGGTGATCTGAATTCCAAGTTCTTCTACTCTACTCTTAAAGTTATAAGACATATTAATCATATCAAATCCTTCGGGATTGATGGCAACTTATGTTCAAATTTGGATGACATCAAAAGCCATATTCGGAATTTTTATCAGAAGTTATTCAACAGTGGTCACATTGCTGATACTTCTAGATTGCGCTCTCTCGCTTTTTCTAAGTTGGATGGTGTTCAGAAGATGGCGCTTGATAGACTGATTAGTGATTCGGAAATCGAGGGGGTGGTGCATAAGCTTAATTTAGACAAATGCCCAGGCCCGGATGGTTTTAATGCGATGTTTTTTAAGCATTGCTGGAGCACTATTAACTCAGATGTGAAAGCTAGTGTTAGTCACTTCTTTAAGACTGGGAGACTTTTGAGGGAAGCTAATAAGACTTTCATCTCTCTAATTCCTAAATCTAGGGATACTCACCTTCTTAAGAATTGGAGGCCTATCTCTTTATGTAATGTGCTTCTTAAAGTCATTACTAAGATTTTGTGTAATAGGCTGTAGCTAATTCTGCCCTCAGTCATTAGTGATAATCAGTGTACTTTTGTTCAGAGTAGAAGTATTCGTGATGCTATTCTGCTTTCTAATGACCTCATCTATGATTTCAATAAGAACGGAGGCAAGAAGAATATGTGTATTAAGTTGGATATTTCTAAAGCTTACGATTCCATCTCTTGGCAAGCTCTGTTCTGTATTCTGAAGACTATGGAGTTTCCACTCTGCTGGCTTGTGTGGCTGAAGGAGATCTTTGGGACTATATCCTATGAGGTCCTAGTGAATGGCGAGCCCATGAAAGCTTTTTCTCCTAGTAATGGAGTGAGGCAAGGGGACCCTCTAGCCCTGTATCTTTTTGTTATGGTTATGGAAACTTTTTCTCAACTTATGAATGCAGCTGTTAGGAATGGGGAAATCAGACCTCTCTACGCTTCTAATCATCTAAAGATTTCTCACTTAATTTTTGTCGATGACCTTATGGTGTTTATGGAGGCCAATGTTGATAATGCTATTGCTTTGAAGAAGATTCTGAATGAATTCCATTTGATGACTGGGTTGAAGATTAACTTTGAGAAAAGCTCCATTCTGTTTAGTGCCGAGGCAGATAGAGATAAAATATGTAGTGTCTTGGGGTTTAAAGAAGGTACTCTTGATCAAAGTTATCTTGGTATTCCCCTCTTCATTGGTAAGTTGTCTAGGAAACACTACAGTCCTTTGTTGGACAGAATCAAGTCTAAGTTGGATGGTTGGAAGTCAAAGCAACTCTCAATGGTGGGGAGAGTTGAACTTGCTAAATCTACTATTTCCTCGATCCACATGTTCTGGACTAATTGTTTCCCTCTTCCCTGTTCAGTCATTGATGATATTGAACGTTTGACTAGGGATTTTATCTGGGGAAATTTTGAAAGCCATTCTAATGTCCATCTTATTAATTGGAATTATGTGGTGAAACCCAAAGAGGAAGGGGGCTTGGGTTTTCGATCTATTAGGGATATCAATAAAGCTTCTTTGATTCTCTAAGCTTGGAATATAGCCAGCAAAGCTGACTCTTTGTGGGTCAAGTGGATTCATGAGAGGTACTTCAACAAGACTTCCTTTTGGTTAGTTTGTGTTAATAGCGCCTTTTCATGGCATCTTAATAGAATCATACAGGAGATAGATTCTCTCAAGGATTTTGTTAGTTTTTCTATTGGCAATGGTGAGGATTTCTTGCTGTGGGGTGATCCCTGGCTACCTGGTAATCGATTTCGTGAAGATGTTTTGGAGAGACAAAGTCTTATTAAGCTAGGTTTTCCTTTGGACAGTAAGGTGAATTGCTTGATTTCTAGGAATGAATGGAGGATTAAGGAGTCGAGACTTCATAAATGCCTTAATGACTTGCTGATCGAGATTCCTAAACCGATTAAGGCTTAGTCTGATAAGTTGTTGTTCAACAATCTGAATAATATTAAACTGAAAGATATCTGGAATGTTATTCGTGTGAAAGGTATGGTGCTTCCTTTCTTTGATTGGGTTTGGAAGTTTAAAGTTCCAGCTAGATACCAAATTCATGGTTGGAAAGTTTGTCATAGAAGACTTATTACCACGGATTATGTTAGAAGATTGGGCATTAGTACTCCTTCTATGTGTTTTCTCTGCGAGCTCAGTGAGGAAGGTGTGGACCACTGTATGTTTCAGTGTGATTTCTCTGCTAAGGTTTGGAATTTGGCTGCTTCTGAGAATTTTATTCCGAGCTGTCCTAAATCAGTGGAAGATCTAGTGAATTGCAGCAGTAGGAAAAGCCATCTTGCTGCTTTGTGCATCTTGCATAGATTGTGGAATGAGAGAAATGCTAGAGTTCATCTTAATGTGGAGATCTCTTGGTCTAGACTCTAGAGCATGGGAGATGATTAAGAATGACTTACAGTTGTTTGATATGTCTTGATCATCCGCTTTGGTTATGGTGTGCTGTCATGTTTCTTTGTTTCTGGGTGGAGGTCTTTGCCGAGAGCCGTCTTCCCAGTTCATGGTTGAAGAAAGGATGGGAGGGTTTCTTTGTGAGATGTCTCGTTCCCTGGTTCTTTCCTTTATGTATGAAGTTTCTAGTCTTCTGTTGTACAAAATCTTGTATAGGATCTACTTGTAATTGCAAAACACAAAAATAGTAATACAGTGAGCTCGGATTACCAAAAAAATGTCTTGCATTGTCCGCCTCATCTTAGCCAAGAGGCCCATTTAGATTCAAGACCATGACATCAGGGGCGGAACTAGGGGGGAGGCTGTCGGGGCTTTAGCCCCCCTCCTCCCAAAAAATTAATACAAGTAGTGGTTCTTATAGTATTAAATATAGATTACGTGTAAATAAATACATTAACTGCGTAATAGTTAACAAAAAAAGTGAGCTAGTTGGAGTCGTAAAAAGTTGGTTTCCAAAATGAAGAGACTCAGGTTCCAATCTCAATGTTTGTATTTTTTCGACTCAACCCCCCCTTTATGTAAAATACACACATATATGATTTCAGCCCCCTCAATGTAATTTTCTGGTTCCGCCACTACATGACATTATAGGTTGACGTTGCGATATGAACAGGTATTATATCTGGCTTCGGTTCTCATGCGAACAGTGATCTACCAGGCTTTACTAATTACAACCAAACAACTCCGTGAGAGGCAAGTTACAGACGGTTTTGTGGAAAAGTGAGCAGAAACGTGGGGGAAGCACCCACAAACAAACAGGCCCCGCCAGGCCGGTCGCCCCCAGCGAATATACAAATTTACCAACCCAGGGCCGGCGAACGGCCAGGAGTTACCGCGAGCAAGCAGTAGCGAAAAATGGAGGCAGAGTTGCGGAGCCTAGCCGAGGTGGCGGCGGCCACCGGAGTGGCGCTTTGCTACAGCTTCACCGTGACACGCCGCCTCTCAGCCAGCAAGCACCGGCTGGTCTCGGTCTTCCCGGTGCTTCTCCTCTTCGCTCTGGCCCCTCTCTCCTTCTCCACCGTTCATCTCAAGGTCATCTGTGCTTTCATTTTCACGTGGCTCACGTCGTTCAAGCTCCTCCTCTTGGCCTTCCACCGAGGACCTCTCTCCGACCCGCGCCTCCCGCTACCATCCTTCCTGATCCTCGCGGCGTTGCCGGTCTACACCGATGGAATCGCGGCGGCGAAGCCCCTCAAGCCCGGGGTGGAATACTCAAAGCGGGATGGCTACACCAGAGAGCTCCCTGTGCCTCCCGCTGTAGAGAACGCCGGTAAGGTTGCGGTGCTCGCTCTTGTCATTACCCTCTACGCGGACCAACACCGTTACCCCGTCCCTGTCGTCCTGACCATGTACGCGGCCTACGTCTACATCACTCTCGACCTCCTCCTCGCCACCGCCGCCTTGGCTGCCCGCCCGGCACTCCTCCCAGGCATGTCCCTAGATGCGCAGTTCCTGCCCCCTTACCTCGCCAAATCCCTCCGCGACTTCTGGTCCAGGCGATGGAATCTCGCGGCCTCCGGCGCGCTCCGTGCTGCAGTGTACAGCCCAGTCCGGTCCCGCCTAGGTCCAGTCGCGGGTGTAGCCGGGACGTTCCTCGTCTCTGGGGCCGTCCACGAGGCCGTCATCTTCTACGTTACCGGGAACAGACCCACGGGAGAGATCGCCACGTTCTTCGCCTTGCAGGGACTGGGTCTCGTCACGGAAGCGGCAGTTATAGATTTTCTCCGGAGGAGAGGGTGGCGCCGGCCACTGCCGCGGGTCGTGGCTGCGCCACTCGCGCTCGGGTACATCTTCGTGACAGGGTTCGTTTTCCTCGTCCCGCCTGTCGCGCGGAGTGGGCTGGAAGAGGTGGTCACTGCGGAGTGCTTGGCGGCGGTAGAGGCGGTCAGGTCAGCACTCGGCGGGCGGCAGGGTTTTAGTACGTGGACAATCTGAAAGGACCCTCGCGCGCGCGCGTCCATCGGCCGCACCCGGTTTCTTACTTTTTGGTTGCATGCGGTGGCCAAGAGGCGCCTTGGCAGTTGGCACGGTGATGTCTGCCGGAGTTGTGGTTCAGTTACGTGTACTGTTTGTGTATCTCCGAAGCTTTCTAGGAACGTCCGACCTGGACCTTAGAAGAAGAAGAGAGCGACGGTTGAGGCACTTACCTAAACCGTGTTACGTTTGCTGTTATATTCTATATGGTTGTTATAGTCATGCCATTCTGCTGGACGGGTTCACGGTTTACACGTGATTCCTCTAGAAAACGACCTTCTCAAGAATCTCAATCTCCGGTCTTCTTCATCCGCACATATAACCATGGGTGGACGCGTGCCCTGCCTAATGCCCATAGATGCCATTAATACATATATCCTAATTCCTAAACTATAAAAGTGAATGAACAATAAATGAAATATACCATGGGCAGTCTAGCAAATATTTAAACAAGTTTTTCCCAATACTCCCCTCTATTTTCCAATCTTCAATATTCACCCCCTCACACATCTAACTTCATGAAACCCCCTCTCTCTTATCTTATATTTCTAACGTCCCCCACATCTAACTTTTGTCAAGTGCTATACATTTTTGCTATTCCCAATGATATTGGGTTATCTTTTTACGTAAATGTTGTGATATGAGAGATAACATATTATGTAGCAACTAAAGTATCTTTATATGTGCATTATTTAAATATGTATGAAGTAGTTTCTTTCTAGATTAAGTATGGTACAGAAGTATGGGTTCCATTTTAATAATACGAGGTTGTCAAAATTTTGGTAATATTTATATGAAGCATATTCGGCTTTTTGAACAAAGATTTTCACATATATCCTACTTCGCATGAAGTATCTAAACTCAAAGAGAAGAGCCCATTTGTTTTGGTAGAAGAAAAAAAACCCAGTGTAGATCCTATTAGTAAGGCGGGTGCATTTCTAATTGAAGTTTCAATTTGAAATGTTTAAAAAAATGTACTAGTTTGGTTCGGGTTTTGACATCAAAATGAGTCAGTACAAAATTATAGGAATGACCATAGGGTCAAGTAACCCTCATTTCTAGTTGGATCGAACCCCATTCTTAAATTTTAGACACGTCCCAAATTAGGTCTAGGGCCACAAATATATAGAAATATTGGTTTGGCCCTCCTAAAATAAATAGGTTTTGAGCCAGATTTGTCTTAGTCTGCTTAACCTTGAAAAGAGAGATATTATAATCAATCCTTTAGCACAATTACACATTTATCTAAAACATAAGTTTTTTTTATATTATGAACGAAGTTAAAAACTAAACCTATGTGTGTCTTTAATATTTATATGAAATTTACTTTAAGAAGTATACAACATTGTAACCTTCAATTTTGTTTTAGGCTATCTCTAATAATCCAAGGGCTTCAAAACTTTAGTAATGAGTAGATTATGCATAGTTAGCTTTTTGAACAAAAAAAAGGCATGACTTACTACCTATTTGAATTGCTCCAAAATCATGAAAGTAATACCATTTCTTTGGTGAAAATTGACATATACCCTAGTCTGGTAAATTGGTGGGTTTTGAGTTGACTTTCACTTAGGGATGTCCAAAAAGTACTTGTCCAATTTTGGGTCGGGCAAGTATTGAATTGATATAAATAGTCTAACTTGTACGGATGAGCGTTGATCTAGGTCACACTAGTTTTCAATGGCCCCATCCAAATTATTGGATGATCCACATGCCACATCCAAGCTTGAATAGCATTTGAAAATAATGGTTTCCCAATATCCCTCACGTCTTAAATATCCCTAATAAAATCTCTAGTATTCTATATTCCTAAGAACCCTCGTGTAGCACGTGGAATCTGGATTAACCAACTTAACCCAAACGGAGAGGCTAAGGGAAGACTAGCCATCTCATGCCGAATTGCCGATAAGTCACGATGATACGCCAATAAAAAAGTAAAATCGTGATTTAGAAGCGGCATATAAAGTTGTATAGGTGAACTAGCACATCATTATCGATGATACCCCCAATAAAAAGGTAAAATCGTGATTTAGAAGCGGCATATAAAGTTGTACAAGTGAACTAGCACATCATTAAGGCAAGTAAGATCGACATTCTAGTTATATACCATCTCATTAACGTTTCACAATTTATAAACATATTTCTCATATTTCAAAAAAAATCATCTTATTACATCATGGTATCTAGGGTTGTACGTCGATCCAAACCCGGACCGGACCGGCTTGGACAGGACCGGACCGAGACCCGATTAACAAAAAATTGATGGACCGAAGATCGGATCAAGTAAGAACTGGTCCGGTCTGAGACCGGACCAGAAAAATGATGGATCAAACCGAGACCTGACCGCATAATTAATATTCATATACTCTTGATTATAAAATATAAAGAATTATATTATAGTTATTAAATAATTAATAATTTATTTGAGTTTGTTAACACAAACCAAGTTACATAATTAAATTCTTACAGTTTGAGATAGCAAACTTTCATAAGAATATTAGGAACATTACTAATACAATATTTACGCAGAATAAGCTATTTGAGACTAACTGTCATAAGTTTGTAGAACATAAAAAACTAACACTTATAATAATTATAAAATTTATTTGTGTGATAGTTGATACGTAATAAACTTATTTATTAATAATTTAATTCAAAATATAGCGTCCTTCGAGTTTTTCTTAGCCATAATGCAATACAATATCAAACTTATTTAGCAACTACTAGTTTACTTGTATAAGTGCAATGGTTAATATAATTAATATTTATCGATATAGAGACATTAATGCAGATTAAAACATTAATATACCTTTTGGTAAATTCTAGTGTCATTAATAGTGTACAATACATCCTACAATCCTTCATAAATATTGAATTTTATTAATATATATACGACATTTTTATGTTATCCGGTCCAACCGGTCCAGACCGGTTGCTACCGATTTTGGACCGGACCGGACCGAGGACCGAATTTAGGAAAAACAGTGGACCGAGGACCGAATTGAAAATCAAGTTAGTCTAAGACCGGACCGAACCGAATAGCCGGTCCGGTCCGGTCCACGGGTCTGGACCGAGAAATGTACAGCCGTAATGGTATCCCAGTTACAAAATTTACACGAAAGCACCATCCAATAAAAGCATACATAATGAAGCCTCTAAAATCGGTACATGGGTGTGTAGGGACTCCAATAAAACAAACTAATACCACACATCCATCTCCTCACGCCACGCATCTACTACGAAACTCCGGTATCACAAAGAATATTGGAACATATATAATAATAAATAGGCAAGATAAACAATTTGAATAAAGAATATAATAATCGACTAAATCATTCTCATTACACAACCACCCACAATTTTCTTATTCATGTCTTTCAGGTGTGCTTATGTATAACATCTTTTATCAATTACTCTCATTCTCGACCATCTCGTTAACATGGTGGTATGATGATATTCTCTATTGGGATAATAACATGGTGGCATCCCAATCCTCATTTGAGTAGTTGCCTAAGGACCAACTACTCAAACGGGATACAACAAGGGTCGGACATCCCACTTGAGTGAAGTGTGCAACTAGGGCTAAACTCACTTACTCCTAGGAAAAAGAGTTATTTCATTATTCTACTATCCTCTCCCTACATCATATGCTCATCTCAACCATGTAGGCTCATAAAATTACAGTACCCTTTCAGGATATGTGTTCATCATATGATCTCCAACAACTCACATAATACACTTTTCACTCTTCCCCATGATTACTCTTCATTTCTGGTTTTCTTAGTATTTTATTCATTGACCCCTCATCTTAGGTATCCTTATCTCACATGATGTTATTCAAGGTATGAATTCACCGTAGATACTTATACTTCATTATATCATGGAATATAGGTATTCAATACCATTTTACATCTTAGAGAATCTCCATCATTGATTTTTAATTAGATTCTTATTACGTTATCTTTGGTTCTAATTAAGTATTCATGAACCATATTACCTATCATGGTTCTCATGTAAGTAGATTATTCTTAACTACACATCATCTATACAGATAATCTCGTCATCAAGACTTAAGGGGTGTATACCTCCTTAACTATACTTATTTATAGCATAATTAAGGTACACTACCGAGCGTTATTTTCACTTCAAGATTTATCATGAGCCCACGTGTACAATATAGGCATATTAGAACATCATTACCAACTCAAGGAATGCTTACATTGAGGAGTCTTTCTCAAGTAGATACCCATGGCAATTATAATACTCTTAAGATCAACATTTAGATGTTACAATTATTTAACATACTCGGTTCTAGGTAAGATCATTTTATTACTCTTATTTATACCTTTTCCCAAAACAATAATATGTAGTATCTCCTAAGTTGAGAACATCAGACTTAAAATAATATAGTTAGATAATATCTAATACCTAAAGGGCATGTATGCAAAATCACCAATATAAGGTCTAGAGGGATTGATAGTATACAACCCCAATTTTTGATCTGAACCTCTAGAATATTCTTAAGAATGAGTTAAGGAAGATAAAGGGTTAATATATTAATTGGAATCCAAATTCAATTATGCAGAGAAGATTATACACTAATTGGATACTTAATATATAAGTAATTGAGACCTCAAATGTTTTCAAAATCTAAATTAAAGGCCAAAATGAGTTTCATCATGATCCAATTACGTAATCTACCAAGTTTGAGGTCAATAGGAGGTCAAATAAACCCTTAAATTAGGTCAAGATAGAGAAATATAAAGTGAGAAGAGAATTAAATGGAAGTAATGTGTTACACATTTAACTAGAACAAAGTTCAAATGCTAATTATGTGTCACATGGGCCAAAAGCATTCCACACAATCCAACAACAATGATTTCATACACATAATTGATCGAATGGTTGTTCTCCGTCTTCAACCGCCATCAAACTAATCTGGAAACTATCGACTGTCTTGATTCTTTGACTGCCATTTTCTCCCTAGTCTCCTACTATTTTTGTGCAATTGAATTTGTCTTAACTAGGCATTTCTTTGTAACCATCAATCATGTGCACTAATTGATTTTTTTTTAAATGCCCAATTTCCCCCTTAAGACCCTCTGTTGTAGGGGGTCTTCAAGCTATAAATATGCTAGACCAAGTCATCACACAATACCATGCTTTAACTAAGAAACAATCGTGAACCTTCCTATTCACTTAATCCCATCCATTTTTTCTAGAAGTTTTTGAGTTGTATTGTCAGCCAAATTCTTCCCCGTCAGACATTCCAGAGTAGTGACAAACTTCCATGCCACCTCCGTCAAAATTAAACCCATGATAACATTCCCCAACTTTAAGAGTTCATCTTCCTAATATCTATTTAACGTGGAATTTACCACAATGATTTCCTCACCACCTCGCTATATATGACATCACTGGAGTTTCTAAGTCATCAATTCAGTAGTCGCAGAGCACAATCTAGGGTATGTTAGCTTTATAACAATGCCACAGAGTTGATGGGATTAATCCCAACTCACGAGGAGGCAAGGAACTAAAGTTGGCCATTGGAGTGAAAGCTCCAGTTATATTTCAAGCTTCATGGGCACGGGAGGTAGGGCTTGAATCCCCTCAGAGAAATCTCCATTTTACCCCCGACATCGATTTTTTGTGTCATGCTTCACATGGTCATTTCTTCCCTTTCTCATTTTTATTTCATACTTTGGTTGTGCGACATTTAAATATTGATATGCCAATTGCACCCCATTAGGTTGGTCAATAAACAAACAGTGGGGAAAATTGACAGATATGTTTTTACTTTATTTGTAAATTATTTGAAGATAGTTACAAATTGTAAAAACATAATAACTATCTAGAGGTTAGAAAAATATGAGATTATATGTTTTTTACACGAGAAACATCTGCCCAATCTAATGATATCATTTTCAAAGTCAAAATTCAAATTTTTCATTAGAGTTTAACAAATTAAAGCATATAACTAATAAGAATTAAACATACTTATATTGGAACTGGTGTTCTAAAAAATGATGATTGGCGTACAGAATGGTGGGGTACTGAATAGAGTATATATGGTTTGTGGGAGTACAAGCGGGAGTGTAATAGGTTTCAATTGTTTTTTTTTAATAAATCAAATATATATATTTTGTATATTAAAATATTGACCATATACAATGTATAATATCACATCAAACCAAACACACACAAGACAAGAAGAGTACAAGTACAACAATATATATTAATGTATGAAAGAACACATAGTAACCCATTTTTTCATATAACCGATTGAACAAAAATAACAACACACACACACACACACACACACATATATATATATATATATATATATATATATATATATGTTGATATGAAATATAGTTAACTAACTGGTTACTATTGACTTGTAACTGATAATAACATATATATTGCTAATTTGAAATTGCAACTGTAATGGAGATGGAAGGAAAACATGGCATGAAAAAGGGACAAGGTCGGTCTTAGATCAATATCAGGTTTAAGGGGAATTTGGATTAGTAACTAGAGGAGTACGGGGGCATCTTTTCACATCAAATAAGTAATCAGAAATAGTGATGATGTTTAAGAAGGAAAAATCAACAATAAGAAGAAATTCCATGAGCATTAAACTATGTAGTTATTGAGAAAATAGGGAGAGAAGAACAAATATGTGAAGAAGGGAAAGGGATTGTAACTATAATGACCAAAAATCTTCCTTGTTCATGATTATATTGGGTCTGTAACCCCTTGTTCTATGCTAGTTAATCTTATTGATGTTAACGATGGATATATGTGTAATTCCCACCTTAAGTACACACATGCACGTAACAGGAGCAATACTAAGCTATCCATAACTCGTGCACTCAAGGGGCCATTACATAAAATTGGCATACATAACAACAATATAATCAATCACACATTCTAAATTATTAAAATATTCTCATGATTGGTCTTACATAAGGAACATATATAATATCACATGGAAAATTTATATTACATCTTGACACAAAGTCTCTGTTCTAAAGTTCTAAACATGGAAACATATAGCTGAATATATAAACCTGAGGATCATCTTATAGTTGGCACCCCACCAAATTTTAACATGATCTATCCTCGTGCTCAGAGTCTCTGGGATCTACTTTGCTCCTACTCTCACATGCGGACATCTCATCCCCATCCATGCATTGAAAAAATAGTCGTTAGCGTAAGTGGAATGAGTATTCTAGTATATACATTACTGAAGAAATATAATACTACAAAATATTCTTAAACATTATAAAAATGAAACTAACATTAAACTCTGTATAAATTTTGAAACATAAATATCTCTTCTTTCTTTAACTTAATTCTTATCTTTTGCCTTTATCTTTGTCTAGAAAGTTGTACTTTGGTACATGGGTCTCATGACCTGCAATGAGGTGTCTGGGTCACATAACCTGCACTCTGGGTTTGGGTTATGTCTCTGAATTAGCCTGCACTCTGGTGCGTGAACCACATGACTTGCACAAAAGGCATGACTCATGTCTCTCTTATCTTAATCTCTTTCATAATACTTGAGATTGTGTGCATGCTTTGAACTAAGGTGTCTTTTATTTATGATTTTTATCTGATTTTTGGCCACCATTATATGATAAGTCCTCCTTTGTTGACACTGAAGTGTCCTTTATGGTGCAACACACCCTCTGTTGACATTGAAGTGTCCTCTATGGTACAACACACCCTCTGTTGGCACAACGTGCCCTCTGAAATGGAGTAAACACTCCTTTGAATTGGAAATAGATGCCTCTAAATCGTCCTAGGACTTTCTGAATGAGGACTTATCATATAATAAATTATGTAAAAGTTCTAAATTAATAATCTTAAGTCTAAGCTTACTAAATTCTAAATCTGAACTTATTTGAAACTGAATACTGAGCACTAATGTGTACTAAACTCTGAATCTAAATCTCTACTTGTAACTTCTGAACTGAATCTACATCTGAATACGAATAATCTCATATACAAAACTAAGATCGGGTCTAAAACCCTTATCATGTATCTTTATCAAATATATGGCTACCCACATATTGAGTAGTCTAAATCTGAATTATAAATCTGAATCTTATCCTAAAATCTAGAGCATGCATATTAATGCACTTACATCATAAATCTTAAAGCATTTTGTTCTCATATTCTTATCATGACTCAAATCATGAATCTTAATAAAATATTATCTTGGAACTTTATCATGACGTAGTACATCGTAATCTTATAACATTAACATGAAATGAATTCTCAATACATCCTGATCTTAATAGAGTGTTTATCTTGAAAACTTAATGATGTCTTAATATGTTCAAAAACTTATATTTGTACATTGCGCTTAACTCTAAAATCTGAATCATTCTAAGAAATCTAAATAACTTCTTAGTTATAACATCTCTATCTATATAAGAAATATTAATAGCATATTTCTACTTGAAATCTTACTTACATGGCTATATTACATAATCATAGAAGTATGACAATCTTAGTTGAATATGTTATCTTGTAGTATTATTCGTTAATATGAATTATTAATAAGAAATCCTATATGAACATGTTCCTCTAATTTTTCCCATGAACACTTGCTTCATGAATCCTAATCATTCGAAGGAATCTTAATAACATATCTCCACTTGAGATATTGAATATCTGTCAGAATATAATCCTGAAGGTATGAAAACTTTAATTGCATATCTTACTTCAAATCTTAGAAATGCCTTGTATGAGAAACATGTAAATGTACTGGGCATAATAAATATGAATACTCATGGGCATGAACCACTTACCTAGTTTGGAGCAAATCCATGTTACTTTCTTAGATTGAAGAATCCTAATCACATTCTTGGGGTTGATGGACCCCTTTTTTTTAATTGGCCATTCATTCATCCTATGGCCGAGGGGTTTTGAACTTGAGACCGCTCGGTCTTACATTAATACTTTTACCATATGGGTGCCATCTCTTTGGCATGGGGTTGATGGACCTTGATCACCCTGTTCATTCAACAATACTTCATTAATATCTATACTCATTGAAGCTCCTAGGGTTTCATTGTCTTTGGATAGAACATGAAAACTTGGAGTCAAAACAAGCTCAAAATCCTAGTCCATCATCTCGATCTCAAAAACCTAAAAAAATACATATATAACTTGACCCCATTGGGTATACTAATTCATTTCTATGATTTATGCAACCTAGAGGCCTTATTTGAATAAACCAAATCTTAAATTACCTTATGTGGATCTGAATGGGTTGGAGAAGGACCTGCCTTGGGCGGAATCCACCTGACCCGGTCATGTCTTCATCCTAGCGGGTCGCGGATGGGGGCGTGCTCCTTTGTTTCCTCGTAATAGGTCGGGGGGCTTCTTAGCGGCGCTCTAGGGAAAGTGGACTCCAGATCTTGCTCTGTGTTGAGGCCTTTGAGATGCATGATCTTCCACCCAACCAGGCCAGATTTGCAGTCTTCTTAGCGTCGGCAGCGGCACTTGAAGTGGAGGCATGGATGGAGGATGCAGGCGCCAGTCTGGTAAATGGATGTGCCCCCTCCCATACCGCAAGCCGCCAAGTTTTGAAGCTACATCTGCCACCTCCATACACCAGTGACAAAACCTAGCCTACATCCGCACAGCGTGAGGGTTCTTTCCCCTTTGTAAGCTTGTGCGACCTCTCATATCCACCCTGCTCGTCAAGGGGAGCAATGAGGGCTTTGGGTATCTTGGGTTGGAGGGGTCCTAACTTCCTATAGGTCCTACTATAGCTATTGGAGTCCTCTTCGACTTCTATTTTCTTGACCAAGTGGGGTTATAAAGGAGGCAGAGGTCATCCCCGATCATGTTCCTCATATTACTCGTGATCTCATCTTGCCAAGACTATGGTCATGTCTAGTAATATCTGTCTGCACATCACAGTTTCTAATGATGATGAACTTCCCTTATTTCGCATTCTGCAGTCCAACTCCAACATGTAGATATGGAAATATACATGGCCATAAACTACAAGACCTTAGGGTTTGTGGTTTCTATTGCATGGCAAAGGTAAGAAAATGTATATATATACCTAGATACCGACCCTTGTTCCACTCTCCACAAACCATGGTATCTAGTGTCCTATTAGATTTCTATTTGGACCGGGATATATATATGTATATGATTACATACCAAGGGTTATGTGTACTAACTTCTGATTTATAGAGGCAGAATCCTTCCATTGCCTTGGGTCCTTTATTAAAGGGTTCTTAGATATCTATTAACTACGTCATGATAATGCAATCACAACTCCCATTAATGTATGACTTATGTGGCTTCGTGTATTCTCCTTACTTTAAAGATATGGACATTCATCATCATCATCATCATCATCTAAGCCTCAATCCCAAGTATGTTGGGGTCAGCTACATGGATCCTTCGTTTCCATTCAGCTCTATCATGGGCCATATTCTGATTGAGATGTAGAGATTCAAAATCTCTCTTTATAAGCTCATCCCATGTTAATTTAGGCCTTCCTCTTCTTCTATTTATAGTGTTTGGCTCAATAGCATTGCTTCGTATAGGCGCACTAGTAGGTCTGTGTTGCACATGTCTGTACCATCTGAGTCGGCCCTCACACAACTTGTCCTCAATGCTCGCCACCCCCACTTTATTCCTGATATAGTCATTTCTCAAACGATCTTTTCTTGTCTTCCCACACATCCATCTCAGCATACGCATTTCAGCCACGTCCATCTTGTTGAGACCTTGTTTCTTCACCGCCCAACATTCACTCCCATAGAGCATGGCTGGTCGTATAGCTATTCTATAAAACTTACTTTTTAACCTGAGAGGGATCTTCTGATCGCATAAAACTCCAGTTGCACTCCTCCATTTCAACCATCCTACAGTGATCCGATGACAAACATCATTTTGGACATCCCCTTCTATTTAAATAATAGAACCTAAGTAACGAAATTTGTCACATTTTGGTATATCTACTCCGTCCAACTTGGCTCCATCATTCACACTACGAGATTGGCTGAAATTGCAATGCATATACTCAGTTTTGCTCCTGTTAATCATCAATCCATTTGATTCCAATGCCTTTCTCCAACATTCAACTTTATCATTCAGTCCATCTTTTGTTTCGTCAATCAAAACAATATCATCAGCAAATAACATACACCAAGGAATATCATCCTGAACATTCTTTGTTAACTCATCCATAACCAGAACGAATAGATATGGGCTGAGTGTGGATCCTTGGTGCACCCCAACTGTAATAGGAAAAGTTGGTGTCTCTCCTCCAGGAGTCTTGACACTTGCAGTAGAGCTATCATACATGTCTTTGATCAAGTCAATGTATTGGATAGGCACACCCTTTTTCTTCAAAACCATCCATAACACTTCTCTGGGTACTTGGTCATAAGCCTTCTCTAGATCGATAAACACCATATGAAGATCTCTTTTGCTTTGTCTATACTTCTCCATAAGCCTCCTTATCAAAAAAATAGCATCTGTTGTTGATCTTCCAGGCATGAAACCAAATTGGTTGTTTGATACCTGCGTTATAGATCTTAACCTCTACTCAATAATCCTCTCCCAAAGCTTCATCGTGTGACTCATCTGCTTGATACCTCTATAGTTTGTACAGCTCTGAACGTCACCTTTGTTCTTGTAGATTGGGACTATCATACTATTTCTCCACTCATCCTGCATCTTCTTGGTCTTCATGATCTTGTTAAAGAAATTTGTTAACCATGTAACTCCCTCATCCCCCATACTCTTCCATACATCAATGGGAATATTGTCCGGTCCACATGCCTTTCTCATTTTCATCTTTTTCAAAGCATTCTTGACCTCAAATGGTGAAACTCGTCGTGTGTAAATGATATCTCTTGTATTCATGTCACACGAGTCGCTAACATTATATGCAGTATCTCCATTGAAAAGCTTATGGAAGTAATTTCTCCACTGGTTTTTGATATCATCATCCTTCACCAATACTCTACCATCATCATTCTTTATGCATTTTACTTGACTCAAGTCTATTCCTTTCCTTTCTCTTATACAAGCCATTTTATATATATATATCTTTTTCCCATTCTCTAGTGTCCAACTTCTTATACATATCATCAAAGTATCTAGACCTTGCCTCTCGAACCACCTTTTTAGCTTCTTTCTTTGCTTGCTTGTATCTTTGGAACGTTGCATCATCTCCAGATTTGGGCAAGCTCCTATAGATCTCCCTTTTCAGTTTAATAGCCTTTTGTACTTCATCATTCCACCACCAAGTCTCCTTCTGTGGAGGTTCAAAACCTTTAGACTCCCCCAAAACCTCTTTGGAAATTTTTGTTATGCAGGAGCTCATGTTATGCCACATAGTGTTAACATCAGACTCCAAGTTCCAAGTTACCTCCTTGATGAGTTTATCATGAAAAGTCAATTTCTTTTCTCCTTTAAGATTCCGCCACTTGATCCTGCTATCTTGGTTTCCGTTATGTTTGCCTTTATTGATCTTCATGTTAATATCCAAAACTACCAACCTATGTTGGGTCATGAGTTCTTCACCAGGAATCACTTTACAATCCTTGCATATGTTACGATCCACCCGCCTTGTAAGGAGGTAATCAATTTGGCTACAGTTGTGCCCACTCTTGAAAGTAATCTTATGAAATTCTCTTTTCTTGAAATGGGTGTTTGCCAAAATCATATCATATGCAACTGCAAAATCTAATATCCTCTCTCCTTCTCCGTTCCTGTTGCCATATCCAAAACCACCATGAACTCTCTCAAATCCAACATTACCACTCCCCACATGGCCATTTAAATCACTCCCAATAATAATCTTCTCCTCGATCGGTATTCCTTGCATCAATTCATCCATGTCATCCCAAAAATCCTTCTTCCCATCCTCGCTAAGGCCAACTTGGGGGCATAAGCGCTAATAATGTTACAAATATTTCCCCCAAGAACAACCTTGATAGTTATGATTCTATCACCAATCCTTGTAATCTTGACGATGTCATACTTCAACATCTTATCAACGATAATACCTACGCCATTTCTATGTTTATCAATACATGTATACCAGATTTTGTATCATGTGTCTCCAATCTCTCTACAGTGTTCCCCTGTCCACTTGGTTTCCTGCAAGCAAGCTATATTGACTTTTCTTCTCATCATGGTATCCACTATCTCCGAAGATTTCCCTATCAAAGAGCCAATATTCCAAGATCCAACTCTAATCCTTTTTTGTTGAACTTGCTTCTTTACTTGCCTTCGTTGAAAATGTTGCCCCTGCACATTTTTCACTGCATCTGGGCAATGATGCGGTGGGACTAGCTTCTTTACCCACACCCGTCCAAGATGTGGAAACCCTTGCACATTTTTCACTACATCCGGGCGATGATGTAGCGGGACTAGCTTCTTTACCCACACCCGTCCAAGATGTGGAAACCCTTGTTTATCCTTCAACACAACCGGGCGTCGTTGTGTCGAAACCCCTTGCATATTTATCACTGCACCCCGGTGCTGGTGCAGCGTGTCGCTAGGTAGGGATGCTCCAATGATATTCTTATAAGGATCCATGTCACATAAATAGTGACAAAGTTTTTATCGGCTGGCTGTCAACCTACCACCAACCCTCCTCCTTTACCTGGGCTTGGGAGAATCCCACCATTTACACAAAGATATGGCCATTATGATTACATAATTGCCATCCCTTAAAAAAACACCTCCACCCATATCTAAATAAATTTTAAAACTTCTAGATACCAATTATGATCATCAAGGCAAGGTCAAGTGGTCAGAACATGTACTAAGAAGTTTAGTTAAATGCACACTATACACATAAGAATTTGGTCACATATATACATTAATACAATTTAGTCATTTTACAGTTGTCATTAGTCAACCCTCATTAAATACTTGAGATGTTCTAAAGCATCATCTCTGGTTCCACTTTCACGATAGCCATCCATGCACTCCTTTCCATGTAACTCATACATGATAGAACTATCAATTCTACCTCATCTAGGGTTTTCTTTATCATATGTTTCGATGATCTATGTAGACTCCTTTAGGTTATGAAACCTAAAAATTCAGGATGTTATATCTCCATTTCTTCATGTGGCATTATACTAACTTAAATAGTGTAGATGCTTATGCATAACCATGTTTTTTATTAAGGACATGTTTTTCTGTCCGGGTGTGCAATTCTACCCTTCATAAATATATGGGTGTGCTATTTTGTCATCCCCATTTAGTCCAAAGATCATTGGTGTCTTGGCCCTACCTTAGTTATCTCTAATCAACATTATATACATGCACTTATTTGTTTTATAATTGTTAATGGCAATATACTTTATGAAGTTATATTATTATTTAATGTATCGTTCTTTTGTAGTTCGTCATCTTGCTTAATTATCTTTAACTTACCTACTTGTTAATAGCCCTCTCTTGAAACAGAACCCCATTTTCACAATTATCTATTCCTTAAATGCCTAAATACATTTACTATGCACATACTCAGTGTTTGTTGACATCTTCTTTTTATCTATCTCTTTGGGTATGGTCCCCCCTCCACCTAGAGGTTGAGCATCCAGTGGACCCAAAATTTGTAGATCAGGAATTTGGGACCAAGATTTGGAATAACATGGTCAAGAGTAAAAGGACCTGAGATGCCTTGGTGGCCCTCTGCCTTCACTTTATATAGTTGATAATTTCATTTATATTTTCTTTTATCCATCATGGAAACATATGTTAGACAATTGTTAGTATTCTTCCACTGCAAACTCTTTACATAGTTGTTATTACATACTATTAAACTCTTTATAGGCTTTATATTCCATATTGTTTTGAATAATACCATGCATCCCTAGCCTTTTTGTAATTGAGGATATGTTTTTATGGTTATATAGTTTATTTCAAAATAAAAGTATGGAGTGCTGCCATTGCTGGGACCCACTCCTTACACATACTATCTTATTAATTTATGTAGTGAATGCAACTATCATTTTTTCTCACTCATCACTTTGGATAGAGCATAGAAAAAAATACATTACAATCACTAATAACATGATAAATACATTTTTGTTCATATAGGAGTAGAAAAGGAGGGCATATTATGTTGATTAACAATATGATTCCACTATAAATTATTTGCATCATATAATAGACATTTTAAACCATCTAGATCCAACAAGAATTGTTTTGTAGTTTGTATCAGTATATCCTTGCTCCCCATTGATTTTATGTTGTTAGTGAGAGAAAATTCTCCACTACCTAGAACATGAGAACGAGGAGGATACATCAAGAAACTTCCATCCCAAGTCAACAAACATCCAAGATCTCATCCCTAGCTTCAAGAGACCTCCTTGTATATCAATCCTAGTAAAAAAAGTAAGGAAATGAGGTAGACAATAACAAACAACCTTCAATGGATCATAACTATCTTGGGTCGTCTGTGGCATAAAATTAAAGAACTATACTATAATGTTTTCCTTCACCTAGAATAACTTTAGTTCTATCTCACCAAGCCAAGAAGGGTCAAAACCTTTAAAGTCGCCCCTTCGAGTTCTAAGTGGTAAAACATAAAGAAACATAGCTAATATGTCAATTTAGGGAAAGGGGAAGTATATAACTCATCTAAAAGACCAAAAGAATCCTTTCTATAAATTTTAGCACCGCTCAAGGAAGGTTAGAAAACTCCTAAGAAGGTCAGGCTAACTTTTAAATGTTTGGCCAAGTTCTAGACAAGTTAGTCAACCAATACTTGACATTGGTCCTAATCACATGAAATTTTGGGTCGCCATCCTTAAGGTAGGACTGAGTTCCAATAGTTTGACCCCCACTTTGAATTCTTCTCTTCTAAGATCTGTGGTGGGCCCTCCAAGCCAACCAATGTTCCTGACTTGTCCTAAGATTGATTGACTTGTCTACTTTGGCAAGCTGAATCATGTTTATGTTGCACAAACTCAATATTGGATATCTTTAACTAATAAAAAGGTTCAATCATATCTAAAATAGTTCCTTATACTCTCAAAAGGGACCCAAACATCACATGATGATAGTATTATGATTTAACCCCTTCTTCACCCACAATTTTAAGCCAAATTAGGGATAATAAACCATGGCATATTACATGTTCAAGGATCATCTTGGATTGATTTATATTTTTTATACACTGGTAATTCATTTATTATTCATCTACAAGCCTAACAAGATCATTTGTCAAATATCAAGATATCTAATTATCATAATACAAGGAAACAAAGAACAAACAATTAGCTTTAAAAGCAAACATGAACCTTAATGTTACAGATGCACTCTCCCCCAAAGAATTTTCTATTGGAAATTAGATAATGGAAAATTTATGACATCATATTGATTCATTCTTGATTTAAAATAGAACTCCTTTGTGCAATCCTTACTTAGGTGAAGAGATTTGGCACAAAAGAAAAAACCACCAAGACTTGCTTTCCAACATTATTGCTTATGATGATGGGTACAAGTGGGACACTAATGTCTAACCACTTGAGCTGTAATTATCAAGCCATGACTAGAAACAAGAGCATCATTTGGTATACCACCGTTACTTTTGCCTTCATTGACATATACTCGCTCTTGTACAACATCCTCAGCCATTATTTCTTTTCTCTTAAAACATCATATCTATCTATACCAGTAATGAAGCCCTAAATTGGGTATTCATATTATTTCATATTTACCATTACTCACATTTAGATTTCATAATTCATATATTCCCCAATAATAGGTATTGTATATGAAATGCACTTATGGATGTTATTTACATGATTTTTAGGTGCTTTGACCACTACTTGATGGAAAGAAGAGAAGGAGGTTGAATATAGAGTTTCACTAGGCTTGGAGTAGCCCAAAATGAAGCACATATCACTGCTAACCTATCCCAAGTGATCAAAAATTACATTGAAGTAAAATTCTCCATGAATGACCAAATTCAAGATCAAAGTGATATAGAAAAACCCCCAAAAAGGTTGTGGCATCCAACCAAGGTTGTGCTATAGAAGTAAAAATGGTTGATTCAAGATCAAGTCAAAGATACCCTAGGACACTCAATTATCATGATAGTTCTTAGTAGCATGATCGTAATGCTCGATGATCGGAGCGATCGAGCTGCCCATCAAGGCCATCACAACTAGCTATAAGAACAAATGTTCTCTAAGTCATGCGACCCCTCTTCACCCCCCCCAACACAGTCATGCTACCTTAAACCCACCATGGTCATGGTGCCCACCACAGATGTGCTAATTTAACTCCAAAACCCAAAGATTATTTGATCATTTTACATTTACAACATTATCGTCTTCTGTTACGACCATTGTTACATTTACCCACCACATCTATGCTAACCACCTAACCTAATATCATTTTTACCATCTTACCCCCAATTTACCATGTACTCCCCCATCAGTACATAAACATTAGTGGCAGTTGGGAGCATAAGGTTAGGTCCCTTGGGCATTCATTTCACCCCTACACCTATCTCACTCCACCCCCAATTCATCACCTTCCACCCGAAAACCCTAGCTTATAGAATTTTTCCACTACTTATTCCATTTTCATGTTGTTACTCCTTGGAGGAGGGAAGTGCCCAAGCTTGCATCTATGGAAGAAGGAGGATTCTACCATTACTTTGAGCTCCATGCCTTTTTTTCTCTTTACTCTTCATTTTGTAGAAAATTCATTGTAATTAGTTTGTAGGTCAAAAAAAATATAAATAATGTGTTTTGGAATCATATCTATCCAACATAATAAATACATGATTTTTATGGATTTTCTTAATTGGATGCAATCTCTAAAATTCAAATTTAATAGTATGTAAGTTATAAAAATGAAATAAAATATGATATGAATTTAAGGGAACACAATCTACGATGTGGTATGGTTTTGATGACCTAATTCACTAATAATAAAAAGGTTATTTTTAGGGTTTGTGTAATTAATGTGAACTTAACCCTAATTCACATACGTGTTTAATATGTTACTTGGAACCCGAATGTGGATCTATGGTTCCGCTTGAACCTTGGTAGATTTATTCTTAGGTATGTTGCATTTTCTTACGAGTCATATTGAGCAATTAGTCTCTTATTTCTCTCTCTTGTACCTCTATGAGGTATTAGCATATTGGAATTTCTACTTCATATTATATTTGACCTATTTGGATCAAGTTTATTGAAATAGGTCTTGCGATCTTCATTCTATTTTGGTTATACTTATTGGTCCCTAATTTGTATATTTTTTGTCCTCTGGCATGTGGTCAATCTAATTTAAGAAAATGAACTAAATGATACCCTAACCTTCCAATGGTGGACTTTTATAATCTTATGATGCATCTTACTTGTGGAAAAGGTTGAAAACTTATTTTTAGATCCTCCAACCCCACTTGACATCAGTTGGATGTTCTCATACCTTAATTGGACATGACTATACTTTATCTTACATGTCCTATTTGTATGTGTGAATTGACTAGTCATAATTAGAAGTAGTGGCACCATATTTATTTAGGCACCGAGGAATTAGTTCTCATGCTAGGAATTGAGGTTTTAGTCCTTGTTCCACTGTGTTGAGGTTTTAGTCCTCCTATAATATATTATATTTTTTCATTGAGGTTTTGGTCCTTCTAGACATTGAGGTTTTAGTCCTCCTACCAATGCACTGAGGTTTTAGTCTTCCTACAAAATCTATATTTGTTTGGAATTAAGGTTCTAGTCCTCCTACCCCTGTGTATGGAATATATGGATTCCTATCCTATTTTTTAGTATAATCTAGTCTTCTTATTACTCATCATGGAGCTGCTTATGTTTTATTATATTATTGATATGACATTGTTTAGGCAACAAATCTCTTATTGTTTATTTTTTTATGCTCTCTTTGATATCCACTTGGATGTTCTATTTCCCTATCGACTTAGGAAGCCTTGATAATGTTATTGGTGTCCTTCTTATTAATATTGCTCAATGCATATTTTTATGCACATGATGGCTTTATGTTGACAACATTCACTTTGTCTTCTCTTATGGGGTATGCTTCCATCCCCTTAGGTGAAGTACATGGTGGACTTGACATGATGACCTGGACTTGAATTAGTGGAGCTGACTCATGGGGAGATAGGATTGAAATAGTTTGGACATCCCTTTTCCTAATGAAGAAAATGTTTCTTTCATGTAAACCCTTAGTGGGAGATTTTATGTGAACTTGTGAAATTGAATATAGTCATTACATTTATTTCTTTTGCTATACTTTGGTCTTGTATATTATTATTTTGAGAAATGAAAAATACACATATTCTAGTATATTTGATAGTGTGTTCAGATTAGATGGGTTTATTCCTCAAATTTAGTGAGGAGTGGATCTCCTTTTAGGTTGCACTCTTTACAAAATGATATTAGAGCCATGGTAGTTGGATTCTAACTATTCAAATTTATCTCCCTTAGGTGTCCTATCTTGTCCCATATGTTCCTTATAGAGCCCTTACCCTATGTGAAAATCCTATATGAATTTTTACCCTAGATAAGATGATGGAAGAGATATGTCAGATCAAATAAATAACACATGATGATCACGATGAATAAACACTAAAGGTGATGGAACTTATAAGATCATACCCTAATATGTAGGTTAGTTGGGACATTTCCCTATGGATGGTATGAGTTTTATTTTAGGATGGAGTTGGTGATGAGGATGATAAAGTAGTAGGTTCATAAGATGCTAATATGAAATACTTTGTGCCTTGGTTCTTGCATTGATTTTGGTACCATCTTTATTTTACATAGCAAAGTTCCTTACCATCACAAATTATTTTCCATTATACTATTATCTATACAAAGCAAAATTTTATTAATTTTATCAATATTTTCCTGAAGCAAGACACAAAGAACATATGTGCGAAGTTTGGTAGAGAAACCCTATAATTTAGTTAGATCATAAATCTCAAATCCTAATCTTGTGTGTGGAGTAATGACTAGGAAGATGTATCTTATGCTAAAGATTTAGTGTACCTACCCCAACTATCCTTTGGGTTGTGGAAAGTTATACCACGTAACTTATTAGATGCATACGTACACCTTGGGGTTGTTGGGTTAAAGCCACAAGGACCTAAAAATCAACCCTAAGTATCCATGATCTACCAAGTTTGAGGAATGACATATGTGCATCATAAAACTTAGTTGTCAGAACTCTTAAAATGAATTTATAGCAATAATACCTTGGTGTTGTTTGGTTTGACTTATTAGGTTAGATCTTTTAAGGTGTGGAGAGTAGTTATTTAGTGGTATTAGGATGTCTGGATTTTGGGGGAAAATCCACTTTAAGGTGGAGTGTTGTATCATACTGAAACCTAACATATTGATTTTAGAAACTCTAATCCCATGAGTAGGAGGTTATTATTCTTGGTTCTTTAGATTTGACCAAACATGGTTGGGGTTATACCTAAATATAGTTATTTGCATCTCTAATGAATATAGTTAATGTATGTAACATGAATAATCCATGGCAACCTAACATGTATAGACTTGAAAACAAACATAACAAATTAGGTGGCATTAGATTCTACAATAAATATAACATATCGTGATACACATATATTGCCGACAAGGAGTGGCTCAAGTGGTCAAGCACAGTGTCTCCTTGCGAAGGGACTCGAGTTCGAATCCCAGCTTCCGCCTTGGTTTACCACCCTCTCAGACGTTCGGCCTCTATCATGGGCATGGGAGAGGGGGAGAGAATGCCTCTCTTTATCCCATGATACACATATATTAATCTAATAACCTAATCATGTGCTAACACAGAAGAGAGTTCATGAAATATGACACATATGTTTCCTTTACTAATTAATATACACATAATAACTAAGATATGTATAGTGAGAGGTGTAATGTGCTTAATACTTGTATCAGATTAACAATCGGAATTTTCATGTCCATGAATATGAATAATGTGCCATCATCTAACTAAGAATTGAATAAATAGACTTAATGGGGTACACTAGTATAGAAACAACATTCAATGTCACTTTTTTGGGCGTCGGTTATTTAGGAAATCTGACGCCTATAGCATTCAACATCGGTGATGTAGGTAAACCAACGTCTATAGTCAAGACACGGGTACCGCTTCGTATTCATCGTCGGCTTGGTAACAGGAAACCGACGCCTAATATCGCCCGCGAAATCCAATTTTCGAGTGAAAAAATTTGGCCCCAAAGTGTCACATACAGCGTCGGTTTTTTAACATCTAACCGACGCCTATATAAGATGAAAATTTGTGCGAAAAGTTCTAACTTAGGTGTCAGTTATCCTTTGATAACCGACGCCGATAATGGTTCCCACCAAATTATTTAGGGCAAAATTTGTCTAATTGGACGTCGGTTCTTAAGGAACAACCGACGTCGAAGACTTTAGGTGTCGTTTGTGTTTTATAACCGATGTCGTATACCAACTTAATAGACCCACAAACAGCAACTGTTCCCCTCTCTTCTATTTCATCGTCTTCTATTTCATCGCCCGCTGTTGCTCGCCGCCTGGTGCCTGCTGCTTCTCGCTCACCGTCGACGTTGTCTGCTGCTTCCTCGCCGTCGACGGCACTGCTGCTTCTCTACGTCGCTGCCACCGCCCGCCGCCTTCCTCCTTGTGTCACCGCCGCACCGCCTTCCTCCTTGCCACCGCCCGACGACACCACTGCTGCTGCTATTCCTTCCTGCCGCCACCCACCACCGACGCCGTTGTTGATGCTGCTATTACTTTGCTCGCCGCCGCCCACTGCTGCCGCCCACTGACGCCGCTGCTGATGTTGCTATTGCTTTGCTGCTGATAATCATTCCTCTCCCTGCTCACGCCCTACTGCGGCTGTTGGTCTGTCTGCCCTGCCGCCTGGAGCTCGCCGGCTACCACTGCACCTGCCTGCCCTGCCGCCTGGAGCTCGCCAGTCACCACCACCACCGTTAGGAGGTCCGTTGTTGTTGCTCGCCTACTTGTCCGCTGCCGCTACCAAAAGGTATGCTTCCTCCAGTACTTCTCTTCCACAGTTGTCTAGTTGTGCATACTTGGGATGTTCAGGAACACATAAATGAATGTCTAACACCTAAATGAATATCTAGTTGTGTATTTAATTTGGATGTATATGCTGAACCTAGATTTAGAGAGGACATGCTATAGTATTTTCCTAGTATGGTGAAAGATTCTCAATCGTGTGTATCACATGGGATTCTTATCTCAACACAATGGACTGCAATATATGCATCTAATGCCTTAAATGGAAGACTCAAATGTTATAAAATCCCATCAAAGTAGGTAGAAACAACTTATATATATTCAGATCTTAATAATTCCATGAAGTGCACATTATCTTACTCAGGAAAAGTATGTGTATAATGTAGGATTAGTTCCATATAATGGTTCTATTTTAGTAAGCACATAGACTTAATCAACATTGCTACTTGTATGATCCTAGTGATTAAAAGCACTCTTTCCTAGTCCCCTCAGTAACTAATGTTCCCTTGAGATGAGTGTTAATTGATCTAGCTTGCTTACTTTCCTTTAATGCCATCTTTTATGTGCTATGACCCACTAGTCACCTTTAGAGTATTAAAATGATGCAACTTGTACACTTGTTAAATTTGAATCTATAAATCCTATGAAATGATATCACTCCACAAAATCAGTAATCACTATTATGTTTTGTACACTCTAGAATCAAGATCTAATACTCTTATGCTATTTTAACACCTAGAAACACGTCCAAGATTTACTCATTAGGAGTAAATCTTGGATAGTCCCCAGTTTGGGACTGTTCTTGAACACCTAATCTCACTTAGGATGTAAGTGTATAATGTGTATTGGGTTTTCAAGAAAATTTCGGTAGCATTTCCCCGTTTGTTCTCTAAGTACATATGTACTTAGAGAACAGTGGGGAAATGCTGCCAATTTTTTTTTGAAAACCCAATACACATTATACACTTACTAGTGAGATTAGGTGTTCAAGGATGGGATAGGTGGTGCACATTTATTATATATAAGAATGATATCACGTGTGTTTGTTGGCCTAGAAAGTGAACAATCATTGTTCTTTATATTACCTGTACATTGGTATAAATTAGAATGAACAATCACTAAATTATATACTGTTTGTATGGAGTCCGGGTTCATTGTAGATAATAGGAGTAAATCTTGGATAGTGCCCGGTTTGGGACTGTTCTTGAACACCTAATCTCACTTAGGATGTAAGTGTATACCCTAATCTTGTCCTAATATATACTTGTTTTCTCTTTGATCATAGAATGGATAGATCATGGATGTCCATTTGCAGTTGCTGCACCCCAGAGTTTATATCTGGTCTTGATCAGTTTATTAGATTTGCCGAGTAACATAGGAAAGAACCTGCAGATAGGTTCTACTGTCCATGTAGGCATTGCGGTAACAACTTGAAAGTCAGCACTGGTGAGGAAATCAAAAGTCATGTCATGTGCAACGGGATTGTACAAGGCTATACAGAATGGCACTGGCATGGAGAGATTTCAAACTCAAAACCAGTGGATGTCGATAGCAGTGCTTGGGTGGAAGAAGAAATTGCCTCCGATGACGTAGATGTGAATGAACCAGTTCCAGTAGACATCATTGATGCGATGCTGGATAGTTGTAGGGTAGAGCACACCGATCCACCTCCTATCTTTAGAAACATTGTGCATGATGTTGAGATACCGTTATACACAGGCTGTGCTAAGTTTACGAAGTTTAGCATTGTGTTGAGATTGTATAAGTTGAAAGCTAACAATAGATGGAGCGATAAAAGCTTCACTTCATTGTTGACTTTGTTGAAAGAAATGCTTCCTGAAGGAAACGAGCTGCCAATCTCAACATACCGGGAAAAGAAAATGTTGTGCCCAATGGGAATGGAGGCCAAGAAGATACACGCATGCTCAAATGATTGTGTATTATTTCAAAAGGACTATGTGGATTTGAAAGATTGTCTAAAATGTGGTGCGTCACAGTATAAATTGACGACTTCGGGGGAGTCCAAAACTGGTTCTCCTGCCAAGGTGTTGTGGTATCTACCTATAATATCACAGTTTCAACGCTTGTTTGCAAATTCGAAAGATGCGAAGAATTTGAGGTGGCATGCAGATGTTAAGAAAAATAATGATGGGATCCTACGACATGCGTCTGATTCCCCATAGTGGAAGAAAATTAATCTATTGTACCCCAAATTTGGTGAAGAAGATAGGAATCTAAGACCTGGGCTTTGTACAGATGGGATGAATCCTTACAGGACATTGAGCAGCCAACATAGCACTTGGCCAGTCATGCTTGTTATATACAATCTTCCTCCCTGGGTGTATATGAAAAATAAGTACGTTATGCTGTCGTTGTTGATATCGGGCCCTAAACAACCCGGAAATGATATCGATGTTTATCTTGAACCTCTGATTGATGACTTAAAGAAACTTTGGGATGAAGGTGTGATGACCTATGATGCTTCAGGAAGAGAGACATTTCGTTTGCACGCTATGTTGTTTTGCACTATTAATGACTTTCCAGCATATGGGAATTTGTCTGGATATAGTGTCAAAGGAGATAAAGTGTGTCCTATATGTGAAGAAAACACTGATTCAATAAGACTAAAACATGGCAGCAAGACTGTATATCTTGGTCATCGAAGGTTTCTTTCAAAATTCCATCCGTATCGTAGGAAGCATAAAGCATTCAATGGATGGAATGATGAATGGAGTGCACCTAAACCTATACCAGGGGATGTTGTTTATGAAAGAGTAAAAGACATTGTCAATGAATTTGGTAAGAAATCACAATGTAGTATGGCCACATGGAGTGACAATTCTTCATTCAAGAAGAAGTCAATATTTTGGGATCTTCCTTATTGGAGTTCTTTGACAGTCAGGCATTATATCAATGTAATGCACGTTGAGAAAAATGTATGTGATAGCATCATTGGTACTCTATTAAATATACCAGGTAAGACTAAAGATGGGATAAAATCCAGACTGGACCTACGTGAAATGGGAATAAGGTCAGAATTAACAGAATTACGTGAAATGGGTAATAAAAGAACATACTTACCTCCCGCTTGTTACACGTTGTCTAGAAAGGAGAAGAAAGCTTTTTGTGAATGCTTGGTAAATGTTAAGGTGCCACATGGTTACTCATCCAACATCCGTTGATTGGTATCAATGAAAGATCTAAAGTTGATAGGTCTTAAATCTCATGATTGTCACACCCTAATGCAACAAATATTGCCCATGGCAATTCGATCTATATTGTTGAAGCATGTAAGGTTTGCAATCACCAGACTTTGTTTCTTTTTCAACAGTCTATGCAGCAAAGTTATTGACCCTGATACTCTCGATAATTTGCAAAGAGAAGTGGTTGTTACCCTATGTCAGCTTGAGATGTATTTCCCTCCTTCGTTCTTTGATATCATGGTACATCTTGTTGTCCACTTGACTAGGGACGTGAAAATGTTGGGACCAGTTTTCTTGCATTGGATGTATCCCTTTGAACGATACATGAGCATTTTTAAAGGTGATGTTCGAAACCATTATCGTCCTGAAGGGAGTATTATTGAAGGTTATGTGGCGAGAGAGGTTATGGATTTTTGCAATGACTTTCTGAGTGGTAATAACACTCCTGTTAATGACAAGAATATTGAGGAGGGCAAAGGAATTTTGGGATCACGGGTGAAAGCAATCAGCTGTGAGCAGTTGGAACAAGCTCACTTGTATATTTTACACAACATGGACGAAGTGAGTGTTTATATCGAGGAACATACCAATTTCATCAAGAGACAACATCCTCGAGCAAGTTCAATGTGGCTTGCTAGAGAGCATAATAAGACTTTTACTAAGTGGTTTGAAGATAAAGTCTTACATCAACTATCTCAAACACCAAATGATATTACGGAAACTATAAAATGCCTCACCTTTAAACCAAAACCGAATGTTATGTCTTATGAAGGGTTTGACATTAATGGGTTCACATATTACACAAAGCGCCAAGATGATAAGAGTGTCATCCAAAATAGTGGGGTCACTCTTCAAGCGTCGACTATGTATTTTGCAAGTGCAAAGGATAAGATTCCACGTGAAGCTAAAATGTCATATTACGATGTCATTGAAGACATATGGGAGTTTGACTACATAGATTTCAAAATTTTGCTCTTTAAATGTAATTGGGTTGATAACACCAAAGGATTTATAGTGGATGAATTGGGTTTCACTTTAGTGAACTTTGAAAAGATTGGCGAGAAGGGTGAACCATTCATATTGGCATCACATGCGAAACAACTATTCTATATCAATGATCCTGCAAATGATAAATGGTCAGTTGTTCTTCATGGTAAAAGACAATTCATTGAAGATCCTATAGATGAAGAAGAGTACTATGATAAGTATGATGACTCCAGTCCATTCTCAGTTGGGTTGCCAACTCCACAAAATATTGAAGCTAATGATGACTTATATGTGCGCGAAGATCACAATGAAGGATTGTTAATTGATAAAAGATCACAATTTTAGAGGTATGTATGTTTATATTTTTTTATTGAAGCTAAATGTTTGCTTTTTTAATATCAATATTATTTTCAGATTTGATATTTCATTATCTTCTAGTTAATACAAATGCTAAATGTTTGCCTTTTTAATGACATTTTCAGATGGCTGGCCATGCTGAGCATGATGTCCATGATGAGCATGAAGTCCATGATGAGCATGGCGAGGATACCAATGTAAGTTCTAAAAACATATCATGTATTTCTATAAAATTCATTATCTTCTAGTTATGTCATATATCCCATATTTCTATATTGGGCTAATTCACTGTGTTTATTTTTGTCAAATTTTAGGTTGATGATGCACATGTACCCACTGAAGCACTGGAGGAACTTGATGCGCATCACCAAAAACTTAACAAGAAAAGGGGCATCACTCTATTGAAAAAGTTAATAGCGCTAAGTGGAAGTGGATCCAGATTGGTTGTGGAGTTTGATAATGGAGGAAATGCAATTGGAGTGAACCGCAATAATTTTGTAAACTATATTGGGGTTGTCACTCGAAGCCATTGTTGTGTTAAGTATGATAATTGGCATAAAGTTCCTCAGGCAAAGAAAGACATAATATGGAAGGATTTATGTGTGAGTTATTATTATTTGCAATTCTATTTTGTAGATTACAAATTCTATTATTTGCAATTCTATTTTTGGATACTAGTTAATAACAATTCTATTTTACAGAATCTGTTTGCATTGGATGAGAAGATGCATCGTAAAAGCGTGATGCAACGCGCTGGAAAGATGCTTAGGAACTATAGGACAAATCTCAACAGAGAATACATAAAAGATGGTGATAAGAAGAAGAAGTTAGCCCTTAAATAGTGGAACTTCTTGGACTTAGAAGATTGGGACAATTTTGTTGCTTCAAGAAAATCTGAAGAATTCAAGGTATTAGGCGTCACTCCCAATTTAATTAATATACGGTGTATTCACCTATTCAAGATTAACATTTAGTACTGCTAATCAAATCATTAATATGCATACTAACTAGACCCTCAGTGAGGTGCAAAAAGTAAGGCGTGCACTGAATGTGCATGACCACACTATGGGTCCAAAGGGCTAAGCAAGCATTCGCCAAAGACTACAGGCGGAGTCTGCTGCTACTCAGGAGTCTGCTGCTACTCAAGAGTCTGCCACACCCATGCCTCGCCATGATGTCTGGATAGCTGGGAGGCAAAACAAGAAGGGTGAAATAAAGAAGCTCGTAACTACTGAGGCGGCTGCGAAAATGGTAAAATACAACTCTTAGAGCAATCGTTTGAATACTGATTATTTGTGGTGTTAACTTACTAATTTCTGTTGATGGTGATTAGCGGGAGCTGCACGAGCAGAGGAAACAAGGCACATTCATCCCTCAGGGCACAAGGGATGAATTGACAGTTGCTCTGGGTAACCCAGAGCATCCTAGACGTGTTAGGGGTGCAGGCGCTGGTGTGGGCATCAAAGCATTCTTTGGGCCATCCCAGCGCAAACCCAGAGCGGGACTTTCACAAGAAGAGGTAACCTATTCTTTTTTTAGAATGTTACTGCAAAAGGGAATTCAATAATAAGAAGTTAATGTTTTTTTATCCATGTATAGGAGAATAAGAGAGTCGAGGATATAGTTGCTAAGAAGGTCAATGATATAGTTGCTGAGAAGGTCAAGGAAGAATTGCTGCGGTGGCAGGCATCTCAGGCTTCCAATCAGCCTATGGCGACCCACTCTTCTCCTGATGCACAGACTAAAAGTAATCATGTAGACCCACCACCTAACACATCTGCTATAAGTATTGTTTATGACATTATAGCTAGTCTTTTCAAGATGATATGTATATATGTATAATATTCTTTACGTAAATTTGTCGGCATTGAAGCCATGCCACTTAAGAATGCAAGACTATGTTGTTGCAGAGGCACAGGCTTACCCGTCCCTTCCTGGGGCAATGTTTCACGGGACTCCAATGCCACAGGGCTACGTTCGTGTGAGCCCGATACGTGTGTTACCCAATTGGAGGGAAGCTACATTGCCATATCCCCACCCGGATATTGATACACTTACTGAGGCAGAAGGTGGGGTGATATTGTGGCCTAAAGCAGATGTCGTCTACACTACTGAAATTGTAAGATAAATTTACATTACTTTAGATTGTTAATATATATATATGAGGTCAATTGATCTGAAATTATATATACATGTTAAAAAGAAGACACCCGGAGCGCCTAGGCCTCCACCTCCACTTCCTGCATTACCAAGTTGGGTTCCAACTGACCTAAAATACCCGTTAGGTCCTGCTTGTAGGGGAATGGCATATTGTCTACGGGCACATAATATACATTGCCCTATAATTGTTTCTTTAGAAGCAGATTATGCAGGTCAATCATACGATAGCTCTTTATTTATACAAGATATTATTGAGTTGTTTATGTATGATTGGCTGAATACATCAATGATAGAGACATGGATAAGGTGATATCTTGTTTATACATCCATATACCTTGTGTAAGATCTCGTGATCTGGTTTTTTATATATTAATGCATACGTAATACATGTTTTGCAACTACTTAGTCGAAGATCAATGCAAACAATTTGCATTTGATCATGTGGGATTTTTGATTCCATCATTGATTAGTATGGTAGCTAAAGACCCTGATAGTGTTCAACAATATTGTATAGATGCTTTTACAATTTTCGGTCAGCAAAAGAAGACGATAATAATAGCTCCATTCAATGTCAAGGAAGTTTACTTTATTCATAATTTGGACTTAAGAAAATTCCATTTTTATTGTGCATTTTGAGTTATTAATTTTCAACTTTTTTTACCTCTAGCGGTAGGCATTGGGAGTTACTAGTTATTATCCCCGGGACGTTCACTGTTTATTATCTAGATCCTGCAGGGAGTACATTGAACACTAAAATTGGACACGTAATGAGAATGCCATTATTCTGGTGAGAAATATTTCATTTTTATATCTGTTAACATCTGTTATTACATTACTATTTAATTATGCAATTTATTGTGTTACATTAACATGTAGGGGTTTAGATGCATTCAAAAATGCTGGAGGAAAGGTCCCAAGGAGAAAGAACCAGCCAATAATTTGGGAGAATGTAAAAGTAAGTTCCCGACTCCAATGTATATATTATTTATGTGAACTATGCTTAGTTGTATTTTTTAATATTTTGTATGTTTCAATTTATAGCGCACTACACAAGACAACAGTTGGGCATGCACATACTATGTGATGCGATTTATGCAAATGATTATCCGACATGCCACATTGGACATCGATACCACACATGAGGTATTATATATAGTCTCATTAGTTAGTATGAAATATATCAATCTTATTTTTATATTATTACTTATATATATACATCATTCTCTTTGCATGTGTTTAAAACTAACCACACTATAGGTAAATGTTTAAAAACGTACATGCTCCATATACGATGGAAGTATTAAATGAAGTAAGAGAAGAATGGGTAAAAGCCATACAAGCAGTGGCGATTGTAAGATATAATTGGGATGTTGATAGCGATGTTGAATGATATTTTGTAAATGAATATTTCTGAATGTTTATACATGTTTGAATGTTTCTACATGTATTTGAATGTTTCTACATGTGTAAATGTGAGAATTGAATTGATGTCTGAATGTATCTACTTGTGTGAAAAAATATTTGTTGATTTTGCAGGTTTGTGGCCTGTTTGTAGGCTGATATCAATGGATGTCGTAAACCTACAGTTCAGAAAACTGAACTGCAGGTTCTCATCCTGCTGACCAGCCACAATAGGCCTACAAACTGATAAGAAAAAAAAATTAAACCATAGGCATCGGTTATTTATAGAAAACCGTCATCAAAGGCCTACCGCGTCGGTTTTTTGGCAAAACCGCCGCCTTTAGTTGATATATAGCGGCGGTTGTTTAGTTGATAACTGACGCAGAAAGTGTCCTAGATGGCGCCCTTTTTTGTGGCGCGAGCCCTTTTGGCGTCGACTTGCTATATATAACTGACGCCTATAGGTTATATAGGCGTCGGTTATAAAACCGATGCCGAAGAGTTCGACCTTTAGAGGCGCCCACATAGGCGTCGCTTGAAAACCGTCGCTAAAAGGGGTTAAACAACCGACGCCAAAGGCGTGTTCTGTAGTAGTGGTAAATGAGTAAGATATGGAAACTCATGCAATATATTACACCATAACCCTTTTTGATGATAACATGATGAAAATGCAACACTAACTAATAAACTTTGATGATAATTGTGTAATATAATAATACATACTAGGCTAAACCCCAATTGTATTAGAACTCATACTAGAAAGTATTAAAAGTTAAATCTAACGTCAAAATTGTGTTCCTTGGGCCTCAATTAGCATGGGTCCCAAGTTTCACATTAAAAGAATAATCATTGACACCTTGATTTCTTTAGGAAGGAAAATATAAGTTAAAATCTGAAATTTTAAATACTATGATGCTTTACCAAAAAAATGGAAACTAATAGAAAATCCATATTCAACATGTCTTGATTAGCTTGTGTGTCAAATTTGGTATCAATTGAACAATCTTTGAGCCCTAAAATTTATTAGGATAGAAAAGAGTCTAATTTGTCTTAAATAGATGGCCATTGAACCGATTTCCTAATTTAGGATTTTATTCCATGTCACATGTATATATATATTTTTGGCTCATGTTACTTTTGATTCAGATTGCTTTCCCTGATCGGGTTTCAACACCGCTGCATGATGATTATTGTTGGGCATAGCTGCCTTCTTCCTCCTTCAGCAGGTTTCCTTTGGATGATACTTACAGACGCCATACTTCTTTCCTTCTCTACTCTCCATTCCCTCTCTCTTTTATTTTTGCTCATGATTTTCATTTCCTTGTCTTTTATCTCCTTTCCACATTGATCTAGATCCTATTTGACCCCTTTAGAGAGGGAAATACACACACATACATACATATACATACATATATATATATATATATACACACACACACACCAAGGGGCTTGCACTCTCTAGTTCTCCATGGTGGTTAGTGTACTATCATACATCTCCCCAAGAAAACACATGCTTGTTAATCTATGCGATATGCATCCAGAGACTTTCTTGACTGCCTCCTCTACCCCATCTACTTTGGATCCTAGGGTCTACATCACATCCATCCGCTTCAAACTCCCCAAATTGTTTGACCCCCTGAGAGCAGTCCTCTCTCTTTGGTTGTAGCATTGTAGCATCTTGATCGCTTCACATGAAGTTTTTATAAAGCAAATTTCTATGAAGGCGATCTCTATTTTCCCATGCCAACCATGGTATTATGTTTTCCTACTCCCGAAGCTCCTCCCTTGTTCAGTTTGTATTAAATCAAGATAAAAACCTACCCTTCCTCTTTCCCCCTCCTTTCTCTATAAAAGGGTGTCCCCACAGAGTGCCTAGCTTCTACATGTAATGGTTGGTATCATATAATTTTTCATAGTGATTTGTGGCTATAACTAAGAGCCCTTTGAGTCTAGGAAGTTTCTAAAATCCTTCAGTTCCTGCTCCCATGGTGGAGGTTGTGTGAGATTTCTAGTTATCTTAGCGCCTGGGAGAAAGGGTCATTGAGTTCAGAAGGTGTGAAGGGATTGTAGTTTGATATTACTTGTCGAATTCTTATTTATGAGTTTGATTTCTCTACATCAATTCTCACATTGTTGTATATTTTATTCTTCACGCTTTGTTGAAGGAAGAAGACGAGTATCTGGCATTTTATCTATAAAGCCCTCATATCGCTTTTGATTTTGTCACAAATCTAATGGTCATATTTGTCTTTTTGCCTTTCTAATATTAGTTTTGATCATGCAGATTTGGGTGTGGAAAATGTACTAATGTGCCCATGTCACATCATATGATTATTAATCATATGTGTTGGCATATTAGTAGTTGTCTAATGCAATTTTATTTAATAAACCAATAAATGTATTTATCTTCAAAAAGTCATAGTAATTAATCTTTAGGTTAGAAAAAAAATGTTCTAGAATCATGTTGTTTTTATCTATCCAGTTATATAATTTACATCACCTAATTCCAATATAATATATATGGGATTTTTATGGATTTTCTCAATTGGATATTTTTTAAAATTCATAACTAATGATCTACACGTCAGGAAAATAAAATGAAATGTGATATGGATTTAAGGAAACATAATCAACAATATGGTGTGTTTTGATGACCTAATTCACTAATGATAAAAGGCAATTTTATGATTTATGTAATTAATGTGAACTTAACACTAATTCTACATATGTGTTTAATAGGTGGCTTGGAACCCTGTTGTGGATCTAGGGTTTAGATTGGATCTTGGTAGATTTGGTTAAAGGTATGTTGCCTTCTCTTATGAGTCATATTGTCAAGTTCCTCTCTTATTTCTCTCTCTTGAATCTCTATGAGTTATTAGCATATAGTAATTTCTCTTTCATATTATGATTGACCTATTTGGATCAAGTTTACTTAAACAAGTCTTGTGATCTTCATAATATGTTGGATATGCTTGTTGGTCCCTATTTTGTATATTTGTTTATCCTATGCCATGTGGTCAACCTAATTTGAGAAAATGAACTAAATTATACCCAAACCTCTGCTAGACTACTATGATCTTACGATGCATCTTACTTGTGGAAAAGGTTGAATACTTATTTACGAGTCCTCTAAACTCACTTGACATCATTTGGATGTTCTCATACCTTATTTGGACATGATTATACTTTATCTTACTTACCCTATTTGCATGTGTGAATAGAGTAGTCATAACAAAAAGTAGTGACACCATATTTATTTCAGGCACTAAGGTTTTAGTCCTCTTGCCGAGAACTAAGGTTTCATTCCTCCTGCTACTGAACTAAGATTTTAGTCCTCATGTAATATATTATATTTTGGGCACTGAGGGTTTTAGTCATCCTGCCAATGCACTGAGATTTTAATCCTCCTGTAAAATCTATATTAGTTTGTCATTGAGGTTCTAGTCCCTTTGTATGTAATATATGGATTTCTACCCTATTGGAAAATACAGGCACAAAGTATAGCTAGCAGAAACAAAAAAATTTATCTATATGTATTCGCATAATAGCAAGACCGCATCAACTACTATGAAATAGGAAGGCTAGTTATAGCAAGTTATACCTGGTCCTAGAGCAAGTCCAGTGACAAAACTCACTTCTTTGCAACTGCTGACAAGTTGCCCTGGACAATGGTTGTGCAGCTCCTGGTCTTCACCACAAACAGTTATCTGCACAACCTCTGCAACAACTTTGGTGGTCTCGCCATGGATTGCAGGTTAATGTTTCTCTCTGAGCAACAGTCAAAGGTCTCTTGCCTCTATATTAGTCCATAAGGACCAACTATAACTCATGTTGTTCACCAAGAACATATAGGAAGGATTTGTCCTTCTGATTGGTGTACTAATCACCAACCCGATCTCCCATAACGACAACTTGTTGTTCTCTCCGGTTAGCTATCCCTCCCTGTCGGGTAGGTCTTGCCTGGGCTCTCTTGGTTACCACAACCAGAGAGGACAACAATTGTTAGAGGAACTGGTTCTCAGTTGTCTATGTTGTAGCTATACTCTGAGAAGCCCCCAGTACTCCTCTATTTATAGTAGAGGCCAGGGTCAGTGTAACATCCCAGGATTTGAGGCCTCGGATAATTTGATCTTAAAAGGAATGATTGGAGTACCCATATCACCAAGGTGCACCTCCTTTTCCGGGAGCCCATCACTAAGAACTCCATAGTTAAGCGTGCTCAACTTGGAGTAGTATTGGGATGGGTGACCTGTCGGGAAGTTGATCCTGGCATGCGCGTGAGTGAGGACAAAGCGCGGAGTTAAGGCTAGTGGTGGTATGTGGGGACAATCATCATTCCTGAAACTCTACTAGAGCCTTGGGTAGTGGGCCCAGGCGTTACAAATGGTATCAGAGCCAATTCCCTCCAGTAGGTGGGGCCCACATGGGCATGTGACATGCCAGTCTTGAGTCGTGCGGTCCAGGCATGTAATAAAGGGTTGTCCATGGTTGACATAGCCACCCTTGCGCTGGTATTCCGTGATCGGGAGCTGGGTGTCCATGGGCCATTGTGGGTCTGCACTGAAATGGGGTCAGATTATGAGGCCATATAGTTGAGACTTGATGAGGACGTCAAGAGTCTAAGTGGGAAAGATTGTAACATCCCAAGATTTGAGGCCTCAGATAAGTTGATCTTAAAAGGAATGATTGGACTACCCATATCACCAAGGTGCACCTCCTTTTCTGGGAGCCCATCACTAAGAACTCCATAGTTAAGTGTGCTCAGCTTGGAGTAGTACTGGGATGGGTGACCTATCGGGAAGTTGATCCTGGCATGCGCGTGAGTGAGGACAAAGCGCACAGTTAAGGCTAGTGGTGGTCTGTGGGGACAGTCGTCATTCCTGAAACTCTACTAGAGCCTTGGGCAGTGGGCCCAGGCGTTACAGTCAGGGTTTCCAGTCAGATTGGGATCGTGTAGGAGTAGAAGGGACCAGAATAACTTGAACTTTCGCAACCTATGAGACACCAAATGGTCGTCTGGCACACCCAAAAGGTCATATAGGATGCGAGACGGTTATCTCACACTGTGGCAGTTTCCCATTTGGATTCAAATTTGGCAATTTTTTATTCCAATTGATATCACATATTAATTCTTTGCACAACAAGTTATGTGCAATCAAAACTATTCGGGAAACATCTCGAACCTTCGCTCAGCCCAACCGAACCGTCTCACCCAGGCACAACACCCATATCGCTCACCCAGACGGTCATCTGGTGAGTTGAGTTGAGTTAGTCGGTTCAATCATATTGAATCAGTCGGTTCAAGGGCAAAACTTAGCCAATTCGAACTCTAATTAGCTTGACAACCCAAATGGCTATCTCAACACTTGAGACGGTTGTTTGGCATGCTGAAACAGCCGTCTCACTCCGTCAGATGGTCTTTTGGCACACCAGTCAGCCAATTAGTCAATTTGTTGTGTGAATTGAATACCTAAACACTTTAATAATCAATCCAATTGTCATTCAAGATCAAGCTCCTCTTCTAGATGAGTTCCTATGCGTGTGACCCTATAGGTCCCATGTCATGTTGGAAGTGAATGTCCATAACTAGATTATGACATCACAAGCAAAGAGTGGTACCTAGTCGCACATCAGTGCTACCCAAGTGAATGGAAAGTTGGAGAACAACTTCAACCTATATTCTGTGTAAGGTGTTGTAATGAGTGTATAATTCCTTTGTCTATGATATCCAGGATGAACTCAAGGCATGGAAGGTCATCCTCTCAACATTCAATACATGTTCCTTAAACTAAGTGCAGACAGTCTGAGATAATGTGACCTCAATATCATATATTGATTCACATGTGCATGCACATGCATTTCTCAGTCCCGCTAATCAAGTGGCCAAGATATCATACTCTAGTAGGAGGGACGAATCACATATCTATCAGTTACAGTCTATCCCCATGTGTCAAAATCACCCAATCATCGCCGTTATAACAACCCATGTTTCAAGACTGTGTTTGATGATGTCAAAGCGTACCCAACAACATGTAACGAGTACGGTGATTTTAGGTCCAAGGATCACAATTACCACCTTCACTATGAGAGATGATCGTGACCATCAAAACCATGTGTCACTCTCAAGGTGGATCTATCTGATACATTGTTCCCTAACATGTATCTGTGTGCTTGGTTTGATATTGTCATATCATGACTTAGTGAGATTCAGTCATCAACCAACTCACACTCCAGTCTTATGTGTTACTGATGTCTATCTTCCTTCTACAATAACAAATGACTAGGAACATATTGAGAATATGTATATGTACTCTTAACATCCTATGATTTCATTTCTACAAGGATAATACTTGAAGACATATGTCATTGAGCAATATTATTCTCTAGACATTCATAGTGTTTCCTCATTATCTCATAACTAAACGAAATGGAATGAATTGGAAGCTTTCCTTTATAAGTATTAATCGAATCCTTTAAGGTATATGCCATGTTAATCATCACATCATTGGCACTATGAGCATACCTTACCAACAGACTCCCACTTGCACTTAGAGCCAATCACCAACAAATCTCATCCTTAGTGACCTTAAACATGTCCAACATGATTCTGCTGTGCTAGTACTGATTTAGCGGGTTAGCAACACTTTGCTTATAGTCGGTATATTGAATGTTTCCATATCTCTTCGCTCTGAGATGAAACCACAGTCATATGGTATCTGATATTCCTTGCCTAACATTTAGCTCCATTGTTGTCACAGTATTTCTACTGAGTCATCAATGGTTGGAACATATATAAGTTGATCATATGAACTCTTTAGATCCATGTAGTATCACTTGATGTTCATAACACAAAATATACTCAACTTTTATTGTAGAATAGAATTAATGTCTATTAGTTTAGAACCTTTCACACTAAACACCATCCTTTTCTTCCTTTTAAAATAAAGAATATTTTAATTTGCGGTCATCTTTGTCATTTATGGAAGCTTGCATCGATGTAACCCTTTACATCCAACTCTTCCTTATATTGATATCATCATTGACTAGCAATCTTATCCTCAAGTACTTCACAAGTACTAATGGATATCATTGACTGACACTTTGATAACCCTTATTGAAGCTTATATTATCTTATCATGTCCAATACATACCAGATTATATGGGATAAGCTTGTTAATAGCTTACATGATAGATTGACTATTGGGTTGGCCCATGGAATCTTTTTCATGATATTTCCATTCTTCACAAGATCGGAATATAGGGTTCATGAGAGACTAATCCAAATTCTCTCTCATTAAACCCTTCCATGTTGAACTCTTTCAAAACATTGCTATTGTAGATGCTTAAACTTCCATTGTGAAACATTCAAGAACTATCTCATAGGTCTTGATCCTTATCTCATAAGAAGTTTCACCTTTTCCTATATTTTTGAAGGGATTTTTCATGCCAGATCTCAATATTCACAATATTGAGATGTTATTCATTATCACATGTGGAATATTCATATATGCTCCTTCAAAATCTTTTGCAATCACATATTTCATCCTTTGTCTTGATTCAATTCAAACTCTTTGATTATCTTGTCAAATTCAAAAGATCCCATCTCTGCGATGCTTGTTTCAGTCCTTGATTGAACTTTGTAGTTTATAGAATTTATTTGCATTCTTGAAGTTATAAAACCTATTAGGTTGTGTCACGTATACATCCTATGATGTATTCCCATTAAGGAATCCAGTTTCTATCTTCATATGCAAAATCTCATAGTCTATTTCAACTACAACAACAAGCATGACAATTAGTAAAGGAATTTTTATCATGTTTCACAACTTGAATTGATTTAAAAAACTATTCAACCGATTTGTCCTTTCATGTTAGCCATGTAGGTCTTTGTCATAAGACCTTGTCTTTACCTTTTATGTTTTACCCCTTCGGTAGTATTATTAAGGTCATAGCTTGTCTAGTTTACATGGATCCCATAATGGCCTTAAGCCATTACTCAGATTATGGTTCTCAATAGCTTATAGTTGATTAGTTGGCTTGTATATTATGATCAACCTATCTGAATCGTTGGATTCACAATCGTCCAATCTCATATTTGTCTTACTAAAACTATTTTATTCTATGTTACATGACGAACTTGAGATTCCACAACATCTTGTGATTCTTAGTTCTAACGGTACCTCTTTGTTGACCTCAAAGATTTCGAGTTTTACTTTTACTCCCACTGATTCTTTACGAACTCAATTTTCCTATCAACCAAACACTTTTGTCATTGGACCAGGATTAATAGTAACACTCAGCAGTCATGGTTTGTGGACAAACCTTCTTCAAGAAACTACTTTCTCGATATAGGTTTCAATCCTTTTAGACATATTGGGACACTCCCAAACCATATCATATATGATGTCTGGTAAACCATTTAGACGGTACATTATTTAGTGATATCTTTATACATGAAGGTATAATAAGAGTAGAATAATTTATAATTATATCATGACTCTTCATGGTATAGTTCCTTCATTCTTATACATCATTATTCTCAAATGGATTTGGCTTGTGATACATTATCACAGTTCTTTCTTGAAGGTTCTCAAGTTATTGATATAAAGTATTTCAACATTTGATCTCATCAAAGTTTGTTAATACTTTTATCAATCTCATGCTTCGTTTATAATCTCCTTGAACACTTCAAGATATTTATGTTTCTTCTTTATTGAGTACATATCATCATATTACCACTAAATGAAACAAAGTATAAGTAATCATCCATAGCATTCATTCCATAAGATCTCCATGCAACATATGCATAAGGTATGATGGAAGACTTATCCTCCCACTACATTTAGTGAAGGACATCATGTCATATTTTGTGTGAATAAGACTTGAATATTTCCTTAGGTTCAATAACCAAGGGAATCAAGATCACCATCAATATGTACTCTAGGCATGCAATTCTCATATTCACACAAGATGACTAATGCTAATGACACTCTTGAGTTATCAATTGTATTCCTTTTGGTATAAACATTCATCTTTAATCATTTTGCATAAATATCGCAAGATGTTTTCGGGCCAATGCCATACAAGATCATATCCTTTTGAAATAGAAACACTAGCAAATCTTAATTGATAATCATCCTTGTCCATACAAGATGCATAAAGAAAATGTTTATATTCTAATGGCATAATGAAATAACAGTTTTAATAACTCTATTACATGCCCATTGGGCTAAGATAAATTTAAATGTAGACTATGGATTTAGAAACAATTGCTCCACCTTTTCCACCTTTGTCCTTCTATGAGGGGTTTTTACTTCTTGTCAGATCATGCACATCAATATATCAGATCTCTTCTGGTATTATATACCAAAATGTAAGAAGTAATTCAATTTACCTTATATTGTTTATACCTGAAGAGGAGGCCTAAATTCCATCCTTCTTCTTCTTTAGTTCCTCTGACCAGAGTGGTGGAGAATTTCTCTTCTAATGTCCAGGCCGGTGACAATGGTGACAATCGCCTCTTTTCTTTACTCCACCTTTTGCCTTGAGATCTGAAGACTTGGACTTTTAGATAGCTTTAGAACTCTTCTTAGCTTTACCTTTACCTTTGCCTTTAGACTTCCCCTTTGTCTTGTTGATCACCATCACATACTTGGGCTTATCTTTCTTCACTCATGTCTCAGCTATCATCAACATGCCCAACAGCTCTGTCAACGGTGTGTCAAAGCCATTCATGTTGTAGTTCATGGCAAACTGACTATATGACTCTGGAAGGGACTGCATAATCACATCAGTGGCTAAATCTTGGCCCAAAGGGAATCCCAGTCTAGAAAGGATCTCCACATACCCAATGGGCTTCAGTACATGAGAACAAACTGGATCTCTTTCTACCATGTTGCACTTGAACAATGCCTTGGAGACATCGTATCTCTCTTATATTGCCTAATCTTGGTAAATGTTCTTGAGACGTGTGACCATCTCAATTACCCCCCATGTTCTCATGTTTCCTTTGCAACTCATGGTTCATGGAACATAGCATTAGACACTTGACATCCACAACATCTTCAGTATATCATCCCTTGGTGTATTTTGAAATGGTTCCTCTGGTTCTAGCGTTTTCAAGACATAGAGCTTGCGCTCCTAAGTGAGAACAATCCTTAGTGTCCTGAACCAATCCTGGAAGTTGTTCCTAGTAAGTTTGTCCTTCTTAAGGACCGATCGTAGAGAAAAGTGATTATTTTTTATTGCCATTTGATTCTACAAAATAATTTGCAATTTTGTCAAAAACTCATTTTTGATTTGATTTGATTTTATTTTATTAAAGTTTGGGCGATAATAATTAGGTCTTTAATTAATTATCATTCTCATTATTTTGTTCAAATCATGAACTCTCAAGTATCAATTTAGAAAATTACAGTGAATAATTTTCTAATGAGCTAGGTCCAAGATAATTCAACCGTGACCCGATCAACATCACAAACACAATCAATTATCAAGGTAGGCAACATTTGTCAATCGCATCATATGCAATTCTGGATAGATGATGTGTGCAACTCCTTGATATAATCATTTGCATGCTTCTAGGCCTAGACACTCTGAGAATCACCAGTTAAGCCAAACCCAATAGCTAATACGATAATAATACACCCCGCTGAGGCAGAACCTACATTATTACCATCACACTTCCACAAGGTAGATGGTGTACCACGCGGAGGCGTAACTTATGCTTACTCGAACATGTTTTTCATGTGAATTAATATATTTGATTGAGGTATTTATATATATCATGTATATACATATACTATATCCAATCACCATATATATAGTACTTATCATATACATGCTATATCCCACAATGTAAACATGCAATATAAATAAAAAGAGACGGTTATGGCCATGTCTATTTATAATTCCAAAGAGTCACAAGGAATTACTACCACCTAGGTCAATCATCACATCACATGTATGAACGTGTTGTTGGTGTAGACTTGTGCTTGCCAATATGGGTAGATCAATTCAACCCTTGAACTAGTCATCTCGCCTCTTGGTCAGTCTGTTGGTCCTCCTATCCAATCGATATCTGGACACCTTCCAGGTGGTCGGTTGGGCCTTCTGGGATGGTTGTATGGCCTCCTATCCAATAAATTTTTAGACTCCTTCCAAACGATCATTTGGGTCCACCTGGCGATCGTCTTGTTCCATTACTATGTCCCCCTTGATCCTCCAAACAGTCGACTTGTCTCGCGAACTAGTCATGTCAACCGACGATGATCATAATCATTTTCATTTTAAGAAAAGAAAAACTATCCTATTGCTACTTTATTACCTTGAATAAGACAAATCTTGAGTTACATTGGATGGGATCAGAGGTAGGAAAGTATTAACTTTATATTGGGAAGAGGGAGGTAGAGGCTCGATACTAAGGCCAAGATAAAATGAACCAAACCATCCAACCATGCAAAGATAAAGGGTATTGGCCATAACCATGCTACACGTCTACCATCAAAACTGCTTTTAGGGTGACACATGTAAATTGCATATATATATATATATGTGTGTGTGTGTGTGTGTGTATAGTTTGGGATTATGTGATCTTTGATTGGATATCCATTTTGAGAGTAATTTAAATATTCGTATCGTATGCAATAAATAAATGATAAAATCAAAAATATGATCATATCAATTATTCCAAAACATAGTAAACTGGCATGGCTCTCATACCATTGTTATGAAATACATGCAATAGTATAGCAGTGGAAGTAAAGTTTTATCTATCTGTATTCCCATAACAATAAGATCGCGTCAACTACTATATAGGAAAGATGGTTTTAGCGAGTTATACTTTATCCTAGAACAAGTCCAACAACAAAACTCGCTTCTTTGCAACTGCTGATAAGTTGCTCTTGGACAATGGTTGTGCATCTCCTAGTCTTCACCACTAATAGTTGTCTATGCAACCTCTACATCGACTTCGGTGGTCTCGTCACAGACTGTAGGTTGACTTTCTCTCCGAGCAACAATCAAAAGACTCCTTCCTCTAGAGTAATTCACACAGACCAACTAGAACTCTTGTCGTTTACTAAGAACAAATAGGAAAGAGTTGTCCCTCCTGTTGGTGTACTAGTCACCAACCTTATCTCTCACAACGATAACTTCTCAGTTGTTCTCTCTCCGTTGGCTATCCATCCCTATTGGGTAGGACTTTCCTGGACTCTCTTGGTCACAACTAGAGAGGACAACAGTTGTCAGAGGAATTGATTCTCATTTGTCTGTGTTGTATTTGTACTATGAGAAGCCCCCAGTACCCCTCTATTTATAGTAGAGGCCAGGGTTAGGGTTCCCAGTCAGATTGGGATCGTGTGGGAGTGGAAGGGACTAGAAAAAAATTGAAATTTTGCCGCCTACAAGATGCCAAACGATCGTCTGGCACACCCAGACGGTCATATGTTGTGCGATACAGTTGTCTCACACGACCAAACAACTATTTGATAGTTTTCCAATTGGATACGAATTTGACGATTTTGATTCCAATTAATATCACATATTAATTCCTTGCACAACAAATTATGTACAATCGAAACTATTGAGAAACATCTTGAACCTTCGCTCGGCCCAATCGAGCCATCTCACCTAGGTGAGACACCCATCTTGCACCCAGATGGCCGCCTGGTGAGTTGAGTTGAGCCAGTTGATTCAATCATATTGAACCGGTCGGTTCAAGGGCAGACTTAGCCAATTCAAACTCTTATCAGCCTAACAACCTAAACTACCATCTCAACACTTGAGACACCCGTATGGCATGCCCAAATGATCATCTCACTTAGTGAGATGGTCATTTGGCACACCAGTTTGCCAATCAATCAATATATTGTGTGAATTGAATAGCTAAACACTTTAGTAATCAATCTAATTGTCATTCAAGATCAAACTCCTCTTCTAGATGAGTTCCTTTGTGTGTGACCCTATAGGTCCCATGTCATGTTCGCAATGACTGTCCATAACTATCTTATGCCATCACAAGCAAAGAGTGGTGCCTAGTCACACATTGGTGCTACCCAAGTGAATGGAAAGTTGGAGAACAACTTAAACCTACATTCTGTGTAAGGTGCTGCAGTGATTGTATAATTCCTTTATCTCTGATATCCAAGATGAACTCGAGGCATGGAAGGTCATCCTCTCAACGTACAATCCATGTTCCTTGAACTAAGAGCAGACTGTCTCAGATAATGTGACCTCAATATCATATATTGATTCACATGTGCATGTGCATGCATTTCTTAGTCTCACTAATCAAGTGGCCAAGATATCATACTCCAGTAGGAGGGACAAATCCCATATCTATCACTCACAATCTATCCTCATGTGTCAAAGTCACCCAATCATCACTGTTCTAACAACCATGTTTTAGGATTGCGTTTGATGATGTCAAATCGTACCCAATGACATGTGACGAGTGTAATGATTTCAGGTCTAAGAATCACAATTACCACCTTCACTATAAGAAATGATTGTGACCATCACAACCATGTGTCACTCTCAAGGTGGGTCTATCTGATACACTATTTGCTAACATGCACTTGTGTGCTTGGTTTGATATTGTCATATCATGACTTAGTGACATTCAGTCATATGCCAACTCACACTCCAATCTTGTATTACTGGTGTCTATCTGCCTTCCACAATAACGAGCGACTGGGGACATATTGAGAATATGTATATGCACTCTTAACATCTGTACGATCTCATTTCGACAAGACTAATACTTGAAGACATACGTTATTGAGTAATATTATTCTCTAGACATACGTCATTGAGCAATATTATTCTCTAGACATTCATAGTGTTTCCTCATTATCTCATTGTTGAACAAAATAAAATGAATTGGAAGCTTACCTTTATAAGTATTAATCAAATCATTTAAGGTATATGCCATATAAATCATCACATGATTGGCTCTATGGGCATACCTTACCAACATACCATGCTTTCAAGTATATGCTAGTTTGCTTATTACTCACCATGCAAGTACTTATATTTTGTGATATTATTAATGTGACATTGTTTAAGGTAAGAAATCTCCTATTATTTTTTTATGTTCTCTTTGATATCCACTTGGATCTTCTTTTTCCCTCTTAACTTGGGAAGCCCTGATAATTGTATTGATGTCTTTCTTTTTAATATTGCTCAATCCATATTTTTACGCACATGCCATCTTTTATGTTGATAACATCCAATCCCTTAGGTGAAGGACATGGTGGACCAGACAAGATGACATGGACCTGAATTAGTGAAGCTGGCTCAGAGGAGATAGGCTTGAAATAGTTTGGACACCCTCTGCCTATTAAAGAAGACATTTCTTTCATGCAATCTCATAGTGGGAGATTATTATGTAAACTTGTGAAACTGAATATAATCATTACTATTATATATGTTGCTATTCTTTGGTCTTGAATACCATTATTTTGAGAAATGAAAAAATACACCTATCCCAGAATACTTGTTACTGTGTTTGGATTATATGGGTGTATTCCTCAAATTTTAGTGAGGAGTGGATCCCCTCTCGAGCCCACTCCTTACAGAAGGTCAGACGATTAATGGAGAGAGAGCAGAGGTAACTGATGTTGTAGTCATTGCTTCCAGTTTCCATTACTAGGTCAAAGAGGACGACAATAATGAAAACTTTCTTCTAGGATTTAGGGTGTGATTAGATATGGATTTTGAGATGCATGTCTTCATTGCGAGGCCAAGCAATGTTCTTTCATGACTACTCGATGAGTGGAGAGGGAGGGTGTAAGAACCCTAACCTCCATTTAGGGCTTATCCTGTTTGCTTTGCTTAACCCTAGTGCTTAGTTGCTTGCTAATCACCTTTAGTGGTGATTAGGATTTGCTTGTGCTTTGTTGAGATTTGGAGGTGCTACTTGCAATTAACCCAAGTCTAGGGTTTGTGGGCAAGTTTGTCACCTTCTGAGGTGTTCCTCCCTCTCCTTGCTTCCTCTAGTGTTGAGAGGAAGGGTTGGGCTCGTTGCTTGAGCTGCCTTGGCTTGGTTGAGTCTTGTTGGGCCTTGTCTTTGCCTCTTTGGACCTTGTGTCGAGCAAGAGTGCCCTGTGTCGGCCTAGGTGTGATGGCCTGTGCTTGTGTCGGCCTGTGGTGTGTCGCCCAGGGTGTGTGTCGGCCATGGTGTGAGTGTGTCGGCCATGGTGTGGAGGTGTGTTGCCCATGGACTCTTTGACCTTCTTTGACCTCGTTTGTGTCACCACTATTGGACACTTGGTGCTTGATGCTTGCATGTGGCAATGGCCTTGGACATGTGTTTAAGACATGCTAGAGTGGTGGCATTGCCCATGGACAAGTGTCCCTAGGTAGGCGACACCTTGCCTTGTCTTACCTTAGTTTCTCATCCATCATCTTCTATATATGTGTTCCCTTTCTCTTGCTAAGGATCCCTTTAGTTCCTTAGTCTCCCTCTCCCTTGGTGCACGACACCCTCTTTCTTTGCAAGCTTGGTGGCCGATCCTTGCCTTGGAGTCTCCTTCTTCCTCTAGTGGTGGCCGAACCCTAGAGTGCCTTGCTCTTCTTCCTTGGTGGTGCTAGGAGCTTGGAGCTTGCTTAAGGCGGGTTACATAACTCCTAACCCTAACTATACTACCTCTTCTATGTTCTTGTATGTTCCTTATGATCATATCGGCTATGCATGTTGCTAGTTTAGTTTCTTGCTTAGTTGCTTCTTGTTGGCCGAACCATGTTATAGGGTTTCTTGGTGAGCAATACCCCTTTCTCTCCTAGGTCTAGAGGAGTGAGCTTGAGTTCTAGTAATATGGGCAATACTCCTCTCTCGTTTAAGTTGAGAGGTGAGCTTGTGTTCTAGTGGCTTGAGAAACACCCTCCTCTCACCATGGACTTGAAAGGTGAGCTATGTGGTGGTTGTGGACCTTGGTTGTGGTTGTTCTTTGTGCTGCCCGATTGGTGATAAGAAGTGTGCAAGACCCCTCTCTCTTGGTTGTTGAGAGGTGAGCATCTTCTTGATCCTTTAGGGTTTTGGTGCCCTTGTGCTTGAGGTTGATGATGATCTTGTGGAGTTGCATCTTGGCCGATATGACTTGGGGTTGGCGTTGCCCGATACCCCTCTTGACCTAGAGCTTTTGACGTCATGTTGTCGTGGTTGTGTTGGGCGATGCACCCTGGTCCTTGACCTTTTGTGTGTTGGGCGTCACACTATGCTGATTACCCTGCCCGATATGCTTAGCCTTGTTTGGTGATATGCGTCACGCCTGGTTCCTACCCTTGTGAGTGTCGGGCGTCACACTTGGTTGAGTATCCTGCCCGGCATGCCTAGCTCATGTGGTTGTTTAGTGTTGTTACACCTTGAATGTTAGGGGGCATTGTGGGCTGGCCTTGTGATGGGCGTCACACCAGTCTTTGTCTTGTGTCGGCTGATAGATCATGGATAGGCTGGTTGAACGATAGGCTCCTTGGTTGCCCGTTAGCAGGTGGTTGCACGGCAGATGATGGACGTTGCACGATACCCTGTTGCACGTTACACCTTGCACGACACGCCCTTGGGCCAAGCAGCACGTTATGCTGGTGGTGGTCGTTATGATTTGGCTGCCCGATACATGAGGTGCATGACACAGCGTTGCCCAATACATGTGGTAAACTGACACCCTTGTTGTTATGCTTGGATGATATGTAGCTGGTTGCTTGACCGTTAGAAGTGTTGGGCGATAGGGGAGAGTGCCCTGCCCAATACTACCTTTGGTGAGGGTAGTGGGCGCTTATAGTGAGAGTCTTGTTCCTTATATGTAAACTGATATGCTAGTCCTTGCTTATGCTAACACGTTTGGCTTATGTGGATGACCCTTGTTAAGCTTGACGATAGTAAGATAATTAATATGGTTGATCACACCTTGACATGACATCCCACACATTTATGACCATCTTGAATTATATGAATAATGTTGAGATAATGATAAGCATGTAAGATGCTTTGCATGATGATATGACCTATGCCTATGGTCACAGGTTGAGGCATGAATGATAAAGTATATAATCATCAGTACTGCCCTATGTTGATAATATAACTCTTCTGATAATCTATGATGATTGTGCATACTAACCATGCAGGTACAAATGCATAGCCAGGTAAAGGGTTATGAGGTATATATGTTTGAGTAACACTGCCCTGATGGTTACTCTTATTGATGAGATAACATGCATGATGTGTTTTGGTCTGAGGACCTGCGTCTGGCTAAAGTGCCCAGTTGAGGTGTTATCCTCTTATGACGATCTGAGATTGTTATCCCATGGTGATGATGTAAGCCTTGTGAGGCAGTGGCACTATGTGATGATGGATTGAGATCCCATGGCAATTTGATGATCCTTGTGATGGATCTAGATTATTGGCAAGAGGCCAAGTGGTAACCCATAATGTTGGATCCTTGTGATGGATCAAGATGATGTTGATGACAATAAAAGCATGGTATTGAGTTTCATGTTGTTTATTCTTGTTCTTGCTTGCATGATATACAACTTGGCTGAATCTTGCAATCCATTTAAAATACATTAACTAATCACAGTGGAACCTATCACGTAGTTTGCCCTGGCCATAGATCCATCATCGTCAGTAGCTGGTAATGGTGAAACAGGTTCTCCTGCGGGTTAACCCGGAGCGCATATTGTTGAATATGCGAGGTTTCTCCTAGCCTAAAATAGTGAGGATTCGAGTACAGCTGTTGTTGCAGACTCGGGATATATATGTTTAGAGCATGGTGAACAGGCCCATGGCTCAGGATATGTGATTTGGGAGCATGAATGCGTTCATGGCTCAGAGCACGGTGAACAGGCATGTGGCTCAATTTCACTAGTGCTGAGACCTGTACCGAGGCGGGCTAGGCAGAGGGTAGCCTGCGGGAGCTGACCCTGTGGCTGAGGCCACTTAAGCATGAGATTGCGGTCCTGCTTGTGTTGTACTTGTGCACTGACCACGAGGCAGAGAGGTCGTGGAGTCCGGCTCTTCCATTGACCTTGTATGGAACCTGCTTGGGTTTCGCAACCGAAGGTTGGATTTGAGCGGTACGGCTCACTTCCTCAGGGCATAATAATACGTAATCCAGCCTAATAGTATTTATTGCTTAAGGCAAAACACGGAACATTGATTGAGGCCTTATTTGTGTAGTTTATCTTGTTATAACTGCGGTTACTTATACATTCCTGGTATCACTTTAGTAAGATCTTATAATTCTTATCTTGTCAATCATGTTCCATAAAGAGATATTTGGTTATATGCCTTCCATACATCTGGTAAGCCTGATGGTATGAATAGATTTTCTATATAGACTGCTCTTATTCTATGTTTTATCCGTTACTTGCTGCTTTTGCTTTAATCTTTCTTTGGTTTTATAGTTCGGCGGGGAGTTATGTTTCTCACTGGGACTGTACGTCTCACCCCGCTGGTTTATAATCTTTTTAGGTGTTCGAGCTAGACATGGTGGTGGTCGCGGGGTTGCGGCCGAGCAGCAAGACGAGCAGTAGAAGGCAAGAGATGGACATGCTGTTGTTTTGGTCATTTTGTAGTAGAGTCTTAGAGTCATCCATGTACTCTCAGGTTCTTGGGAGCGTTTTGACGTTGTTTCATGATGTATAGATGTTAATCCTTTATATGTCCTGCTGCTGGCCGGATGTGGGCCGTTATGTACATAAACATGTGATGAACTCATGTGATAGCTAGACAGCTGTTCCTCTAAGCTGCGGACACGTATCAAGACTTGTATATGTTTATATAACCTGTTTCCTTGTAGGACGAGGACCGGAATGTAATAGTTTCTCAATTTATCTGCCTTCTGTAATCGGTTTTAATTAACCCGTGTTTTTGGTAACTAGTGGTTTATGGGGTTTTATGCACTTTATTCCGTAACACCTCGCTGTCTGTGTGATAGTCGGATGTGTTGCCACAAGTTTTGGTATCAGAGCATTAGGTTCGCTGAGTCTACAGGGATTTAGGACTAGGTTGTGTATGTTCTTGTGAGTTTCCCAGATTTTCTTACAATCATCTGCTGCCCTCAGCAGAAGAAAAGCCAAGATGTCTGGAAACCATGAAAAACATGCTGCCGAGAACAATGATGCTACATTAGTTGATGGAGTTATAGGGCAGGCACATGGAGATCGGGTGCCTGAGGTCCCCCAACCTGACCCAGCCATTCTCAAAAACCCTGCCTATCAATAGCTTATGGGGCAGATGATGGCTACGATGAATCTCATGGTAGAAAGATTGTCAGTGCCTCTGCCGGGAGCACATGCTCCCCATGGTGAAACATCAGGTATTGGGAAGACCTTTGAGCGGCTTTGCCGAGTCGGAGCTTCAGACTATACTGGGACGACTGATCCAGCAGATGTAGATCTGTGGCTGAAAAGTCTTGAGAAGGTTTTTCAGATCCTCGACATCCCCGAAGCAGATAAAGTCAAGAACGATGTCTACCTTCTGAAGGGTAGTGTTGGTCACTGGTGGACCATCGAGGAGGAGAAGCGACCTGGTGAGGTGATCGGTTGAGAGGTTTTTCGGTGCGAGTTCGTCAGCAGATACTTTCCGAACATGTATCTGAATGAGAAGATCAGCCAGTTTGAGCACTTGCGCCAAGGAACGATGAACATCACTGAGTATGAGGCCAAGTTCATGGACCTGTTGCGGTTTTGTCCTCACATGGCAGCAACAACTGACAAGCGAATCTGACGTTTTTAGAAAGGTCTGAGTGCTGAGCTGACAACACCTGTTTCTGCGTTGGAAAACCGAGAGCGGTTTTCTATGTTTGTGGAATCTGTCCAGAGGATTGAACGATCAGTAAGGGAGAAAAGAGAATCCATGTCTAAGAAGAGGCATGTTCAGTTCCAGGGATAGAGGTTTGGTGGCTTCAAGAATTCAAGGTTTTCAGCACCTTCCGTGAGGAGAGGTTCCAGTGTACCGTCTCAGTGGTCTCTGAGTAAGGGAAGAGGTTATGTTTCTTCACTGTCAAAGGCGCATAGTACAACTTTTGTGGCAGTGACAGGGCCATCTAGGCCACGGGTTGAAGATAGGTCATGCCATCTTTGTGGTCAGATCGGGCATTTCAGGTTCAATTGCCCGAATAGAGATGTTGAAGTGACACAGAAGCCAAGACAGAATCAACAAGGGTCAGATAGACAGCAACCCAGTAGTAGCAGAGGGTGAGGACGCGGTCAAGCGTCACAAGCGGGATCGTCTGCTCAAGGAAGCAGAGGATGTGGACAATAAGCAACGACTCGATTCTATGCTATTAGTCATCCGGAGGCGATAGTCAACCCGCGAGTGGTGACAGGTCAGATGGAGTTATTTCATTATGATATGTCTTCTTCTTGCTTTATATCCGCTCTGGTTGACCCGGGTACTACACACTCTTTTATCGCCTATAGTATGCTTGAAAACTGTCGTTTACCTGTTAGTTGTAAGAAGGATAGCTTGTTGTTAGAAACCCCTCTTGATGGTTCCTTGATGCTTCGAGAGGAGTGTCCATCTTGTGTCTTATCTCTTTCGGGACACAGTATACAAGTGGATCTTATACCACTTGATATGCATGGTTTCGATGTGATCCTTGGGATGGATACGTTAGAGAAGTATAAGGTTGTTTTGGACTGTGGTTCCAAGCAGGCTGTGTTTGATGATGATGGAGAGAAGTGGATCTTCCAAGGAGTTAGGAAGATTCTTCCAACGTGTCTAGTATCAGCTATGGTGGCAGAGAAGTTGCTACGATAAGGATGTAAGGAATTTTTAGCTCACGTTGTGGATACCAAGGCGAAAGGTCCTAGCCTTGAGGAGGTGTCGGTTGTCCGAGAGTTTGCGGATGTGTTTCATGAGGAGTTCCTCGGTGTTCCTCCACCCCGAGAGATTGATTTCGAGATCAATTTGGTTCCAGGAATGCAACCAGTTGCACAGACACCGTATAGGATGGCTCCAGTGGAGATGGCAGAGCTTAAGAAGCAGTTGCAAGAATTGTTGGAGAAAGGTTTCATCCGACCGAGTACGTCGCCTTGGGGTGCTCCAGTACTATTCGTTAAAAAGAAGGACGGGTCGATGCGATTGTGTATAGATTACCGACAATTGAACAAAATCACGATCAAGAACAAGTACCCGTTATCGAGGATAGATGATTTGTTCAATCAGTTGTGTGGTGCTACAGTGTTCTCAAAGATTGATCTATGGTCCGGATATCATCAGTTGAGGATTAAGGCAGATGACATACCAAAGTCAGCTTTTAGGACAAGGTACGGTCACTTCGAGTTTGTCGTTATGCCGTTCGGTCTAACCAATGCACCTGCTGCTTTCATGGATTTGATGAACAGGGTGTTCTGTGCGTTTCTAGATCAGTTTGTTGTAGTCTTTATAGATGACATATTGATCTATAGTCGGGACAGGCAAGAGAATGAGCAGCATCTTTGACTAGCATTGACTCTTCTTCACCAACATCAGTTGTATGCCAAGTTCAGTAAGTGTGAGTTCTGGTTGAAAGAAGTAACTTTCTTGGGTCATGTGATATCTGTAGAAGGAGTCAAAGTGGACCCTAAGAAGGTGAAATACATCGCAGAATGGGAACAACCGAAGACGCCGACAGAAGTTTGAAGTTTCCTGGGATTAGCAGGATACTTCCGGAGGTTTATAAAGGACTTTAGTGCTATTGCGTTGCCAATAACAAAGTTGACTAGAAAGGATGTACCTTTTGTTTGGGATGATCGTTGCCATCAAGCCTTCCAAAGTTTGAAGGAGAAGCTGACTAGTGCTCCAGTACTAGTGTTGCCAGAGCCTGGGAAGGGCTATGTTGTTTTCTGTGATGCTTCCAAGAAAGGTTTAGGTTGTGTGCTGATGCAGGAAGATCATGTGGTTTCTTTTGCTTCACGAAAGCTTAAGAAACACGAGGAGAACTATCCGACTCATGATTTGGAGTTGGCAGTGGTGGTTCATGCGTTAAAGATTTAGAGACACTATCTTTACGGGGAAGTATGCCAGATCTTTACAGACCATAAGAATCTGAAGTACATCTTCTCGCAGAGTGAGCTAAACATGCGACAACGTCGATGGATGGAGCTAATCAATGATTACGACTGCACCATTGAGTATCATAATGGTAAGGAAAATGTGGTAGCTGATGCGCTTAGCCAAAAGTCTTCTTCTCTCTCTACAGAGAAGGCACAGTTGAGTTCCTTGGTATGCCATAGGCGAGATATGTTTGTTTCCTTATGGTAGATGAATGTGCAGATGGAAGTTTCCTTGTTAAATGGACTTTTAGCACATATGCAAGTCAAGCCTACGCTGAGACAGTAGATTAAAGATGCACAACAAACAGATGATACAACACAGTTGATCAGATCAGAGTTTGGCAGCAAAAAACGTGATGGGTTCTATGAACTGAAGATGGACTAGTTTTCTATCATGATAGGATGGTGGTCCCCGATGCAGATGATATGAGGAAGCACACATATCGATGTATGCTATGCATCCAGGAGTCACCAAGATGTATCATAATCTAAAGGACTTGTATTGGTGGCCCGGATTGAAGAAAGATGTAGCCGAGTTTGTGACTAGGTGTGCGGTATGTCAGCAAGTCAAGGTTGAACATCAGAAGCCGACAGGTACGTTGCAACCCCTACCGATACTGCAATGGAAATGGGATCATATAACCATGGATTTCGTAGTTGGTCTGCCCAGGACAACTAGGAATCATGATTCCATTTGGGTGATAGTGGACAGATTGACGAAGTCTGCCCATTTCATACCTGTGAAGACAACGTATACAGTCGAGAAGCTTGCTCGAGTATACATAGATGAGATAGTGTGGTTGCACGGTGTGCCTGTAACGATAGTTTCTGACAGAGATCCTCAGTTCACGAGTCGTTTCTGGGAACAGTTGCATTAAGCGTTGGGAACGCAGTTGAGGTTCAACACCGCTTTCCATCCACAGACAGATGGACAGTCTGAGAGGACTATTCAGACTTTGGAGGATCTCCTTCAAGCTTGTGTTTTATAGTTCCTAGGAAGTTGGGACATGCATCTCAGTTTGATAGAGTTTGCCTACTACAATAGTTATCAGCGGAGCATTTACATGGCTCCTTATGAGGCCTTATATGGCAGGAAGTGCAGATCTCCGTTGTGTTGGTATGAGTCTGGTGAATATCAGCTTTTGGGTCCTGAGTTAGTACAACAGACAACAGAGAAGATCAAAGTGATACAGTAACAGTTGAAAGCGGCACAGGACAGGCAGAAGTCTTACGCAGACAATCACTGATGACCTTTGGAGTTCCAGGTAGGAGACAAAGTATATATTAAAGTCTCGCCATGGAAAGGTGTGCTAAGGTTTGACCGGAAGGGTAAGCTAGCACCCAGATATATGGGGCCATACCCGTCATAGCACGTATGGACAAGGTAGCTTACGAGTTAGAGCTGCCGCCAGAGTTGCACAGGTTACATCTAGTGTTCCATGTCAGTATGTTGAAGAAAAGTCATCCAGATTCAGGAATAGTGATACAACCAATCGAAGTTGAGCTTAATGAAGATGTGACCTACGAGGAAGGTCCTGTGATGATCCTTGACAGAAGGGTTAAGAAGCTGAAGAGGAAGGACCTGGTTCTTGTGAAGGTTCTTTGGCATCATCATGGCATTGAGGAAGCCACGTGGGAGCTTGAGGAAGAGATGAGGAGGAAGTATCCCTCACTTTTTCCTTCGGATTTCGAGGACGAAATCCCTTTGTAGAGGGTTAGCTTGTAAGAACCCTGGCCTCCGTTTAGGGCTTATCCTATTTGCTTTTCTTAACCCTGGTGCTTAGTTGCTTGCTAATCACCTTTAGTGGTGATTAGGGTTTGCTTGTGCTTTGTTGAGAGTTGGAGGTGCTACTTGCAATTAACCCAAGTCTAGGGTTTGTGGGAAAGTTTGTCACCTTGTGAGGGGTTCCTCCCTCACCTTGCTTCCTCTAGTGTTGAGAGGAAGGGTTGGGCTCATTGCTTGAGCTGTCTTGGGCTTGGTTGAGTCTTGTTGGGTCTTGTTGTGCCTTGTCTTTGCCTCTTTGGACCTTGTGTCGGGTAAGAGTGCCCTGTGTCGGCCTAGGTGTGACGGCCTGTGCTTGTGTCGGCATGTGGTGTTTCGCCCAGGGTGTGTGTCGGCCATGGTGTGAGTGTGTCGGCCATGGTGTGGAGGTGTGTCGCCCATGGACTCTTTAACCTCGTTTGTGTCACCACTAGTGGACACTTGGTGCTTGATGCTTGCATGTGGCAATGGCCTTGGACATGTGTTTATGACATGCTAGAGTGGTGGCATTGCCCATGGACAAGTGTCCCTAGGTAGGCGACACCATGCCTTGTCTTACCTTGGTTTCTCCTCCATCCTCTTCTATATATGTGTTCCCTTTCTCTTGCTAAGGATCCCTTTAGTTCCTTAGTCTCCCTCTCCCTTGGTGCACGCCACCCTCTTTCTTTGCAAGCTTGGTGGCCAATCCTTGCCTTGGAGTCTCCTTCTTCCTCTAGTGGTGGCCGAACCCTAGAGTGCCTTGCTCTTCTTCCTTGGTGGTGCTAGGAGCTTGGAGCTTGCTTAAGGCGGGTTACATAACTCCTAACCTTAACTATACTACCTCTTCTATGTTCTTGTATGTTCCTTATGATCATATCGACTATGCATGTCGCTAGTTTAGTTTCTTGCTTAGTTGCTTCTTGTTGGCCAAACCGTGTTATAGGGTTTCTTGGTGAGCAATACCCCTTTCTCTCCTAGGTCTAGAGGAGTGAGCTTGAGTTCTAGTAATATGGGCAATACTCCTCTCGTTTAAGTTGAGAGGTGAGCTTGTGTTCTAGTGGCTTGAGCAACACCCTCCTCTCACCATGAACTTGAAAGGTGAGCTATGTGGTGGTTGTGGACCTTAGTTGTGGTTGTTCTTTGTGCTGCCCGATTGTTGATAAGAAGTGTGCAAGACCCCTCTCTCTTGGTTTTTGAGAGGTGAGCATCTTCTTGATCCTTTAGGGTTTTGGTGCCCTTGTGCTTGAGGTTGATGATGATCTTGTGGAGTTGCATCTTGGCCGATATGGCTTGGGGTTGGCGTTGCCCGATACCCCTCTTGACCTAGAGCTTTGGACGTCATGTTATTGTGGCTGTGTTGGGCAATGCACCCTGGTCCTTGACCTTTTGTGTGTCGGGCGTCACACTATGCTGATTACCCTGCCTGATATGCTTAGCCTTGTTTGGTGACAAGCGTCACACCTGGTTCCTGTCCTTGTGAGTGTCGGGCGTCACACTTGGTTGAGTATCCTACCTGGCATGCCTAGCTGAGGTGGTTGTTTGGTGCTGTTACACCTTGAACGTTAGGGTCGTTGTGGGCTGGCCTTGTGACGGGCGTCACACCAGTCTTTGCCTTGTGTCGGCCGATAGATCATGGATAGGCTGGTTGAATGATAGGCTCCTTGGTTGCCCGTTAGCAGGTGGTTGCACGACACATGATAGACGTTGCACAATACCCTGTTGCACGTTACACCTTGCACGACACACCCTTGGGCCAAGCAGCACGTTATGCTGGTGGTGGTCGTTATGCTTTGGCTGCCCGATACACAAGGTGCACGACACTGCGTTGCCCAATACATGTGGTAGCCCGACACCCTTGCTGTTATGCTTGGTTGATATGTAGTTGGTTGCTTGACAGTTAGAAGTGTTGGGCGATAGGGGAGAGTGCCCTGCCCGATACTATCTTTGGTGAGGGTAGTGGGCGCTTATAGTGAGGGTCTTGTTCCTTATATGTAAACCGATATGCTAGTCCTTGCTTATGCTAACACATTTGGCTTATGTGGATGACCCTTGTTAAGCTTGACGATAATAAGATAATTAATATGGTTGATCACACCTTGACATGACATCCCATGCGTTTATGACCATCTTGAATTATATGAATAATGCTGAGATAATGATAAGCATGTAAGATGCTTTGCATGATGATATGACCTATGCCTATGGTCACAGGTCGAGGCATGAATGATAAAGTATATAATCATCAATACCGCCCTATGTTGATAATATAACTCTTATGATAATCTATGATGATTGTGCATACTAACCATGCAGGTACAGATGCATAGCCAGGTAAAGGGTTATGAGGTATATATGTTTGAGTAACACTGCCTTGATGGTTACTCTTGTTGATGAGATAACATGCATGATGTGTTTTGGTCTGAGGACCTGCGTCTGGCTAAAGTGCCCAGTTGAGGTGTTATCCTCTGATGACGATCTGAGATTGTTATCCCATGGTGATGATGTAAGCCTTGTGAGGCAGTGGCACTATGTGATGAGGGATTGAGATCCCATGGCAATGTGATGATCCTTGTGATGGATCTAGATGATTGGCAAGAGGCCAAGTGGTAACCCATAATGTTGGATCCTTGTGATGGATCAAGATGATGTTGATGACAGTAAAAGCATCGTATTGAGTTTCATGTTGTTTATTCTTGTTCTTGCTTGCATGATATATAACTTGGCTCAATCTTGCAATCCATTTAAAATACATTAACTAATCACAGTGGAACCTATCATGTAGTTTGCCCTGGCCATAGATCCATCATTATCAGTAGCTGGTGATGGTGAAACGGGTTCTCCTGCGGGTTAACCCGGAGCACATATTATTGAATATGCGAGGTTTCTCCTAGCCTAAAATAGTGAGGACTCGAGTGCAGCTGCGGTTGCAGACTCGGGATATATATGTGTAGAGCATGGTGAACAGACCCATGGCCCAGGATATGTGATTTGGGAGCATGAATGTGTTCATGGATCAGAGCACGGTGAACAGGCCCGTGGCTCAGTTTCACTAGCGCCACGACCTGTACCGAGGCGGGCTAGGCAGAGGGTAGCCTGTGGGAGCTAACCCTGTGGCTGAGGCCACTTAAGCATGAGACTGCGGTCCTGCTTGTGTTGTACTCGTGCACTGACCACGAGGCGGAGAGGCCGCGGAGTCCGACTCTTCCATTGACCTTGTATGGCACCAACTTGGGTTTCGCAATCGAAGGTTGGATTTGAGCGGTACGGCTCACTTCCTCAGGGCATAATAATATGTAGTCTAGCCGAATAATATTTATTGTTTAAGGCAAAACACGGAACATTGATTGAAGCCTTGTTTGTGTAGTTGATCTTGTTATAACTGCGGTTACTTATATGTTCCTGGTATCACTTTGGTAAGATCTTATAATTCTTATCTTGTCAATCATGTTCCATAAAAAGATATTTGGTTATATGCCTTCCGTACATCTGGTAAGCCTGATGGTATGAATAGCTTTGCTATATAGAGTGCTCTTGTTCTATGCTTTATCAGTTACCTGCTGCTTTTGCTTTAATCTTTCTTTGGTTTTATAGTTTGGCAGAGAGTTATGTTTCTCGCTGGGACTGTGTGTCTCACCCCGCTGGTTTATAACCTTTTTAGGTGTTCGAGCTAGACGTGGTGGTGGTTGCGGGGTTGCGGCCAAGCAACAAGACGAGCAGTAGAAGGCAAGAGATGGACATGTTGTTGTTTTGGTCGTTTTGTAGTAGAGTCTTAGAGTCATCGCTGTACTCTCAGGTCCTTGGGAGCGTTTTGACGTTGTTTCACGATGTATAGCTGTTAATCCTTTGTATGTCCTGCTGCTGGCCGGATGTGGGCCGTTATGTACATAAACATGTGATAAACTCATGTGATAGCTAGACAGTTGTTCCTCTAAGCTGTGGACATGTATCAAGACTTGTATATGTTTATATAACCTGTTTCCTTGCAGGACGAGGACCGGAATGTAATAGTTTCTCAGTTTATCTACCTTCTGCAATCAGTTTTAATTAACCCGTGTTTTTGGTAACTAGTGGTTTATGGGGTTTTCCGCATGTTTTCGCGTAACACCTCGCTGTCTGTGTGATAGTGGGATGTGTTGCCACAGAGGGATCGATCCCATTAGAGTTTGTAACCACTAACGTACTTGATGTTACTTAAAGAGGGAGACTTGTGTCCCTCATGTATCTAATAACACATTATGTCCAATGAATTTACTAACCCTTATCTTTGCATTTATTTCAAAATTTCACAACTTCCAAGCTGTAAAGCCAAATGCATTATGAATTTGATTGTTTGTATAATTTATAGTAAGTGAATTTCTAAATATATCAAGGCCTCTATTTATAGATTGATCTTTAGATATTTCAATTATCACCCCCATTATAGCCAAAAAATATATTTCTTAATTTATTTATCGTATTTCAATGATTCTAAAGTGATTAGTTGCACATTCAAGAGCACTTGACGAGTTTGTGGTTTAGTCAAGATACATAGGTACTAATAATTCAAATCTCACCAATGTATATTAAAATGAATCATGAAGTTAAATTGAGGGACAAATTTGTAAATATTTCTCATATGAGGAAAATGAACTCATTGAAATAAACGAATAAAAATATAAATAATATAGTAAAATGATAATTGATGAAATTGGTTGAATGAGACTTGAAATGAAGAACTACTCTGTAACAAAGCTTAACTTCATGGGAGAATATGAATATGGATCAAAATAGATCTAGTACCCAATACTTAGTATTTTACAATCATATTGTGATATTATTTAATGGAATTAATAAATATGATTCCTGTTATACCTTTGAATTATTTATATGGGAAGTAGTACAACTTTATATGATGCCTCGTGATGACCTCTTTGCCATGCTTTATGGTTGTTAGTAATAAGTGGAGTTTCTATTGAGGATGCTAGCAATCTATTACAATTTGATCAACATGTGGGTTCTTGCAACAGTCTTGCAACAACAATATGAAGTTTGCAAAATAGTAGTGAACTATTGTTACGTGCACACATGTACTGTTATATGACCATGAGCCTTAAAGTAAAGCGTCAACAATATACATCTTCAAACTTCCAGGGTTTAAGCTAAGTTACATGTATACAATAATGAACACAATATAACATAGGATATGACATTGTTCCAAATGCAGGGTAGGACAAAGTGATTACTATGTTTGTGGTATAATTATATAGTATAAGGAGACCAATAACCTAGCATATTAACATCTATATAAGGCATGTACATAGTTGTATTAGTTGGAATATCATATATTAAAGAATAATCGTTTAATGGTTTTTCTATAAGACAACCATGCACTAAACATATATCTTCCTAGTATCAATTATAATAAGTAGTTTAATACAAGATGTACTACACGAAACAATTCATTCCATTATGTTTTGTAATGGCCAACAACTTCACAAACTTCTATTATGTTAGCAATACTTTTGGAATTTTTTTCCCTCGTGCCATCGGTTATAAACTGCAGAGTAGTCATCACAAGAATATCTCACAATAAGAAATGGGTAGAGTTAATATTGTTGCATTTTACATGTAGAGATTATATGGTAGGCCTAGATAGACTGATCTAGTGTAACAACAAGGCATGGGTTTCTATAACTTGAAGATGAACCTTGCAGTTGGTATGGATAGGTATGATGATGATTATGTTTGGTTTTGGGTGGAAATCATTGTATGGATAAGAGTAAAATGGTCCTTTCCTTTAGAGACGGACTCAATGTGAGCCGATTGGTGGAGACACAAATGAAGTATTGGTTGCACTCAAATTGGCGGACGACGCCAACCTCAATATATCCACCGTTCAATCTGATAATAGAGCAATGGTGGATATGTAATGGGGAGATACATATATCCCATGCAATCTTCTATCCATCACTAGAGACACAAAGGATATATTTATTGATAGGGCCATCAATGGATCAACCACATACAGGGAATTGAATGCGGCTGTTCATAAGATTGACAGATCGTGCTCTACGCCTTAGGGGTTCCCTAGAACCTCGAGCCCACTTTATACTCCACTACATGTTAGAGGATTGATCCGCATGGATAGATCTCATACCCCCTTACATTAGGAGATCTTTAGATACCACATAGCCTTGCTTTCATAACATGTTATTTTTCGTATGTGGGGTGGCCTTCCTTTTTGTGTAACAGTTGATGTTTGACGTGATAGTTCTGTACCTGTCAAGGGAGGGCAATATGTGTCCCTAATTATATAATTTTTTTTTGGCAGAGTTTCTTAATTATTGCAGTGAAGAAAAAGAATGTAAAATAAAAAATGATTTTTTTTAAAATTTTCTTTTTCTTTAACTTAAACTAGTTAACACACACGTGCACATGCACGTGCCTCATTGAACGTATTTATTTGACATTAATTATTTAAAAAATAAAATTTACTAAAAAAATAATGGTAATTCTCGTAATTGTTTTGTAGAAAATTTAAAAATGTGTTGTTTATTGACTCCAAAACGTACATTTGAAGGAAGGAATGTGACGAAGAAGTTGAGAGGTTTCCGGTAACTCATTTTATGCATGAAAGAAAATAAAATAAAATAGAACAAATATAAAAAAAAGTTGACAAAAATTATGAGAACAAAGAGAATGAAGAGTACAACATGAACTCGTTCTTTTTATAATTAGTATAGATAAAAATGATATTCCATGGAGGGGCGAACCTCCTTGGAAGGCCACAGAGGTTGTCGGTTCAAGCCGTGTTTGACAACAATGGGTGTAGGTTTGGGCTGCTTCGTTGGTTCGGGCCGGAATTATGATTTTCAATACAAAGGCGTACCACGGTACCAGATGTGAAAAGTTTTAATCTCTCATAACATCACTACTCCCTGGACGAAATTTGCAAAGAAGGGTGCACAAGCTTCCAATTCCAACACTAACCTAAATATATATACCTAACGGAATCCAGCAGTCGTCCGGACTCCGGAGCCGCCACCACGAACGCCATGAAGAAGAAAAAATCCGGCCTTGCAGTTGGTGCGACGAGCGCCATGAAGAAGAGAAACGCTGAGCACAACGCAGCCACTGACTCTTCCCCTTCCACCTCTGCCGCTGCCGCTTCTGTCCGATCCGATGTCGACCTAAAGGCTCTAATCCACGAGCACTCCGTCTTCTTCGACCGTCTCGTTGAGCTCATTCCAGCGCGCTTCTACCTCCCCGTCGACGACAAGGAGCGGCCGTGGTTCCAAGGTCTGAGCAAGGCGGCTAAAGCGTCCGCGAAGAAGGAGTCGAGGGAGAACCGTAAGAAGGCACGGCGGGAGCGTCTCGATCCGGAGAAATCCGCCACCACTCTCGATCTACTCAAGAAGAATATCGAGGCTGCGAAGGAGGAGAATAACCCCGAATCCCAAGCTGATGGTGCCGGTGGGGAGCGTAAGGATATCAAGGGTTCTGCCCCTGGTAACCGGGCGGTGACCTTTGAGGAGCTCCAGCAAAGACTCCGCCGGCGCATTGAGGAGCTCAGGGCTAAGCGTAACGCTGACAATCCTGCGATTTCCAAGCACGAGAAGGAGGAGGATAAAAAGAGGAGAAAGAGGAAGAGAGACGAAAAAAGTGAGGGCGGTGAGGACGAGCTGAAACCGAAGGAGGCGGAGAAAGGAGAGGAGCAGAAGCATAGAAATGCTTCGTCGGTGGAGTTCTCGTTTGGGCATGTCAAGCTTGGGGAAGGGGACGAGAGGGGCCGGAAAAAGAAGAGGCTTCCCAAGGAGAAAGCTCTGAAAAAGGCAGAGGAGCTGAAGGAGGCTATGAAAGACCCAGACAAGGGAGCGATTGTTCAGCAGAAGCACTCTTGGAGTGCTGCCGTAAGCCGTGCAATTGGGGAGAAGGTTCATGATGACCCCCGTCTCATTAAGGAGAGCATGAAGAAGGAAAAGAAACGGCGCGAAAAGGCTTCATCGAAGTGGAAGGAGAGGGTGGCGACCACACGGAAGAAGATGGGCGATAGGCAGAAGAAGAGGGCGGATAACATTAGTGGGAAGATTCACGAGAAGAAGATGAAGAAGATTGAGAAGAGGGAGAAGAAGCTAATGCGTCCAGGCAAGGCACCAGTTGCATCATGAGTGCTTATGATGAAGGTCAGAAGCCTTTTACATTGGATGATTTGGTTCATGTTGTTACTAGCTGTTAATTATTCATGCTATGTTTGGTTCAAGTTATTATCTCTAAGGCGCAGAACTCCCAGCTCCCCTTCTATTTGCCGGAGGGCTTTCTAAGCCTGCTGAAAATTGATTGCTTGCTGTTGATCAACTAAAATCCTATCAGAACTATGTCTTTGATGGATGATCAAATTGTACTTTCTGACTACTATTCTGGTGTATATAAGGAATATATTTATTGGGTGCTTGCACTTGAAAAATAGTTAGCTGCTTTCACATTCTAATATGATAATTTCATACATGGGTATTGGCAATGGTATGCATCTCATAGATTTCTCATCACTGTGAAGATGCTGGACTCAAAGACACCGTGCTTGCTATCATTTTAGAAAGTCATAAAAACAACCCAACGCATATGTAGTTGATGCAGTTTGATAGTGAAGTTACCAACAAATAACAAAGAATACTAACCAACATAAATATTTTGCTCTACACCGGTGATAAAGGGAGATCTTGACACACAATGCTATGCATTTATTAAAAATAAAATTTGTTCTTATCAGGCTGTAAAAACAAACACAACCAAGAATAACGAAATGGAGCTAAAAACAACTATATCGAAAAGTTTGGTTAAAGTGTACACTCATTCTAGATCACCGTTGTGACAACTTTTGTTCAATACATACCTTCCCTATAGAATAAGCTGTAAAATTGCTAACAAGTGTCTTACCCTCCTCCATGTTGGTGCCTTGTTCTCTATGAGGATGACTATTGGCATGTAGAGTGATATTCATGCCCAAATAGTAGAGCCGTCTCTCTTTCACTTTGTGATTGTTCACACATTGAAGGCGATAAAAAAACCCCCATTTCACGTCCCATTCGTCAGTCAATTCCACCTGTGACAATTGTTTGGTGCTTGGTCTACTACATTGAGCTTCTTTCCTTTATTCTCCCCCTTTTTACTACAAAGATGAAAGTGTGGTTTGTGGATATAAGAGAGTCTGGTTAATTTAGAATGAAGTTATTTGAGTTTATTTGTATATGGGCCCAAGTGTGTCTTGGCCCATTTGGATTTAGTCTAAAGTCTATATGCTTCTCCCTCTCCTATATAAAGGAGGGGGATTCCTCTTATCAATATATCACATAGCCTTCTTTTACTCTCTGACAGTGGTGTTAAAAGAGTTAAGGTTCACTAGACTTCTCTTTTCAGCCTCTTAGGAGAGAGGCCAAAATGCCATGACTTGGTTCACTTACATCTGGTTTTGGGTTGGGTTTTATAGGCGTCAATGCTCATGCTTTGGTCTAGGGTCAAAGGTTGTTTTGTTTCAAACTCTTGATTGAATATTCAGTTCCACGTCTTTCTCCTTTTCCCACTGACATTGCCATCCAAGAATGATTCCGTTGTCATTGCTCTTTCTTGGGTTAGTGTCATTCTAGAGGACTATCACCACACGACTGACTCTTTGCTCGACAAGGATGCTACATTATCCTTGGAATTGTTGATTTTTGGTCATATTTCAAAGGTGCCCTATCATTTTTTTGTTTGACACAATTGCTCTTGGGCAACTACTAGTCCATTGCAAATTGCAAGGCAAGAGGAAAATACCTTTCCTGGGATGAGGTGTTGGCCGAGGACGAGGTGCTGGAGGAAACCGTCCAAAATGTACTCTTTGCTGGAAACTTGGACATGTAGAGGAAAAATGCTATTCCAAGCATGGTCGACCTCCAATTGGGACTGTGCATACTGCAAATTCATCTTGAGCATTTGCATCTAGAGGTTCTAAGCAGGTGCAATCAGATGTCACAATCTCCAAGGAGGAGTATGACCGTCTTCTACAGGCTACCCATCATGCCTCCTTGGCGCCTCCGTCAATTTAGCTTCAGATGCAGGTAACTAGGGGACTTCACTTGTCGCCTCTCATCCATCCTCTACATGGGTTGTGGATTCTGGGGCCTCCCAGCATATGACGGGTATACGATCTATGCTTTTTTCCTCTGACTCATATATCCCACATTCTTCTGTGATACTGGCTGATGGTTCTATTAAAAACGTCCAGGCGTGTGGCATCGTACACACATCATCCAATTTGACTTTACAATATGTCCATTATGTTCCAGACTTTCCATTTAACTTAATGTCTGTTGTTGGGCTGGTTGATTCTTTGAAATGCTTGGTAATCTTTGGAGACTCGTTCTTTGTGTTACACGATCCCAGGAGCTGGAAGATGATTGGTGGGGAATCCAGGAAAGGTGATCTGTACTTCTTTGAAGGTGGTCGCCCAGCTCGCCAGATTCCATCCACTTCATCCATTGTTTTCAGCTGCTCTCCCTTGCAATGACATTGTTGCTATGGCATCCATCCCTACAAAGTCTTCAAAAGCTTGTCCCAAGCTTAGCCTCACTTAAGTCGCTAGAGTGTTAGTCATGCCAATTAGGCAAACATCATTACATTTCTTTTTCGAGTCACATTGTGAAACATTCTAAGCGTCCTTTTAATCTTATTCATAGTGATGTCTGGGGTCCTGTTAAAGAGCCAAGTTATAATGGCTTTCGATATTTCATGTCTTTCATTGATGATTTCTCCCGCATGACTTGGGTTTATTTGCTTGAGTCTCGTGGTGAAGTCTTGTTCGTTATTCAAACTTTTGATCAGTTAATAAAAATTCAGTTTACCGCTCACATTAAGATTCTTCTCACTGATAATGCTCTTGTATATGTTCAAAAGGCTGTTTCTACGTTCTGTAATTCTGTTGGCATGGTTCACCAAACTAGTTGTCCTCCTACACCACAACAAAATGGGGTTGCTGATCATATTCAACCTTTTGTATATGTTCAAAAGGTTAATAAAAATTCAGTTTACTGCTCATTAAGATTCTTCTCACTGATAATGCTCTTGTATATTTTCAAAAGGCTGTTTCTACGTTCTGTAATTTTGTTGGCATGGTTCACCAGACTAGTTGTCCTCCTACACCACAACAAAATGGGGTTGCTGATCGCAAAAATCGTCACTTGATGATGTAGCCAGTATTTTGTTGTTTCAAATGTCTGTGCCCAAGAAATATTGGTCTAATGCTCTTCTCGCTGCCTGTTTTTTGATTAACCGTCAACCATCTTCCGTCTTACAAGGGGCTACTCCCTTCTCTGTTTTACGATCGACTAGCAACATTTTCGTGTTCCTCTTCGTGTGTCTGGATGCACTGCATTTGTTAATGTGTTTGATCCACTCATTGACAAGTTGTCTCCTCGTGCAGTTCACACCGTCTTTCTGAGATATTCTCCCACACAGAAGGAATACATCTGTTATTGTCCTCGTCTTCGTCGTATTTTTGTGTCGGCTGACATCATTGTTATCCAGGCTCCCGCCTATGCCACCTAGGCTCTAGGTGGTCCGCCTTAATCTGGGCGCCTAGGCTTTGAGATATCTAAAATGGATGCCTAAGGCCTTTTAGGCCCAAATTAAGACACTTGTAGCCAAAATTAGCATACACTAGGTCGGAATTTGGTCAAATTAGATCATGTTTAGTTATTTTGGGGAAGAAATAGATCTAATATAGGCCAAATCATATCTAATTTGGGAAGATTAGGTCTAGTTTGGGGGAAATAGGTCTGATTTGGGGAAAATGTCTTATTTGGGGAAAATGTCTTATTTGGGGTAATTGGATCTGATTTTGCTAAATTAGGGCTCGTTTAGGTCAATGTAGGAAAAACTAGCGGAAGTTATGTCTGATTAGGTCATGTTATGCCAAAATCGGTCTGACTTTGGCTAAATTAGGTAAGACTAAGTTAAATTAGGTCCAATTTAGATCGTGTTAGGTCAAATTAAGGCCGAATAGGTCTGTCTTAGGTCGTGACATGTGTGATGTAGGTGAAGTTATGATTGATTAAGCTTAGGGATAAGCAATACAAATGTACATAATGATGTACATATTTGAACATACAAAATCATTTATACATATGTAAAATTTAAACAAATATGAAGAATGCCTAGAAACGCTTAGGCTTCTGCCCAGGCGCCTAGGCCTCCTAGGCTTCCCCTTGGTGGGAAGGACCGCCTAGCCGCCTAGACAAGTATGGCTGGCGTTACGTTTCATGAGTCTACCCCGTTCTTTAGTGACTCTGTTCAGAGTGAGGGGGAGCACAATCTTGAGATTGAGTACATCTTTGAGCGTGAGAGAGAGCCACCACTTCCTGTGCTGTGTGATGAGGGTGTTCTCGATATCACCCCACCGCCACCACTGCCACCACCACCTCCACCACCCCCATCCTTTCCTCTAGTCTACATCAGGCGAGCAGGGCGTTGCCAAGAGGATGTAGTGTCACCAGTCCAACAACATGCCTCCTCATCATTTGCCACTCCTGAGGTACTTTTTTCTACTGAGAGTTCTCTTGATGCTTCGGTTTCAGATTTACACCTTTTAGTTGCAGCTCGAAAAGGTGTCCGGTCCTGTATCCGTCATCCTTTGGCGAATGTGTGTTGCTTGCCTCATTTGTCAATTGCAGCCTGCACGTTTGCTTTTCAACTGGACTCTACAACGGTTCCTCGTTCTTATAAGGAAGCAACCCGATATGATGGTTGGGTCCAAGCTATGGATAGTGAGATGGCTGCACTTGTTGAGAACTCTACCTGGGACTTGGTGAATCTTCCTCTTGGCAAGTCTGTTGTGGGTTGTCGATGGGTTTATATTGTGAAACAAAAACCCGATAGGTCTATTGATCGCTTCAAGGTGAGTCTGGTGGCAAAGGGGTACACTCAGGCACATGGCGTCGACTTCTTTGAGACCTTTTCTCTAGTCGCTTGACTCTATTCTGTGCGGATTCTTATTTCTGTTGCTATTCATTGTCACTGGCCTCTTCTTCAACTGGATGTCAAGAATGCCTTTTTTCATGGTGATCTGCTTGAGGTGTACATGGAGCAATCTCCTGGGTATGTTGCTCGAGGGGAGTGTCAGAAGGGGTGTGCAAGCTAAAGAAATCCGTGTATGGTTTGAAGCAGTCACCTCAGGCACGGTTTTATAAATTTAGTGCTGCACTTATACAGTTTGGGTTCACCCGGTCTTCTACTGATCACTCACTCTTTGCGCATAAGTCTTCAAGCGGCACCATAATTCTAGCTGTTTATGTAGATGATATTGTCATCACCAATGATAACTCTACTAATATTCTACAACTCAAAACATGGTTGCAAACACAATTTCAGACGAAAGATTTGGGTAATCTTTGCTATTTCCTTGGCATAGAAGTCCTGCGCTCCAAGAAAGGTACAAACCTTTCTCAACAGAAGTATGTCCTTGATTTACTTGCAGAGACAGGCATGACACAGTGCAAACCTATCTCCACACCTATGGATTACCATACTAAGACTTCTATTTCGGAGGACATTGAGTTTTTTGATCCAACAAAGTATAGAAGAATTTAGGGAAACTAATCTACTTGACAGTTACTCGACCTGATGTTTCTTATGCTGTTGGAGTTGTTAGTGAGTTCATGAGTGCGCCTAAGATGTCACATTGGATGGCAGTCACCCAGATTCTTAGGAAATATCAAAGGATCTCCAGGGAAGGGCCTTACTTACTTTACGGGGCAGAACCTCACACATACACCCTTGAAACTCACTGGGTTCACTGATGCTGATTGCTGTTAGAGATGGACGTTCTACTTCTGGATATTGCGTGTTTCTTGGGTCACATTTAGTGACTTGGAGGAGCAAGAAACAGAATGTAGTAGCACGATCCAGCACAGAAGCCGAATATCGAGCCATGGCACATGCTTGTTGTGAGCTATAGTGGGTTGTGTCTATTTTGTCAGAAATGGGAGTGTTTGTTGAGACCCCTATTTCTCTCATGTGTGATAACCAGTCAACCATTCATATTGCTAGAAATCCGGTGTTTCATGAGAGGACCAAGCACATAGAAGTGGACTGCCACTTTGTTCGTGATTTAGTGCTCTCCAAGAAGATGCAGACTCATGTTCAGACTGGTAAGCAAGTGGCAGATATCTTCACTGAGCCACTTCCATCTTCAGCTTTCTAGCATATGACTTCCAAGCTGGACATACATGATGTGTATGCTCCAGCTTGAGGGGGGAGTGTTAGAAAATAGTTTTCTTATTTATGTATCTCTTTACTATTTCCTTTTCTTGTCGGGTCTACTATGTAAATAGTCTTTGTCTATATACTAAAAGAGAGCACACCCTGACCGTGTATCTCTTTGACCCAAATCCTTTCACAGTAATATTTGTCAGCGAGAAAATATGTTAGGGTGCTTTGAATTTTGCATAAATTATCCAAGTGCTAAGAGTTAGTTTGACCCTCCCGTTCGTCAAGGACATGTAAGTTGGTCCTTCCACTACATGCCCAAATCACGTGACTACCATTCTTGGGAATGAGGGTCAACCATCAAGATCTTCTTGTTTATATCACTTGGGTTGATGATGTTTTTGTTGCTTGATGTTGCTGCAATAACCTCATCAAGATCCTCAAAGGTGGGTCATTTTTTGGCAGTCATCCTCTTTTTGGCAGTTGAAATAGTAGTTTTTGAAGGGTTGGAAGGTATCCCCTTGGTTCAATGATTGTTGTTGGTGATGTTTTACTTGTCCCCGCTTTTGTGTCCCTATGTTGGTTCTCTCTTATATCATTCTAGTGTAGTCTTGGAGTTTCACTCTTGAGTCCTTTGTAGTACTAGGATGTATCTGGGGGGCTGTTATTTTGTGTATTCTTTGGGTTGCTTTGCATATTTGTGATATCTGTGTAATTTGTTTGACTTTTGTTTAAAGATATATCATAATCATTTAAAAATGAGATGAAATGCCAATACTCTGCATTTTGTCTAATTTTTAAAATGACAACCTTTTAATTCTATTTTTATAAATGTCTTCTACATTTCATCTTTGACCAGTCCACCTTCAATTGTGTAGCCATAAATTCAAAATTTTTATTGGTTCAATCACATATTCGTTTGAATTTTGAGGGTTCAACATTTCACTGCACCTAACTTTATCAACATTCAACAAGTATTTGGGGTTTTCCTTTACTTATCATTGTTTCCTAGGAAGCACATACACTTCTCGGGAGCTGCTGTTGTCGTCTTGGATCCTTGTCGGACACGGACACACCATGGACATGCATGGACATGACTCAGAGCATGTCCAATTTTTTTAAAATTAAGGGTCAGACACGACCATGATATAGCCAGGACACATCCTGAGCCCCCCATTTGGGTTGGCATCGAAACTTTTTGGACTAGGAATCATCAATAAGGTATTGGATTGGATTCTGCTTTCACTAATATCACCACCGCTACCTCCTCTTTTGAAACTTCGTTAGGTGACAACGTGCCTGCCTTCTTCTATTCGTCTTCTATTGATCCAGTACCTTCGGGAAGCGAGGCAAATCAAGAGGGGCAGATCACTGCGTCAAAGATCTTGAGACGTTCTTGTTCCCAAGGGACTAAGCGCTAGGCATATCTTATTTCACTGGATTTCTCACATTAATCCTCCATGTGGGACTTTGTTCACCACAACCTACCCTAGTAACCAATGTTCTGTTTGCAATTTTTTCCGTATCAACTGTGATTGAATCAGTAAGCGCTGCAGATCTGATCTATAAAGAATTACCCTCATTTAATTTCAGATGGGATGAATACGAAGGAAGTCAGTTGAATTTGGAAAATGCATTCCCCTTGCTCATTAACTATCTCATGTCACTTCCTCCCTCACTATTTTTGCAAACACGGCCAACCCAACCCACTACTTAACCAAAACTAAAAAAAAACCAAAACCCTCTCAAACCCCCCAATGCTCTACTCGCGATGTGTGCCCACTTACTCCCCAATATGCTAGCCCTCTTCTTCCAGGATAGACAACAACTTTGCTTGCTCCTAGGAGTAATGAAATAGACTGGAGTCGTTGCCTTCAAGGGAGCTTGCGACTACTCATAGCAGCCACATAAGCTTGCAAGGGAGTGGCTGTTGAACCAGAACCAGCAGCAAGCAACATAACCAACCGCCGCCGCATGAAGGGTGTTCGTTGCAGCTGCGCCACACTCAACGTCAGACACCCAAAGCCCCAACATGTACACTTCCAAACCTTCCTTCCATTTCTTCTTCTCCCCAAACTCTTCTTCCTCTACCATTATTTCTTTTTTATCGGCGTTTGCCCATTAGCCCCTCTATTTCTCTACTCCTTATCCAAACAACCTCTTCCTTCACCTTCTGTTAGCTGCCTCTTCCTCTCCCCTGCACCCCACAACAACTCCCATTCGTCATTCACAGAACCTGCAACCTTAGGCCTTGATTCCGCTTCCTTTTGTATTTTTTGTCTTTCCACTCCCTCCTCCCCACCTCCACATACCCGTTCTTCCTTTTCTGCCCCAATTTCTCCTGATATCCTTTCTCCATCCTCCACTGATGTTCAATTCCTTCTTCCCCTCTTCTTGTGTATCATTTACCCCTTCCAACCAACACATCCTTGCTGTCCCTCTATTCAACTTTTTTTTTCAGCTATTCTCTTTTACTTCCATGTTCTCCACATTACATTCATGCATCCCCTCAAATTGTACTGATCCATCAAAATCCGAACCTCATAATTTTTATTGATCTCAGCAGGCAACATTTCATTCTATCCCTCATCTCCTTTCTCTTACTCCTTACACCACGTTCACTAATCATCTCCTTCAATTCATGTTCCTTTCTTCACTTGATTTTTTAAAAAGCATTTATTTTGTTGGATATTAGTCGATTGTTTCATTCTTTCTGGATTATATGATGAACTTGTTATATATGATATTATAGGATTTCATGATTGCTTTATTATTTGTGATTACTGTTTGTATTTAGGAATATTGAGTTGTAAAATTATATGATTCACATGTTGCATAGGATAGTCTAGGATTCATGATTGCATTATCATTTGTGTTTTGTGATGGTATATGGGAATATTGAACTATTTTCTTGTTGAGATACTGACTTGTGCCCTTTTCCTTCTATAAATCTAATTGTATTTGTCCACATAATGTTTGGTAGATTGGTTTGATTGTATGGTTTCAATATGGCTTGACTTTGAATATAATTGCAAATTGTGAATTGATCCATAAATGTATGTACATTTTAAATTTTATTTATATATATATGTAAAAAAATTTTGCCATGTCCAGCGCGGTCTCCGTGTCCTAAATTTTTGGAAATCACCATGTCCCGTGTCTGTATTTGTGTCCATGTCCATATCCGTGCTTCCTAGATTGTTTTGCTAGCCTTTGTTCAATTAACCAAGCATCTGTCCAATTATGTTACCTCATTGTTGCCTTTGGCTTTCTAATCCTCAAGGGCTAGTGTACATTATTTCTTTCTATGCTTTAGTATGTGGCTAAAACACAAAATGTTATGAAATTTCAATTAATCGAGTATCCAGTCTTGTATTTAAGAACTGTCAAAATGGGCCAAAATCCACGGGCACCCATGAATCCATTTGTTTAAGTTGGGTTTGGGTGATGAAACTTGCCACCCAAGTAAAATCACCCAAACCTATATACACACATTTGGTTAGCAAGTCTCATGGGTGACCTGTGGGCACCCACAAGTGACCCAATTAACTAAAATGAATATATTAATATAACTATCAACATTTCTGGCTCTTAAGAAATGTCATACATTTATCAAACAACTAAATTGTTGACATGAAATCTATAAAATATAAATAATAAAACGATTAAGGCTATGATTGGTATATTTTATTAGTATTTATTCTTATAGAAATAAAATATTGATGTTCAATATTATTTATTATTTACGCTAATGAGCATGTGATGCAGTTTTTTCTTGTGCATGTATTATATTCATGATGTTGGATAGTTTTCTTCTATAATGAGTAGCATTTCTTAAGATAAAGGCCATCATAAACACAAAGGCTTGTGAGTCCAAAACATACAAATTTGAACACCATATAAAGTGCATCATCATCATCATCATCATCATCATCAACTAAGCCTCAATCCCAACTATGTTGGGGTTGGCTACATGGATCCTTCTTTTTCATTCAGCTCTATCATGGGTCATATTCTGGTTGAGATGTAGAGATTCAAAATTTCTCTTTATAAGCTTTTCCCATGTTAATTTAGGCCTTCCTCTTCTTCTATTAATTGTGCTTGCCTCAATAGTATTGCTTCGTATAGGCGCATTAGTCGGTCTGCGTTGCACATGTCCATACCGTCTGAGTCGGCCCTTGCGCAACTTGTTCCCAATGCTCGCCGCCCCCACTTTTATTCCTGATATAGTTATTTCTCAAGTGATCTTTTTTTTTCTTCCCACACATCCATCTCAACATACACATTTCAGCCACATTCATTTTGTTGAGTCCTTGTTTCTTCACCGCCCAACATTCACTCCTATAGAGCATGGCTGGCCGTATATCAAATTTATAAAACTTGCTTTTTAGTCTGAGAGGGATCTTCCGATCACATAATACTCCAGTTGCACTCCTCTATTTCAACCATCCTGCAGTGATCCTATGAAAAACGTCATTTTGGACATCACCATCTGTTTGAATGATAGAGCCCATGTAACGGAATTTATCACATTTTGGTATATCTACTCCGTCCAACTTGGCTCCACCATTCATACTGCGAGATTGGCTGAAATTGCAATGCATATACTCAATTTTGCTCCTACTAATCATGAATCCATTTGATTCGAGTGCCTTTCTCCAAAGTTCAACTTTATCATTCAAACCATCTTTAGTTTCGTCAATCAATACAATATCATCAGCAAATAACATACAACAAGGAACATCATCCTGAACATTTTTTGTCAACTCATCCATAACAAGAACGAACAGATATGGGCTGAGTGTGGATCCTTGGTGTACCCCAACTGTGATGGGAAATGTTGGTGTTTCACCTCCAGGAGTCTTCACACTTGCAGTAGAGCTACCATACATGTCTTTAATCAAGTCAATGTATTGGATTGGCACACCCTTTTTCCTCAAAACCATCCACAACACTTCTCTGGGTACTCAATCATAAGCCTTTTCCAAATCGATAAAAACCATGTGAAGATCTCTTTTTCTTTCCCTATACTTCTCCATAAGCCTCCTTATCATGCAGGACACCAAATTGGTTGTTTGATATCTGCGTTATAGATTTTAGCCTCTGCTTAATAATCCTCTCCCAAAGCTTCATTGTGTGACTCATCAGCTTGATACCTCTGTAGTTTATGCAGCTCTGAACATTACCTTTGTTCTTGTAGATGGGGACTATAGTACTATTTCTCCATTCATCCGACATCTTCTTTGTCTTCATGATCTTGTTAAATAAATTTGTTAACCACATAACTCCGTCATCCCCCATACTCTTCCATACATCAATGGGAATACCGTCTGGTCCGCATGCCTTTCTCATTTTCATCTTTTTCAAGGCATTCTTGACCTCAAAATGTGAAGCTCGTCGTGTGTTAATGATATCTCTTGTATCCCTGTCACACGAGTCTCTAATATTATTTACAGTATCTCCATTGAAAAACTTATGGAAGTAATTTCTCCATTGGTTCTTGATATCATCGTCCTTTACCAATACTCTACCATCTTCATTTTTGATGCATTTTACTTGACTCAAGTCTCTTTATTTCATTTCTCTTATACGAGCCATTTTATATATATCTTTTCCCCCTTCTCTAGTGTCCAACTTCTTATAAATATCATCAAAGTATCTAGACCTAGCCTCTTGAACAACCTTTTTCGCTTCTTTCTTTGCTTGCTTGTATCTCTGGAATGTTGAATCATCTCGAGATTTGGGCAAGCTCTTATAGATCTCCCTTTTCAGTTTAATAGCCTTTTGTACTTCATCATTCCACCACTAAGTCTCTTTTTGTGGAGGCCCACAACCTTTGGACTCCCCCAAAACCTCTCTGGTAATTTTTGTTATGTAGGAGCTCATGTTTTGCCACATAGTGTTGACATCAGACTCTAAGTTCCAAGTTCCCTCCTTGATGAGCTTATCATGAAAGGTCAATTTCTTTTCTCCTTTAACATTCCACCACTTGATCTTGCTATCTTGATTTTTGTTATGCTTGCCTTTATTGATCTTCATGCTAATATCCTAAACCACCAACCTATGTTGGATCGTGAGTTCTTCGCCAGGAATCACTTTACAGTCCTTGCATACTTTACGATCCTCCCACGTTGTAAGGAGGTAATCAATTTGGCTACAACTGTGCCCACTCTTGAAAGTAATCTTATGAGATTCTCTTTTCTTGAAATGGGTGTTTGCAAAAATCATATCATATGCAACTGCAAAATCTAATATTCTTTCTCCTCCGTTTCTGCAACCATATCTAAAACCACCATGAACTCTCTCATATCCATCATTGCTACTCCCCACATGGCTATTTAAATCACTCCCAATAATGATCTTCTCCTCTGTCGGTATTCCTTGCATCGGTTGATCCATGTTATCCCCAAAATCCTTCTTAGCCTCCTCGCTAAGGCCAACTTGGGGGGCATAAGCGCTAATAATGTTAAAATCTTTCCCCTAAGAACGACCTTGACAGCTATGATTCTATCACCCATCCTAGTGATCTTGACAATGTCATCCTTTAACATCTTATCAACAATAATACCTACGCCATTTCTATGTTTATGAATGTCTGTATACCAGATTTTGTATCATGTCTCACCAATCTCTCTACAACCGCAGAAAGTGCATGCTTAACAAAAATAGATTAAGCAAAGAGGGTGGTGGGTCCTTAACAAAGCTAAATGCTTATGTTAAATTGGAGCGAGCTCATAGCTATCAAGGTGCTCACCTAGGCTCCCTAGATTCTATATGATCCGCTTTATATTGGCACCCAAGGTTTCAGATGACTAAAGTGTATGAAGAAGTCCTTTTAGGCTCAAATTAAGACACTTACAGACCAAATTCACGTGTTAGGTGTGAATTTGGTCATTAGATCAAGTTTCGGTATTTATGGCAGCAATAGATCAATTTAGGCCAAATCAGTTCAAGTTTGGGCAAATTAGGTCTGATTTGGGAGAATATATTTGTGATTTGAGGAAAACATGTCTTATTTAGCAAAAGTAGGTCTGATTTTACCAAATCAAGGCTCATTTATGTCAATGTAGGGCAAATTAGGGGAAGTTAGGTCTGAATAGATCATGCTATGCCAAAATAGGTCTGAATTTTGCAAAATAAGGTAGACTAAGTTAGATTAGGCCCAATAATGTACACACATATATTCTTATGCAATAGCATGTTATATCTTATATCTTGCATTTATTAAAGCAATACATGACAATTCTCATTTTTTCATTTTTTTTAACGAAATCACATATAAAAAACTTTTGACGGTTGGGAGTTAAGTTTCCCTGTCTGATAGCCATTGAAACTGGAATTTTGACCAAATTTTTGTAATTTTGGTTGAAAATCTAAATTTTGAACCATGGTAATACATTCATGGGTGTATACATTTGTGTGTTATATGTATTTATATGTACCTACATTATATATAGGTATAAATATACATGTGTGAGAGAGAAACTAGCGTATACATGCTTGTGTGTGGAATGTGTATATGACTATATGGGTATAATATATAATATACATATGCACACTTCTAAATATATCAAAAGTTTTTCATATAAATGTACAGATGAAATGCTTGTGGAATGCTGTTCTATATATTATAATGTATACGTATAAATATACAACTATACTTTTGAAATATATAATGAAGTATACATATTCACACACACACACACACACACACACATATATATATATATATAGAGAGAGAGAGAGTCAGGCTAGAATACTCTCAAGTGTACAGATTGCACGGATACACTCAACTGTGTTTGCATATCAAGACTATTTTTTGCAAGATGTAAACCATTGATCTTTATTGTCATACTATAATTGGGCTACATACAAATTTTGAGCCTATTTGGATGAGTGTAAGTCACTCATCCGAGAGCAACAAAATCGACGCACGAAGCTAATATGAAATGCATAATTCTTGCGGTCTTTATAACATGACCGTTGAATGTCCAAATGTGGTCAAATTTTTTATATGAGTTATTCACAAGATGATTAAGAAGATCAACGGATTAGATTTTTGAAAAAAATATTGCATCATGAAAAACTAGAGTGTATTCTCGAGTATATTCTAGCCTGACTCTCTCTCTCTCTCTCTCTATATATATATATATATATATATATGATCATTCATTCGCTACCCGCGCGGGTATTTAATTTTAATTACCCGTGGTTCTATTTTGTAATAGAAATATACATATTTGTAATGACACATACAACGTTTGTAATGAGATGACCAAATTTGTTATATAAACACTTGTTTTGTATTACGGCGTAAAATGCTGTCATAAATATCATTTTTACTGTAATAAGACGTGTAATACAAAACGAATGTGTATTACAAATTTGGTCATATCATTACAAACGTTGTCTTTCTCATTACAAATAGGTACCTTTCTATTACAAAATAGATCTACGGGTAACTAAAGTTATTTATTCACACGGGTAGTGAATATATACCCTATATATTGTCTGTGTATGTAATTTATTGGCATAAGTAGTGGGTATTTTAAAAGGAGAAGTTCAATCGGCCTCTTAGTCGGCCAAGCGGGACTATGTACTGCCATGACCGCTTAGTGGACTGATTACAAATATGCTGTCCTGTAAGGTGACCCTGACCGAATAGGTTATGCGTGAGTATATGCTTCCTTGCAGACCGATTTCCCAAACAGTGGCTACTGGGTATACAATTTGTGTAGAACTCGGAAAAGATTCCGATGCTGAACAGTTGGACATGCCATTTATTCTGTCCATTGTTTCTGATATTTATTCTTTTTGTAATGATTATATCTTCACGAGGCATTAAAGTTAAAACGAGTTCATATATAATAATTTATGCATCAACTAAAGGAACTTGCAACTTGATAACCATTTATATTTAGATATCAGTCACTCGGTGAGAAAAACGAGGACCATAAATAGAGCTACATTTTAACACAACTATATCATTGAAAGTCACAAAATGTTTGATTTTCTCCTAATCATAGTGATAAAAAAGAAATGTAAAAAATAAGACAGGTTCGTCATTTGTGAACTATTGAACTCAGGAAAAGATTCCGATGCTGAACAGTTGGACATGTCATTTAATCTGTCCTTTGTTTCTCATATTTATTCTTTTTGTAATGATTTTATCTTCACGAGGCATTAAAGTTTAAACAAATTCATATATAATAACTTACACATCAACTAAAGGAACTTGCAAGTTGATAACCATTTATATTATGAATTTATGATCAGTCAATCAGTGAGCTAAAAGAGGACCGTAAATAGAGCTACATTTTAACACAACTATGTCATAGAAAATCACAAGATGTTTGATTTTCACCTAATCATAGTGATAAAAAAGAAATGTAAAAAATAAGACAGGTTAATCATTTGTGAACTATTGAAGGAGACTAACAAGTGATCTTACCTCCTTATTTCATGTTGAAGGATAAATGCTGCTGTTTGCACGCAAAAGAGGAACCAATAAAAATCAAACAGAAAATTTGCCACAATTTAATAGAAATTCATGAAAAAAACCAACAAAGCACACTAGTCATGCTCTGACTGGGAATAACATTCAACTGACCAAAAGAAGAATGCTTCTTTCCATTTTTATGCTGATGTTTGTTACCATGTTGAAAACAAGCTATTTTGCTTGATTTTGCTATCAAAAAGCTAGTTAAAATTCTGATGCTCCGTCCCTGGCTGCTTTTAATTACCCTTCCTAGGCCAGTTTTTTTAAGGGATTTTGTGAAATTTTACCTGTATATTGCTGGTTAAAATTCTTGTATCCTAAGGATACCCAAAAAACATACTTTTAAGAACAAAGAGGACACGGTGCTGAATGCATGTTATTGTCTGTGTGTGCGTATTAGAAACTATGATCTACGACTAGTGATCCTTAGATAAAAAATGTAAAGTTGGTCGAAGATATTTGCAATGTCTGCAAAATTCACCATGGAGCATGTATAGACTAGAGGAAAGATGGGATTACCTTCCCCCCTGGTTTGACATGCCTGGATTTCTCTCCTTCATCAGCCTCTTATTATGGGAGTTATTGTCGTCATCAATGTTATAATTTCCTTCCAATTAAGAGTATAGTAGAGTTGATAACAACAAGCATGCCTGACGCTCTTACATTGTGTTGGTTATGTTGATCAAATGTCAAGCCAACTATATGATCTTGATTCTCATCCTATATTTAGACTATCAATTAAAAAATGATATTATTAGATACTTTTAGATCATCACATCTAATATCTATCAGAAACTCGGTTAAGAGAATTCCAGCCCATTTTCTTTCTAGATCTTTCAATGTAGAAATATTGAGCTCATTTTCTGTGTGAGGAACTGTGAATGGTATATGAAAGACAATAAGATTATTTATTTAGTTATCCAAGGAAAACTAATCTTGGACTGGCAAGCATAATTAGTCAGATCTACCTAGAAATAGTTTTTACACGTGAAATCATCTATTATGCTATTTTTGGGTTCTTTTTTCTCTCTTATTTCTTTCCATGAATAAGTGGGACCCTCGCTACTCATATTTTGTTAGGAAAGCCGTCTTAGCAATTTGCACTTTATTTTTGAAAAAAAAATCAGATGCCTAATATGTATTGACCAAGTTGTGGTTACTAGCATATGGCTGCTAGCTAGTATAACCA